>CM076850.1:177419787-178146743 GCA_039519185.1 Astragalus membranaceus | reverse complement strand
GAGACATAATAGCTTGCAAGTTGAACTGTAACACCCTAATATTTCTATCGAGAAAAAATGCTAAGATGCACGAAATGGCATACATCAGAGTAATATTTCCTATTTAGATATTGAACACGACTAAAATTTTCTCGATGATTAACATCAAACAGTCTTACATTCCATAAACTTAATTAAAACCATATAGGTTCCATGTCTTTCAATATCCTCCTGACCTAGTGTTCAATACCATCACAAGAAAAGCGGAAACGATTACATAACTTAAAAGATAAAAGAACCAAGTCTTCTAACTTCTCCTTAAGCACGTCACCTACTCGTGCCTCGTCACTTTCTTCTTTCCCTGTTTCTCTATAAAACAACAACATATAAAGGGTGAGATAAACATTATCTCAGTGAGTCCTATCGTAACCCCTCACAATAATTCTCGGTCCATTTATTTATTTTTCCTTTAATCGTAGTCCATATAGGGCCTACGTGCATATATCTTTTCCTTTCATGCCATAGTACATCTTCGGTAATGACCACGCCTTTACCGTCGAACCTCTCCACTAGCTTACGCTAGCTTCAAACCTCTGAGGCCTAGGTTCTGGGGCCCATGACTTCCCCTCCCCTAGTATACTAATCTACTGGGTCGTCACCCATCCTTTTGATATAATTTATATATATCCACCCGCTTTGGGCCGTCTTTTATATGATACCCGCATTGGGCCGTCTCCTGTATTCGATAATATATATATATATATATATATATATATATATATATATATTTAAACCTCAACCGTCTTTGATGAAAATATTTATTCACCCCCTTTCATTACATGTCATTCATGTTAATACATAAACATAAACTTGATGAACATATAGTTCCATAACCTTAAACATAACCCATGTCCTCTCGCGTATACTACTTTACGGTTTTTGAAACAAGTATGACTTCCAAACACAATTCATTTTAAACCTTGCAATCATGTTCAAAAATAGAGTATCAATGGTTCCATAACATGAGGGATGGTTGGGAAGAAGATTAGAAGAGGTTTGGAATCGAAATGAGCGACGAAACGAATTTTGGTAACCGTGAACAGAAAAACTGGAACGACCTGTGCCATACCTAGCACAACTCGTGCTGCCTGGAAATGTAATTCCAGTCAACTAGAAAGGTTGGCACGACCCGTGCTAAGGGTAGCACAACCTGTGCTGCCTGTAGCAGAATCACATATCGCTTATTTCGTTCTGTTTCGCTTTTCCTATCGCGTCCAACCCGTAGCCCAATCTTAATCCAACATAAACACAGACAATATTCCAGTCCAAACAAGTAACATAAATCAATTTCCACATCAACCACACGATACATATTCATTAAATCGTTAAAACGACGCTGAAACGAGACATTTTCAAAAACGCATTTCTCGACTCGAGTTTCATAAAAACGATATTGCACATAAGGTTCCAGCAACTAACAACAATCAAAACTTAAATATTAAAAACCCTAAGCGAGTAGAACTCACCGATCGTGATGAAAATCACGAAGCACCGAGACTTCTCGTAGTTCTACCGATCTGAAACCTCACGAACTCGATTCTAACACGTCAACTCACATCCAAAACTGAATTCGAACAACTTCAGCACCCCTCCTACTGCTAACTCGAAACAGCTACTATGCAACTTGCTTATGAGTTCTAAAATTGAATCCTTGCAACATTTACACCACCTACAAGCTTCCATAAACAACATGCAAGACAAAACTTCAAGGTTTGGCTATGGTTGAGCTCCAAAATCTAAAATGGTAGAATGAAATAGGGGAAGATTTAGCTACTGAAATTGGTATCATTGGAAAGAGTTCGAAAAACTGAAGAGAATGGTATAAAGATCACTTACATGCATTAGGATTGGAGCTTGCTGCCCTTCTTCTCTTCTCCCTCACTCTCTCGAGTTCTCTCTCTCTCTCTCTCTCTCTCTCTCTCTCTATTTCAATTCTGATTTTCAGCAAAAATGAGGACTGTTTGGAGAGTTGTGGTTTCAGCTGGGGTTTAAATGAGGGTAAAAGGACCAAACTACCCTTACTTCATCTAACACTCACTTGGCTTAATCCTATCCAATCTTGCACTTAAAAACCCGTACACTTCAACTGTTAATGCATGACAATCATCATATTAAGCAATTAATTATTGCTTCCTCGACAATATAATATCGTGGCTCAACTTATCATTTATCGAACAATAATTCGTTAGTTAATTTCATAAAACGAAATTAACCGAAATTAGGGATGTTACAGTCACCTTTTTAGGACACTTGTCAATTCGCTATAGGACCTCTTCTATTTAATAAAGCAAAGATCAAATCACACTTTTGAGACAATTGGGAAAAGTAAACCCTAACTTCATCTCAAAGTAACCTTGGTGCCCAAGACAACTCCACTCCAAGAGGCCTATAAATACATCTCTTTCTCCTCATTTCAAGATATACCAAGTTAGAGAATTAGAATCACTTACACTTCATAGGTATGAAGGAGGGAGAGAAATTGACAACTTCTCTCTCTACTTCTACACCATTTCGTGTTGTTGTTTGATTGCTGTGAGGTGAATGCTGGAGTATTACTAGGCGGATTTTTGCCAGGGAACTTCAACCGTGTAATTCTTTCTTTATTTTCTTACCTTTGTATTATCAAACATATGAACATGGTTATCTCTATTTGTATGTGCTCAGTAATGTCTAGTAGGAGCTAAACTTCTCTAGTTGGGATGCTTTAACTTTGTAATGATCTTTTAACTAGTTTTATGTTATATATTGATGTTTGCATTTTAGTTCTTGCATGATAACTCTTTCATATTCATCTTTAGAATTGGCCAACTAAAAGTGAATGCAAATCATAAATACAGACATGGTTTATGATTAGAACTCAAGAACTAATATGGACACTAGTGGAAAAAATGCATTTTATAACTGTCATTTATATCGGTTAAAAATGGTCTGATGTTAAAAGTGACGTGGTGGCAGTTTTGTAATTAAAACTACATTTTTTATATCGGTTGTCACACGAACCGTTATAGAAACATAATCTTACATCTTTCATATCGGTTCTATTCCATAACCGTTATAGAAAGTGCAATAATTTAGGCTTCCATAACGGGTCACAAAAACACCCGTTATAGAAAGGCAAAAATTTTGGTTCACTTCGCATCTCTTCCCCTCGCATCTCATTTCTTCCATTCGCTTCTCATTTCTTCCATTCGCTTCCACCGTATCTCTTCCCTTCGCATCTCATTTCTGCCATTCGCTTCCACCGCATCTCACTGTCCTTCGCATCTCTTCCCTTCGCATCTCATCTCTTCCCTTCGCATCTCACTGTCCTTCGCATCTCACTGCCCGTTTCGCAAACTCTCCCTCATCTCTCCCTCTCGTTGCATCTCTCCCTCTCACTGAATCTGCGAGTTGAGAAGAAAACGCAGAACGCGTCACAGCGACCTCACCACGACGCCACCACTGCAACATCGTCACCGGGAGCCCCACCACGAGACACCGCTGTCGCTGTAGCACCGCTGTTTCCAGGTTCCCTTCTCTGAGTTTAGGTTTCACATCCATTGATTATCTGGTTTTGATTATCTCTGATTTTAGGGATTTCGATTATCTGATTTTGATTATCTAATTTTAGGGTTTAGGGTTTTCTATTTTGATTATCTATTTTACGGTTCAGTTTTGCTGATTTAACTACAATGCATGTGTAGGTGGTGATGGATAATGGCATAGTACAAGTTACGTTATCAAATCCAGATGGAATTGTCACTGGAATACGATATAACGGTGTTGACAATTTGCTTGAAGTTCTCAACAAGGAAACTAATAGAGGGTATGTAATGTAGCCATTCTCTCAAAATGTACTCTAATAATGCTTAAATAATCTGATGACTGAGTAATCAACACTTCAAGCTGATAGGTACTAGGTAGCGATAATGATTACACTTGGTGAATTTTGTTGACAATCAAATTTGCTTTGCCATGGGGAGAACAGTGTGTTTTACATCTTAACTTATCATAGAGAAAGATTAAAAAGAATCTATTTTCTTACTGATTGTAAAGAAATCTGAGGGAACTTTTGATGCTGGAATCTGAGATTTTGTCTTTCAATTGAATATTTAGGTACTGGGATCTTGTTTGGAGTGCACCAAGAAGCAAAGGAATCTTTGATGTGTATGGAAATACTAATCTCTTTTGTTACTAGTACTACTGCATGGAAGAGTCTTTGATATTATTTCACTATCTTAAATTTCTTAATAAAGATAGATTCAAGTACATCCACTAATTAGTGTTTACAATTAAATGGGAGTGGTTTTTATGGCACCATTACCCAGTTCTCAAAGCCCTCTATTTTGGTTGTGTTCTATTGGTTATATTATCAGTTACATTATTGCTCTGAGGGTAATGTTTTATGCTATTGTGAACTCATGATGTTATGATCCAGATTAAAGGAACATGTTTCGAAGTTATAGTTCAAAATGAGAATCAAGTGGAGCTTTCATTCAAAAGAATGTGGGATCCTTCTTTGAGGGAAAGTTTGTGCCCTTAAATATTGACAAAAGGTCCTTGATCAAGTTCTTTGTGTCATTACCTTTTTGAAATGATAGCTATTTGATTAATATTTTTGAATGGCCAATTTCAGATTCATATTGCTCCGTGGTTCCTCAGGCTTCTACTCCGTGATTCACATTGGAGTGAGGTATTTAACTTCTCCGTGATTCGCTTTCATTTTCAGTGGATTTCTCTGTTCTTAAACAGATTTACGATTTCGCTGATTTTCTCAATATAACCCTCTTCACAGTGTAGACAGTGGTTTTTATTTGATTGTTGAGAAAAATTAACGAAATATGGGGGTTTTATTGGAAACAGAAATCTTGTAAGGGAGGAAATGGTAATTTATGGTAACCAGAAAGATATTTTCTTAGTTAAGAAAACATTTTCTTCAAATTGATGCCTGTTTTGTCTGTATATAGCAACAACAAGTTACTTTGGCAAAAAAGAAATATTCATTGGACAGCAAACACTTTCATAGATTCAGAAGCTTAAGAGTGTTTATGATTAACTTGATATGCATAAGCTCTTTTTTACTTATTTATCATAACACAACAGGTCTATACACATTTCACTATATTCCTATACATGCCATGGCTTGGAAAAAAGTGTAAATGACTTGGGTGAGTAGATACTACTATATATTTTTGTTTGGTGATGGCTCTAAGTTCTATTAGTTTTATTTATGCATCGTAAGTTTGCCATGATTCTCAATTTCTTATCCATATTAATATGCCATAAACCATTTACATTGAGATTTTTCTTTTTACTTCTCTATTTATGAAGGATTGTGCAACTCAGAATTGTCAGATGAGATGCATTATGCAGTGAGGCTGTCTAAGCCATCAACACAGGCTCTTGATTTGGACTTTTTTATTACAACCTTTTAGTTATGGATTATTTGGTATACACTTACTTATTTTTTAATCAAATGTGGTCCCTTTATTCTTCTGTTATTCATGATAGTTGGGATTATTACAACTCTAATATTTATGGTTATCTTTACACAAACTTTTTGAGTTGGCCATATTTTATTTGTATGTTTAGTGTAATTTTGAGCTTATAGTACTTTTAAGTTTAATAGAACTATATTTATGAATTATTATGACTGTATGGAAATCATTTTGTATTACAAATTGGTTAATATGTATGAATTAATTTTTTTTTTGAGAAATGCCAATAAATTAGTACATTTTCAATATGTACCTACTTTCAATGCCAATAAATTTCTGAGAAATGCAGTTTTCTTGTAATAAGCTTCAAAACTTGTTGAGTCACTTATTGCTTTGTTGAATATGCAGGTGGAGAAGTTGAAGGATTTGTGCTTGAAACAAAGAGAAGAAATCAAGTCACTGAGCTTCAGGAACATGTAGAGAAGCAAGCTCAGTTCCTTCACTAACAAATTCTGGACTCTTCAATATTTACCTACAGTTCTGGACACTTAATATTCACCTACGAAGAAGAATCAAAAGTTATTTGGTAAGTATTGAATCTGATGAGTGAAGAGTCTGATTCTAAAGGAAAGCCTATGGATCTCTTGCACCAGTTCGAAGATATCCTTGAATCTGATGCTCTGATGTAAGGTTTAGCGATTTCATTCACACAAACTAATACTGTAATTACCTTGATTGTTGATTCTGAAACTTACGAGTTTGTGGCATTTGGTAGTGAACTATTGCTTTATTCCAAATCAACAAATTTGCAAGGTGTCTTTGATATATTGCAAATGAAATGAGAAAAATGATAATTGAATTGTATTTCCATTTACCTTTTGCTTTGTCTAGTTTTGATTCCCGGTAGTTATTTCTGTTCAGTTCACTAGTACAAACTTTCATGAAAATAATATCTCTGCATACCCCATTGTACATGTCATAAGTTTCGGGTCTTATTTTATGGCTTTATATACACATTGCAAGAATTGGTTTTGTTTTCACTTAATGTATCTGCTGTTTTGGAACTTTACGTTTGATTATCAGATGGAGAGTTTATTGCCTTTTAGTTTTCATGAAGTTAAGACTCTGTCTCCCTAGATCATGTAAAATCAAAATTGTTGTTGCAGTTTTTGATATTTTGGCTAAATGGTGATTGCAAAGTGTTTAGTTTTACAATAATGAATGGTATTAATATTTGACTAAGCTTCATGATAACCGGGACTTAAGGGTGTGACTTGTTTCAGCTATTGGAATCTCAGAGAGCATGGACACTCAGAAAAGCCAAGCTGAAAAGCAGCCTTCATCATGGACACAACCTGCTTTCAGAAAACAATTAAGAAGGTTTGTACTTTGTACCTAAATTTCTTGGCAGAATTATTATGGATGGCCTGCTTTGTCATTTGCTGATATTATGTGGTTTGAATCAATTTCAGATGTTTGGTTTGTCCAAGGCAGTTGCAGAAAGTAACTCCAATGCCACAAAAGAAGCTGTATGGAGCATCTAAATCTTAAATTCTTCACTTTTGGTGAAAGTAGCTGTATGCCACAAAAGAATTTGGTGTTTTTTGTTTTTTCAGACAGAGGTTAATTATCTTGGACAACTGCATCATCCTAATTTGGTGAAATTACTTGGGTATTGTTTGGAGGGAGAGAATAGGCTATTGGTATATGAGTTTATGCCTAAAGGGAGCTTAGAGAATCATCTCTTTAGAAGTAAGTTTTCATAATCATTTCACTTTTCATTCATATTTTGCTACTATTCAACTATTGCTAGGCCATGTTTGGATAAACAGTTGAATTAAACATTTATAAGTACTTATGTATAACCTATGTTATAATTAAAGATAAAATAAAGTTAAGCTGTTTTCATAAGGATTCTTGGAGAGCTTATGAAAATAAGCTAAAAACAACTTATGGACGTGTCATAAGTTGTTTCATAACTTTTCCCAAACAGTCAAGTCTCATGGGTGCTTGTCACCAGAGAAACTCAAAGGAAAGAAATCAACAAGAACAGAATACTGCTTCCTTTCTTCATTTTTGTTATTTGTGTGTGTGAACCGCTTTCTAATCATGCAATTGGATTGCACGAGTTCAATTCTAAACTCTCTGATTTTGGATTGGCTAAGGCAGGTCCTACCGGTGATAGAACTCATGTGTCTACTCAAGTCATGGGTACTCAGGGATATGCAGCACCTGAATATGTTGCAACTGGTATGCTTTAGCTTCACCTAAACCATGTTATTAATATATATATATATATAGTTAGTAGTAATCTTCAGTTATTGTTATCATCTAGTTAACATGCTATAGAACTAGTCAACCCTATCATATTCATGACAGATTTGGTATTACTCTGATATAGTTTCTGTTATAGAATTAGAAAGGAGATAATTTAGGTTTAGTTCAATGGTGTTGTTGGTGTTCTTTTTCAGTCATTCAGTTGATTTCTAAAAAGTACTCAGTATATGTTAAACATTACACTAAAAGCCTTGATCAATTTACAGGTCGGCTTACGACCAAAAGTGATGTATACAGCTTCAGGGTTGTTTTGCTTGAGCTTTTATCCGGAAGACGAGCAGTTGATAAAACAATAACAGGTGTGGACCAAAATCTAGTGGACTGGGCAAAACCATATTTGGGTGATAAAAGAAGACTTCAGGATTATGGATTCAAAGTTAGGACAAAACCATATTAGGCCTTGAACAATGAACATATGTATGTAAATTCCTTATTTTTTGTGTATCCTGACCATAGTTGTTTTTTTGCCACAGTTCTTGCCTCTATAATACAATGTATCAAATTTTTGATTTGTAACTTGCATATCTCCTTGTCATGTTGATTTTGGATGTTTTTATTTAATATTGGTGTTTATATTTTCAAACAATATACGTGGTCCGTAAAAGAAGTATTACCGAAGGATCTAGAGTTGATGGAAGACAACGTCACTTTTTTTTTAAAAAAAAGAGACTTTTCATATCGGTTCCCATAGAAAACCGATGTTAAAAATCATTTTTTTTTTTTAAAAATGACTTTTCATATCGGTTTTCTATGGGAACCGATATGAAAAGTCTCTTTTTTTTTAAAAAAAGAGACTTTTCATATCGGTTCTAGGGGCAACCGATATAAAAACAACTTTTCATAACGGTTCAGGAACCGATATGAAATGTCCCTATTTTTTATATCTCCTTTTTTGGCATCGGTTCGGGAACCGATATGAAATGTCAATTTTAACCGATATAAAAAGCTTTTTTTCCATTAGTGGGATAAGTGTTTAATGAAGGAAACTTTGTTATTTCCATGCTAAAACCTAGACATAGTATAGCATAGTCCATAGGGTGATACTGTGGGTACTTCATATACATGGGTGAACTTATTTAGAGCTTAGACATAAGACTTGTAATGAAATCCCGACGTTAGTTGCTGAAAAGCACGCATCAATTGCTACAACATCCATTGTCGGAGCATCAATTGCTACAGCATTCATTGCAGGAGCATCATATATAACATAATACTATCAAAAGTGACGTACTTAGTGAAGAGCATTCCAACTATCTTTCTCACTTGAATACACTCTATCTTTACTTAGCTTATTTGTTTTCTGTTATCTCACACATACTCTTATTTTATTTGTTATTTTATTACTTGTTTCTCACAAGTTAAACTACCATTTTAAACTTTAGAAATTAATCCATTCCCCGTGGGTACGATCTCTACTTTCTACTATATTACTTGTTAAAGACCGTGTACACTTGCACACATTTTTGCACACCAAGTTTTTGGCGCCGTTGCCAGGGATTGTCATTAATTTTTATAGTTAAGATTAGTAGTAAATTAGTGATAGTTTTACTTTGGTATTTGTTCGTTCTTCTCCAGCAATAATTGCTCCAGCAATAGTTGCTCAAGCAATAGTTGCTCCAGCAATAGTTGCTCTAGCATATGTCCAGGTCCAACACACCCGAATTCCAATAAGACCCTGAGATAGAGAGGAGATTCAGGAGCTTGCAAAGACTTCAACAACAACAAAGAAACAGAGGCAGAGCTGGACACACAATGTCTGAACAAGAAACTAGCAGAGGTTCTGGTATGCTCAATATGGGAACCATAGGTATGTTGAATCACAGAAATAGACCAATGAAAGACTATGCTATGTTTGATCTTCAAACCATGCAAACTAGCATAGTTAGACCTGAAATCCATGCAACACATTTTGAATTTAATCCCATGAAGTTTCAAATGCTTCAAACAGTGGGTCAATTTGGTGGTTCTCCCCATGAGGATCCCTATTTGCACCTAAAACAATTTTTGGAAGTGTGTAGCAATTTTATCATTCATAGTGTTAGTGGAGATGCTTTTATATTAAAATTATTTCCATATTCCTTTAAGGATAGAGCTAAGACTTGGCTACACTCTTTAGAGCCTAACTCTATCACTACTTGGAATGAGATGGCTCAAAATTTTTTGGTGAAATATTTCCCACCTATAAAAAATGCCAGGATGAGGAATGATATCACTTCTTTTAAACAAAAGAATATGAGTCACTGTTTGAAGCATGGGAAGGATGGAAGGAATTGCTGAGAAAATTTCCACACCATGGAATACCTGTCATTATCCAAATGGAAACATTCTACAATGGTTTAGATCCACAAACCAGATTCATGTTGGATGCATCATCTGGAGGAGTACTATTAAATTCCTCATACAATGAAGCATATGAACTGATAGAAAGAATTGCAACCAACAGCTACAGTTGGCCCACAGAAAGGTTCAGTACTCAAAAGAAGACAGCTGGGAGAGATGATGGTTGGAATACCTGCTTTGATTATGAGATGGTTGTTGCTTCTTCTTTGTAAACCAAGTTGTTGGAGGTTGAAGGAGAGAAGAGAAAAGAAGGAGATAAGAGAGAAGTGAGGAGGTTTTCGGTTGTAAGTGAAAAAAAATAGAACTTAGCAACGGATCCGTTGCGAGGGAATTTTAAATTAGCGACGGATCTGTTCATTTTGCGTTTTCCAAGATCTGCACAACAGTCACGTTAGCTGATAAGTTCATTTTAGTTGTATTTTTAGTATTTATCTTAATTAAGTTATTTGGTACTTTAGTTTTATTTTAGAGCTATTTTACTACCGATCGTTTGTTTTTGTTTTTAGATCAAGCTTTGAGAAAATGTGAAGGAATTAGAATGCAAAAAGTATAAGGAGAAGTCTCAAGCAAAAAGGGAGAAAAAAGAATTAAGAAAGCTGGAAATTTACACTGTCAGTGTCTGGCACGACCAGTCAGTGTCTGGCACGACCAGTGCGTGATTCGGCACGACTAGTGCGCCTCTGGCACGACTAGTATGAACAGCCCTATGAAGCACCGTACAGAAAACGAAATCATGGATTTTAAGCATTCAAAAGAGAAAACGAAATCAACAGAGAAAACGAAAATAAAAAGAAGATGAAATCATGGATTTTAAGCAAGCATTCAAAATAGAAAACGAAATGCTTAAAATAGAAAACAAAAACAAAAACGAAATGGGAGAGATGATGGTTGGAATACCTGCTTTGATTATGAGATGGTTGTTGCTTCTTCTTTGTAAACCAAGTTGTTGGAGGTTGAAGGAGAGAAGAGAAAAGAAGGAGATAAGAGAGAAGTGAGGAGGTTTTCGGTTGTAAGTGAAAAAAATAGAACTTAGCGACGGATCCGTTGCGAGGGAATTTTAAATTAGCGACGGATCTGTTCATATCGCGTTTTCCAAGATCAGCACAACTGTCACGTCAGCGTTAGCGACGGACAGTAACGACGGAATTTTAAATTAGCGACGGATTGGGATTCTTACGCATTCCAATGTCTGCACAACAGTCACGTCAACATTAGCGACGGACCGTTAGTGACGGATTTGACACTTAGCGACGGATTTGATTTTTTTTTTAAAAAAAACGCGCCTACGTCATGTTTAGCGACGGATTTTATTTCCCTCGCTAATTTCCCTCGCTACGTAATTATTAGCGACAGATTTGATTTCCCTCGCTAATTTTCGTTGCTTATCCTGCGTTTTTTTTGTAGTGAGAGCATTTATGAGTGATACAAAAGCCTCAATCCAAACTCATGGTGCTGCCATCAGGAACTTGGAGAATCAGGTTGGACAATTAGCCACTGCTCTTTACCAAAGACCAAGTGGGTCATTACCATCCACCACAGAAGCTTCAATTTCACAAACTCTTGGGAAAGAGCAGGTCAATGCTATATCTTTGAGAAGTAAAAAAGATTCAAAAAAGCCATATGATACAGAAGATGAAGGTAAGGAAGAAAAAGAAAAAAAATGAAAAAAATAGAAAAGAAAATAATTCAACTGATGCTACAGCATCCAATGCTGGAGCATCTGATGCTGCAGCAGTACCATCACCAAAGTTTGTTCAAGAATACCCTCCTCCTTTTCCTCAAAGGCTGGGGATCGAAGACCCATGAAGACAAACAATTTGGTAAATCCTTAGAGGTACTGAAGCAAGTCCACATCAATGCTCCCTTGGTGGAAGAAAGTATGTTACAAAGTGAGGCTGCTGACAAGGAAACTTGGGAAAGAAAATATGAGTTAATGGAGCTGGAAGACTCAAGCCTCAAAGAAAATATTTCATCAATTGAGAGCCCTAAGGAGAGTGTTGGAAGAAGAAATGAATCAGAAGAAGAATGGAGTGTTAAAGAGATTGAGCCTAAACCAGACCCTAAAGAAACCCTCAACAAACAACCAACTCCCTCAACCCAATCCCCGCCTTACAAAGATCCAACTCCAACTTCTTCTCCCCAATCAGCTACCACCTCACCAACCAAAATACCACCCAACAGGCCTATACTGACACCCCCACCACAAAAATACACCAAAATTGAAGTGAACCATGCTGTAGCATCTGTTGCTACAGCATCTGCTGAATAAGTGAATGCTGCAGCAACTGCTGGAGTAACCAAGAAGATTCAAAGACAAGAGCTAAATAAAGGGGGACAAGTTCTTTTGTCCAACTCAAAGCTCAAAGTACTCCCTGAAAAGCTCAAATCTAAGCAGTCAGGACCTTTTAAATTGGTGAGAGTGTATCTTAATGGGGCAGTGGAATTGTTTGATGAAGCCATTAATTCCACATTCAAAGTCAATGGAAAAAGGGTGAAGCAGTATTATGGAGCACATGTGGTGAGGGACAAGGTCACCACAGAGTTACCAAAACTCTAACATGAGGCTTAGTTTAGCTAAAGACTATAAATTAAGCGCTACTGGGAGGCAACCCAGATTTTTAGGACTAATTGTGTTTTGTGTGTTTTTGTTTTTACTTTTGCATGTGTGAATGAGTGGTCTTGTGCAGATGTTGTTAATTATGTAGAATTCTGATGTTGTAGCACCATGTGCAGCAGCATGCGTAGCTGAAGATATCTGCCACAAGACTTAGTCTGGCTGAAGACTATTAAACCAAGCGCTACTGGGAGGTAGCCCAGAGTTTTAATCTAATAGTTGTTGTTTATATTTCTCTTTTTGATGTGCAGGAGTGTTCAAATTGCATTGGTGAAGTGAGCATTAACTGTGAGGAGGACATGCAAGGAGAGCCTGAGGAAGGAGCAAGGTGAGAAATTACAACAGAAAGCACTGAGTGGGCACTAGAACAACAACAGGTCAATGCTGAAGCAACCAATGCTGCAGCAACCAATGCTGCAGCATCCAAAGTTGCAGCATCCAATTATGCTGTGTTCACCAATCAGTAACTCTTCCCTCGTGTGTGTTAGTGTTCTATTGTTGTGTTGTTGTTAGTTGTTGTGTTTTTGTTTATGTTGTTTGTGTTGTCTTTTATTTCAAAAAAATCTGTTGGATGCTGTAGCATCAGTATTAGCATCCAGCAGCTGTGTACGTAGGATTTAAAAATTCTGTTGTGATAAATATTTTCAATTTCAGGATTAGTATCCAAAAGGTCTCTCCCATTAGCGTTTGCATGAGCAGTGGGGACACTTCTAGGTTTTAAGTTGGAGGGAGGACCTTCTGATTATTGTTTTGTTTAAATTAAAGGCATGATTAGTTGCACTTTCTATCCTTGCAGTAATAAATAATGTTTCTTTTTGGGCTAAATTTAATACTGATAAAGTGTATGTGTTGAGTAGCCTTGTTTGAACAATGATTAGTCTTATTGCTGCTCCCACACTTAAACTCTGAGCTTAGAAAGAAACTTAGCTAGCTAAAAATAATCTGATGCTAAGGCTAGTGCTAGTGAACCAAGATCAATGCCAAATTTCTACTAAAAAATTAGAATAGCATATGAAACTAAGTTTGAGGGTGCAACGGTTATATTAAGGCTTGAGTACTAAGACTGTAAAAGGCCAGTGTACTAAATAATAGGATCAAAAGAAAGAAAAGAGTGAATAATGCTATAGTTGCCTAAAAAAATCAAAAGAAAGAGAAAGAAAAACAAAAACAGAAAAACAAGGGCAATGCAGCAGGGTTGACTACTGAGTAGGGAGGCCATTTTGTGGAGACACTATTATGGTTTCAGTCAAAAGGTGGTCAGCCTAGAAAGAAAATATGAAAAAAGAAAGGATTTTAGCAAATAAAAAGTGCATTAACCAATAAAACTGAAATGCTTGAACCAGACCCTTTGTCATGCTTTGAAGCCCCTCAACACTTACGATGAAGTTGTTAGCCTATTTTACTTTTTGAAAAATCTTTGGCTTGATCAAAAGCAAACTACTCTTTCCAAGGCTAGGAGGACTTTTAAAACTAGCTAATAATTGATCTAAGTTCAGCAGTCACACACTCCCACAAATGAGCAGTAATAATTCTGAATGTTGTAAACAATGGTGTGTGTAACATCCTCAAAATAACTAGGCGAATTATTTGGATGTTAATCCAATAGGAATAATTTAGTGCTTGACTGGTAAATTATTGAGTGCTAAAATTATTTATTGGATGACATTAGATCGTTAACCGGACAATACGGGTCAAGGAAGTTTTGAAGTCGAAATAAGGGATTAAGATCAATACGGTAATTGGACCACGCTACCACTTATTTATTAATTAAATATGTGTGTGTCTGTGTGTATGTGTTTAAAGAAAGAAAAGAATAAAAGAGAAGAAAGAAAGAAGGGATACGCGCAAAGAGGAAAAGAGAAAAGAGAAGAAAAGAGAAGAAAAGAAGAGAAAGAAGAAGAGGAAAGGAGAAGAGGAAAGGAGAAGAGAAAGGAAGAAGAGGAGTGAAGCCCATCCCTCCAAAATTCATCATCTTCATCATCTCACTCTCCTCATCATAACCCAAGAGCTAGGTAAGATTTCATCCAATTTCTCCCCTTTTTGTGACCTACGAAATTTAGGGGGGTTTTGTTGGAAATTTGTTGAAATCAAGGATTGATAAGTTGTGTTGGTGATTGGGTTATGTTTAGGATCGAAGCTAGGAGCGGATTGAACGCGATTGGAAGCTCGAAACGAAGTTAGGAGCGGTTCGGTGTTGATTGGGTTCGATTCGGTGATTTTGACATCTCGGTGATTTCGGCTCGACAACGACTCTCGCTTCAAGGGTGAGTTTTACTCACGTTTAGGCTTATTCCGTTTTGAAATGAATTGTGTGACTTGGTTCCGAAAGATTTTGAGTTGAAAATGTTATTTTGAAATATATCGCGTTTTAACGAAATTCGTAATCGTTGAGTTTTTGATTGAATTGCTTGATTGTTTGATGTTGATTGGACTGGAATATTGCCTGGTACTGTCTGTTTTTGAGTTAGGAATCGATCGGGGCGAGTTTCGGATTGATCGGAAAGCAAATTTTCTTAAAACAGACCATTTTTGGAATGCTGTCAAATGCACACGACCCGTGCGTCCCAGGGGCACGACCCGTGCGCCTGGTTCGGGTTCAGTGTTTTAAAATGTCTAACAGGGCGCACGACCCGTGCGTCCAGGGGCACGATCCGTGCGCCTAGTTCTGTCTAAAATTTTCAAAGTGCCCAAAATGATTCCGTTTCGATTCCAATCATTTCCTAATCCTTTCCTAACCCTTCTAAAATGATATTAGGCTTATAACGCTATGATTTTGGGTATGTTTAAAAAGGTTTTTATAAAATACTTTTGAAGTCGAAATTCTTTCGAAAAGCCGAACAATAGTATACGTGTGCGGATATGTTTTTATTGATAACAAAGCGGACTATGAGTCCTACGTGGTAAAGTATAACATAAATGAACTAAATGTTCATATGATTGTTGATATATATATATATATATATATTATATCGAGTTTGGGTGACGACCCATGTGTAACATACTAGGCGGGGCAGTCATGATCCCCTTCCCTAGGCTCCATGCCAATGGGAGAATGTACTATTGGTAGGGGGGTTCACCGGGACTAGCAATGTTCTGCAGTCGGTGTTATGTTAAAGATTATTGTACGATACACCGGGATTAGCAATGTTCTGCAGTCGGTGCCGTACTTTGTTTGTTGTACGATACACCGGGATTAGCAATGTTCTGCAGTCGGTGCCGTACTTTGTTTATTTTACGACATACCGAGAGTAGCAATGTTTTGCAGTCGGTGTCGTGTTAAGTTATAAAAGAACTAATAACTGAACCGAGAGTGTTAGTAGGGGTCTCGGTAGAACTCACTGAGATTGTATCTCACTGTTTAAATGTTGTTGTTTTACAGATAAACAGGGACAGAAGAAACCTCAGAGGCACGAGTAGGTGGCCCCCGGGAAATGGATAATGACTTAGCTTTATGTTTTAGTTTATTTTCCTTCTGTTGTCCATGTATCATAGCATTATGGCATTAGTGTCATGTTTATCTTTCATTCCGCTTTCTTGTATGATTCTGACTACCACAGTTGCTGACAGTTTACGGTCTGAGAACCGTATGGTCTTAATTGTGTATAAGACAGTTATGATTATATTTCAGCCAAAATTTTAGAGTGGTATTCAGTGTCCGAGCAGGAAATATTATCTCTAATGTGTGTTTAATGTGCACTTGGGTGTTTTTAACAAACTGAAATACCTGGGTGTTACAGTTGGTATCAGAGCGGTTCGACCTAGTCGGACTTAGCTATTAGAGTCTTTTACTTTCTTCAGTCGTGATTTTCTTAGTATGCTATTTGACATTGAGCTTGATCAACTTAATACTTTGTGCATATTTCGCAGAATCATGGCCAGAAGAGGTAGAGGAGTTCCCCCCTGCTACTGATCCACATTTTGATTGGATGCAAAATGTGATCGAGAACCAACAGAAAATGATGCAAGACATGATGCGTATGCATCAGCAGCAACAGATCCAACAGCAAAATGCTCAGCAGCATCAAGCACAAGAGCCACAAGTGAACCCAAGAAGAATTTTTACAGAATTCCTGAAAATGAAACCCTCTGAGTTCAGAGGTGGGCCAGATGTCATGAGAGCACAACATTGGCTAGATGACATTGAAAAGATCTTTCTAACAATGCAAGTGACCGATGAAGATAAGTTGAGGTTGGCATCCCATATGTTGAAGGGAGAGGCCAATAACTGGTGGACAAATGCTAGGGCCATGATGGAGACAATGGAAACTCCCCAGACTTGGGAAAATTTCCGAACATCATTTCTGGAACAATTCTTTCCCACGGCTATGAGGTTTGATAAAGAAAATGAGTTCTTAGCTCTCACACAAGGAGGCTTGACCGTGGGCCAATACACGGCTAAATTTGAAGAGTTGTATCAATTCTTCGGTTTAGCTGGATATGCCCCCAATGACCGATGGAAAACTGACAGGTATAAATATGGGTTGAGAGAGGATATCGCTCAAAGTCTAAGTTCTTTTCCGAAGACCAATTATGCAGCCATGGTTCAACAAGCTTATATTGCCGAAAGTGATTTGGCAAGATTGTATGCAAGTAGGAAGGCGTTCCATCAGAGTAAGAGGAACACTGGGTCATCTAGTTCTCAGATGGGTCCCAAGCATGACTCAGGCAAGAGTGGTAATTATAAAGGAAAGCAGGTGCAAACGGCAGACCAAATGAAGTTTATGAATTGTTTTAAGTGCGGAAGGTATCACCACGGCGGTTGTGCACAACGATCCGATAGATGCTATGTCTGTAATGAGGAAGGTCACTATGCAAATCAGTGCCCAACAAAGTAGAATTCCCAAAGGGCACCAAATGCTCCTGGTCAGGGGCGGATCAACACTTTGGATGCTCGGACCATCACACCAACTGATAATCTTCTGAGGGGTACGGGATCTCTTTTTAATAATTCAGTCAATATTTTATATGATTCCGGTGCAACTCACTGTTTTATCTCGCAAGCATGTGTGGATCGGTTGGGACTAGCATTGTCTGAGCTATCCGAACCGATAACTATTTTAACTGCTGCCAAGGGTCGTGTCCAGACCCAATCATTATGTGAAAATTGCCTACTTGTCATAGGCGACAGACAGTTTGTTGTGAAATTTATTTGCTTGCCTATGAGAAGCATGGACATTGTTCTGGGTATGAATTGGATGGCTGAAAATCATGTAACAATCAACTGTGCCGATCGAACTATTAGCTTCGCCTCCGAATCCGTAGGATTGACACAGGCAGATTTTGAAGCAACGATCTCTTACACCGAAGCAAGCCAGTCATTATTCCAAGGTGCGGAAGCTATTCTTATTATGTTGTCTGCATCTACTGAAACGGGTTTAGACTTGTCATCTATGCAAGTGGTAAATGAATTTCTAGATGTCTTTCCAGAAGAAGTTTCATCCTACCTCCTGACCGAGAGGTAGAATTCTCAATAGAATTGATTCCTGGTGCGGGATCAATATCTATTGCTCCTTATAGAATGTCTCCTTTGGAATTGAAGAAATTAAAGTCCCAACTTGAAGAATTAATATCAAAGAGGTTCATCCGACCGAGTGCCTCTCCATGGGGTGCTCCGGTGTTGCTAGTTAAGAAGAAAGACGGAAGCATGAGATTGTGTATTGACTACCGTCAACTCAACAAGGTGACAATTAAGAACAAATATCCATTGCCAAGGATAGACGATTTGCTTGACCAACTTCGAGGTGCCGTGGTATTTTCAAAAATTGATCTGAGGTCGGGCTATCATCAAATAAAGGAGAGCCTTAGATATTCCGAAGACAGCTTTCCGTACGAGGTATGGACATTACGAGTTCGTAGTGATGCCCTTCGGTTTGACTAATGCTCCGGCAGTATTCATGGATTACATGAACCGAGTTTTCCACATACATGGATCAGTTTGTTGTAGTTTATTGATGATATCTTGGTGTACTCTAAGACCATTGAGGATCATGTTCAACATCTCCGCATTGTTCTGAACGTACTCCGAGAAAAGAAATTGTATGCCAAGCCGTCGAAGTGTGACTTCTGGATGCCGGAAGTGAAGTTTTTGGGACACGTGATTTCCCAATCGGGAGTTGCGGTGGATCCCGGTAAAGTAGAAGCGGTGTTGAACTGGGAACGACCAACATCTGTCACTGAAATAAGGAGTTTCTTGGGTCTAGCTGGTTACTACAGGAGGTTTATTCAAGGTTTTTCACAATTGGTTCTTCCGCTTACTCGGTTAACTCGTAAGGCCCAACCGTTTATATGGGATACCGATTGTGAGGAATGTTTTCAAGAGTTGAAGGTTAGGTTGACTTCTGCTCCAATCCTAATTCTTCCAGATCCGTCTTTGGATTTTCAAATTTTCAGCGATGCTTCGAGGAAGGGTTTGGGATGTGTTCTCATGCAGGACCAACAAGTTGTAGCCTATGCCTCCAGACAGTTGAAGACTCATGAAGAGAATTATCCAACCCATGATTTGGAGTTGGCAGCTATTGTGTACGCACTGAAGATTTGGAGACATTACCTTTATGGGTCTCGTTTCGAAGTCTTTAGTGATCACAAAAGCTTGAAATATTTGTTTGATCAAAAGGAGTTGAATAACAGGCAGAGAAGGTGGGTGGAATTTCTGAAGGATTATGACTTCGAATTGAAGTATCATCCGGGAAAGGCTAATGTTGTAGCTGATGCACTAAGTAGGAAATCCATTCACATAGCAGAGTTTATGATGCATGAAATGAAATTGTTGGAATCCTTTAGGGACTTAAATTTGAATGCAAGATCAATGAAGAGCCGGTTAGTGTTGAGCCATATGAGGATCTCCAGTTCATTAAGGGATTCTATTCGCTTAGCGCAGGAAATTGATGTGAAGCTACAATCACAAAAAGTGTTGCCAGACTTTACCGAAGATAGTGATGGAGTGATTTGTTTCAACGGTAGGATCTATGTGCCCGATAATGAAGATATTAAAAAGCAAGTGCAAGAGGAAGCACACCGAAGTTTGTTTTCGTACATCCTGGATCCACCAAGATGTATAGAGATTTAAAGCAGATGTATTGGTGGCATGGAATGAAGTTAGAGATTGCTGAATTCGTATCTCAATGCTTAACTTGCCAAAGAGTTAAGATAGAACATCAGAAGCCTGCTGGTCTGCTACGGCCACTCGACGTGCCAGTGTGGAAATGGGAAGACATTTCCATGGATTTCGTAATGGCGTTGCCAAGGTCTCAAGCCGGTAACGACTCCATTTGGGTAGTTGTAGATCGGTTAACCAAATCAGCTCATTTTATTCCAGTTCGTTCGAGCAGTAAAGTATCCAAGTTAGCTGAGGTGTATTTAAAGAACATAGTAAGGTTACATGGGGTTCCTACCAGTATAGTGTCGGATCGAGATCCGAAATTCACTTCTCGATTTTGGAAAGCTCTGAATGAAGCATTGGGGACTAAAGTACTTCTTAGTACCGCTTATCACCCGCAGACAGATGGTCAGACCGAGAGGACTATCCAGACATTAGAGGATATGCTTCGGGCTTCGGTACTTGATAACGGGAAGAAATGGGAGGATCATCTTCCATTGGTAGAATTCTCTTACAACAACAGTTATCATTCCAGTATCGGAATGGCACCTTTTGAAGCCTTGTATGGTAGGAAATGTAGAACTCCATTGTGTTGGTGGGAAGTAGGTGAGAACCGATTGTTAGGACCCGAGATGATTCATGACACTACTGAAAAGATCCGCCAGATCAGGGAAAGAATGAAAGCTGCTCAAAGTAGGCAAAAGAGTTATGCCGACAAAAGGAGAAGGCCGTTAGAGTTTGAGTCAGGCGATCATGTGTTTTTGAGATTATCACCAACAATTGGCACAGGTAGGGCATTACGGGTGAAGAAACTCAGTCCTCTGTATATTGGGCCCTTCCAAATTATCGAGCGAGTCGGGCCTCTTGCATACCGTATTGCTTTGCCTCCGCCATTGTCAAATCTGCATGATGTATTCCATGTGTCTCAGTTGCGGAAGTACATTCCTGACCCAAGTCAACCGTTAGATTTTGAAACGATTGACCTTCGACCGGACTTGTCTTTCCAACCTCATCCAAGTTACATGATGGAACGTGGCGAGAGGACACTACGGACGAAGTCAATTCCCATTGTCAAGGTGGTTTGGGATGGTTTTTCCGTCGAGGAAGCTACTTGGGAGTTGGAGGAAGACATGCGGACTCAGTATCCGTATTTGTTTTCTTGAGGTACGTTGTGTTTAATTTTGAGGACAAAATTCTTTTAAGTGGGAGAGAATGTAACATCCTCAAAATAACTAGGCGAATTATTTGGATGTTAATCCAATAGGAATAATTTAGTGCTTGACTGGTAAATTATTGAGTGCTAAAATTATTTATTGGATGACATTAGATCGTTAACCGGATAATACGGGTCAAGGAAGTTTTGAAGTCGAAATAAGGGATTAAGATCAATACGGTAATTGGACCACGCTACCACTTATTTATTAATTAAATATGTGTGTGTGTGTGTGTGTGTGTGTGTGTGTGTGTGTGTGTGTATGTGTTTAAAGAAAGAAAAGAATAAAAGAGAAGAAAGAAAGAAGGGATACGCGCAGAAGAGGAAAAGAGAAGAAAAGAGAAGAAAAGAAGAGAAAGAAGAAGAGGAAAGGAGAAGAGAAAGGAAGAAGAGGAGTGAAGCCCATCCCTCCAAAATTCATCATCTTCATCATCTCACTCTCCTCATCATAACCCAAGAGCTAGGTAAGATTTCATCCAATTTCTCCCCTTTTTGTGACCTACGTTTAGGCTTATTCCGTTTTGAAATGAATTGTGTGACTTGGTTCCGAAAGATTTTGAGTTGAAAATGTTATTTTGAAATATATCGCGCTTTAACGAAATTCGTAATCGTTGAGTTTTTGATTGAATTGCTTGATTGTTTGATGTTGATTGGACTGGAATATTGCCTGGTACTGTCTGTTTTTGAGTTAGGAATCGATCGGGGCGAGTTTCGGATTGATCGGAAAGCAAATTTTCTTAAAACAGGCCATTTTTGGAATGCTGTCAAATGCGCACGACCCGTGCGTCCCAGGGGCACGACCCGCGCGCCTGGTTCGGGTTCAGTGTTTTAAAATGTCTAACAGGGCGCACGACCCGTGCGTCCAGGGGCACGATCCGTGCGCCTAGTTCTGTCTAAAATTTTCAAAGTGCCCAAAATGATTCCGTTTCGATTCCAATCATTTCCTAATCCTTTCCTAACCCTTCTAAAATGATATTAGGCTTATAACGCTATGATTTTGGGTATGTTTAAAAAGGTTTTTATAAAATACTTTTGAAGTCGAAATTCTTTCGAAAAGCCGAACAATAGTATACGTGTGCAGATATGTTTTTATTGATAACAAAGCGGACTATGAGTCCTACGTGGTAAAGTATAACATAAATGAACTAAATGTTCATATGATTGTTGATATATATATATATATATATATATATATATATATATATATATATATATATATATTATATCGAGTTTGGGTGACGACCCATGTGTAACATACTAGGCGGGGCAGTCATGATCCCCTTCCCTAGGCTCCATGACAATGGGAGAATGTACTATTGGTAGGGGGGTTCACCGGGATTAGCAATGTTCTGCAGTCGGTGACGTACTTTGTTTGTTGTACGATACACCGGGATTAGCAATGTTCTGCAGTCGGTGCCGTACTTTGTTTATTTTACGACATACCGAGAGTAGCAATGTTTTGCAGTCGGTGTCGTGTTAAGTTATAAAAGAACTAATAACTGAACCGAGAGTGTTAGTAGGGGTCTCGGTAGAACTCACTGAGATTGTATCTCACTGTTTAAATGTTGTTGTTTTACAGATAAACAGGGACAGAAGAAACCTCAGAGGCACGAGTAGGTGGCCCCCGGGAAATGGATAATGACTTAGCTTTATGTTTTAGTTTATTTTCCTTCTGTTGTCCATGTATCACAGCACTATGGCATTAGTGTCATGTTTATCTTTCATTCCGCTTTCTTGTATGATTCTGACTACCACAGTTGCTGACAGTTTACGGTCTGAGAAACGTATGGTCTTAATTGTGTATAAGACAGTTATGATTATATTTCAGCAAAAATTTTAGAGTGGTATTCAGTGTCCGAGCAGGAAATATTATCTCTGATGTGTGTTTAATGTGCACTTGGGTGTTTTTAACAAACTGAAATACCTGGCTGTTACAGTGTGTGTGTGTGTGTGTGTGATGCCACAACATCCAATGTTGTCGCATCATGCGTGTGTGTGTGTGTGTGAAGTGTGAATCTGAAAATTGGGCCCAATGAGATCATTTTTGAAAAACTGTTTGATTTAGGGAAGCAACTAATTTTGTTCTTGTATTCTCTTTGTGTATATTTTGTTTGTCATTGTCAAGTGTCATTGCTTGAGGACAAGCAATAGTTTAAGTACGGGGGTGTGATAACTCTATTTTATATAGAGTTTTTATGCTTCTAAGACTTAAATCAACGTGACTTCTAAGTAATATTGTTGTTAAAGTAGTTAATATGTGTTGTTTAGAGTAAAAGAGGGTTAGGAACTGATTTGGGATCATTTGGCACTTTTAGTGCCCCATGTTGTATTTTAGTGTGTTTGTTCAATGCTACTTGCCCCAGCATCATTAGCAGTCAAATGCCCCAGCATTCGTGACAGACTAAAATGCCCCAGCAATCTGGTGATGATGTCATGATGACCCAAGCAAGAGTAAGTGACCCAAGTGGATCATCTCAAGCTCCACTTTATGAGACATAATAGCTTGTAAGTTGCACCTTTTTAGGACACTTGTCAATTCGTTATAGGATCTCTTCTCTTTAATAAAGCAAAGATCAAATCACACTTTTGAGACAATTGGGAAAAGTAAACCCTAACTTCATCTCAAAGTAACCTTGGTGCCCAAGACAACTCCACTCCAAGAGGCCTATAAATACACCTCCTTCTCCTCATTTGAAGATATACCAAGTTAGAGAATTAGAATCACTTAAACTTCATAGGTATGAAGGAGGGAGAGAAATTGACAACTTCTCTCTCTACTTCTACACCATTTCGTGTTGCTGTTTGATTGCTGTGAGGTGAATGCTGAAGCATTACTAGGCGGATTTTTGCAAGGGAACTTCAACCGTGTAATTCTTTCTTTATTTTCGTCCATTTGTATTATCAAACATATGAACATGGTTATCTCTGTTTGTATGTGCTCAGTAATGTCGAGTATGAGCTAAACTTCTCTAGTTGTGATGCTTTATATAGAGTGATGTTGTGGGTACTTCATATACATGGGTGAACTTATTTAGAGCTTAGACATAAGATTTGTAATGAAACTCTGACATTAGTTGCTGAAAAGCACGCATCAATTGCTACAACATCCATTGCCGGAGCATCAATTGCTACCGCATCCATTGCAGGAGCATCATATATAACATAATGCTGTCAAAAGTCTTACTTATTGAAGAGCATTCCAACTATCTTTCTCACGGGTAGCAATTCTATCCAGGAACAATATCCAAGTAAAAATTAACGGCTTTGATGGGACGTCGTTTTTCCAGAGTTTCTACAAGCCTCGGCCTGCGAAAAAGCCAGCCTGCCACCTGTACCTCACCAAACCAATGTTTGTCCAGCCTTCTACCTTCCCCTTAAATTACTATGTCCCTCCACCATAATGAGCTCCCCTTTAAACTCCTAACCAGTCCATCTCCGCGCGCTGAACCATGATGGTGCCAATCCATACCTGCTTACGAGTAATTGTTTCCATAAAGAGTTGTCATTCCCGTCAAGATATCTCCACCTCCACTTAGAAAGAAGTGCTAAATTAAAAGCCTCTAAGTTTTTTAACCAAAGACCTCCAAATATTTTGGGAGTGCAAACAATATCCCAATTGACCCAAGCCAACCTTTTGTTCTCCTCGTCACCTCCCAAAAAGAATCTTCTTGGCTAAAGTGCTCCCGGGGTCCCTTATCTTTATTTAAAGTAACGAATTAGTCCTTTATGTTTTTTTTGTCCCAAACAAGTCCTTTATCTTTCAAATTTTTGACACATAAATCCTTTTCCGCTAACAGTGTTGATTTATGTGTCAAAAAAAAGGATTTATGTGTTAAAAATTTGAAACATAAAGAACTGATTTGGGATAGAAAAAGATTTATGTGTTAAAAATTTAAAACATAAAGGACTGGTTTGGGACAAAAAAAAGATAAATGACCAAATCGGTACTTTAAATAAAGATAAGGGACCCCGGAAGCACTTTAGCCAATCTTCTTTGTAATTTGACAATCTCGCCTAACACTTTTTTTGGAGCTTTATAGAAGGAGAAAAAATAAAGAGGTAAGGAACATAATACCGAATTGATCAAGGTTGCTCTCCCAGCTATCGAAAGTTGTCTACTCTTCCAATCATAGTTTTAAAAACCGGCTCGGCCCGGCCGGTCGGATCGGTCGAACTGGGAACCGGGGGGTAACCGAGCCGGGCAGGATTATGGATCGGATATGCAGCAAACCGGTGAAAACCGGGGTGACTCGGCCGAGTTTTGCAAAAATCGGTGACCCGGCGAACCGATGAAAACCGGCGTGACTCGGCCGAGTTGTGCATTTTTAATTTTTTTTTATCAAAACGACATCGTTTAATCTGTTTCTTTTGCTCTTTTTCATCTTTTTCTTTTCCATTATTGCATTATCAGCAAAAACAAGCATCATATTTGTTGGGTACATATTAATTTGTGTGATCTAAAATAGATTAATATTATGTATGAATAAATTTAAAAATATTAATAAATTAAGATATTAATTTTTATATTTTAGTAGATATAAAATAAACATAGTTATTACTTTTACAGGTACGAAATTTATATTATATACTATATAGGTCTTGAAAATTCGGGAAATAGAGACTGGGTCTGAGTCATGCGGTCCCGGTTTTGGTCATGCGGTTCAACTGTCGACCCATCGATCTGACCTTTGACCCAGTGACCCAGTACCTTTACCGAGTCGGTCACCGTTTCGAGTTTTAAAACAATGGTTCCAATTATTGATGTTGTCATAACTCGTAATTGTATACTTTTATTATGGGTCCGTAGAAGTTCTGACAACAAATTTGGGGTTAACGGTATACAATAGGCCAGTTTTGTCGTTGCCATGTCATTATGCTTGTTGTTTTTGTTGATTTACACCATGTTGCCAACTTTGCATCTAGATATCTTTATCGCTTTGTGCCATCGCCATATCGTCCATCCTCCCTCTCTTCCATTTAATCCATCTTAGTCACCCTTTTCTGGCTAGCTCTGCATCGACTGTAACCACTCCAGACTACCCCACCCCAAGATCCGCCACCACCTTAACCTTTGTTTTTGATTGGTTATGTATCAGTTCGAAAATCATAAACTTATGTAGATTGTAGTGTAATTTTTTGATAGAATTAAGAAAAATGCTTATTCTAGCGAAAGAAAATTTTTGCAAAGCCTCACGATGTGTTTTATTGGTCAGTCAATCTAACATTTTCTGTAAATGTAGATTTTACAATTATGTAATTTGCCAAACGTAAAACATGTGTATGTTCGAGAGCTTCACGAAGAGAATCATCGCGATATATTGTGTACTACATTGTCACGTTAGACCAAATATAATAGCTATTCAATGAACCAAAAACTACGCCGTTTCTTATAAAGTTGACTGAAAGTAGTAATACTCTAGAATTAAATATTAATTAATTTTAAAAGAGGTGTTTGGTAGTAGAAATGGGGCGTGTATTTAATATTCCCGTAACACAAAGTTAATTTGCTCGGGCCCAAGCAAGGAATCCTCCACTCCAGGCAGCAACTGCCGCGGTTCGAATTGATTCACCACCCACAGAGTCGTAGACGTTCGTTGTCGCTGTTCAGACAGACAGTTGCTGAATGGCCGGCTCTTCTTCTTCTTCTTCTACTTCGATCATGGATAATCTCTTCCAGCGCACGCTGGAAGATCTAATCAAATCCATGCGCCTCCAGCTAGTAGGAGAATCAACCTTCATCTCCAAAGCAATAGAAGAGATCCGTCGTGAAATCAAATCAACAGACACGCAAACCAAATCCACCGCTCTTGAAAAACTCTCTTACCTCTCCGCCATCCACGGCGTTGACATGTCATGGGCCGCCTTCCACGTCGTCGAGGTAATGTCTTCTTCTCGCTTCTCCCACAAAAGAATTGGTTACCACGCAGCATCCCTCTCCTTCCACGATTCCACTCCTGTTCTTCTTCTCATCACTAATCAGCTTCGCAAGGACCTCTCTTCTACGAATCCCTTCGACGCTTCCCTCGGCCTCCATTCCCTCGCTACTATCGCCACTATTGATCTCGCGCGTGATCTCACTCCCGAGGTTTTCAAGTTGTTATCCACTTCTAGGGTTTCTGTTAAGAAGAAAGCAATTGCAGTTGTTTTGAGAGTTTTTGATAAGTTTCCCGACGCCGTTAGGGTTTGCTTTAAACGATTGGTTGAGAATCTAGAAAGTTCTGATCCTCAGGTTATCACTGCCGTGATTGGAGTTTTCTGTGAGCTCGCTTCTAAGGATCCTAGGTCTTATCTCCCGTTGGCACCAGAGTTTTATAGGATTTTGGTTGAGTCTAAGAATAATTGGGTTCTAATTAAGGTTTTGAAGATATTTGCTAGGTTGGCTCCTTTGGAACCTAGGTTAGGGAAGAGAATTGTTGAACCTGTTTGTGAACATATGAGGAAATCTGGAGCGAAATCGTTGGTTTTTGAGTGTGTGAGGACTGTGCTTACTAGTTTGAGTGATCATGAGTCTGCTGTTAAGTTGGCAGTTTCAAAGGTTAGGGAGTTGTTGGATGATCAGGATCCCAATCTTAGGTATCTTGGGCTCCACGCACTATCGGTTGCTGCGCCGAAGCACTCATGGGCGGTGTTGGAGAATAAGGAAGCTGTGATTAAATCTTTGAATGATGAGGATTCCAATATTAAAATCGAGTCTCTGCAATTGTTGATGGCCATGGTCTCTGAGAGCAATGTGGTAGAGATATCTAGGGTGTTGCTTAATTATGCATTGAAATCTGACCCGGAATTTTGCAATCAGATATTGGGTTCTATTTTAAATACTGGTGGAAGGAATGTGTATGAGATCATTGTTGACTTTGATTGGTATGTGTCTCTTTTGGGAGAAATGGCCACTATTCCTCATTGTCAAAAGGGTGAAGAAATTGAGAACCAGCTTATTGATATTGGCATGAGAGTTAAGGATGCTAGGTTGCAGCTTGTTCGGGTGGCTCGCGATCTGTTGATTGATCCTGCATTGTTGGGTAATGTGTACTTGCATAGGATATTGTGTGCTGCTGCATGGGTTGCTGGAGAGTATGTAGAGTCCACAAGCGATCCATTTGAAGTCATGGATGCCCTCCTACAGCCTCGGACTAATCTCTTGCCACCATCTATAAGAGCAGTTTATATTAATTCTGCTCTTAAAGTTTTGAGTTTTTGCCTTGACTGCTACCTTAAACAAGATGAAGAAGGCACTGCATCCTCATATTGTGCCAATTTGGCTGGCAAACAGTCAGAATCGGATGTTGTAAAAGAAAACACTGAAGCTCCTGAATTGGCAACAACATGTGAAGGTTCAAATTTTGAACAGGATGAGGGCTTTAACCCGAGGAATTCAGCTGAATCTTCTGAAGATCTTTCTATTGAAAATGACACAGATACAGTTGCCACTCTTTCTTCAAAGAAGAATTTCACGCATGAATCTATTGTAAGCCTGTTAAATCGATTGGACTTAATCTTTGCTCCACTAACAGCAAGTCAGGATGTTGAGGTACTGGAAAGAGTGCAAAATGTAGTGGCCTTTGTTCAGTTGATTAAAGCAGAAATAATTGATAACTCAGGTCAGAATGTGGACAAGAAATATACTCAAGTTTCAGATATTATCAAATCAATCCGTGGTGCTTTTTCCATAGAACTCGGTCCAGTCTCAATAAGTGCACAGGGAAGAGTTGCTGTACCAGATGGATTAGTTCTTATAGAGAATCTTGACGACTTAAAAACAATATGTGGTGATATTGAACTACCTTCATCAAGTTCGTTTTCAATAGGAGGTCCTAATTTTGCCGCCACTTGGGATGCCTCTTCATCTAATCTTCTGAAAAATGAAGAGTCGGGGCCATCAAATGAATCCACATCCTTGCTTGAACACCGTAAGCGGCATGGATTATATTACCTACCTTCAGAGAAGAGTGAGACTGTTGCAGATGATTACCCCCCTGCAAATGACCCAAAGTCAAATATTAATGTAAATGATGAAGCTGCTGAGCTAACCAAGCTGACAGAGCAATCACTTCATTTGAAGAAAAGGACAAGCCAAATGAAGCCGAGGCCTGTAGTGGTGAAATTGGATGATGGAGATGTGGCACCAATTTCAATCAAAAGGCCAGAGCCAAGGGTTGACGATTCTCTTTCTGGTGCCATAAAAGATGTTCTTCTTGGAAGTGAAACCAGTTCAAGTTTCTCTCGAAGCGATCGTCTTGATAAATCATCAACTAGGCGAAAAGAGAGAAAGCAAGTCGGTACTGATCTTCCATCTGAAATGAAAGAAAATCTAGGCGATGCAGAAAAGCCTGATACAGAAAACCCAAGCAAAAATAAAGAGAGAAGACGGAGAGGTAAAGAGAAGGTCGTTGAAGGGGAAGAACCTGATCAGAGGGGAAAGAAAAAGAGTAGCCACCGCCATGGAAGGCGTAAAACACATCAAAGAGCCAATTCACCCTTAAATGTGGTTTCCCAAACACCGGTAATTCCTGATTTTCTTTTGTAGCAGTAAAGGATATTGTTTTTGATTCATCATCACCTGTTGTTATTGACTGAGGCTGTTTACTTGTATTTTTAGTGTTGAGCCCTTCCATTCTGTAGATTTTTTGTGAATAAATATATTTTGCCATTGCTTATAATATCTTGGTATTGTGTTATTTCCTTGTTGTCTGTTTTCTGTACATGTCAATGATGTCATAGAGTGAGCGTTTTTAAGAAGTGAATTTTCAAGTTGGATGTTGTGGCTTCCCTTTGTTTTTCTTGATATCTGTACGACTTGCGAATTGAAACTTTTTACATTAGATTTTAGCCTTGCTTCTTGAAGTTCTCATGCTCTCAGTATAAGCTGGAAAACACCACTGGTGGATATTTTTACTATTTTGTATCATTAAGAGTAAAATGTTTAATTGTGTCAAAAAAAAAGAGTAAAATGTATAATGTTTAATGTTTTTGAATTATTGAGGGAAATGCTATCAGTGTTTATGCTGTAAGAAAGCGTGTGTTAATGATAATCATTCACTGATTTAACAATACACAGTGTACTATATTTATAGAGGAAGCACCTTCGAGAGTAGTTAGATTCCTCTTCTAAAAAAAAGGTAGTTAGATTCCATAGTAACTAACTAACAGTGGCGTTGGCTGTTTTAATCTGAGCTGTGGATGAGTCATTTATTTTTTGTCGAAACTAGCAACAAATGTTTATAAAACCTAATTTTATTAATCCATTTAAAATATTATGAACTCATCTCTCTCTTCTAGATTTCTCAATTTTGGAAGGAAGCCTTCTCTAAACAAGTAAATTTTAAAAGAATTTCTCTAATATCTTTCATTTTTCTCTAAACAAACACTATGTTATTTAATTGTAAAATAATACAATATAAAAATGTTTAAAAATATGAAACTAGAAATAACATAAAAAAGTTGAAACACATAAAAATGAAGATATTATTTTGAATTACTAAGTGCTTTAACTATCATACCCCACAAACGGGATTAGGCTATACTGGCCCAACAACCACATAAATCATTGTCTCGCTTTTCTTCTTTTTTCTTTATTATGTTTTGCGTTATATCCATATCTATTGCCATAACATAATTTTAAAAAGGGTTTGCATCAGATTTTGGTTTTGATTCCATTAAACTTTTTGCGGCTTTCATCCTCCAAAATATAAAATCGCCATAATTAGTTCCTATTGTCAAAATGTATTCAGTAAGTTTTGGATCATGGAAATTCACGTAGGCATTTGTGTTGGCACACAATAATGCACATCAACACCGAGGGGTTGATCTAGTGGAGTATGATAGGAGTTGTATTCGAGAGGTCTCGGATTCAACTCCCTACTGATTCTTTTGGGGTGAAGTAAATGTAATTACTTTCGTAAGTGGACTAGGGCGTCATCTCCTCAGTCCTCACCCTAAAATTTTTTGTACCAAAAAAACAATAATGCACATCTGGCCAATCAAAATGCATACAACCTTTGACCAAAAAAAAATGCATACAATCTTTTTCATTCTCTTTCCCTCTCTGGCACACGCTAATCTCTCTCCTTTCTACGGGCTTTTATGGAATGCTCATGATGCCAACTTTCTGTTTACACCACCAAAGGAAGTTGTTTTCTTTTTTTCTTCCTTTACTATCTAAAGTCAATTAGTGAATAACTTATATAAGTAATGATATGACCACCATGAAGTTGGAAGATATGATAGCCAAGCACTCGAAGCCTTGTTTCTTTGTTTTTTTCCTACACTTTCTAATTAACCTTTTTCACCAACAAAGATTTGTCGATACCAAACGGAATCTGTCTTTGCACGTTACATAAAGCACCCAAGTTGTGTTGCGCCACCAAATATTTCGGTCGTATTCAGGAGATGAGACTTAAATATTTACTTGGGGAAGAAAAAAAGGGTACCTGTGATGTTTTTTTAGTATGTAACGAGTAGCGAGCATCACCTATAAAACTCACACATATAAAGTGAGATCTCGTGTTCGGACTTGGGAACTACGAAAAATGTTCAGCCTAATAATATTAGTTTTGACAGTTGTGTTAGACCTTACGAATAGAGTACATGTGATATGGCCTCATGATTAATAGGTACATAAATTGTGATTGGTAGTAGTTGTAAAAGCCTATACACATATTGTGTATATAAATTAAACTCTAATTAATAGGTACATTCTTCATAATTCATAATTATTACATTCCTGACTAATCCTCGTACTATCTGAAATCTCATGATTATTACAATATTCCTCTTGTAAACATTAAAACTTAACTAATGTTGGATATTCCCAGCATGTTAAATTAACTGATCACGTTACATTTTCCTCACATATTCAGTGGAGCTGGCCTTAATTTTCACCATGAAGTTTGCATATTAATCATGATACGACACAAATGCACGCTCAGAATTGCACAAAATGCAATATTTGTTCTTTTAGTGGAGTGACCATTTGCAACCTGGTTATCGCAATCTAATGCTGTATATTAGTGGGTCTAAACTCTAACCCTATGTTTGGATGGAGCATTTTTAGGAGGTAATGTAATTTTTGAGGGGAATTCAAATATTTTAGTTCAAAATTTTGAACTAAAATATTTGAATTCCCCTCAAAAATTACATTACCTCCTAAAAATGTTCCATCCAAACATACACTAAAAGAAATTTGCCATATATTATTAACAAGCACGTTAACAAAAAGGATGATATTGATAGTGGAGGAGGGGGGCTAGGAATCAAAATGGCCTAAAAACAGTATATATTATATAATCCCATGTAGGTAGTTCAGTTGGCGAGCTAAGGGATACCGAAGGAGTGCACCAAAGAAGTGCAAGAAGGAGGTCCCGAGTTCAAACCCCGAAAACTAACATTTCCCTACCCTCACTGACCTTGCTTATAAAAAAAAAAGTATATATCATATAAATATATGACGTTAAAGTTACATAGGTTGGGATTGATTATTGAAGCAATGGATAAGGAATCTCCAACTAAAGTGAAATTGAAACCATAAAGGTCCAAACATAACCCTTAGTGGATCGATCCATCGAGTAAAAGGACATGTCAATCAATATTTTAATGGCAAATGTGTGCCATAGCTGTGTCTAACACATGCCAGGATTAAATTACTTTGCTTTCTTTCTTTCTTTTTGTTGTATTGCTTTCAACGTCCTCAGGAATTTTTAGATAAAGTCTTTGAACTAAAACCATCTGTAATTGGATCTTGAACTTTTTTTATAAGCAATAGGATTGTATTAATATTAGTACACTTGGAACAAGATGTGGCAAGGCCTTTATAAATTATACCTGTTGAGAAAGTATACCATAGTCCATATACATACGATTGGGTGAAACCGGTTCTTGGTGCAAACCTCGCCAAAAAGAGGATCCATACTCTCAAAAACTCACAACTGGGAGAAATTCAAATTATGATCAAAAGTTCCTACACCATTTTTGATCTAGTCTTTATATAGATCTTCTAGTAGATAAAGCACATGAACATTCTTAGACAAACCCAAGTTCATGGCCTACAAAGCCTACACGCCTAGCTTATAATATAGGGTAGCTACGACCTAATTAAGAACAAAGGCACAAACAAGTTTAACTACGGGTCAAACTAGTTTTATTACATTTTAATTGAAAATGAAACAACTAAGATTTTCCTAAAATCATTAACATGAAATTGTCCTTGATTTTCTTCTCATTCTCCATTCTTGGTCCTCGTCACTTAGTCTCTAAATCCACCCCCCCTTTTTTTTATCAAATGAGCCAATTTCATTAATATAATAGGCCAAGCCCAAACCGATTACATTCAAACGAGAGAAACATTAAGTGGGCTAATACATAGGGAGCCCAACCCGAGGAAAGCGGAAATATAAACAAAGAAACCCACAATAAACCACTTACACGCAAAAGGCGAAGAAAGCCAACCACTACACTTAGGAAATCTACCCTGCAGCCCTAAAAGTGGAAAACAAACCCTATCCTTCCAACACCTTCAATCCTAGATCAAATTCACTCTGGTTTCTCCGCAGCAATCAAGGACTCCAGAGAAGGAGGAGGATCAAGCAACCAGTTTTGAGGCAGAAATGAGGAGGCGGCGAGTTTAGCGACAAGATCCGCCACACAGTTACCATTTCTATTGATCCACGTGAACCCCTCAAAAGTAAAGCAAATTTCCATTCTTTGAATATCCTTAACAATGTGCTCAATTTCCCTTCTAACTGAATTTCCCCTGCACACCTCAACCAAGTCCATGAAACCAGGTTCAAACAAGACACACATGAGGTTCAAGTTCACCACCAATGAGAGAGCATCACACAAGGCGAGGGCTTCAACATCCAGAGCATAAGATGCAAATATCTTAGAGGTAAAAACCCGATACTAGCTCCCCATTTGCATTTCTACACACAATACCAATATTCATTTTTCTTGTGCTCGAGTCAAATTGAGCATCAGAGTTGATTTTAATAACATTGACACACAAGGGTCTCTAGGGCAGGGAAACCCTAACAAAAGGGGGGAACTTGTTACTCTAGGTTTTGGGAGGGGCTTACTTGTCATGAACTCATAGCAGAGGGAGTTCACAACAAATAGGATCTCCTTAGGGTTAAGGTTCTTATCCTTAAAGAACTTGAGGTTTTTTGGCTTTCCAAATCATCCACAAGGTATACAGAGCAACTGAAATAAGAGAAACATTATCAAAATCATAGGCCACGTCAAATTCAAATAAATAGTCAAGCCACACATTGATGCTAGTAGTGTTGCTAACAGTAGGGACAGGGCAAATTTGAAGACCAAACCACATAGGTGTTGTCTAGGGGCATAGTAAGAACTAGAGGTGTCAATTTGGCCCCAAGCCCCAAGCCCAGTCCCATTGGCCCCCTAATTTAGCCCCAAATTTTTCAGCCCCCTATTAATGGGGCTTTTTTTAGCCCCAACCCACATTTTAAATTTTTTAGTGGGTTGGGGCCAAGGCTTTGTGGGTTGGCCCCCAATTTTTTTTGATCATTCTTTTCTCACTACTTACACCTCTCTTTCATTCTTTTACCCCATTCCTCTTCTCCATCACTCTCACCACCACCTCATTCTCTCTCTCACCATAACCATCACCACCATCACCATCTCCCACTCACCACCACCACCACCTCCTTTTTCTTCTCACCACTACCTCCTTTATATTTTTAAAACATAAAAAATCTCTTACTAAAAAAATATTTTTATTAGTAAAAAATTACATTTAAACATCATTTTAATATATTTTTATACTTCAGATTTTTTTATTTATATTTTTAATATCTGTAAATGTATAAATATAATATAATAGTTATAATATATATATATATATATATATATAAATATATATTTATATTTAAATATGGAGGTGGTGCCGGGCGGCTCTCCGGCAGCCACACGACGGCGTTCCCGCTACCCCACGGCGGCGCTTCGGCGACCCCACGGCGGCCGAAGGCGGCGCTCCGATAACGCCTACGGCAGCGGACGACGGCGCCTCGCGACCTCACGGCGGCGCTCCGGCAACCCACACGGCGGCGGGAGGCGGCGCTCCTTTTGTTCCTTCCTACCAATAATTAAGGATTGAAGATAAGAAAGCTACGCTTCAAGGATATTATAGCAAAATCCAGTAAGCAAATCATCAACGGACACCAGCTTTAAATCCGACTTGGTATTAGTCCATGCTACTTTCCTTACATTTTCTCACTTCTCTTACGCACTGATGCTTCTGTTACAAAAAATCTTCATACATCTTATATTTACCCTATATTATATATATTATAATATACATATATATAAATAATATATTATATATTATATAAATATAAATATATATATATATTATTTAGTTTCTGAATTTGAAAAAAACTGAAAAACTGAAATTGATTTTTTTTGTTAAAAAGTATTGTTATAATTATCCGATGGATTTAAAAAATATATTGGATGGATCACAACCATCCACAAAATTAAACAAAAAATTAAGGGCCTTGGGGCTGGCCCTGGCCCACTGGGGCTTGGGGCCATGTGGGCTTATGAAATGTGGGCTTTTTGGCCCATGGGCCTTTTGGCCCTAGGGCCACGTGGGGCTGGGGCTGGGCTGGCCCATATGGGCCAAATTGACAGCTCTAGTAAGAACATGTGTTGAAGAAACTCATCCTCCACTCTACAGATTGGGCATAGAGAATCCTTAGAAATCTTCTTCTTAGCCAAGTTAAATCTAGCGGCCATAACATTATGTTTGATTCTCCAAGTGAAATGCTTTATCCTTTCAGGAGTATAAGCCATTAGAAATATCATGCAATAATTGACATCACATATGCTATTGGAAAATGAGTAAGAAATGACTTTATAATTAAGTGACAACTCAAGTATTCTAGAGTTTTGTCAAAAAGGATATGATGGAAAAATGATTCAGATCCTCTCTATTGAGAGAGAGAGGTTGCGAACCCACGAGAGGGGTTGTCTTACGCGGCGGCCGCCGTGCCTGGTGTCCCGGCCGATCTGCTCCAGCTGGTAGGGCGGGCATTCGTTGAAGACCCCTGGTCCACCGCTGATCGTGACGCGCTGCTCTTTCCGGAGGTGGCAGTCGTCCCTTCCTCGGTGAATGCTCCGCCTTACGTGGTGGCGGCCATGGTCGGGGGATGGGTGGATCCGGTTGGTTTCGGTTCGATTTGGGTGCGATCAGATGCGATTTGGGTGCTGTCATACCCCAATTTTGTCCGACTAATTGAAAAATCCCAAAAATTTATCGCTTCGCATATGGTTCTAAACGCGGGTGTCTTTGGCTCTCCCGTGCAACGATTTTGTCTGACACTCGTTACTTTCAAAAAGAGTCACAAAAAAATAAAATAATAAAAATAATATTGGACAACGCGGGCGCGCGTTTCGTCTCGAGTCGTGTGAGTAATTGCGTCGGTGCGCGTTTATTTTTACCATTTTCTTTTTAGAAAAGTGAGGATAGAATAAAATCGGTTTTAATAACATACGCGCGTGCGTATTCAAAGCGCGTATTCAAATCGCGTACGCGTTCCTAGTCTTAAGGCGCTTGTATTTCATTTCGAGTCGTGTGAGTTGTTGCGTCGGTGCGCGTTGTTTTTACCGCTTTTATTATCATAAAGAAATAAATAAATAAATGATAAATAGTAATAATAAGCTAAACTCAGCTGTCCCTTTTATTTAATTTTGTTACATATACAAACAAAATTAATTAATACAAATAGTACAAAAGTCAAAACAAAAGCAAAAATTATACAAAATAATAAAATAAATAACAAAAAAACTGAAAAGAGAGGGAGAGGACAGCAGCAGCAGCGCATAGGTGCTCCTCTATTTGGAGAGCCAAGCCCAAACCTATTTCTTCTTGTCCCTTTGCTCACCTCCCATTCTCAGCAAAAACATTGCTGCAGTGGCAGCAACCTTGCTGCCATTCCTTTGCTGCTCCACTGCTGCCAACAGCCTGGTCCCCTTAGGGTTTTGATCCCCTGCTCAGCACCCACCTACACCACAGTTTCTTCAGCCTATAAATACCAATGAACAGAAATCAGTTTGGAAAAAAACAAAAACAGTATCACAGAGAGCAATACACACAACAATAGAAACACAAAAACTGAGATACCATAAAATTAGAATTCAGTATCATCACTGAATTCTAATACATTTGAGCAAAATAAGAAGAGAAGCATCAGTGGCAGTGAAAAAGGCGAGGCAAGGTTCAGTAGCAGAGCAAACATAAGGAGCATATCAGAGGCTGGAGTAAAAGGTCATTCCTCATTTTTTGTGATACATAAAGATGTGAGTTTGCTGTTAGACCCGTAGGTTTTCATTTTTCTTTTGAAAAGTAATAACAAGAAGCATGTCATGGACCCTGTTAATCCAAATAAAAATGCATGAATTTTTCCAACTTTATAAATTACTCCTACAAACATACAGCAAGGTTCCATTTTGTTATTGTCATTATAAAAGATAGTGGATACAAATAGAAATTGGTTAGAGTTTTGAGAAGGAATAGAGGATCAGGCGAGTTTGATAACATAAGGCTAAATCAATACAATACCATACACAGAGAAGAGAAATAACAAAAAAGAGAGGAAAAATTCCAAAAAAAAAGAAGAGAGAGACTTTTACCTCCGGCCACCATTCACGGTGGCCGCCGCCGTAGACCACCGCCGTAGACCGCCGCCGTACGAACAACCCGAACAACACCACCCCCTTTGCATCCACCACCAAATGGCCATCCACCACTAAATGCTCACCACCGCCACCACCACTGTCAAGTCCTTCACACCACCATAGCCCAACAACCCCCAAACACCATAACCACAACCATAAACCCCACGGCCTCACTGTCTTTCCCTTTTTGCAAACAGCATCCTACGACCTCTCTCTCTTCCAAACAACTACCCCCTTTTTGCACCATGAAATTATCAACAACCACACCAAAACCATAAGACACCATACGGCTCCCTCTCTCCTTCCACGAACCAGAAACCACCGTTGCCCCCATCACACCCAACCCACACCATCGCAAGCCAAACCGCCACCCCGTAGCTGTCATTCGCAAATTTTCCCTCTCTTCGTGTTGTCTGTCGCTGTCACCGACGAAGGGGAAGAGAGAGAGATTAGGGCGGTGAGCGAAGAGGAAGTTCAGATGAAAGGCGAAGCAGAGAAGGAGAGGATCGGTTTGGTGGGGAGGAAGCGAGAGAGCGACAGTGAGGGGGGGGGGGGGAGAAAGCGAAGTCGCGATTGAGAGAAAGGGGGCAGTGCGGCGCTGAGGGATTGAGGATTAGAGGAATTAGGGTTTTGTTTTGGTACCTTATCTTATATACCTAGGTTTCACTTTATTCTAATTTGGTTTTCAATTTCTAAACAGATTGTTTCCGGCACCATCTATTTCAATAATACACACCCCATTCCGAAGCCCGTACTCCGCATAAACCTGAAACTAACTAGTCTCGCTAATTACACCCCCAGTATTACTAAACCAGAACCCCCCCACGTTTTTTCTAATAAAAGCGTCACTTGCACCCCCTATTTTACCGTTTCACCCCCTGTTTCTCTTTTCAAATTTTATTTCTTTCCCCTAGACAAACGTTTTTTTTACAAGCCTTTTTTTTCCCAAATAATAAATTTTCTTTTCCCCAAACGAACTTTTTTTTCTCAAACCTTTTTTTTAAAATAAAATGATGGATAAATGTTTCCCCGAACAAAAATCAATCCAATTGCAAATTCCTTTCATCACGACGTTCTCTCCAATTAAAATCAACGAAAACACTTTTCAAAAACAAATCTTTTCAAACGTCGAAATCAAAAGTAATCATCACTAATGATCACTCGCGCCGTTGCCGTTTGATTGTGGGCAATGATTTCATTCCTGTGGGAGCTAGTAGTGTGGCCACTCTAAACCGTTGTTGTTTGGTCCTCATAAACGCTCTCCTTCAATTGCGAAAACCTCTTCAATGCTCAAAATAAAAACCAATTATCATTAATCATCACTCGCGCCGTTGCCGTTTGGTCGTTGATGATAATTCATTTTCATAAGAGTTAGTAGTGCGACCACTCTAAACCATTGTTGTTTGGTCACTGCGAACGCTCAACCTCTTTGCGAAAAACTCCAAAAAGATTAAAAAACAAAAACCCTTTTCAGGACACAGAAGAACTACGTAGCTTTGAATTCTCCATCGCACCAGGAGATACGTAGGAGCGGGTCACATCCCGTCAAGCATAACAAATAAAAATCATTTTCACAATAAGTTTTCAACAATCATTTTCAAAAGAACCTAGAACTACGTCGCCTTTGATTCTCCACCCGGAGATACGTAGGAGCAGGGCCACGCCCCTGTCAAGCGCAAAAACAAATGATCTCTAAATAAAAAATACAAACACATCTCTTTCAAAAATCAAAAATCTTATTTTCAAAGTAGGGGATTAAGTCGGTCGTACGGCCGGGTTAATCATCGTTTTAGGATAAGTGAACTGTGGTCCTTCAGAGCCCCAGCGCTCCTTCAGCCCCCAGCGGCCCTTCAGACCCCCAGTGGTCTTTCAACACAGATCACGCGATCCTAAAACCCCTATATTAAAAAACACCAAACACACAAACATTTTCTACACAAGAACTACGTAGCTTTGAATTCTCCATCGCACCGGGAGATACGTAGGAGCGGGCCATGTCCTGTCAAGCACTTATTTCTAAAAACCCTTTTTTTCCTTTCTCGTCAAAAAGTAAGAATTTTGTTAAGTTTCTTTAATTCGTTTTCAATAAGAAATAAAGAGGCAAATTAAATATTTTCAGGTCAACACTTCAAACCACACATTCAATTAAAGGTTCCCTTTCGGTAGAAAGGAGGTACGGGGTGCTAATACCTTCCCTATGCCTAACCGACCCCCGAACCCATATCTCTAGTTTTCGAAAGACCATCCGCCTTGTCTAAAAGACCTTTTTTCAATGTTTTGGTCTTAAAATTAAAATATTGGTGGCGGCTTCCAAATTTTTCCACGTTGTCAAACGAAAAGTCCCAAGCCGGATTTTTCGGGCGCAACAGCTGGCGACTTCACTGGGGACCTTTTTTTTTTTTTAAAAGACGAGGGTCAAGCCTAACTAATTAGATTGTGTGGTTTAATGTATTGTTGATTTGATTAATACCTTGTTTGCCTTTCTTTCTTATCATTGATTGTAGGCATATGCATTTGTCTTCTTTGTTGTTCCCTATCTCCTCTCCTACTCCTTGTCTCTTATTGCTTATGCCCATGCATTCTTCCAATCCCCACGATCCCTTCTTTTTCGCTCCCTTTCTTCAAGGTAAGCTCATGCATTTCTCCCCAATTTTATCATGTCCCCTCTTCTTGGCTCCTCTTGTTAAGGTAAGCAATATCCTTGTTTATGGATATCCTAGATATTAAACCCTAGGGTAGACAACATGTTATTGCTTGCTTTTATCTGGACTGTTCAGGGTTTTCATTTGCAGGTGGGGTATATATGGGTAGTTTTAGGCGGTATGCCCTTGCTGCACACACTCACACCTTATGCTTACTATGCTTTGAGAGGGGCCTAAAACCCAAGGTCTGACAAAACTTAGGAGAATGGAAACGAGTAGTGACTGACAATTGGACTGTTGTCCTTCCGACTCTCACGAAAGTTTCAGCCAGAGTATGCTCTTTCATGATGCCTCACACCAGATGGCGTTCCATCGTTGTGGGTGCTATTGTGAAAGAGAATTAGCTCTGGTAGCCTGGTGAGGAAGTGACTAGAACCCGCATGAGAGGAACATTTGAGTTGTCCTAGAACTTAGGTCCCCACCTTCGCAGGACACAAGGGGCATACCAAATTGTGTGTTGCATGGTAATATAGACATGTTTTCAAAAAAGAGTAGGAGGTTTTTCAAATAAAAAGTAGAGAAAGAGCTGCCGTTGTAGCCTTTCTTTTGCTGGTCCGTACGAAGTGACATATGACCCACTCTTTTCAAAAAAAGAGAGAACGAGCTGCCGTTGTAGCCTTTCTCTTACTTGGTCCATATGAAACCACGTACGGCTCGCATTTTTCAAAAAAAAACAAAAAAAACTTGAACTAATGCCAATAAGGGTTTTGCCCTAATCTGCATATGCATAAAACATCATCATCATTTTGCATGCATCCTCGCATTGCATCCAACAGAAGCTTTTACAGTTCATGCATGCATCCTTGCATTTCATCAAAGTTTGTTTACCGAGAATCCCAAAGTGACAAAGAATCTTGTCATAGGCACGATGTGGAATCAAAAGTGAAACAACGTATACTCCGAGGTGTGAGTTTGTTTAAGTTTGAATGCATGGAATGTGCTTTGTTTCGCTTATTGATTCTAACCTTGTTGTGTTTCAAAGAAAAAATAATCAAAATCCACCGTTAAACCTATGGCAAGACATAGTACACCGTGATTCCCGGCACCAAGACAGACAGGAAATCATACATATTGCATTGCACTTGCATTCAAACAAGTATTAGTGCATACCGTCTTTTATCAAAAAAAAAAACAAAAATCAAGAAAAATCAAAAATTATTATTTTCCACAAGCTTTCTTAGAAAACATACTACATGCATTTTTTCTTTGCACTACAAAAAATAATCAAATAAACATCTTATTTCGCATGCATTTTCATAAGAATCATATCTTTCCACGCAACTAAAAATAATTGTTAGTATCAGGCACTCCATTTCATAGTTCAAAAATAAAACGAAAAGCAATCATCATCCGCACTTTGCATCATGGCGTCATGCATTACATAAAACAAAATTCTGAAAAAAAACAATTATCATCCCTATGGTATTTCATTCGCTCATAATCATAAAAAATCATCAAGTGATGCAATCTACGTTATCCTCATTCAAAATGCACATTCGTTCATTCATTCACCCACTCATTCCGTCGTCTGTCCATATCACATCATCGCATTAATAGTTTCCTGTGTCGCAAATCAAAAATAAGCATTAACGTCTCATCTCGCATGCATCTTCATTCAATATCTCCCATGCATTAGGAAAGTAATTGCAAGCATCACGCATTTCATTTCATTGCATAAGAAAAATGAAAACCAGAAGCATCTATCATCCATATCGCATTTCATTCATCCTTGATTATGCAAAAACTATCATCAAATAATGCGGACATCGCGTCAATGTGGCGCTCATGCATCATTTCATTAACCTCATCACTTTGTTCGAATACATCATTTCGCCCTGCATGCATCCTTTCGAAACAAAGAAAAATTTCTCATGTGATGGCTTAATGGATAGAAGTGCACCTTTGAACGACGAAGGGTAATGTCTCAAATTTGTTTGTCGACTACAAATTTGAGATGTTACTTTACGATGTCAGAGCACTTTGACCCAGTCGCACGTATTTTAATTTCAAGTAGGGAATTAAATTGAGTCAACTAATTGTCAAAACGTTTCAGTACATTGTGTGAAGTATTGAGTCAGGATCCACTCAATGTTTCAGGCAAGTTACTCAGGGTAACGACAATCAGTTGCCTCATATCACCATTCTTGCATCTCTCATCATTCAAAAAAAGGGGCATTAGCATTTCGCATCTTGTCTCGCCTCTAAAAAAAATATATAAAAAAATCAAAAATCATTTGGAAAAATAGGGGGCACCATTCTTGCATCATTCGCATTGGTATTCCATATTTTGTCTTGCAACAAAATAATTTAGAATAAGCCACACTTTTCGAGTAGTCGTTCTCCACGCATTTGCATCATACTTGCATATCATAATTTGTTCATTCATTCATTGCATAAAATAAAAGTTGTGATGAGAAGCGAGACGTCCTTGCAAAACAATCATCCTTTTTTTGAAAAAGTTTATCCTTACTTGGTTGCGAACTCAAGGTGTTCCAAGACACTCAGTTTTGCAAATCAATAGCTCATTTGCATGTCTTTCAAAAGCGCTGCATCCCATCCATTCCATGACAAAAAAAAAAAAAAAAAAAAAACTGAAGCGGCTCATCAATTCATCGTTCTAACTAATGTTGACTCTCTGTGAAGCATTCCTATAGTGAACGTGCATGACACGTGCAGTTTCTCTTGTTTGAGTCAGTCAGTTTCCTTCCTTGTCATCATCATCATCCCAGTCTAACCCCGCCCCGTCCATCCATAAGGCGCATATTCTCTCCCATCAGTGCATACTCGACTTTTTGGTTCATTCTCACTAACACTCTAAGTCCTCCATGCTGGGGCAATTCTGTGATCACTAACTTTCTTTATCGGCATTATATTCCTTTAGTGCAAGTCTTTCCAAAAAAAGAGAAAAGAAGAGATAAATGAGAAGAACAAGCTCGCTAGGTTGAAAACCCGCAAAGGGCAGCCTAGGCAAAAAGGAGCGCCCGGTGGATTGAAAACTCGCAAAGAGCGGTCCAGGCAAAAATTAGGGCATAAAAAATGCAAAGAAAAGAGCAAACACATATAGCTAGATAAATTGTTGTCAAGTTTTATGAAAAAATAAGTAATCGGAATTTGAAATGAAGTTTGGCCATCCAGAAGTTCCCTTTCCTACCCACCTTAACCCAAGAAAAACCAAAATCCAAAAATCACCCTAGACAAGGATCACCTCAAATATCCAAAAAAAAGTGCATCACTTTCTATCAGCTCACCCGAGTCAAAGAAGGAAAAGAATCATAAAACAAAAAAGAGAGAGAAAATCAAAAAAGGGATTCAAAAATGAAAATCCCAAAACAAAAGAAAATACAAAAGAAATGTAAGTGGTGAGCTGGTACATGTTACCACAAAACACAAGAGATCCTTGTCTCAATAACCTTCAAACACTTCATCATTCCCATACACCCCTCCTTCCATAAACCGCAAACACTTCCCTTTGACCTCGGTACCCGCCCTCCACGAACCCTTAGCCAAGAATAAAATTTCCAAACACCTCATCAAGCCAATTAACCATCATAAATCATCGATCGTCAGCCAACGCCGAACGAAAATCATCCTACCATTAGCCCCCAAGCTCTTCATTAAGCCCCATCATCCCTCCTCCACAAAACATCACAACCCTAAAAAGTCCATTCCGATCAATGACCGGTTGCTTTCGTTTTCTCAAATTTTAATCTTAGGACAAATAAGTTTATCTGTTTACGATGTGTTTGCTCAAAAAGAAAAGCAAACGATCAGAAAAAAGAAAGCTGATCAAGAAAAATAAACCCTCAGAAAAAAGAGAACTGAGGAGACAAAAACAAACAGTCAGAAAAAAGAAAGCTGACGAAACAAAAAAAGACTTGCACTCCCAAAAAGGCATTCAAGATTGCCTTAAAACAAGGTTTAGTGACCACCAAGTGAGGCTTCTCTTCATTACCAAAAGTCAAGGCATTCACAGAGAACCAAAGATTTACACTGAGAACACCACTCAGATCTAAAAGTTGGGGCATTCTCTTCACCACCCACCCAACCTAGTCTTGGGAAAGCCTGTTCAGCGTCCTTCCTATGTCATTCATCCTTTCACCAGGTGTTATCCATGACGCCAGTTCCCGCATATCTACCCTTTCACTCCAATCGTCAATATCACCAAACAGGGGCAAGCCTTTCATTCATAGTTACCAAGCCTGGATTGGAGCAGTCTGGCAAAATCCATCGCCTTTCACAACCTCACTCAAAGAAACCATTTGTGATGTCATTCGAAAGTGGGACAAGTGCGTTCCCATTCCTTCACCTCATTCATTCCTACCAAACCTCACCGGGGCAATCTCTCAACTCACTATCCTAAACGAGGCCTTGTCATCCTAATTGGGGCAACTTTGTCCTTGTTATGACTGGGGCAACATCAAACTTTATGGGTTGAGACAAAATCTCTTTTGCTCCATTTTTCATTCCCAATTCATCATCTTCTACACCCCTAGTTGTTGTCACCACTAGGCAAAGGCAAGCTTATTCACTCATCAAAGGCCCGAACCGGGGCAGTCTTGCATCCCTTGGTCCCTCATAAGCGTCGGTAATAATCATGTTTGTCATCCCTTCAATTGTCATACATATCCTAAACCAATCCCAAGTTAACAGAGTCACTCATTCACATTTGCGCTCCTATGCATGCTTACTAAGCAATGCTTCAAAGAGAGAGAACACACGTTAGTCATGCGATATCTAAGATTCAGTCGTCATTGGAAGGGAGAGAAAACAAGTGAGCTTGTTTGTAAATAAAAACCTTGAGAACACCGGAGTTTGAGTCAAATTCAATTTTTCAACAAAAATGGTCAATAGTCATCCCACTTTTGCATCCAAAGTCTCGCGTCTCATCATTATGAAAGTATTCACAAAAAAGGTATTTGAATACCCCAAAAATTTTGTCATATCATGCATCAAAATACTGCATTTGCATCCTCACATAGCAAAAAGGCAAATAGGAAAAATTCTTTAACCAGCTATCTCAGCACATGAGGGGGTCGCCTAAAGTTGGCCGCTTGTAGGGCTTTAGTGCTCGCCTTAACCCTTAGGGACTAGGATGTTACCTTGTAGGCACTTGAAGTGTTGATCCTTAACCAAAATAAAAAGGAAGAAAATCAAAAATAGCATCTCATAGCATCCATCATTCCATTGAAATCATCACATCACATACACTTTGCATAACATACATTCACACTCCATTTACATAGATATCTGCATTCCATAGAAAAAAAAGAGCAAATAAGGAACGAGAGAAGAAGATCACAGAAGATGGAACATAAAAGAACACAACATCTTCATATCATTCATCATTCTCATATCATCCATACCAGTCATCACTCCATGGCATCAAACAGTACATTACGCCTTCAAATTCGCATCTCAGAAGAGCGAAAGAATAACAAAAGGAAAAGAAGAGAAAAATCAAACAGAAAAGGCATCCCACCAAAGTCAATCATTGCATTCATGTGCACCCCAAACATCCAAGTGCACGCATTTCATGCACCATCCAAGAGAAAAGTTACTTCGGACCAGAGAGTCCCAAAAATCTCATTTTTAGAAAATCACCACAACACAGAGTTAGTAAACTCCATCAACACAGAGTTAGTAAACTCCATCAACACAGAGTTAGTGAACTCCTTCCACAGATCACAACATCGTGTACGAGCGCGCGATGGATCCATCAGACTTCGTTAAGTCCTTCGGATTAGTTATGTCAGCCTAAGGCATAGCGTAAATCCATTGATCAAATCAGTTCCGGACCTGATGTTGATCGGCCGCTCGAAAAGGCCACCCCCAGAGCTCGGACTCGACAAGAGTCCGTTAGAAGGTTTTAGGCAGCCTCCGAATTCCCAATTTACCGCTTTCTGCACGCCAAGTGCTCATTTACCGCTTTCTGCACGCCAAGTGCTCATTTACCGCTTTCTGCACGCCAAGTGCCCATTTTACTTTTCTGTCTGCACGCCAAGTGCCCATTTTACTTTTCTGTCTGCACGCCAAGTGCCCATTTTACTTTTCTGTTTGCACGCCAAGTGCCCATTTTACATTTCTGTCTGCACGTCAGTGTTCATTTACTGTTTTCGCATCAACACGAAAGTGTCTATCTTTCCAAAAAGAAGAAAGAAAATTCGGATTTCTCCAAATGGACAAAATTGGTATAATTTCTGAATTCTTTATTTCTATTTTACCTTCGAAATATGTCTCGCGCAATTCATATTTCTTGGTAAAATCGAAATAAAGAGGGGCAGCTGTCATACCCCAATTTTGTCCGACTAATTGAAAAATCCCAAAAATTTATCGCTTCGCATATGGTTCTAAACGCGGGTGTCTTTGGCTCTCCCGTGCAACGATTTTGTCTGACACTCGTTACTTTCAAAAAGAGTCACAAAAAAATAAAATAATAAAAATAATATTGGACAACGCGGGCGCGCGTTTCGTCTCGAGTCGTGTGAGTAATTGCGTCGGTGCGCGTTTATTTTTACCATTTTCTTTTTAGAAAAGTGAGGATAGAATAAAATCGGTTTTAATAACATACGCGCGTGCGTATTCAAAGCGCGTATTCAAATCGCGTACGCGTTCCTAGTCTTAAGGCGCTTGTATTTCATTTCGAGTCGTGTGAGTTGTTGCGTCGGTGCGCGTTGTTTTTACCGCTTTTATTATCATAAAGAAATAAATAAATAAATGATAAATAGTAATAATAAGCTAAACTCAGCTGTCCCTTTTATTTAATTTTGTTACATATACAAACAAAATTAATTAATACAAATAGTACAAAAGTCAAAACAAAAGCAAAAATTATACAAAATAATAAAATAAATAACAAAAAAACTGAAAAGAGAGGGAGAGGACAGCAGCAGCAGCGCATAGGTGCTCCTCTATTTGGAGAGCCAAGCCCAAACCTATTTCTTCTTGTCCCTTTGCTCACCTCCCATTCTCAGCAAAAACATTGCTGCAGTGGCAGCAACCTTGCTGCCATTCCTTTGCTGCTCCACTGCTGCCAACAGCCTGGTCCCCTTAGGGTTTTGATCCCCTGCTCAGCACCCACCTACACCACAGTTTCTTCAGCCTATAAATACCAATGAACAGAAATCAGTTTGGAAAAAAACAAAAACAGTATCACAGAGAGCAATACACACAACAATAGAAACACAAAAACTGAGATACCATAAAATTAGAATTCAGTATCATCACTGAATTCTAATACATTTGAGCAAAATAAGAAGAGAAGCATCAGTGGCAGTGAAAAAGGCGAGGCAAGGTTCAGTAGCAGAGCAAACATAAGGAGCATATCAGAGGCTGGAGTAAAAGGTCATTCCTCATTTTTTGTGATACATAAAGATGTGAGTTTGCTGTTAGACCCGTAGGTTTTCATTTTTCTTTTGAAAAGTAATAACAAGAAGCATGTCATGGACCCTGTTAATCCAAATAAAAATGCATGAATTTTTCCAACTTTATAAATTACTCCTACAAACATACAGCAAGGTTCCATTTTGTTATTGTCATTATAAAAGATAGTGGATACAAATAGAAATTGGTTAGAGTTTTGAGAAGGAATAGAGGATCAGGCGAGTTTGATAACATAAGGCTAAATCAATACAATACCATACACAGAGAAGAGAAATAACAAAAAAGAGAGGAAAAATTCCAAAAAAAAAGAAGAGAGAGACTTTTACCTCCGGCCACCATTCACGGTGGCCGCCGCCGTAGACCACCGCCGTAGACCGCCGCCGTACGAACAACCCGAACAACACCACCCCCTTTGCATCCACCACCAAATGGCCATCCACCACTAAATGCTCACCACCGCCACCACCACTGTCAAGTCCTTCACACCACCATAGCCCAACAACCCCCAAACACCATAACCACAACCATAAACCCCACGGCCTCACTGTCTTTCCCTTTTTGCAAACAGCATCCTACGACCTCTCTCTCTTCCAAACAACTACCCCCTTTTTGCACCATGAAATTATCAACAACCACACCAAAACCATAAGACACCATACGGCTCCCTCTCTCCTTCCACGAACCAGAAACCACCGTTGCCCCCATCACACCCAACCCACACCATCGCAAGCCAAACCGCCACCCCGTAGCTGTCATTCGCAAATTTTCCCTCTCTTCGTGTTGTCTGTCGCTGTCACCGACGAAGGGGAAGAGAGAGAGATTAGGGCGGTGAGCGAAGAGGAAGTTCAGATGAAAGGCGAAGCAGAGAAGGAGAGGATCGGTTTGGTGGGGAGGAAGCGAGAGAGCGACAGTGAGGGGGGGGGGGAGAAAGCGAAGTCGCGATTGAGAGAAAGGGGGCAGTGCGGCGCTGAGGGATTGAGGATTAGAGGAATTAGGGTTTTGTTTTGGTACCTTATCTTATATACCTAGGTTTCACTTTATTCTAATTTGGTTTTCAATTTCTAAACAGATTGTTTCCAGCACCATCTATTTCAATAATACACACCCCATTCCGAAGCCCGTACTCCGCATAAACCTGAAACTAACTAGTCTCGCTAATTACACCCCCAGTATTACTAAACCAGAACCCCCCCACGTTTTTTCTAATAAAAGCGTCACTTGCACCCCCTATTTTACCGTTTCACCCCCTGTTTCTCTTTTCAAATTTTATTTCTTTCCCCTAGACAAACGTTTTTTTTACAAGCCTTTTTTTTCCCAAATAATAAATTTTCTTTTCCCCAAACGAACTTTTTTTTCTCAAACCTTTTTTTTAAAATAAAATGATGGATAAATGTTTCCCCGAACAAAAATCAATCCAATTGCAAATTCCTTTCATCACGACGTTCTCTCCAATTAAAATCAACGAAAACACTTTTCAAAAACAAATCTTTTCAAACGTCGAAATCAAAAGTAATCATCACTAATGATCACTCGCGCCGTTGCCGTTTGATTGTGGGCAATGATTTCATTCCTGTGGGAGCTAGTAGTGTGGCCACTCTAAACCGTTGTTGTTTGGTCCTCATAAACGCTCTCCTTCAATTGCGAAAACCTCTTCAATGCTCAAAATAAAAACCAATTATCATTAATCATCACTCGCGCCGTTGCCGTTTGGTCGTTGATGATAATTCATTTTCATAAGAGTTAGTAGTGCGACCACTCTAAACCATTGTTGTTTGGTCACTGCGAACGCTCAACCTCTTTGCGAAAAACTCCAAAAAGATTAAAAAACAAAAACCCTTTTCAGGACACAGAAGAACTACGTAGCTTTGAATTCTCCATCGCACCAGGAGATACGTAGGAGCGGGTCACATCCCGTCAAGCATAACAAATAAAAATCATTTTCACAATAAGTTTTCAACAATCATTTTCAAAAGAACCTAGAACTACGTCGCCTTTGATTCTCCACCCGGAGATACGTAGGAGCAGGGCCACGCCCCTGTCAAGCGCAAAAACAAATGATCTCTAAATAAAAAATACAAACACATCTCTTTCAAAAATCAAAAATCTTATTTTCAAAGTAGGGGATTAAGTCGGTCGTACGGCCGGGTTAATCATCGTTTTAGGATAAGTGAACTGTGGTCCTTCAGAGCCCCAGCGCTCCTTCAGCCCCCAGCGGCCCTTCAGACCCCCAGTGGTCTTTCAACACAGATCACGCGATCCTAAAACCCCTATATTAAAAAACACCAAACACACAAACATTTTCTACACAAGAACTACGTAGCTTTGAATTCTCCATCGCACCGGGAGATACGTAGGAGCGGGCCATGTCCTGTCAAGCACTTATTTCTAAAAACCCTTTTTTTCCTTTCTCGTCAAAAAGTAAGAATTTTGTTAAGTTTCTTTAATTCGTTTTCAATAAGAAATAAAGAGGCAAATTAAATATTTTCAGGTCAACACTTCAAACCACACATTCAATTAAAGGTTCCCTTTCGGTAGAAAGGAGGTACGGGGTGCTAATACCTTCCCTATGCCTAACCGACCCCCGAACCCATATCTCTAGTTTTCGAAAGACCATCCGCCTTGTCTAAAAGACCTTTTTTCAATGTTTTGGTCTTAAAATTAAAATATTGGTGGCGGCTTCCAAATTTTTCCACGTTGTCAAACGAAAAGTCCCAAGCCGGATTTTTCGGGCGCAACAGGTGCGACCTGGGTTGGGTGGATCCGGTGTGATTTGGGTGCGGCCTGGGCTGGATGGATCCGGTGCGATCTGGGTGAGATCCGGGGCGATCCGGTTTGTTTCAGATCGGATTTATTGGATGCTGGTCCCCCTGGTGGATCCTCCCCATGATGCGGTTGTTCCTGTCCCACCTCCGCCGGAACCTCCTCCGTTTCTGGTTTCGTGTCGTTGCCTGGTCTGGTAGCGTCGCCGTCCGGTGAGGCCGCGTGTGGGGTGAGGCTCTGCGCTGATCGTGGGTGATTGGATCGTGGTTTTCTGGTTCGCTGTCGCTGCCCCGTGTTGGTGGCGGCTGTTCCTGGAATTGTTGCTGACTGTTACGGTTGTTCGTGGCGGGTCAGCAGGGTGGCTATCGTCACGGACTTTGGACCTGCAGTCTCGACTCCCCCCATCCCGGTGTGGACCCTTTCCCTGTCGCTCGCGGGTTTGCTTGATTGTGCCTCGGTGTTGGCTGGAGGCGCAAAACCGCGGTGGTGGTTGGTGGCTCGACTTCCTCGATCAAGCTAGGTGTTTTCTCGGTGTTGGCCGGTGGCACGACTTTGCGATGTTGGCTGGGGTCCCTTTTCTGATGGTCAGGGTGTGTCGACTTGTCTGTGGTCTTTGGTTGTTTATTTTGGAGGTCTTTGTTAGGCTCTCTTTACTGTCCTTTTCCCCAAGGGTTTTGGTATAGTCCCCCCTTATGTTTTTTGTATTGTTTTATTTTATTAATAAATTCGGGCCTCCTGCCTGTTTTGCTTAAAAAAAAAAGAGTTTTGTCAAAAAGAAAAATACACAATGAGAAATCATTTACCTTAGTTTATTATTTATAATTTTTATTTGAATTATTTTTCAATGAACACGCTGACAACTTATCTTTGGGTTGGGTATTAATATGTTTAAGGCTAAAGTGCTTCCGGGGTCCCTTATCTTTATTTAAAGTAACGAATTAGTCCTTTATGTTTTTTTTGTCCCAAATAAGTCCTTTATCTTTCAAATTTTTGACACATAAATCCTTTTCCGTTAACAGTGCTGATTTATGTGTCAAAAAAAGGGATTTATGTGTTAAAAATTTGAAACATAAAGGACTGATTTGAGACAGAAAAGGATTTATGTGTCAAAAATTTAAAACATAAAGGACTGATTTGGGACAAAAAAAAGATAAAGGACCAAATCGTTACTTTAAATAAAGATAAGGGACCCCGAGAGCACTTTAGCCTATGTTTAACCACTAAATTTTTTTGTCTCCTTAGATGAAATGACAAATAAGCCGACGTCCCAATATCGCTGAAATATAAGTTTCTTCTATTTTTGAAATAATTAATTATCGTAAATAACTAATTTTACCTTCGTATTTTAAGCATCGAGTATTTTTTTGTCGGTTTAGACAAAATGGTAAATAAATACCACACACATACACTACAATTGCTTACTCTTGAGTTCATACATGAGAATTGACGTCCTCGTATCGCTGAAATTACATGGAGTTAGTAATTTCATGTATGCGTCCTCATAACATCATGGAGTTAGTAATTTTTTTTGGGTAAATCCGGGTATCCTCCACGACGACTGTGGAGACTAATCCCTCAAGGTACTGGAGTTTATTTAAGGGCTGACCTCTCCCAAACGATGTCTCTCCATACACACCGGCTAGAGATCGAACCTTGATCAAATGTTTAAGAGGCCTAAATAACTTACAACTTGTGTGACACCCGCTTGGTGGAGTTAGTAATCTATTACATGGAGTATTTACCTTCGAATGGCAAGCATGAAAATTGCTTATTCAATAGATTGCCTTTGCTGACAAACATTGAATATTGATATACAATTTTCAAAAAAAGAAAATAGCTCCATGTTATTATTTATCAGCAAGTGAAATAGTCATCCAACCTGGCGCAAACAGCCACGTGGCAATGGGCCCATATATATAAACTCGACCCTCCCTCGCTCTCGCGCTAGTTGTGTAGGCCCTCTTATTATCTCGGCGTAGCGAAACCCATCTCTCCTTTCATCTCCGCTTCACAACAACATATCACCAAAAAGATTTTAGAGAGAGAAACTCCTTCTCTCTAACTATTTTCTCATTCTGAAACTGTCGTCGCCATCGGAAAGAGAAAGAATAGAACACGTAAAACTCACTAGTTTCTTGGAAAGAAAACAAAGATGATAACGTGCTCACGCACATAGACACAACACAAGCTTCTCGGAAAATAACCTGTTAGAAAGAAAAGAAAAAGAAAATAAAATTGCGAAAGATAATAGCAGATGGCGACGCCGATGGACGGAGGAGGAGGAGTGGCGGTGCTCTCGACTTCCGTTAACAAGGTTGATTCCTCGTCGGCTCTCAATGGCGGCTTGAAGCACTCCAAACTCGACTCGCCAATTTTGATTTTCTTGTTCTTTCACAAGGCGATTCGGAATGAGCTTGACGCACTGCACAGGTTGGCCATGGCATTCGCTACCGGTAATCGTTCTGATATTCAGCCACTCTCAGAGCGCTACCATTTCCTCAGCTCGATTTATAAGCACCACTCCAATGCTGAAGATGAGGTGCAAATCTTGGTTCAACTTTTTCTGTTTTTTAAATTTGGAGTTTGTTAATTTTGTAATCAAATTTCCACTGGTCACGAAATGGTGTAGAAAATGAAGATTTTCTAGCTGGTTTGGTTGCATTTTCGAAACAAGGAAAGAGATGGTGCTCTTGTTTCTCTATTCTGTCGGTCATTTCCTCTTGGTAAATTTAGGTCTAACTTTAGCGAGGCTATTTTGCAATCGAGATTTTGCTTCTCTCTTTACGATTACTTTTCATGTACAGAATCAATAATTGATTACGCATCTTCTTTAATATTCTGTTACTGCTCATGGAAAGAGACGGTAAAAAGGAATTAGCGAACCTCAGGTGCGAAAATATATTTTAAAATAGAAACAGTGGTGTTTAACGTTCAAGTTGATAATTTTTGATTATTTCAGTTGACAAGATGAATTGATAGTAAAATCCAGATATGACTCCTTTCATGGTTTATTCGTCCGGGAAGGAATTGCAATGTATATGAAAAATTTTGCAAAAACTTTCTTGAACATGTCATTGCAGGATGGTTCACTTGTTTGTAGGCTATGTATCAGAAAAAGAAGAAAGACCTGATTGAATGCATGTGGTAATGCTGGTGGTAGTACTGATACTAAATTGAGCTTTTATTTAGGAGTTGATGTTGTATTGTAGTTAGCAAACAGCTGGTGGCACAGCACATAAGCTTACTTCAATTGTTTCCTATTCTTTATGAACTTATGAAGTGATCTTTAATCATCAGTTCTTCAGTGCATAACTATAATAAATTAGTTAGATGGGAAGACTTTGTTTTCTAATTTGAATTATCAGAGCTTCCATTTGTATTTGTTTTTCCCCCCTAGAGTTTTCCTATAAATTTCTTGATAGAGTTTGATGACTTTTTTCTTACAATGTTAGGATATTTGCTTTGTCTGTGGTTTTTTTTCATGCTTTCCACAGCATTATTTTATTAGTTTAGCTTTATCAATCCTTATCATCTGCTGCGTTTTAAATGTTCTGAGGAAATTTATTCTGGAATATAGGTGATTTTTCCAGCTCTAGATAGACGTGTGAAGAATGTAGCACAGACATATTCTCTTGAGCACAAGGGTGAAAGCAACCTTTTTGATCATCTATTTGAGCTGTTAAATTCTTCCATCCAGAATGATGAAAGTTTTCCAAGAGAATTAGCATCTTGCACAGGAGCTTTGCAGACATCAGTTAGTCAACACATGGCAAAGGAAGAGGAACAGGTATAAAATTATTTAATATCTCTTAGCTTATGTTCCACTTGGACTCTTATGAGGTGACAAATACATTGTAATTCTTTATTTTTTCTCCCCACAAGCTGGAACTTAATATTATTGTGCTTATCGATAAAAAATGAAGAGAAGATAATTACAAGGAGTTCAGAGGATATGGGATTCTCCCTGTTGTAAAACGAATTGCTATTAAAACATGCTCTATGCCGGACAGGCCAATGCAGTAAAATAAAATCATACCACCTTTTGATATACACTAGTTGATTTGTGCTTTGCTTACTTGACGAGTTAAATGTTTTTGTGCGTGCCACTATTGCTTTAAATGCAACCACATGGGCTTCATTTGGTGATTCAGCAAGAGTAATCAAGTATAAAACCTGCAACAATCAATTAAGTTCGTTCAGGTTTTATAGGTTAGAAACTATTTTTTTAACTACATTGTAAATTGCTTAATAAAGTATGCAAAATTATATTTAGTGTTTTTCTGTGGTGATGCCTACTATATAAATATTTTGAAATGCTTCTTGCTTCGCACTAGTTTATTCCCACCCTAAACACAAGAAAAACTTACATTTCCAAGGTTGGAACATTGAAGATGCTGTCAAAAACCATAAATAGTATTTTGAAAATCAGTTTTTCAGGATCATAAGATTGCATCGGTTGTGGAGTATTAATGAATGAATACTGAAATGTTATAAAACATCGTCAAACATTTTTATTGAATTGTAATAGTAACCCTATTTGATCAAAGTTTCACTCTTAGTCTCCCCTCAAGAAAGTTTGTTCAATACCAATATTTGTTCCCTAAGCTGGTGTTCTATAAGGATTCATCGTAACATTTTGTCATGGCCGTGTAAATTAAATGGCTAACAATCTAACTTGTTAGGGGCACATGTCTGATTTTTCTATTTGTTCGGCAATACCAGGTACTTCCTCTGCTTATTGAGAAGTTCTCTCTCGAGGAACAGGCATCCTTAGTTTGGCAGTTTCTTTGCAGTATTCCTGTGAATATGATGGCAGAATTTCTTCCATGGCTTTCAACATCTATATCACGCGATGAATCTCAGGATTTAAAAAATTTCTTAATGAAGATTGTGCCAGAGGAAAAGCTTCTTCAAAAGGTGTGGTTTGCAAATGCTGCTTTAGAGCATTGTTATTCCATTTTCTTTGTTAATGTTACCTTATGGTTAAAGCTTATGATGCAATTTATTATTTTAGGAACAGTAAGAGCCTTAAGCTGCTATTATTATAAATAACATTTATTATTGACATAACCGAAAAACCAAAGTAACTGTTTACTTGGTTACTGAGCAAAGAGTAGTTAAAAAGCAGTTTGTGAGAATAATTCTTTGGGGGCGGGATTAATTGGTTTGAAAGAGAGAGAGGAAAGGTCAGGTTTCATTAATATTTCGATAAGGGGAACATTTACTTGTGCTCTTGAGTCTTGACATCTGTTGTTTTGTATCATATTGAACATTGCAAAGATTAATATTCTGATCCAATTATCTTATTTGTATAATTTGATATGTAATAGTAATAATCTAATCCTATTTTTACTTATTGAAGGTTGTTTTCACCTGGATGGAAGGGAGAAGTACTGTTGACACGATTCAAAGTTGTAAACATCATTGTCAAGTTCAATGTAGCTCTAGCCCATTAACCCATCAGGTTGGGAAAGTAAACTGTGTGTGCGGGTCCACAACAACTGGAAAAAGGAAACATTTGGGATCTATGCTAGATGTTTCTGATGCCACCGGAACACATCCTATAGATGAAATATTGCTTTGGCATAATGCAATAAAAAAAGAGTTAAGTGAGATAGCAGTGGAGACCAGAAAGATACAACACTCTGGAGATTTTACTAATATACCGGCTTTTAATGAAAGATTGCAATTCATTGCTGAAGTTTGCATATTTCATAGGTATTACCTTAATTTAGTTTTATCGATATATGTCTTGAAGTATCATATGTTTCTTAAATTAAAATATTGCATACTATAATTTATGTAAAGACCAACCTTTATTACTGAAATTTTGATTATTTATTTCAATGAATGCAGTATTGCTGAGGACAAGGTTATTTTTCCAGCAGTAGATGGAAAATTCTCTTTTTTTCAGGAGCATGCTGAAGAAGAAAGCCAATTTAATGAATTTCGGTGTTTGATTGAAAGTATTCTAAGTGAAGGAGCGTTGTCTAATTCAGAAGTTGAATTTTATTCCAAATTATGCTCACATGCTGATCATATAATGGAAACCACGCAGAGGCATTTCCATAATGAAGAAGTTCAGGTGAGCCATCATTGCTCATGTGGTAGTCTTTTTGAATTACCAGTGTCAAATGTAACTATGTAAGTGTGTTTACCAAATATAATTCTAATTTCATCTGGATGATCAATTAAATAGTTGGTGGGAGTTGAGTTTCGTCATATATGTGAAAGTTGATAATATAGACAACTTTTGTATCCGTTTGTTGATTAGTTGACTTTCATTGGGAGAGAAGTGTGACATGGGAAATTCTTTATAAGATATTAGCAAATAAACTCCCTTTTGATCTTCTAACTTGGTGCATGATTACTCTCATCTATAGGTTCTTCCTCTTGCAAGAAAGCACTTTAGCTTTACAAAGCAATGTGAACTTCTGTATCAAAGTATATGCATGATGCCTCTGAAATTGATTGAGCGTGTCCTACCATGGTTGGTAGGTTCTTTAACTGAAGAAGAAGCAATGATGTTTCTGAGAAACATGAAATTAGCAGGTTCTATTTCTAATTTAATTTCTTGGCTGCTAAAAGAAATGATATTTCCGAGAAAATTATTTGTTATCTATGTTTGACAACTTCTTAATCTGTTTCAGCTCCAGCAACAGATTCTGCTCTAGTCACACTCTTCTGTGGTTGGGCTTGCAACGCTCGTAATGAAGGTCTGTGTTTGTCTTCAGGCACATTAGATTGCTGTCCTGCTCAAAGGCTTTCTGATATTGAAGAAAATATTGATCAGCCATCTTGTGCTTGTGCCTCTGCATCATCTGGCAGACATTGCTCTGGAATAGCTGAGTTAGATGAGAATAAGAGACCAGTCAAGCGAAACACATTGCAGGTACACAAGAATGGAGATATACCTGAAACTTCGGAGACTGAAAGTATCCAGAAACAATGTTGTAGTCCTCGGCCTTGTTGTGTGCCAGGTTTAGGAGTAAACAGCAACAATTTGGGGCTGAGTTCTCTTTCTACAGCCAAGTCCTTGCGCTCTTTGTCTTTCAGCTCTTCGGCCCCATCTCTTAATTCCAGTCTTTTCATATGGGAAACAGAGAGTGGCTCATGTGGTGTTGGTTCAACAGAAAGACCAATTGATACCATATTTAAATTCCATAAAGCTATACGTAAAGACTTGGAGTATCTAGATGTTGAATCTGGAAAGCTAAATCATGGTGATGAGACAATTATTCGGCAATTTAGTGGAAGATTTCGTCTTTTGTGGGGTTTATATAGAGCTCATAGTAATGCTGAAGATGATATAGTATTTCCAGCATTAGAATCCAAAGAGGCACTTCACAACGTGAGCCATTCATACATGCTGGACCATAAGCAGGAAGAACAATTGTTTGAAGATATTTCCCGCGTTCTTTCTGAGCTTTCCGTCCTTCATGAAGCCTTGCAGATAGCCTATATGGCAGAGGATTTGAATGAAAGTAATTTTGGAACTTCTGATGCCAATGATAGTGATGATGTCAAAAAGTATAATGAGCTCGCAACAAAGCTTCAGGGGATGTGTAAATCCGTAAGAGTGACCCTGGACCAACATATTTTTAGGGAAGAGCGTGAACTCTGGCCATTGTTTGGGAGACATTTCACCGTAGAAGAACAGGACAAGATAGTAGGCCGGATAATTGGAACTACAGGTGCTGAAGTTCTCCAATCAATGTTACCATGGGTAACTTCTGCACTTACTCAGGATGAACAAAACAAAATGATGGATACATGGAAGCAGGCAACTAAGAATACTATGTTCAATGAATGGCTTAATGAATGCTGGAGAGAGACTCCAGCGTCTATAGCACGGGCAGAAACATCAGATCACAGCTCTTCTCAAAGAGGTTTCTAATATACTTTTAGTTTTATTCATCTTTTGTAGAAATTGTGCGATGGATAATTAACATCATTGTCTTTTTACTAGGTTCTGAATATCAGGAAAGCTTGGACCAAAATGATCAAATGTTTAAGCCAGGTTGGAAAGACATATTCCGGATGAATCAGAATGAACTTGAGTCAGAGATCCGGAAGGTTTATCGTGACTCAACTCTTGATCCAAGGAGAAAGGCATATCTTGTGCAGAATCTTTTGACAAGGTTGTTTCCAATGACCAGAATTTTTTGGTGTTATTTGACAGGGGCATAATTAACTGTATATTCATTTGATAGGACTTTACTTGTTGTCATCAAGCACCAATTGTTAATTAGTTATTTGTGTATTCTAGTCGTTGGATAGCTGCCCAGCAAAAATTACCTAAATCCCCGTCTGAAGGATCATCTAGTGGTGTAGAAATAGAAGGACACTCGCCATCATTTCGTGACCCAGGGAAACATGTGTTTGGGTGTGAGCACTATAAGAGAAATTGCAAGCTTCAAGCTTTGTGTTGTGGCAAGTTATTTACTTGCAGATTTTGTCATGACAATGTGAGCGATCACTCAATGGATAGGTAGATTTCTGTTGGGATTTCTTATATTTTATAGTATTATATACTTCCAATTCCCAGGCTCTGCTTTTGCTGGAGCTGTCTAGCATTTGGTTTCCTATTTATATACTTCTAATCATCTGTTTGATCATTACAGAAAAGCAACATCAGAAATGATGTGTATGCGCTGCTTGAATATTCAACCAATAGGGCCTATATGCATGACACCTTTGTGTAATGGACTTTCAATGGCAAAGTACTATTGCAGCATATGCAAATTTTTTGACGATGAAAGGTATCTTCAATTTCTTCAAAATTAATGGTATTAAAATTGCTTCCATTATCCTCTTTGGGGATTTGGGATCAATTCTATAGGCTGATCACCTTGAGATTCGCACTTCATGCAGTAGGACTGAGATTGACAACTTATGGACAATATACTAAGGTGAATGAATCCACCATTTTAGGGGAGAAAGTAATTCTTGTAAACTAATTCAATCTTTGGCGTTTCAAAGAACAGATAGACATTGGTTGGTCAGTAACGGTAGAGCAAGGCTCAACTTATAACCCCTGGGGCAAAATCAACTCTTTCTTCGGAAACACTGGGAGAATATGATAGAAACTTGGAAATTAAAATGAAAAATTGATAAGAATCAAAAGAATGGAACTATTTTATTGAAAATCAAATAGAAAATGTGGATAGAATTCTTCCCAAGGGTTTTCTCTTCACAAAGGATCTCTTCCAGCCCAAATTCTAAGGTGTATTAGAGTCCATCTTACATCTGTTAAATGGCTATTTCTGGGTGTTAGAGGGGTGTGTTCCTGTTTTGACTAGGGATATGGTCAAAGTAGTTCTCATTAATAATGCTTGGGCAATCCTCACTCCTTGAGCTAGCTTTTAGGATTAAGTTAAGCCAAGTCCGAATTCTGAGATAACTAAGTGGACTAACCGTGACAAAATAATTGTCCTTATTATTTTGTCACATCCTAACAACACCTCCCCTTGAAATTCCACCTGCCTGCAAGGTAAGAATTGGGATTCCAATTGTATGAAAATTCCCTCTGATCATCTGTCAACCACGCTTCTCCTTCATAAACCTTGATAATCTCCCCATTCTCCATTATTGTTCATGCCAAAATCTCAACTCACATACTTTTTTTTCCAAGCATTTGTGTGTTGGACTAAACAATTGGCCACATTGTTCGGGCTGGGATTAGTTGTGCAAAATCTTAATGTTGACTGAGATGCCCTTCCTTTTTATCTCTCTTAAATTTGGGCTTGGAGCCTTACTTATCCTCACAAAACCGGCTTCTGGGGTAAGGACTGTCCAAGCCTTATAAGGATTACTTAAGCCATATCTCTAGTCGATGTGAGACTTCAACACACTCCCTCACGCTTAGGACTGGACATTTGAAGTGTGGACTGATGCGGTTGAATAACATGGATCTCAATACACACCCAGGACTTGATATTTGTAGTGTGGACAGGTGAAATAATAGAGAACTTGGTCCAATAACATATCTCTAGGATAGGCTCTGATACCATCTTAAATTTGGGCTTAAAGCCTAACTCGGCAAGGACTGCCCAAGCCTTATAAGTTATAAGGACTATTTAGGTAAGATCTCTAGTCGATGTGAGACTTCAACACCCCATTCATGCTCAAGAATGAAACATAAAAAACTGGACTTTTACAAGTGGAATAACAAGGATCTCAGCACACACCCTTACCTCCAGGACTGAACATGGACTGAACATCTGGAGTGTGGACAAATAGGTGGAATAATAGAGATTTTGGCCCAATAACAAATCTAGGATAGACTCTGTTACCATCTTAAATTTGGGATTAGAGCCTAACTCATCCCACAAAGCCGGTTTGTAAGGACTGCCCAAACCTTATAAGGATCACTTAGGCCATATCTTTAGTCTATGTGGGACTTCAACGCTCTCTTTACACTGTTGTGTAAATTATGGTTTGGGCCCTAGGTGCTCTTGACTGACCCATGCCAAACCGCTCTTGAATCGGGTTGGGTGATCGATCCCATTGGATTGATGACCACATGCGTTATAATGCTCTCTTCCACCACAATAATGAGAACTAGCAATTGTAGGTCAACATTGTGAATCCCCCATCTCGTTCATAATCAAATAATCATCTCAATAGCCCTTGCTAAGTCGATCTCTTGTGACATTTCTCTAGGTTTATGGGGCTTTATCTTGCATTTTACCTCTTGTCGCAGACAACAAAAGTATGAGTAATTGCTTTTATGTAGTTGAAGACGCTTGGGCCACGAATGCCTCAAAGTCTTCAACATACTCTTTCACAAAACTTGTTTGGAGTAAGGTAGATGGTCACTCATAAATGTTTCCTAAGTCTTGATCAAAGCTGACATTAGTCCTTCAAAATTCATTTCAGGGATCTTTTATGCAAGAACCTGAACCAATGCACTGCTGTCCCTTCCTTACCAATGAATGCCATGTTGCCAAGTACACTTCCTCATTAGGCTTGATTTTCTGTACCTAAGAAAGTCTCTCCACCATATCAATCCACCCTAAGGGATTGCTTCCATTGGAAGTAAGAAGCTCCACCTTTCTTACCCAAGAATAAGTCTGGAGCCTCATCGCTGCCATATGCAGACCCCTTATCGACTGCGATCTATCTGTTCTTTCCTCCATGAACTTGGAACCAGTCCCATCCCAGCCCCCCCCCCCCCCACCCACCCATCGCCATCCCCTGTGTCAACATTAGACAAACTAAATGGACTGACTAACTAATTTCCTTGACCAACTAAATGGACTTAATGATTAACAGAACAGCTGTCATTGACTCATTATTATTCTGTCACTTCCTAATAGAATATCCCAGACTCCCAGTGTTTTTAAGTATGAATTCAAATATTTTTATGCTCCTATATTCAGATGTACATTTTTATACGCATAAAAAATTTAATATTTAAAAGATTATTTAGTCTGTTCAGTGCTATGTGGCAAGAAATACACATGATTGATTATACTTAGTCTCAACTTTTTATGTTTTTTTAATTTTAACTTCACACCAATTTTTTCCAGGGATGTATACCATTGCCCATTTTGCAATTTATGCCGTGTTGGACGAGGGCTTGGGATTGATTATTTTCATTGCATGAAATGCAATTGCTGCCTGGGAATGAAATCGGAATCTCATAAGTGCCTGGAGAAAGGCTTAGAAATGAACTGTCCCATTTGCTGTGACGACTTATTCACATCAAGTGCTACAGTGAGAGCTCTGCCATGTGGCCACTATATGCATTCTGCTTGCTTTCAGGTCTATTTTATACCGATTTTAGATTTCAATCCCATCTCAAAACAAGTGGAAATGGGTTGTGGATTTTATCTTACACTTTGTTATGTTATGTTAGGCATACACCTGTAGTCACTACACATGTCCAATCTGCAGCAAGTCAATGGGAGATATGGCGGTAAGAAGATTTTCTCAAATTTCTCCACCTTTACTGTCCTTTATGATTCTAAATAAGGTAAACAAAATATTTCTAGATCCACCGAAAATTGCATAGGAGAAACAAACAAGACCAATAATTTAATATAATTCTACTGTCTGTTTAAAATGTAATCGAGTTCTCAAGATGAGGAAAAATAATAGATGTAACATCTTGCGTTTTTAGACCTTCATACTTTTGTTTCCCCATCTACTCAGGTTTACTTTGGTATGCTCGATGCCTTATTGGCTGCGGAAGAGCTCCCTGAAGAGTACAGGGACCGATATCAGGTGAGTACTTTTGCCTCTTGCATGTTACTTTGCACTTAAAAATTCCTCTCAAAAGCTAATGTGAATTTTGAAAGAGATAGAGAGTTAGATCCAGAATTCTAAGACTGAGTATGAGAGAAAAGACAAAGGAGAGATGAGAAAGAATCTGAGAACATATTCTGTTATTAATTCTCCCTTACAACAACTGTTTAACAGTTTAACAGTTCTGTTTTACCTGATTGAATGAATATTATTTCCCCTACCCCCTTGTATTTATACTACCCTGTGCCACCTAGAATATACCTTTAACATAGGTGGTACACATAGGTTCCTAACAGAGAGCATTCTGGTATTTTAGGTTGCCAGCAAAGACTTAAAAATTTATTGTCTGTTTTGTAACCGCAATGCAGGACATACTCTGCAATGATTGTGATAGAAAAGGAACTTCACGCTTCCACTGGTTGTATCACAAATGTGGATTCTGTGGCTCTTACAATACACGGGTGATCAAGCGTGAGACATATTCTAGCTGCCCTGCCCCTTAGTGTGCTTCTTTTGACGGAAGGTAGACAGTTTGTAAATACTTGTGTAGGAATCCATATTTTCCACTGGGAGTCCGATAATTATTCCCTGTTATACAGAATGAACGTCGCTTACTTAAGTTACTTTAGAAGCCTCGTACCTATTAATTTATCATAGCTTCTCGTAAACTGATGATAGAAGCACCTAATCAGTTTTTGTAAGGGCTAAACTTACATATAGTGCCATGCACACTGTTTTTACACGATCATTCTTCTTATCGTTAAAGTTCAAGTAATGCTGTTGGTCAAAAAAAAGTTCATGTAATGTAAGTGCTATGCACACTGTTTTTAGTGTTCCTCTCACAAAAAGACTGTTTTCAATCAAAGAGGCAGTTTTCTTCAGACCTCTTCCCATATTTTGTGACCGTTACCGTATGTTTTTTAGTGGAGAAACCAACACTGCATATGGATATGCATTCGATGCAAGTTTTCTCCTTTCTATAACTATGTACATAATTATATACATTGCCGTCAAAACACAACAAAAAAGCTTTCTTCCGACTTTTAATTTATGCAATGGATATTTTTGCAGCCCTTTTTCGATTCTTTCTTCTTATCCTTAAAGTTCATGCAATGCTGTTGGTCAAAAAAAAAGTTCATGTAATGTAAGTGCGCAGAATGTACTCTAATCAGGTTGACAGCATTTTAATCTCCAAATTCCCTTGCGTGTTTTTTTGTTTTGTTTCTATTGTTGTAATATATATGTTGTACCTACTTCGGTATCATTTTCAGTCAAATGGTGTAATAATTCTATTAATATTAGATAGTGTTGAACGAATCATTTGTTAAATTGAATCTCAAAATATTCAATCACAAGAGATGACGTATGAAAGAAATCAAATTGAAAGTTGACAGCTTAAATATTCTGACCGACAAGTTATATTCAGCCGTAGTTGATTCAGTGATTCCTAAGATGTGTACCAAATATATACTTTGTTGGTATACTGAATTAAACCACATCTCCAATTCGTTAACCTTTTAGGCCTGAGAAGAAGACATTTAACATTTTTAGTGGATACTTCAACGAATAGTATGTTCTCATATCCAAACAGCAAATACGATATTACTGGGCCAGGGCCACCCCTTTTAAAAGCAAATCATCATTTTTAACCTTTTGATTGGATAAGTGCTCTTTATTACACTTTCACCTATGTAATCGCTATCATTGATTTATTGATGAAAGATCTAGTTGCGTTGCGTAGCATTATTCGAGAATGAAAAGGCAGGAAAAATGGTGGTCCCTCTACCTTATGCGGTGTTTCATGTTTGGTCTACTCTCGTAAAGCTTCTGTTTTCCCCCTACGGACAAGGATGGCTGTGACTATGATTGTCACGCAACTAAGAATCAAGAGAATCCAAACTTGAGAAAAGTTGAAAGCTTAAGGTGTTTGTTCAATCTTCTTCACATGTCACGTGGTTTGTTGGACAACCAAAACACGTGCACATTTTGTAAATGGAATTGCAGAGACAGACAGACAGATATAGAGGCCAGTATTGACTAGCAGATTCAGTGAATTTAAAAGAATTCATGTTGTTTTATTTTGACAGAAAAGAATTCATGTTGTTGCTTGCTGCAGAATTTTGCATATACTGTTGGATATATTCCATGTCGGCTCTTTTTTGTAGCCTCCTAAGGGCCACTGCATTGAAATCTTCAAAGCTTCAAAATCAGCACAAAGTGCACGTCTTTCCTAGTTGTTTGCGGAGAGTGTTTGAGTTGAATGGGACAATGATCCAATTATGGAGTGAAATCAGCTCTAACTGGGTATTCCAACGCAAGAATGAATCTTTACTTATGCATCAAGCAAGCTGAGTTGCAGCATCAATAGTAATAGACAGTTTTGATTTACTAGTGATAGTGGAGAATTTAAGGGAATGAATTCTCTAATGTGATATGAGAGTTCAGTAAAATCTCCATCATCCATTTTAAAAGAGAGAAAATATATTTTTTTTTTTTGGTCAAGAGAGAAAATATATTTACATTACGATAAATGAAAGAGAAAAGGATCTTACTATGCAAACAACCCATTTGGTTATTTTAACAATAAACTCTCAAAAATACAAAAATAAGTCGGATAACATATCTCACTTTTATACTATTTACCCAATTTATTCAAATGTCTCTCTTATTTCTACTTTTTTCCATCCGCAAAGTAAATTTTTTACCTTTTTTTGTTGATGTAAAATAAATTTTTTACCTTAAATACTCATGAGAACAGAGAATTTCTTCGCAGCTTAGGGTCTGTTTGAAAAAGACTAAACATCCACTTATTTTAAACACGCATTCAACACTTTTTTTTCTCTCTATCACTCTCCTTTCTCTCGCACCACTCACACATCAAATCTACCACTTCTCCCCTCTATTTCTTTTTTTTCCTCATGGTGTTGGAGAGATGGATAAGTGTCCACCCATCATTTTCCGTTTGAGAATACATTGAGAACTGAGTTTTGAAAAAAAAAATACATTGTAACCATCAAACATATAGTCTTGGGGACTACTTTTAATTCAAATGTTCATTTCAATGGCTACAACGACTTTTGAAAGATACACGTATAGTCTTTTTTGGTTTGGCGGTGAGGTTTGCAAAATCATGGTCAAAATTCACGACAACCTAAAAGCTACATTGTGGAGCTTCTGAAATTAATTAAAGATGAAAATAGTATTTGGATGTGAGTTTAGGATGCTCGACCACCGTACGTATAACCAAATTGTAGAGTTTGTGCATCAAAACTCTAAAACGATTTTGAGCAAAACACTGAATTGAAATGAGAAGAGAATAAGAGCAAGAAGAGCACACCAATAAGTGTTCACCCAGTTCAGCCAATTTGGCTTACATCTGGGGGACTAGCACAGCTAAGTCCAATTTTATTGAAGAATATGATACAAACTGTGTTTACAAGTGTTTCCCTCCCTTTAATTTTTCCCTCTCAGTCACTCCACCTCAAGCCAAACCCTAGCTAAGTCTATTACAGTTTACCCGAGAGATACAGAAAGAAATTTTAGAGAGAGACCTCTATCACTGTGTGAATGCCTTATATACATAGTTCACAACAAGTGGTTACAATCAGTTTAAGATACAACTGTCTAACTAACAGAGAACCTAACTTCCTAACTGATCTAACAAACTCTCTTAGCAAGCTTAACAGAATTGTTATATGCCACACATACAACAATCTCCATCTTGGCATATAAGATGGTGGTCCTTCAATTAAAATTGCACTCTTCTGAACCTGTCCAAGTTTACCACTTACTCTGTCCCAATTCTGAGTAATTCAAAGCAGTGCTTGAATTTTCCCAGAGAAACAACCTTGGTCATGAAATATGATGGATTGTCTGATGTATGAATCTTCTCAATCTGAACCATACGCTTAGACACTACATCCCTGATCCAATATAACTGGATGCCAATGTGTTTTGTTCTATCATGGAATGTGTGATTCTTGCAGAGGTGAATCGCACTTTGGTTGTCACAATACACATTGACATGGTATTGTTTGATCCCAAGCTCTGCTGTCAGTCCTTTGAGCCACAAGCTCTGCTGTCAGTCCTTTGAGCCACAGAGCTTCTTTAACAGCTCTAGTTATTCCTATATATTCAGTTTCAGTAGTAGATAGAGCTACTATGTGTTGCAGTGAGGCTTTCCAGGTGATTGTGTTCCCAAATAGAGTGAACACAAAGCCTGTTAATGACCTCCTTTTGTCCCTATCACCTGCAAAATCAGAATCCACAAATCCTTGTATAAATTTTGAATTTTCAGTGCCTTTACCATAGACAAGACCTGTATTTAGGGTACCCTTTAGGTACCTGATGATATGCTTCATAGCAAGCCAGTGTTGTGAACCTGGATTTCCCATGTATCTGCTCACCAGGCTCACACAGTATGCTAGGTCTGGGCGAGTACATACCATGGCATACATGAGGCTTCCTACTCCAGTAGCATAAGGAATATTGCTCATTTCTTTCTGCTCTTGAGTAGTTTTAGGACTGTCTTCACCTGACAATTTGAAGTAGGATGCAATTTGCACATTCACAGCTTTTGCATTTAGCATATTGAACCTGTTCAGTACCTTTCGAAGTCTTCTAGTTTATAATCATTTTTCCATCAATTAGATGTCTGGTGATTTCCATTCCCAGTATCTTTCTAGCAGGCCCTAAATCCTTCATGTCAAATTCTGATTGAAGAAGCCCCTTCAATTTTTGAATCTCATTCATGCTTCTACTTGCTATCAACATGTCATCAACATATAGTAGAAGGTATATGAATTCACTCCTACCAAGATCCTTGTAGTATACACAACTATCATAGTTACTTTTCTTAAATTGTATGCTTAGTATAAAGCTATCAAAACGTTTGTACCATTGGCGTGGTGATTGCTTTAAACCATACAATGATTTGTTCAAGAGACAAACCCAATCTTCCTTACCCTTTTCCTCAAATCCTTCTACTTGCTTCATTAGAATTCTCTCCTCAAGTTCTCCATGCAAAAAGGCAGTTTTGACATCCATTTGTTCCAAATGTAAGTCAAAATGAGTAACTGTGGAGAGAATTACCCTTATAGAACAGTGCTTTACAACAGGTGAAAAGATCTCATTGTATTCAATGCCTTCCCTTTGTATGACCCCTTAGCTACAAGCCTTGTTTTGTACCTAGGAGGATCAAAATCAGTGATGCCTTCTTTCCTCTTGAAAATCCACTTGCTTCCCACAAGCTTGGCCCCCTTTGGTTTTTCCACAAGCTTCCAAGTGTCATTTTTCAAGAGAGACTCCATTTCTTCTTCCACAGCAACTCTCCACTTCTTGTGATCCGTATCCCTCATTGCTCCCTTGAATGAAGTAGGTTCCTCACTTAAGTGTTCAGTTGCTGTGTTGAGAGCATAAGCTATCATGTCAGTGTAGCCCAGTCTTTGAGGAGGTTTTATAGTCCTCTTTGCCTTGTCTCTACATAACAAGTAATCCTGACTGTTATCAGCAACATCAGTGTCACTGTCACTGCTCAAGACCTAATCCCGTTGCTCATCATTCCTGTCAACTTGCCCAGTAGAATTGTCAGTTCTAAAACCAGGTTCATCAGGTTGTAACTCCACCTCAATTTGTGAGGTATCATTCTCAACTTGATCACCTTTATTATCAGCAGAAATTTTAGTTTCAAGCATCTTATTTTCATGAAATTTAACATCCCTACTAATAATACATTTCTTGTGTTCAACAGCCCAGATTCTAAAACCTTTAACACCCTCAGGATATCCAACAAATATCCCTTTCTTGGCCCTAGGTTCAAGTTTTCCATCATTAACATGATAATAAGCAGGGCAGCCAAATATTCTTAGATTGCTATAGTCAGCAGGATTTCCACTTCACTTTTCTTGAGATGTCTTAAATTCTATAGCAGTAGATGGAAACCTATTTATGAGATAGGCTGATGTATGCACAGCTTATCCCCAAAACTGTTTTGCCAATTTTGAGTTTGATAGCATACATCTAACCCTTCTAACAATGTTCTATTCATTCTCTCAGCAAGTCCATTTTAAGCCATTCTAAAAGCATTTTGAGCAAAACACTAAATTGAAATGAGAAGAGAATAAGAGCAAGAAGAGCACACCAAGAAGTGTTCACCCAATTCAGCGAATTTGGCTTACATCTAGGGGACTAGCACAACTAAGTTCAATTTTATTGAAGAATATGATACAAACTATGTTTACAGGTGTTTCCCTCCCCTGAATTTTTCCCTCTCAGTCACTCCACTTAAAGCCAAACCCTAGCTGAGTCTATTAAAACTTATCCGAGAGATACATAAATAAATTTCAAAGAGAGGCCTCTATCACTGTGTGAGTGCCTTATATACATAGCTCACAACAAGTGGTTACCATTCGTTTAAGATACAACTGTCTAATTAACAGATAACCTAACTTCCTAACTGATCTAACAAACTCTCTTAGCAAGCTTAACAGAATTGTTATATGCCACACATACAACACAAACATTCACTTAGTTCAATATCATAGTCACTAAAGCGGTGAACTCCATGAAAACTATTTATTATAAATGTAAAAATCCTCTACTATCCATTATTGAAGGTGCTCTTAGAGGAGTTGATCTCTTTTGGCCTTACGTGTGACTAGTTATACTTAAAATTAAAATCAAAGTCAAAAGGACCATTATTTACGCTCTATTTGATAATGTCAATTCTAAATATAGAGGCGTGGCAACTGAAAATTTGAATCAAACAACTAAAGATTTTAAATAATAATTGAATAGAAAATAATTTTTGGAAAAATAAATCATTTAAAATACTTTTGCATTCACAAAAAAAATGATATATAATCGAATAAAAAGTTATACTCAAAGACTGTGTATAAATAATTCGTAACGAAACACGTGTGTATAAATAATAAATGTGGTTTTTTGATTTTGGATTTTAGTTAGGAACTATTACTGTACACGTGCATTTGCACGGGCCGATCGCGTTACGTGATACGATTACCTTAAATAGAAACGTTAATTTGAAATCTCATTAATCTAAAATCAATTGTAAAATATAGATGATGACTTGCATACGGACAGGTGCTGTCGTGTTCTTTTTATGAATGAATTTAGACAGTATTTAAATAGTCAGAACATTACCTCGTGAAAACAAAGAAAAATTTAAAGTAGATAAAAAAAGAGTTTCAAATAAAAAATTGATAAATATTAAAACTAAAAATATAAAAGTATCATTTAAAAACAATATGTGCATTTATCCCTGTGTTTTTATATATCAGTGCAATGTTTTTTTATATATCAGTGTTGTTATCCCATGTTTTTTTTAAATATCACTCAACTATCCCGTGTTTTTATATATATCATTGCAGTTATCCCTGTATTTTTGTATATATAAGTGCATTTGTCCAGTGTTTTTTATGTATTAATGCCGTTATCTCACAGTTTCAATTGATTATTTGAGTTGATTAGTAGATTAATGTAGATAGTAAAAGATAGCTGGTAGATTATCAATAACAAATATTTATCCCGTGTTTTTTTATATATGAGTAACAATTATTTATCCTTTTTTACGTATTAGTGACAAATATTTGTCGCGGGTGTTTTAAATATTAATCAGTTTAAATAGTCATCAAACCTTCTTGTTTTTTTAGATAGTAGTTTTCAAAAATTATAATTATCAATGGCAAATATTAATTCCTTGTTTTTTTATATATCACTGCAGTTATCCCCGTGTTTTTTATATATCAGTGCAGTTATCTGGTAGTTTCAATTGATTATTTTAGTTGATAGTAGATTATAATAGATTATTGTAGATAGTAAATTTGTTAGATAATAGATTATCAATAAAAAATAATTGGTTTAAATATTAATTAGTAATTTAAATAGTCATTAAGTCTGCTTATTTTGTAGATAGCAGGTTTGTAGTAGTAGGCTTCAAAAAATTTAATTATCAATGACAAATATTAATCTCGTGTTTTTTTTTATATATCAGTGCAGTTATTTCGTAGTTTCAATTGATTTTTTTAGTTGATTAGTAGATTATAGTGGATAGTAAAAGAGAGATAGTAGATTATCAATAAGAAATATTTATTTTAAATATTAATCAGTAGTTTAAATAGTCAATAAATATTATTGTTTTTTAGATAGTAGGTTTATAGTAGTCTTAAAAAAATTTAATTATCAACGACAAATATTAATCTCGTGTTTTTTTTATATATCATTGTAGTTATTTCGTAGTTTCAATTGATTATTTTAGTTGATTAGTAGATTATAGTAGATTATTGCAGTTATCCCATGTTTTTATATTCGATTATTTGAGTTGATTGGTAGATTATAGTAGATCATAGTAGATTATTGCAGTTATCCCGTGTTTTTTTAGATAGTAGGTTTATAGTAGTTTTCCAAAATTATAATTATCAATGGTAAATATTAATTATAAATTGTCAAAAAAAATTATAAATATCAATGGTAAATATTAATCCCGTGTTTTTTATATATCACTACAGTTATCCCGTGTTTTTTATTTATCAGTGCAGTTATCTCGTAGTTTCAATTGATTATTTTAGTTGATTAGTAGATTATAGTAGATAATAAAAGTTAGATATTAGATTGTAAATTTGAAATATTTTTTCTAAATATTAATTACTAATTTAAATAGTCATTAAGTCTTCTTGTTTTTTAGATATTAGGTTTATAGTAGTAGTCTTCAAATTTTTTAATTAAAGTGATATTTGTATAAATTTAGAAATTTAGTTAAAAGAATTAAAGTGAAGTGATATGAGAAAGAGAATAATTATTTATGGGAAAAATAAAGTAAAAAGAAAAAAAGAAGAAAGCGGGTGTAAAAGAAAAGTGAAAAGGAGGAGAGAGAGTGTAAAAAGAAGGAGAAAAAAATGAAGAAAGAGATTGTAAGAGAAAAGTGAAAAGTAAGAAAGAGAGTGTAATAATAAAGAGAAAAAAAAGAAGAAATAGAGTGTAATGACATTTTTATCCTCAAAAATTTGAGGTGTCTTTTAGATTGAATGGGGGTATTGGTAAAATCATATCTGGTTTAGTTGTATAAATAAGTAAAAAGAAAAAAAGAAAGAAAGAGAGTGTAATGATATTTTAATCCTGAAATTAGATATCTGACTTGTTAATAAAAAATCCAAATTGGTAATTTTATAAGAGGTTTCTTCGTATAAATATATATTAGAATAGATTATATTAGATGGGAAATCAACCGAACCCAACCGAACGAATCTTTTCTTTCTTCCTTTCTTTCTAGTAGTTGCTGTGCGTATAAAAGTGTTCCCGGGGAATTCCAGAGGCAATAATCTTCGCCAATCTAGCTATACTCAAGGACCTCACAGAAAGAAAGAGGAGGGAAAAACGAACAAGATCATTCATGGCTATGGAAGCTGAAAGATCAAAGGGACTGCACAACTTCTCGATGCCAAGGTTGAAATGGGGCAACCAGAGATTCCTGAGGTGCGTCAAAGAAGAAGAACAAGAACAAGAACAAGAAGACATCGTTGCCGTTCGCAAAAAACTCATGATTGATCTGAAGGTCACCGCCGACAACCTCAAACTTTCAATCCTTCAACAAGAAGAAGGGAATACTAATAATAATAATCTCGATGATCCCAATCCATCAAAGCCATGGAATTTAAGGAGAACCCGAAGAGCTTCCTGCACCAACAACAAACAAGCTCAACCTCCCAACCAAGACAACGACAAGAATAAGAAGAATGAAAAGAGAGGTAGTAGGAGCTTTTGTGTTTCACTCTCCAAGGACGAGATTCAACAAGATTTCTGGACTTTGCTTCGTACCAAACCTCCCAGGAGACCCAAGAAGAGACCTAGAATTCTCCAGAAGCAATTGGATGTAAGTCACAACACACACACACACACAACGATTATGATCAACTTATATATGTATCTGCTTATCCACTTTAATAGCCATTTGTCTCATATTCACAATATAGCTTATAAAAACTGTCTAGGACACATGTTCATAAGCTTTGCTTTTTCAACTGATTTTGATAAATTCTCCTAAATAGTTTACAAAACCCACTGCTCTAAAATTAAGTATTTCTCATTGTGGTTTGGTCCCAGACACTATTTCCTGGATTGTGGCTCACTGAGGTAACTGCAGAGTCTTACAAAGTGTCTGATGTCCCTGAATGAGGTAAACTTGGAGTCATAATTTTTATTTTCCTATCTCTGTGAATTTTTTTTTTGACTAATAATCTTGCTGCAGGGGATTGAATGATGGCTTGGCCAATGCTTGCTGACTTTTTACTTGTACAGTGTCACATAAATAAATAAATAAATAATGGTAATTACCAAATCAACCAACCATGTATATCATAAACTCATTTCAATAATAATGGAATTCTGCATTTGGTTATCCGAAATCTAGCAGCTTTGTACATTCTATTCTATACATTAAAATAAAATACATATACTATTGCTAGAAGTGCTTTGCTACTCTCTTTCCACTTCTGTATATATCTTTGATTTGATTCACCATCAAATTGATTGGTAGAGTTCCGTTCTACAGTATGCAGCAGTTTTTAGCTGCTCTATCGTTTATATCCTTTTAATGTTCAAAATAAAGTGCAGAAGTCCATTTTTAGTGTTAGTACTGACTACTGAGTAGAGCTTCTTTTCTTCCAACTAAGTTGGAGGCACCGAATTGTTTTTCATCTGTGATAATTTTGCCTGGTCTAGTGATTTTAAGTCTCTACTTTTGCCACTGATATTCTATTCCACATTTAGTAAAGAAATATTAGTTGGAGGAACAAGTAAAATTTGCACATGCTTGTTTGCTGGTGTAAATAGTTCAATGTTCATTCAGAAACTTGACTGCACTGACTTATTAAGATCGAATGGCTAAAAAAAACCATCTATTAGTGCAGGAAAAAACAATAGGGAAGCACATTTTAGTGTGTCTTTCTATTATTGTCTTTTTGACATTTCTTGTAGACAAAACAGTAGGGAACCATCTATAAATGATAAATATCCTTCATATTTTCACTCTTATCTCCCAGTTCCTCAGGTATTAGTAGCTAGTATTCAGAGGTTTACTATGAACTTGGAACAGTATTTATGCCACAAAGATCTCAAGCAACTCTACTGCCATGTCAAATATCGGCCTAAGGTTAAGGTTAACCACTTACCTCTATTATTAACAAGAGTAGGGTGTTACAACTTCCCAACCAAAATGATTTTTTGCCAGCACTTATAACAGTTGAAGCTCTAACTGGAAGCTGTTATCATAGCTTTAAACCAAACTGAAACGGAAAAGTAGCAGTTGAACTCTGAAATCAATTATGGCGAAGAAAAGCAGCACCAACACAAAAGAAGCACTTGAATTGAAACAATAGGACCCAGTCATACTCTAATGACTGACTATGTGTGTGCGGGGGCCTTAATGTTGACCCAGTCTATGAACTAAAAAAACTCAGTATTTTTATGTGGACTGATTACATTATTTTTTTACTTTTCTTTAAAGTTTAATCTATAAAGAACTTTCAAATCTTATAAATTTATATGAAATATCGATTATAAAAGTCTTTTGAAAAAAATCTTATAATAAGCCATATTATAAGATATCGAGTTAGGCATGTATTTGGGTAAAAGATATCGAGTTCAAACCACTTGTATGATTGTTCTGAGCTCAATATGGGAGATATCTTTTGGCTTTCTTTGGATAAGCTTATGGTATTAGAGCTTATGTTATAAGCGCTTATATTGGATAAGCTATTTTCGTCTGTATATGTACACATATAAGTGATGATACGTGCATGGTTATCCGCTATTTGTGTTGTATATATACATTGAATAAGCTGTTTGTGTTTTGATAAGCACAAACAAGCGGTTTGGGCACGATATCGTACACGAGACTTTTTCGTGCAAAAATAGTCATTGACCTGTGAATGTAATTAACGATATTCTCGGGGTTAATAGCCATTTTGGTTCTTGGAAGTGTAACTTGCTGTCAATTTTGGTTGTCCCACATTAACGGGAGGGACTAACGTGATAGACGAATTATACATTGAGGGACCTTTTTGCATTTTCGCTCGAATGAGGAACCAAATTGACAGCGAGTTACACTCCTGGGGACCAAAATGGCTATTAACCCATATTCTATAGGAAGTTCACCGTATTTTACCTGAATACTAGTTGTCCAATAATTTGGAGGATTCAGTATATTTCCAATTCAAAGGCATGTCAGTATAAGCCTATATATACATGCCATAGATAAACCAAGGGTAACTCAGAAGCTAACAGAGTTAACTCAGCCAGTAAAAATAAAAAATTCATTATTTAAAGTAGGGGTGGACAAAAAAAATGCCTGACCGCAACCCGTTCAATCCGACTGCAAAAAAGGCATACGGGTGAGTTAATTCGGTTTTTCGGGTTGCATGTTTTGCAATTCAGCTTCAAGTGGATAGTATTGGTCGGTTACGGATTAGTCAAAAACTATCCATAAAAGACTGTCACCGGAATGAAATAATTAATCCTACGGTGATCATTCATTCCTTAGTCATTCAGAATGAATGACTAAGGAATGAATGATCACCGTAGGATTAATCTCTTCATAATAAGAATGAATGACTAAGGAATGAATGATCACCGTAGGATTAATTTTTATGTTTAGGATCACTGACATGGCAACTGATGTAAGGTTCAGATTGCACCTTTTGTGTTTCTTCCAATTTTATTAATTCACTTATCATTTATTGCTTGTAAAGTTTCAAGACCAATTCATCACCTCTCTCTCCACGATATCATCTGCATCATCTCTCTCAACCTCACCTTCAAAGCAAATTTCTCTCTCTCTCTCAAGCCATTCTTTTCCAATAGATAATCTTTCATCATCTCTCTCTCTCTCTCTCTTTCACGTTATTGTGCATCTCTCTTCATTTTCTCGTCACGGCTTTATTTCAAAGGAACTTATCTTCATTTTTCTTCGTTACCGCACCAATCTTTGAAGATTTGTGACTAAAGATCTACGAAATGAAGATCTGCACCAATCTCTCCGTTTCTCGTATATGATTCTCCACCATTGTTACATGCGAATGTAGATCTGCGACAGTTATTTCTGTTCGGTAGCAAAAGATATTGTTTTTTATTGAAATTGAAATATTGGATTTTTTTGTTGCAAGTTTGTTGTTGTTTTATTCTGTAAGAACGATGCTTTTAATTGAAATATTAGATCTTTTTTGTTGTAAGTTTGTTAAGAGTCTCACATTGGATGTGATATGGCCTGAAAATGAGTTTATAAGTGGGAGGCATCCCTCACCTTACAAGCCGGTTTTGTGGGATTGAATTAGGCCTTAACCACATTTTAATATGGTATCAGAGCCAATCCAAGATCCGTTGGGCCACCCGCTATCGGGCCACTCGAGTCACGCTCCAGTTGTCTAGTCCTGGGCGTGAGGGGGGTGTGTTAAGAGTCCCACATTGGATGTGATATGGCCTGAAAATGACTTTATAAGTGGGAGGCATCCCTCACCTTACAAGCCGGTTTTGTGGGGTTGAATTAGGCCTTAACCACATTTTAAGAAAGTTTCTTGGTGTTAATGAAAGGTTGGAGCTTGACCAGAAATATTTCTTATCTTGCTTCTTCTCTACCCTTTTTCCATTATGTCCATGTGAATCTGAATGTAAAGTCTTAATTTTTTTGTTCTTTCTTTTGTTTGACTACCCGTTTCAAGCCACCCGATTGATCCGTCGACCGACCAAACCGCATCCGCCCAGACCGAATGCCCAAACAGTCAAAAATGGGCCTAAGATACATATGTGCGGATTGTGCTGGATCAGAGGTTTTGAACCCGAATCCGTCATACCCGACCGTTTGTCGAGCCCTAATTTAAACTGTCTTACTGTCACCTCTCTAGTTTTATATTTGCAAATCGAGACAAATTGTTAGTTGAACAAAAAGAAATAAAGAATTGCTATTCTGAACAAAGTTTCCATTTTAAAGTGGAATATCAAAGAAAACAAGATAAGCACGAATAATAGATTCCCGTTGTTTTATCTGCAATGCAAATCATGAACATAATATAATCACTTATAATTTTAATCTCTTCCTCCTCTAATCATTCTCTTAGCATAACATAATCAACTTCATTGAGTAGAGTGCAAGCTAATAACTTGTAAAAGTGAACAAACAGAATAAACAGCAAAGATTGATTTATCATTTGAACAAATAAATCAGCTGGTATTGTTCTTCTTAGCCTTCCCAACACGTAAAAGGTAACCAAACCCAAAGAGTTTAGAAAAGTTATTAGGAGTTGGTACGTTTAAAATAGGACTAATCCTAAGACCATTTCCATAACTCTTACATGAAGAAGAAGACCTTTGCACAGGATACAAACATGAATGTTGGTGCCTGTTTGAACTCATTTTCTTTAGATTTGGCGCTGACCCAGTTGACTTGCTTCGTGGCAAAGGAGGTGAAGAAAAGCATATCAAACTTTTCTTTGTATCACAATTAAGACTTTTACTTCTACTGTAATTGAATCCCCCCCAGAAAGTGCTTTTGGACTTTGAATTTGCTTCTTGAACTTCTCTTCTGATGATTTTGTCAACACTACTAGTAATAGTACTACTAGAACTTGGACGAGGTGGAAGTCTCCTATTTATATTTCTTCTGTCTTGTATCTGAATAGGAAGAATGACTCCATTAGAGAAAAGCTCATCAGCAGAAGATGATTCGAATTCAAGGCTTCTGTTTGTGCTGAACTCAAACTCCTCAAGAAGCAACGTGTCTCTGCGAAGAGGAACATCATCTGACTCAGAAACTTCATGTGAAAATGAGAAACGAGTTGAAGCTGTTTCAGAACACATTCTAATAACCAGCAACTTCCCTTAGTGGGAAACAGAAACAGTTGACACAGAAGCTAAGGATGTTTTTTGTCTATAGTTGTTTTGGAGAGTAGAAAGAAACAAATATATATGAATGAATGAATGATATCTGTGACAGTTTTTGGAAAGTGTAGAAAAGAATGTACAGTACAGTGCAACGTGGTTCTTGATTAGAGGTATGTATGTATGTTACTGCAACCACGATCTGATTTTGGAAGAATATTTTGAAGTCTTCCTTTATATAATGAACAGCTAGATAGCAAGACTTATTCTATAAGATCTGGACTTTGGGGGTTCTCATCCTATGTGTATTTGCTTCTAAACATTTCATCTCTAATATAAACCATAAAATCCACAATTAAGTTATTTATAAGATGGTTAAGCACTGTCAAATGAATATTATTCTACATTAGGTTAGCTCCAGTTGTGCAGTGATCTTTCATCATATATATATAATGAAGTTGATTTCTCTATTTCTTTTTTTTTTGGCTACATATGAGGTTGATAATAGAATTAATACAGTTAGTCAATAACCCTATAACACGTTGATAGACCAAACTGCAGCTTTATTTAAACATTGTCTAATTAGAGTGTTTTTTTGTAATTGGAAAATGTTCTGTTAATTCAATATCTTGAAAAGTTAGATATTTTATTTATTATATTATATTATGAAAAATGAAGCTGATGAAATGAAGGAACACTTTACCTACCAAATAATAAATCTAACATCTTGAAGGACTGAAGGGTTATAATCAGACCACTTCCATGTCTACAATACTACAAATATTTAACAAGTCAATGGCGTGTTAGGCTTATTCAATGCATAATTTTCCAAGCACAAGAGTTATTTTATTCCTCCGAGAAATACACCCTACCTATTTTCCAAAAATATAAAGCACGTAATTTTTTTTAGAGATCTTTGACCCCGCTCCGGTGTCTAGGGCAAAGGGGTCCTAAATAATTTGGAGTTCGGCCGAGAGGTAAGTAAAGTCTGGCTTCAATTTGTTCTGTCGCCTCGAACCCGAGTACTAGTCGAGTCCACCCCTTTAGATGGACTTGCACTCAAAGGGAGTTAAACCCATACTTAATCTAATTAGCTCTTTTCCCAGTATAATCCAAAAATGATTATATATAAACACGTATTTTACTTTGACACTAAAATATACAGTGCAATCTAATCCATAACTTGGTCAAATTGAGGGATGATACTGACTGGTTTTATATTCTTTACCCTCAAGATAACAAACAAGGAAGGAAGACACTTGTTCTCACTTGTAAATTGTAATATTTAGAAATATTACTGATTGAAGTCTTCCTTCCTTCTAAATTGAGAAGAACAAAGTTATAGATTGATGTCTTGTCTTGATGAAGGAGCATGCATGGGAAGCGGTGGGGCCACCTTTGAGAAAGGATCCCTTAACCCTACAGAGATAACTGCAGTTTCTTCTTTTGACCAAGACAGTATAAATCAATTTTGGACAACTTGCCATGTGAACGTGGAAGAAGAAGAATAAGTAAACCTTGCTTGAGACATGTGATGTGATGACAAAACAGTCCTTAGTTATCTCTCATTCCCCAATACTTGCCACTCCAAGGCCCCCCACTTACCTGCTCTTTGAAGGCATCTATCAGCCCAGATTTGGCATTACCATTTGTTCTGTACCGTACTTACGACCTTAACGAGTTGTTAAAAGCCATCAACGGTCATATTTTTAAGCTGAGAATCGATTTCCACTTATCCTTTAGAAGTAATCAATCGATCACACACTTATGAGTTATTCCTATTTTTAAGACAAGAATCGATTTTCACTCCTAAGCATTTCAAGTAATAAATCGATTTCTAAACTCTCTGTGATCTCATTCAACGATCATATTTTCTCCTAAATCTATAAATAGGGACTTAGCATTTCACAGGAAAAAAAAACAACCCATTCCTACGCTTACGCTTAAACGCAAAACTCAAAAGCCCTAGCACACACACTTTTGTTCTTCGCATACTTTTCATCTGTCAGAGCTGAATTTCTCTCAAGGATTAAAGTTGGGTTGGTGATCTTCAAGTTGTTATAATCTGCCTTCATAAGAGGTATTTTGGTTGTTAATCTAGAGAGTGGGGTATTGTTGTGGAATTTATATATGCAAGTATACGCAGTCGCAACAAGTAATACAGTAGAAATACAGGTCGAACCCACAGGGATTGTATTTAATTTACAGTTGTCATAACTTAGCAAATCAGTGTCTAAGGTAAAACACAATATTTGGAAACAGTAAAATAAAGGTTTGGGTTGCAAGGAAATAAAAAGGAAAACTATATGGTGAAGACCTAGTTGGATTGTTTTTACTAAGTAATTTCTCTTCTGTGTTAGTGCTATAGCATTAGATGCTATAGCATTGAGTGCTGTAGCATATGTTGCGTGCCTTTCGGTCACTTTCACCAAGGTTTCGTGACAAGATCCTATGTCTAGGCTTCAAGTAAGTTCACCTTTGTCTATTAAAGAGCCCACAGTATTCACTCTATGAACTAAGCCCTCCTATGTCTAGGTTTGGGCAAGGATTGTTCTAAGTGTCCTTAAAACAACCACTCACTCACATCAATCTTTGAGATCAATCCATGAACCATTTCTGAACCCATGAATCTACCTATTTTAGTTGATCAGTCCCAAAACAGGTTTGAAAGAATTAAAACACAAAGATTAAAATGCATACATCATAATATTATATTACTAACACATAAAGATTCATTACAAAGCTTAAGCAATCCAACTACAAGGTGTTTAGCTCATGTTTAGAAATATCAACAACTTACAAATAATGGAGTTCATGTCACCAAAACAGAAAGTAGAAGAAGAATGCGCAAAAGATACACTCCTCCAACTCCTACGCATGAACTGGTGTGCTGACAGTGCTATAGCATGAGCAGAACAGAATTTTCTAATGGATTTGATGATGGATCTTCCATGGATGCGAGAGGATAGCTTATCACTGTGTTTTTCCTCTTCTAAACCAGATAATTTCGTGCTGGAAGTCCATGCTTTTGTGCTGGAAGTGAAGCTTTCCTTTATAGAGTGGTTTTCCCTCCTCCTTTGCAAGTGGATGAAGCAAGTGGACAAGTGGGTCTTTCTTTTCACCAACTAAAGCATGTTGTCTCTTGCAAGTGGACAAGTGGTGAAGTGCAAGTGGTAGGAGGGTAGCTGCATCAGCATGGATTGTGGCAATAGGGAGGCGCTAACTGGACATGATAGGATTCACTGCAGATCTGCTTTCTGCTGCTGTACATCTTCAAGTGGTCCCCAGCTCTGCTGCGCACAGTGATGCTATAGCATCTGATGCTATAGCACCTGATGCTATAGCACTTAGACAGAAAACATTAGAAATTTCACAAAAGGCACAATTTGTGCCAAATATCTTCCAATTCAGTTCTTGATTCCCTTTTCCTTGATTTAACACAAATATTCACATAACTCCTAGTCTAAGCATGCAAACTTACAATGATTTAAGAGTAGAAATGCGTAAATAACTATACTAATGGAGAGTTATCACACCCCCAAACTTAAACCATTGCTTGTCCTCAAGCAATGGCAAAAAGAACAAGTAAGTCTAACTAAAAATCATGCTAAGACACTTCTTATATAAACAAGAAAGTATACTAAAGTCAGTTCTTCCCTAAGTTACAAATTTTTCAAAACATGCTCTTGGTTGGGTTAAGATTTCAGATCCACTCACACAAATCATTGTTTTTCACAACATCCAGAGTTATTACTGCCCAAAGTGAGTGTGTGACCTCTAAGCATAGTCTCATTCCTAACCAGGTTCAAAATTTCACTTAGCCTAGGAGAGGATGGCCTTCTTTTGAGTGTGTGAAGAAGAGTTCAAAAGAGAGAGTAGACTAACAATTTTCACAAAAGACTTGAGGGGCTTCAAAGCACAACAAATGGCTTGATTTAGGCATTTCAGACAGTGGTCAGTGTACTAAACTAAGAGAAATGAATGGTATTAATGCTATAGCATGAGGTGCTATAGCATTTGATGTCAAGAGTACAGGTTTCTGCTTATGTTTGATGACTTTTGTGCTATAGCATCCCTTGCTGGACTCCAGTATTATGCTCTCTCTTCTCTTTTCTTTATTTTTTTTTTTGAGCTTTTAGGCACAGTCACAGCATTTTGGGTGAGGAGATGCTATAGCACTACATTACTATACAATTGATGTTACAATTTTTGGCACAACTGAATTACACTGACCTTCCTAAGTTTTCAAGCCTAGCCTTAATATAACCGATGCACCCCCAAACTTAGCTTCTAATGCTACTCTCAATTTTTATTGAAAACTTGACACATTTTTGGTCAACCAAGACTAACTTTAGCATCAGATCATTCTTAGCTAACTAAGTTTCTTTCTAAGCTTAGAGTTTGTGTGGGAGTAGCAATAAAATTGGTTATCACTCAAACAATGCTACTTCACATAGTCACTCAATCATCATTAAACTTTTCACCCATTCAAGATGCAGACTTTTTATTATTTTGTGAACACTAAGGGAATTACTGACTTGACACAAAACAAACATTCAAACATTCAACAGAAAAATAACTAAAGTTCCTCCCCCAAACTTAAAACATGGCAGTGTCCTCACTGCCTTCATGATGAACAAGGGGAATTGGTAAAGCAAAACATCACAGCAAAACATAAACACAATTGACATGATTCACAAACAGAATTAAAACTAACACAACTGTTGGGTGCAGGACAAGTGCTATAGCACCCAACAGGTTTATTGAAAGCAATAAATTTAAAAGAGTTCAAGGAAAAAGGATCAATTTCTTGCTAACCCAGATTTGAGCATTTTGCTGGTCCTGCTAGGCTTTTCGGATGGTTTCTTGTTTGTTTTCTGTTTCTTCTTCTTGGGTTTATGGGGGACTTCTTCCCCAGCAGTTGATGTTGTAGCACTGGATGCTACAGCAGCAGCTTTCTCCTTCTCTGCTTGCATCATCTCAGTGTCATCTTCTTCTTGGGTCTCAATCAATCTAGCTCCTAGGTTCTTCCTGGCCTCAATGTGCCCCAATCTCCTTTTTGCAGCAGATGATTCCTTTGAGCTTTCAGTAAATGCTATAGCAGCAAGTGCTATAGCATCAGGTGCTGTTGAGGCTTTCTCAGCAACTGCTTCATTCCTTGTCTTTTTCTGATGAGATCACACAGATGGAATGAATGATGCTATAGCATCTCATGCTACCACACCAAGTGCTATAACCACTTCAGCAGCTCAACTCCAAATTTCCTGCACAAACAAAAAGCCTTAAAAATAACAAAAAGGGTTAGTTACAAAAATTGTGGGTTGCCTCCCAGAAGCGCTTGGTGTAAGAGTCTTCAGCCGGACTAAGTCTTGCGGTAGGTATCTCCCTTGGTGCATAAAATTTTGAAAAATATCTTCTTGCATTGAATCTTTGGCCAATGGAGGCTCTGGTGGAGTAGGAGGGATTCAATCATCTGTTTTGGCCACAACAGAATCAAGTTCCTTCACAGCAGAATCAGGGACCCTTGACCTCTTTTTGGCAGCCATTTTTGTTCTTATATCTTTCTTTGGTGCTGCAGCACTGCCTTCTGATACTGATGTTATAGCACCACCTGTGACAGCATTCACTTTCTGCACTTCAGTTTTTTTTTGGTGCTGCAACAGATGCAGCAGCACTGTCTTCTGATACTGATGTTATAGCCCCACCTGTGACAGCATAAGTGTGGTGGAAAGATTTTGGGTGGGTGGTGTGGGTGGATGAAAAATGGAGGATTATTCCTTACTTCCCTCTTCTTCTTGCTCACTACACTCTCCTTCATTTTTCTCATCATCACCTTTTGACTATTTGAACTACATGTTCAACACCTCAGCCATGAGTGTTGTAGCACATGGTGCTACAACATCAGAATTCTGCATAATTGACAGCACATACATACCACAAGACCTCTTATTCATACCTGCAGAATTAAAAACAAAAACACACAGAAAACACAATTAGTCCTAAAAATCTGTGTTGCCTCCCAGTAGCGCTTAATTTATAGTCTTTAGCTAGACTTGATATTCAAAACCCAAGTTAGGGTGGTTAATAGGACAAGAAGAAAATATCATTCTTCCGCTTTCTCCTTTTTGTTAGAAATCCCATGTATTTGGCATAGGAAAGCAAGTGTTCCCATGCCCCCAACCAATAAGCATTTGGGATAGGAGTTCCCCCTCTCTTGAAAAAATTGATGCTCATTTTGCGGAGGACTCTTTTCTTCAATTACCAAGAGTTGAGTCTCAATTGTCACATACCTCAACCTTGGCTTTTCTTCCTTGTCACCACTATTTTTGAAATTTTCTTGTTCTACAACTACACAATTTTTTTGATTTTCTTCCACTATTTCCAAATGACCACATTCAAGTTCACACTCTACACTCTCTTTTTCTTCCTCTTGCTCAACCACCTCTTCAATACAACTCTCTTCTTTTATATGCTCCATAATTGTCATAAGGTGAGCCTCTATATTCTTACATGACACTTGGAAGTTGTCACTAGCCACTTTTATATCATCAAGAGATTGAGCTACAAATTCATGGAAGTTGGAGATGGTCTCTTGGAATCCTTCGGTTTGAGCTTGACAACTTGGTTCTTGCTCATACACAAAGTTTCCCATGCCACAATCCATATTTGGGGTTATCATAGGCATGAAATTTGTCTCATAACAGCCCCTTTCAAGTTGTCACGCTCCACCTTCATAAATTCAATGGATTGAACTAAGAGTTCTTTTAAGCTAGAGTTGTCCTCATGTAATCTTTCGGTTTGAGCTTGAGAAGATGGATTTGTCTCATAACAGCCCATTTGTTGTTCATTTCCATGAGACTCATAATTGAAACATTGTTGTTGAGCATTCAATTCTTGCATAAAGGTAAAACTCCAATGGTCCATGGCATAAAGTGGGATTTTTTTTTACAAAACACTAAACACAAATAGTGACACTAAAAACAACAAAGAGAACATATTACAAACACAAAGTACAATACAAATTAGAAAGAAAAAAAATTGTTGAAAAACAGAACACACTAAACAAAAGAATCTAAACTAACTAAACTTACTAACTAAACAATAGAAATTAACTATCACAGGATCAAGTTGAAATTCTGGTGAATTCAGCCTGTACATATGCTATAGCATCCTGTGCTGTAGCATCAGAAACAGACACCAGAGTAAAAGCGACACTAATATGCTAAGAATTTCAACAATAAAATTAATTTCAATCCCCGGCAACGGCGCCAAAAACTTGTTGTGGAATTTATATACGCAAGTATACGCAGTCGCAACAAGTAATACAGTAGAAATACAGGTCGAACCCACAGGGATTGTATTTAATTTACAGTTGTCATAACTTAGCAAATCAGTGTCTAAGGTAAAACACAATATTTGGAAACAGTAAAATAAAGGTTTGGGTTGCAAGGAAATAAAAAGGAAAACTATATGGTGAAGACCTAGTTGGATTGCTTTTACTAAGTAATTTCTCTTCTGTGTTAGTGCTATAGCATTGAGTGTTGTAGCATATGTTGCGTGCCTTTCGGTCACTTTCACCAAGGTTTCGTGACAAGATCCTATGTCTAGGCTTCAAGTGAGTTCACCTTTGTCTATTAAAGAGCCCACAGTATTCACTCTATGAACTAAGCCCTCCTATGTCTAGGTTTGGGCAAGGATTGTTCTAAGTGTCCTTAAAACAACCACTCACTCACATCAATCTTTGAGATCAATCCATGAACCATTTCTGAACCCATGAATCTACCTATTTTAGTTGATCAGTCCCAAAACAGGTTTGAAAGAATTAAAACACAAAGATTAAAATGCATACATCATAATATTATATTACTAACACATAAAGATTCATTACAAAGCTTAAGCAATCCAACTACAAGGTGTTTAGCTCATGTTTAGAAATATCAACAACTTACAAATAATGGAGTTCATGTCACCAAAACAGAAAGTAGAAGAAGAATGCGCAAAAGATACACTCCTCCAACTCCTACGCATGAACTGGTGTGCTGACAGTGCTATAGCATGAGCAGAACAGAATCTTCTAATGGATTTGATGATGGATCTTCCATGGATGCGAGAGGACAGCTTATCACTGTGTTTTTCCTCTTCTAAACCAGATAATTTCGTGCTGGAAGTCCATGCTTTTGTGCTGGAAGTGAAGCTTTCCTTTATAGAGTGGTTTTCCCTCCTCCTTTGCAAGTGGACAAGTGGGTCTTTCTTTTCACCAACTAAAGCATGTTGTCTCTTGCAAGTGGACAAGTGGTGAAGTGCAAGTGGTAGGAGGATAGTTGCATCAGCATGGATTGTGGCAATAGGGAAGCGCTGACTGGACATGATAGGATTCACTGCAAATCTGCTTTCTGCTGCTGTCTTCAAGTGGTCCCCAGCTCTGCTGAGCACAGTGATGCCATAGCATCTGATGCTATAGCACCTGATGCTATAGCACTTAGACAGAAAACATTAGAAATTTCACAAAAGGCACAATTTGTGCCAAATATCTTCCAATTCAGTTCTTGATTCCCTTTTCCTTTATTTAACACAAATATTCACATAACTCCTAGTCTAAGCATGCAAACTTACAATGATTTAAGAGTAGAAATGCGTAAATAACTATACTAATGGAGAGTTATCAGGTATCTCTCTAGGGTTGCTGTTTGTACTAGGGAGTGGGGTATCTCTCTAGGGTTGTTGATTGTAACAAGGGTGGGGTATCTCTTGTTGGTGTTGTTGTGGTAGATTTGAGGGCTCTTCATAGGTGGGGTATCCTAGGAGAAGAGTGCCTGAGTTTGTAAAGGTTTCCAAAGCACCTGTAAGCTTTGTTGTGTTAGTGGAAAATCTCACAAGGGTGTGAGGACTAGACGTAGGTCACTAGGAGGTGACCGAACCAGTATAAAAATCTCTGTGTTCTTTACTGCTTTATTTTCAGTTTTCGTTTCTCGTTAATTCGTTTCATAAACCTGCGCGAAAAATCAATCAAGTTGTTAAAGGGGACTTCATTTTTAAAATCTCAACTCACCCCCCCCCCCTCTTGAGACTGAAGCCACTTGGCAACAAGTGGTATCAGAGCTAGACTCTTGTATAAAGGGCCTAGCAGCTTCAAGAGAAATGGCTTCAGGTTGGTCTACGCAAGAGGGTGCATCTCTTACCCGTCCTCCGGGATTCAACGGGGAAGACTATGCATATTGGAAAGAAAGAATGAGAATATTCATAGAAGGGGTAGATATAGATATATGGGATGTTGTGAAAAATGGACCTTTTGTTCCCACGCACATGGTAAATGGTGCACTCACAGTGAAAGAAATAAATGAATGACCGGATAATGATAAAAGGAAAGTTCAACACAATTTACGTGCCAAGAACATTATCACTTCCGCACTTAGTCCCGATGAATTTTTTAGAGTATCAAATTGTAAATATGCTCAAGAAATGTGGGACAACCTTCAAGTCACTCATGAATGTACTAGTGAGGTAAAAAGAGCAAGAACCAATACTCTCATCCGGGAATATGAATTATTCAGAATGAATCAAGGAGAATCGATACAAGAAATGCAAAAGAGGTTCACTCACATAGTGAACAAATTGGGCTCATTAGGAAAATCGTTCCCTCCCGAAGACTTGATCAACAAAGTGTTGAGATGCCTAAACAAAGAATGGCAACCAAAGGTAACTGCGATAACTGAATCAAGAAATTTAGCTACGATGACTCTTGCCACCCTGTTTGGAAAACTACTAGAGCACGAGTTAGAGCTCACTCGTCTAGCAGAGCATGAAGAAAAAGGCAAGAAAAAGAAAAGTTTAGCTCTCAAGGCTTCTAGTTCAAATCCATCTGATGATAGTAATGATTCAGAAAATAAGGATGATGAAGACGATGAGAATATAGATAAAATGGTTAGAAAATGCAAAAAGTCCATGAAAAGGAAAAGGTCACCCAAAAAAAATTCTTCATCCAAATGAGTCTCAAGCAAGGAAAACTTGTCAAGTCCACCAACTTGCTATGAATGTGGTAAATTCGGACACATGACAATGGAGTGCCCGAACTTACAAAGAAAATTGTCAAAGTTTAAGAAAAAGGGGTCCAAAGGAAACAATGGTACAAAAGCCTACATAGCATGGGAAGACAATGACATGAACTCATCAGATAATTCAGAAAGTGAAAAAGCTCAAGTTGCTCTCATGGCCGACCACGACAGTGAAAATGAAACCGAGGTATATTCTAACTCTGAAACTTTACAAAATGCATATGATGAATTACATGAAGCATTTGTTGAATTACATGATAATTCATTAAAATTAGCTAAGGCATTAAGTAAATCTAAGAAAACTATTGCTCATCTTCAAAATGAAGTTAATGCTTTAACTAAGGAAAAATTAGAGGTTAGAAAAGAAAATGTTGATCTTGTTTATTTTAAGGCAAATTATGTATGTGAAAAGTGTACAGAACATGAAAAGAAAATCCATGAGCTTGAATAGACATTAGGAAAAATGTGCGTACAAAACAAACAACATGTGCATCCTAGGCCATAAAGAAACACTTCCATAAAAAGAAATTTGCATTATAGGCCTAAGTTCACTACTAGTCCATATATTAGATGTTATTACTGTGCCAAACTAGGACATACTGCATCTGTTTGCATGGCTAGAGGAAGACAATTTGTGAAAAAGGTATGGGTTCCCAAAGGAACTATACCAAGTACAACCCACAAGGACCCAAAGAAATTTGAGTACCAAAACTTTCAACTTGATCTCATTGCAGGTATGCTTCAAGGTATGGGGGCAGATTGATACCTTGACAGCAAAGACTCAAAGCGCATGACTGGAGACGCAACAAAGTTCTTAAACACTCACCCCCAAAAAAAAGCAGTCATGTGACTTGTGATAACAACAATAGAGGAAGAATCACCGGTGAAGGTTAGATTGGTAAAGTTTTATTCACCTCGATTGAAAATGTGCTTAATGTAGAAGAACTTAAGAATAGTTTATTAAGTTTTAGTAAATTATGTGATCATTGAAATAGGTAATCCCTAATCTTGGTTCATGCATCATTGAGAACAATAGTTGTAAGGCATGTCAGAATAATAGGAAACAACACAAAGTATTCTGGTCAACCCTCTAGGACTGAGCATATAGAAATTAGATATCACCTACTTAGAGTTTATGGTTAGAAAGTCGATAGTGTGATTGAGTTAGTTGAGTCGTCATGAACAGCTAATTGATATTTTCACAAATCCATTGCAAAAGAAAACTTGGTTCTTCGTTCGTTCAAATGAGTTTCGATTAAATATTTCTCAAGTGATTTTATAAGAAATGTGAATTTAAGTGAAATTGTGACTTGTAAATTTCTGCGTGCTCAAGAAGCGATTTCTAAAGCGGTTAAAGTGCTATTTTGTTCCTTGAAAACTATTTTGCTCCTGTCACAGTCAATTGCTAGCTCTGTTATTTTTTTAAAATCGATTTTTCTCCTGCTATAATACATGCTCACAATCGGTTGTTTACCTAAAATAATTTTTCTCCCAAAACTCTATTCCCTTGATCATATTCTGGCTGCCATCACCAACTTTCAAACTAAGCAGCGTGAAATGTGGGAAGCTTAAACAAGAATTTGCTGCCTTAAAACAATTGCTTAACAGATTTTGAGACTCATGTTGGCTTTTACTTGTTTTGATGAAATATTCTCTTCATGGTATCGAATATGATTTCTTTGGTTTTGATGATTATTTATTTTTATAAATCTGCAATGGTCCATTTACCTTGTCAAATAGCTGTGTTGTTCGATTCGCAAACTATGTCCACAGTCACCCTTTTGATCATGACAAAAAAGGGGAGAAATATATATAGGATTGATATAGAATTGTCATTTTGCATCTAATCATTGAGATAGGGGGAGCATCAAGTGAGGGGGAGTCCTGTCGCATATCATGCATTATTTTGCTTGATGAACTAACCTCCCACCCAAAGATGAGTAAATTTTTGTCCTCATCAAAAAGGGGGAGAATGTGGTTATATTGCTTTTGCAGGTTAGGTTTTGATGATGATGCGTTCGAAGTCAAAATGACAAGCAGGTTAGGTTTTGATGATGTGTTCAAAGCAGAAAATGGCCAAGAGGAAATCCAAGGCACAAACAAGACTCAAGAAGTAAGGGTAGTCTCTAGGGTTTGGGTCATGTCTTAGGATATTTTGTAAGCCGCTTCCGAGGGTCAGCTCATCTCACAGTTTCATAGCCTTCACAGTTTTCAAAATGCATGCATGCACATAGGTAAGGCACGTAACATAAAAACTATTTTGTGAAAGTTAGAAATTGATTCATGACTTCTTTCCTAAAGCCAAGAATCAATTTCCAACCTTGTGCAAAGGATAGAAATCGATTCATGACTCATTTACTAAAGCCAATAATCGATTCCCAAACTATTTCAAAAGCCAATAATCGATTCCTATTATTTCTCATAAGACCAAAATCGATTTCCTACTCTATTGTTAAAGTGAAAATTCGATTTCCTTCCTGTTTCCAAAGCCATAAATCGATTTTCCTCTTACTTTAATCAAGCAATGAATCGATTCATAAACTATACTACTTCAAGCTAAGAATCGATTCTTCTCCTCATGCATCTAAGCATAAAATCGATTTCCTTCCTTTTAAAAGCCATCAACGGTCATATTTTTAAGCTGAGAATCGATTTCCACTTATCCTTTAGAAGTAATCAATCGATCACACACTTTATGAGTTATTCCTATTTTTAAGACAAGAATCGATTTTCACTCCTAAGCATTTCAAGCAATAAATCGATTTCTAAACTCTCTGTGATCTCATTCAACGGTCATATTTTCTCCTAAATCTATAAATAGGGACTTAGCATTTCACAGAAAAAACAACTCATTCTTACGCTTACGCTGAAACGCAAAACTCAAAAACCCTAGCACACACACACACTGTTCTTCACATACTTTTCATCTGTCAGAGCTGAATTTCTCTCAAGGGTTAGAGTTGGGTTGGTGATCTTCAAGGGTTAGAGTTGGGTTGATGAGGACCTCCTAGCTCAAGGAAAGGAAGCACAAGAAGGAGTGGTTACTAGAAGCAAAGCAAAGAAGCTTCAAGAGAACGTGGAGAAAAGGATTAACTCTTTGTTGATTCCCATTAGAGGAGAATCTAATGAAGACAAAATTTACCAAGTCCTAGTCTTTAGTGACTAGTTCCTTATAAAAAAATATATATTAGACATTTTTTTCTTTCCTATTTGTATATTGTAATAATTGTACTTTGATATAATTCTCTTTAGAAGCCTAGTAGTTGTCTAAGGCATTAGGTTGTGATTAGAAACTTAGGGTGGTATGCTTAGTAAATTGCCAAGAGTATATATTGGCAAACTTAACATTTTGGAAATTAGACTTGGATGATATAGAAATTGATTTTTGAGAGCATAGAGTTTTCTCTCCCTTGGTTCTTGGAAGAACTCAAGTTGGATATCATATTATCAAGGGGCTATTCATCTCCCTTGTGGCGATCAATCTTATCATCTATCCTTAGATGTGGCGATCTTCACTCCATCTTCACCTTCTTTCCTTTCCATTTGTGAGTTTTACTTCCTTCATTGTTCTTAATTTTGGTTGATTGAGTCAAGAAATTGAGAACCTAATCATGGAAAAAGATCCTAATATTCAAGATTTGCTTGAATTTCACACCAATTGGTATTAGATTTAGGTACGTGATTAGTGTCTTGTTTCTTGTTATTTTTTTTTTCATTCTTTTTTTTCGTTTCTGTAGCGTTTCTCGTGTCTTCCTCTCTGTAGCGTTAAACTTTTTTTTTTTCGTTTAACCGTTTCAGCGTTTCAAGCGTACAAACTGCTTCTGTTTGCGTTTGCATCTCCGCTGATTTTGATTCACCGTGCATACCTATTGATTTCGTTTTCTGTGAATCTGGATCTGTCCAATTTCATGCCTTCCGTTCTGCGTTAAACTTTCTAGATCTATCCGATTTCGTGAATTCAATTCTGCGTTAAACTTCCTTTCATCTTTTCGATTTTGTTTCTGTGTGTGTAAGATTTGGTTCTGTTTGTTTTCGTTTAAATTGTGCGATTCTGATCTCATTCAGTTTCGTTGATTTCGAAGTTTCGTTCTGCTGTTCTTGACTGGCGATTGTTATTGATCCTGTGGCTGTGAGTGTTGCGATTATTGTCTGTGTATTCTTGATTGCGTTCTGTCGCGCGAAGTGCTCGTCTCCTTCTTCGCGAGCTCCGCTCTTAATCTGCGATTTCGTGACTGTCCTGATTTCGTTTCTGTGCGATTTGGCTCTGCGAATTCATGAATGTCCTGATTTCAGTTCAGTTGATTTGCGCATCTGTTGATTAGCATTAAAACAGAAAGAAAAGGATTGAATTCGTTTGCGGATCTGTGTTTTTCTTGTTCATTTCTGCGATTATTGAATTTCGTTGATTGTCCTAGGGTCTTTTGAACTGATATCTCTAGGTCCTGATAATTGTTCTGTGTGTTAGCGCTGCTGGTGTTGAGCGCTAGTTTTTCTGATTTCTGTGCATCAGTGTGTATTTGCTGTGTGGTTTGATTTTAATTGAAATTTGCGAATTTCATTTCAGCCTTATTTCTTCGATACTTACTCAAATCTTGATTTTCAAAAGCCAAAATAGTATAGAAAAAAAAGAGGAATCTGATTCTGCAAAAAAAGAAAGTGATTCTGAAAAGAAGAAGTGATTCCAAAAAAAGAAGTGCTTATAGCAACAAAAAAAAAAGAAAAAGAAAGGCATAGTCAAAAAAAAAGTTATTCCACAATTTTGATTATATACACACATTTACCACTTATACACATTTGGTTTCCTTCGAACACATACATTTTTTTTTGTTTTCCTTGAATATCTTGTTCAAACACTATTTGTGTTAGCGTCTCTTTCTTGTTAGCTTTCCTTGTTTTCTTTTAAATTGTCTTAGAGTCTCTTTGTGTCTTTTTTTTTGCTCTTGTATGATAATTTCTTTGCGTGGTTGTTTCATTGGCTATGGTAGTAACATCAACACCTTGGTGATTGAAATCTACTTGAATCCTTTTAAGAACCTATAAAAGGGAAATTTAGGGAGTGGAAAAAGGCTAGAGTGCATATTATAGAAAAAACCAAAAAGAGTGTAAACACGAGTAACAATTTCAAGAGTGTAAACACTTAGTTGAGTGGTAAGGTCCATTTTTTTCTTTTTTTTAGTCTTTTGTATATTGTATTGGTTATTTGCATCATGTCAAGTGTTCCACTATCACCAAGAACGGCTGCCCTCATGGCTCACATTACAAATCTTCAAAGAGAAACACAAACGGAGATTAGGAGGGTTAGTGAAGAGCTTGGGGAAAGAATTACTTTGGTTGAAAGGCGGGTTGAACAACCTATTCCACATAATGAACTTGAGGAGGATGAGATTGAAGAGGGGGTACCTAGACAAGCAAGGAGGACAAGGAGGCATGAGTATGAAGAGGATGAGAGTGAAGAGGAGATCCCTAGACAAGAAAGGAGACCAAGGAGGAATGATAGAAGACATAGACAATATGACAATGAATATGAAATGAGGCATAGGCATCACCATTATGGTTATGACTATGAACGGAGGCATAGGCATCATAGTGATGAGGAGGATAGAAGGCAAAGGTGGGAAGAAGAATATTGGAAGAAAAAGAAACTCAACATTCTCAATTTTCAAGGCAAAGGAGATCCGGAATTGTATCTATATTGGGAACTCAAAGTGGAACAAATTTTTAATTGTCATGAAGTAAGGGAGGAGAGGAAGGTTAGTTTGGCTACTTTGGAGTTCACGGATTATGCTTTGTTATGGTGGAATCAACAACAAAAGGAGAGAGCTAGTGTGGAGCAAGGCCTATTGAATATTGGGAAGACTTGAAAGCCATGATGAGAAAACGATATGTACCAAGTCACTACACTAGGGTACTACATGACAAGCTCCAAAAGCTCAAACAAGGTGGGAAAAGTGTTGAGTATTACAAAGAATTGGAAGTTGCACAAATTAGAGCCAATGTAGAGGAGAGTAAAGAAGTGGCTATGGAAAAATTCATGAATGGTTTGAATTATGAGATAGGGGATGTAGTGGAGTTACAAGACCACCTTGACCTTAAGGAGCTTGTCCATCAAGCTACTAAAGTGGAGCAACAATTAAAAAGAAAGAGCTCCTACAAGAAATCCAATTCCAACTACACTTCCAACCATAAGACTTCAAATTGGAAGGATAAGGGTAAGTCAAAGAAGGAGGGGTCCTCTCCCTCCAAACATGATGAAGCGTCGGCCAAACACGGCCATAAAGGTACGCAACTTTCTAACTCTACTCCTTCATCTAGTTCTTCTACTACTTCCACAAAGTGTTTTAAATGTCGTGGGAGGGGGCACATTGCTTCCCAATGCCCAAATAAAAGAGCTTTGGTCATCAAAGATGGTTTTGTGGTGACCGAGAGTGAGAGAGAAAGCTCGACCTTCTCCTCTAGCTCTTCTAGTGGGAGTGAGGAGGAAGTTGAGGAACAACCCCTCCAAGGGGATTTGCTTATGGTGAGGAGATTACTAGGAGTGAACTTTAAGATAGATGACTCCTCTCAAAGAGAAAATATCTTTCACACTAGGTGTCTAGTTAATGAGCAAATTTGTTCTCTGATAATTGATGGTGGTAGTTGTACTAATGTAGCTAGCACTAGATTAGTTACAAAACTTAACCTACCCACCATTGCTCATCCTAGACCCTATAAACTTCAATGGTTAAGAGAGGATGAAGAAATTGTTGTGAACAAACAAGTGTTGGTGAGTTTTAGCATCCACAAGTACAAAGATGAAATTTTGTGTGATGTGGTACCAATGGAAGCCGCTCACATTTTGCTTGGTAGACCATGGCAATTTGATAGAAAAGTCACTCATGATGGCTTTACTAACAAATACACTTTTGTTCACAACAAGCTGAAAATTACTTTATCACCTCTTAGTCCAAAGGAAGTATATGAAGATCAAATAGCTCTTAAGGTCAAAAGAGAGAAAGAAAGGCTACAAAAGAGTGGAAAAATGAGTGGAGAAAGTTCCAAAAAAAGTGAGGACTGAGAGCAAAAGGAGAAAAAGAATAAAAAGACAAGTGATAAAAAAGAAGAGAAAATAATACAAAACTTGTTTTTGAGAGAGAAGGAAGTCAAGAGAGCTTTAACATGTAGGCAACCCCTACATTTTTTGTATTATAATGATTTGTCCTTGCCAAATTCTTCTCTTGAATTGCCAAAATGTATTGAAAGTCTCTTAAAGGATTTTGCGGATGTGTTCCCCAAGGACATGCCTCATGGCCTACCTCCTATAAGGGGTATTGAGCACCAAATGGATCTCATTCCTAGTGCATCATTACCAAATAGGCTAGCTTATAGAAGTAATCCCGAAGAGACAAAAGAGATTGAAAAACAAGTTCAAAAACTCTTAGAAAAAGGATGGGTAAGGGAAAGTTTGATTCATTGTGCTATGCCCGTCATTTTAATACCAAAAAAATGGCACGTGGAGAATGTGTACGGATTGTAGGGCCATCAACAATATAACCATTAAGTATAGACATCCAATCCCAAGATTAGATGACATGCTTGACATCCAATCCCAAAATTGACTTAAAAAGTGGTTATCATCAAATTAGGATGAGAGAAGGGGGTGAATGGAAAACGGCATTCAAGACCAAATTTGGTCTATATGAATGGTTAGTCATGCCTTTTGGCTTGACAAACGCCCCGAGTACTTTTATGTATTTGATGAACCATATTTTAAGGCAATTTATTGGAAAATTTGTGGTGGTCTATTTTGACGACATTCTCATATATAGCATGACACTAGAAGATCATGTTAATTATTTAAAAAGTGTCATGGAGGTTTTGAGAAAAGAACACTTATATGCTAACTTAGAAAAATGCACATTTTGTAAAAGTGAGGTAGTGTTCTTGGGATTTGTTGTTAGTTCCCAAGGGGTGAAAGTTGATGAGAAAAAGATAAAGGTCATCAAAGATTGGCCCACCCCTAGAAATGTGAGTGAAGTGAGGAGCTTTCATGGGCTAGCAAGTTTTTATAGGAGGTTTGTTAAAAAATTTAGTACATTGGCTTCTCCTTTGAATGATGTTGTCAAGAAAAATTTGGCATTTAAGTGGGGAACGGAGCAAGAGCAAGCTTTTCAAGAACTCAAAACTAAATTGACAAATGCTCCTATTCTAGCTTTGCCTAATTTTTCTAAGGCCTTTGAGTTGGAATGTGATGCTTCCAACATTGGCATAGGTGTGGTTTTATTGCAAGAGGGGCACCCAATTGCTTATTTTAGTGAAAAATTGAGTGGTGCCTCCTTGAATTATTCCACCTATGACAAAGAATTGTATGCCTTGGTTAGGGTCTTGCAAACTTGGCAACACTACTTGTTTCCTAAAGAATTTGTGATCCATAGTGATCATGAATCTCTTAAGTTTCTTAAAGGCCAAGGAAAATTAAATAAAAGGCATGCCAAGTGGGTAAAATTTTTGGAACAATTTCCCTATGTGATTAAACACAAGAAAGGCAAAAGCAATGTAGTTGCGAATGTCTTATCTAGGAGACATGTTTTACTTTCCTCTCTTGAAACTAAGATTCTTGGTTTTGAACACTTGAAAGAACTATATGCTTGTGATGTTGATTTTGCCAATATATATACATCTTGTGATCATGGTGCATTTAAGGGGCATTATAAGCATGATGGGTTTTTTTTAAGGGAAGTAGGCTTTGCATTCCTAAATGTTCCGTTAGGGAATTGTTAGTGAGAGAAGTGCATGAGGGGGGATTGATGGGTCATTTTGGGGAGCATAAAACACTTGAAATGTTGCATGAGCACTTTTATTGGCCTAGAATGAAACATGATGTGCATAAAGTATGTTCTAAATGCATTACATGTAGAAAGGCTAAATCTAGTAGCATGCCTCGTGGATTATATACCCCTCTCCCTATTCCCTCTACACCTTGGGTGGATATTTCTATGGATTTTGTGCTAGGTCTCCCAAAGACAAGGAATGGTCGCGACTCCATTTTTGTTGTGGTGGACCGTTTCTCAAAAATGGCTCATTTTATTCCATGCCACAAGGTGGATGATGCATGTCATATTGCAAATCTATTCTTCAAGGAAGTGGTAAGACTACATGGGGTGCCTAGGACCATAATTTCAAATAGGGATCCAAAATTCCCAAGTCACTTTTGGAGAACTTTGTGGGGTAAGCTTGGTACTAAGTTACTTTTCTCTACTTCTTGTCATCCTCAAACGGATGGACAAACCGAGGTAACAAATCGAACTCTTGGTACTTTGCTTCGATCTCTTCTTAAAAATAACGTTAAAGCTTGGGAAGATTGTTTACCTATGGTTGAATTTGCTTACAATAGAGTCCCACATGGTTCCACTTCCCATTCCCCATTTGAGGTTGTGTATGGTTTTAATCCCCTTACCCCCATTGATTTGTTGCCTTTGGCCATTAATTCTTCCATAATACATAGTGATGGAAAGGCTAAGGCCGAATTTGTTAAAAATTTGCATGAAAAGGTCAAAGCTAAAATTGAACGTAAGTATGAGACCTATGCAAAAAAGGCCAATAAAGGAAGAAAAGGGGTTTTCTTTGAACCCGGTGATTGGGTATGGGTGCATCTAAGGAAAGAGCGGTTTCCTTCACAAAGGAAATCCAAGCTCCAACCTAATGGAGATGGTCCCTTTCAAGTCCTTGAAAGGATTGGGGACAATGCATATAAAATTGATTTACCCGGAAATTATGGGGTGAGTGCAACTTTCAATGTAAGTGATTTGTCTTTGTTTGATATAGGTGGTGAGGACCTTAACTCGAGGACGAGTTCTTCTAAAGAAGAAGGGTGTGATGAGGACCTCCTAGCCAGTGGCGGACCCAGGACCCCGGGGTCAGGGGTGTCAAATTTTTTAAGGCCGGTGTCAAATGGGTGCAAAACTTGTTCTACTAGTATAATTTCAAATTTTCAGGGGTGTCAAAATTAAAATTTCAAGAGATTTGGGCTATTTATATAGGGTGTTTAGTGCAAAAAAAAGATTCCAGGGGGTTCAACTGAACCCCCTGGCTTGTAGCCAGGTCCGCCACTACTCCTAGCTCAAGGAAAGGAAGCACAAGAAGGAGTGGTTACTAGAAGCAAAGCAAAGAAGCTTCAAGAGAACATGGAGAAAAGGATTAACTCTTTGTTGATTCCCATTAGAGGAGAATCTAATGAAGACAAAATTTACCAAGTCCTAGTCTTTAGTGACTAGTTCCTTATAAAAAAATATATATTAGACATTTTTTTCTTTCTTATTTGTATATTGTAATAATTGTACTTTGATATAATTCTCTTTAGAAGCCTAGTAGTTGTCTAAGGCATTAGGTTGTGATTAGAAACTTAGGGTGGTATGCTTAGTAAATTGCCAAGAGTATATATTGGCAAACTTAACATTTTGGAAATTAGACTTGGATGATATAGAAATTGATTTTTGAGAGCATAGAGTTTTCTCTCCCTTGGTTCTTGGAAGAACTCAAGTTGGATATCATATTATCAAGGGGCTATTCATCTCCCTTGTGGCGATCACGCACCGATCTTATCATCTATCCTTAGATGTGGCGATCTTCACTCCATCTCCACCTTCTTTCCTTTCCATTTTGTGAGTTTTACTTCCTTCATTGTTCTTAATTTTGGTTGATTGAGTCAAGAAATTGGGAACCTAATCATGGAAAAAGATCCTAATATTCAAGATTTGCTTGAATTTCACATCAGCCTTCATAAGAGGTATTTTGATGTTAATTTGTAATTCCTTTTTACACTGTATTTGGTACTAGAGAGTGGGGTATTTCTCTAGAGTTGCTGTTTGTACTAGGGAGTGGGGTATCTCTCTAGGGTTGTTGATTGTAACAAGGGTGGGGTATCTATTCTTGCTGTTGTTGTGGTAGATTTGAGGGCTCTTCATAGGTGGGGTATCCTAGGAGAAGAGTGTCTGAGTCTGTAAAGGTTTCCAAAGCACCTGTAAGCTTTGTTGTGTTAGTGGAAAATCTCACAAGGGTGTGAGGACTGGACGTAGGTCACTAGGAGGTGACCGAACCAGTATACAAATCTGTGTTCTTTACTGCTTTATTTTCAGTTTTCGTTTCTCGTTAATTCGTTCCATAAACCTGCGCGAAAAATCAATCAAGTCGTTAAAGGGGACTTAATTTTTAAAATCTCAGTTCACCCCCCCCCTCTTGAGACTGAAGCCACTTGGTAACAAAACAAACCCGTAGGGATATAACTGAATATCGAAACGAGTTTGTAAAACTCATGGCCTCCGGTGGTGACGTTCCTGAAGATCGGGAAAATCAGACAGTGGTTGCTACTCCTGACGAGCAAGATCGTCCGTCCTCCCCTCCGACAAGTGAGCAAGCGGAGGACGATCTTGATGTTGGAAGTTCTTCTCCTGTTGACGGTGTTAATGAGTCCGACGCAGATGTTGCGGAAGCTATGGAGGAAGATTGCAGGATCGATGTGGTGGCTCTCCTCTCGGAATCTGACGAAGAGGTTTAATCGGGGGAAGACAGGGGAGTTCGAATACTCTTGAATCAGAGAGCTCTGATTCCGACTTTGGGACGAGCTCAACGCCCGAAGATGACTCTGATCAGGACGACGCTGAGGAACTTAAAGAACGTCGCGGCACAAACCAGTCAAGTACGGGTCGAGCTTCTAATGCTTCAGTTGACTGTTATTCCAGCACTGGTCCTGGAGTTCATGATGTACCGGAGCGAGAGGTTTGCCCTTATGATTGGGTTTCCACCAAGGTTTTGGAAATCAAATCGTTGTTCCGGTCTGGCCATAATCATGGGCCAGTAGCTCAAGAAATCGCTGGGCGCTCTAGAAATATTTGGAGGATTGAAGGTATGAAAGATGGAGAGCACGTGGCTTCCTGGGCAGGAGAGCTTAAATTTACTATGTACCACGTGACGATCAATGATATGAACATCCGGCCTTTCTTTACCTTTCTTCAACAGTCCGTTTTGGCGGAGTTGGACGTAGCACCCTCCCAGCTACATCCAAATGCGTGGGCTTTCCTCCGAGCCTTCGAGCTGATGTGTATTCATCTGGAGAGACCAGTGTCGCCTCAACTTTTCCTCCACTTGTTCGATCTTAATCGGAATAGTGGGGAGGCTAGGTCCGGTCGCGAGCATGTCAGTTTTCGCTCGAGACAAGACGCGAAAATCTTCAGAGCTTATGCGGACTCACTGAGGGGAAGTTGTGTAACATCCCCAAAATAATTAAGTCAATTATTTTGATATTTAACCCAATCAATTGATTATTTTGGTGCTTAATTAATAATTTTATTAATTGGGTACTAAATTAATTATTGATTGGTGTATATTTATAAATTGAAGAAGTTGGTTTTTGGGTGCTAAAATCAAATAAGGGATTTTAGTGAGATTTGTTGAGAAATTAGAATTAAGTAAGGGTTATTATGGTCATTGACCCATAATATCACTTAAGTTATATATATATATATATATATATATATATATATATATATATATATATATATGTATGTATGTATGTATAAAAGAAATGAAAGAAAGAATTAAGAGAAAAGAAAGGAAACGAAAGAAAGAAACAGGGAAGAGAAGAATGGAGGAAAAGAGAGAGGGTGTGGGCGTGAGTGAGAAGAGGAAGAAGAGGAGCCATTTTTGGAGCTTGTTTCATTCTCTTTGCACCCTTAGAATCACCTTGATAAGTCCTAATTTAATGTGTTTCTAGTGCACCCTTAGAGCTATTTTACTACCTATTGTTAGTTTTTATTCTTAGAGATCATTATGAAGCAAATGAGGAATTTTGATATTCAAAGAGCAAGGATCAAAAGACAATAGGATGGGGAGAATAAGCAAGCAATTTAAAGCTGAAAGACAGAAGTAGACGCACGATCCAAGCGTGGCCTAGCACGGTCCGTGCGCTCCGTTCATAAGAAGGAAGAAAAATAAAGAAAAGGAAGCGCACGATCCGTGCGCCCACTAAGCACGACCCGTGCGGACCGATCACAAATCAGAAGTCCAAAGTTTCATAGCGCACGATCCGTGCGCCCACTAAGCACGAACCGTGCGCCCTGTGCCGTTTTGAATTCCAAGTTGATTTCACGGAGCACGATCTGTGCGCCTGCCTAGCACGATCCGTGCGTCCCACCTGAATTCCAAAGATGTTACAAACTCTTCCCATTCTCTTCTTTATGGATTGTAATTTGTATTTAGTGCTTTGTCTACTGATCCTACACTATAAGAAGGACCTCAATGTAGCTTCATAGACATCTCTGACCATTGTAGTTTCATTCCAAAGTTTAATCTAAAGTTCTTGCATTTTCTCTTAAGGTTTTGTTCTATTGTTATTTTGTTCTTTCTATTCTTGCAACTTTACTTTCTGTCATTTATTTTCTAGCACTTTTATTTTCTTGTTATTTATATTCTGCTATTTAAATTATGTCATTCTCTTCTACTCCTTTGTCTACTATGATCATGTGTGAGTAGACTTCTTTAGTCTTGGGATTGTGGGAAACAATCCAATGATGGGTCCCTAACACAATTCCAAGGCTAAACTCTATCTTATTAGAATTTGCTTTGTTTTAATCTAAGTTCATCGTACAAACTTTATAAAAGAAATGTCAAGTGAAGTACCGAGAGGTGAAGCTTAACATTGGAACAAATGAATTTAGACAAGGTAAATCAAAGCATGAGAATAGCTTTGATAGCCTTGGGACAATAAGGTTGTGTTCAATGGGTCTCTGCAATGATCAACCATGAGAATAGGCTTGATCGTTGTTTCGAGACACGTTCTTGTATTCCGAAAGGAAACTTGAATTACACCAAAGAATACCTTGTCTTTAAAACACAAATTTAATTATAAGATAGAGGATAGTTAAGGGGTTGTTTTAGCTCCGTCATTGGGATTTAACTATAATCCCAAGGCGCTTTTTTGTATTTTGAATTTTAACCAAACATACTTTTCTACTAAATCATTCCCTTTCAGCTAATCACGACTAAAAATTAGATTGGTAATCACACTTAACTCCCTGTGGATCGATACTTTCTATTACGCGATATATTGTATACTTGCGGCGTATCAAGTTTTTGGCGCCGTTGCTAGGGAATAAAAACTCTCAACTTGGATACAAAGTTAGCAGGTGATAAAAGAAAACTTCAGTTAAATGAGTTGGAAGAACTGAGGATGGACGCTTATGAAAATGCCCGAATTTACAAAGAAAGAACAAAGAAATGACATGATAAGAGTATCGGCCGAAGAGAATTCAAAGAAGGCGATCTTGTATTGCTCTTTAACTCAAGGCTGAAACTTTTTCCAGGGAAATTAAGGTCAAAATGGTCCGGTCCATTTCAAGTCCGTAAGGTATACCCTTTCGGAGCTGTTGATATATGGAGTGAAAAGACCGGTTCATTCAAAGTAAACGGAGTGATGAGATTGAAAAGGGAACCACTATGGTTCTACAAAATCCCAATTAAAGAAAAAGGCCTGGGTCAAGCTAGTGACGTTAAAAGAGCGCTGCGTGGGAGGCAACCCACGGGTTAATGTTTTTGTTTTTTTGTTTTCCAGGAAATCCATGTAAAAAGGGTGTCTGATCTGGGTGTTTGATACAGGAAAAATGAGTTTTTAATGCTGAAGGATAAGCGCGATCCGTGCGCATCATGGCACGATCCGTGCGTATCTAAGAATACTTTTTGTGTTCCTTGTTCGAAAGAGAAGCACTATCCGTGCGCACCACGGCATGATTCGTGCGTATCCATGACAATTTTTGTGTTCCTTGTGCGAAAGAGAAGCACGATCCGTGTGCACCATGGCACGATCCGTGCGTACTGGAACGAATTGGCAATAACCAATCACCGTACCTCAGACACGATCCGTGCGTAGGTACAGCATGATCCGTGCGTGAATTAAAAGGAAGCATTTTCTTCTACGAATGTTAAGCACGAGCCAAGTAAGTCACGATTTCCAACCCATCTTTTTCTTCCTCATCCCTTCTCCTACTCAAAACCCTCCATACCCATATCTTCCCAACCTCCAAATACACCCAAACCTCCATAAAAATTACCCAAATCAATTACCCACAACCTCCTCTACAAAACCCAACCATCAAAAATCATCATATACCCACTCTCCACAAAATCCCCAAATTCGTAACCCACCATACCCAAAACCTCCACAAACACCCTCAAAACACCACCCAATCATCAAAATACCACTCCATACACAAAACCCACCATCAAAAACACCACATTCACCTAACATTTCTCAAAAACTCCAATTTTTTGAGAAAACCTAAAACCCCAAATTTGAGGAATTCGAAAATGGCTTCTATAAAGGCAAAAGTCAGTGATGTTGCTGGTACATCTACTGGGAAAGGGCGAAAGAGGAGTGGCACAAGTTCAAGCAAACCGTACGAAATCATTTTCAAGGATAAGACTCAACGTGAGAGGTATGAATTGCTTGACAACGGGAAATTGGTCGCCACGAGGTATCCCTATTTTATTCTTACTCTTGACACCCCAGGGATAGAAGACAATGTTATAATGTTATTGAATAATCTGGGTTGGATGGATTTTCTGAGGCCACAAAGGGCCACTTATGAATGGCTTACTCGTGAATTTTTAAGTTCACTATGCTTAATTGATGATAGGCTGTCCTTTAGACTTTTTAATGAAGATTTTGAAATGTCATTGGATGAATTTGGAGAGAAATTGGGGTTTCCTAATGTGGGGTTGATTCATGATTCAAGAGACCTCGCTGTCAGGCCAGAAGGGTATCACCCTCCTACCTTTTGGACCCAGATTACTGGAAGGGGTCAATATGAGGCAATGACCGCCAAAGCAAGCTCAATTCATAACCCGGTCTTCCGGTACATTTGTAGGATAATGGCTTGCATTGTTTTTGGTCGGGATGAGATGGGTGGAATTAGGACTGGAGAACTTTTTCTGTTATGGGCAATGATCTATCAAGTGCAGGTTAACACCCTTCACTACATCACCAGAAATTTGATTCATATTGCTGAACTTCCCAAAGGTGATATTGTGATTGGGGGGATGGTAACCTATATTGTTCAAAAATTGGGGCTGGCTGACAGGTTAAATTATCAAGATGTCCTGGACGGCAATATGAGCATTGACATGGATATATGTGATATATAAATCATTAAGAGCAATTATTAGAGCAATTATTAGTAAATATATAAATCATTAAGCCAGAAAATTTTCTTTCGTCTCTATTTATTGTCTATTTATTTTTAAAGCAATTATTAACAAATATATAAATCATTAACTTAATTTGCTCTATATTGTGCAGAAAAAGAGAAAGGATACAAAGAATACTCAAACCAATATATTATATATATTTGAGTTTGAAATAAAAGAGAGAAAAAGGAAGAAGCCAACTTTCAATTAGCTTTGCATGCAGCCCAAAATCCAAAAGGCCTACGGCTTGTGTTATATGGATGAAGATAAGAATTCAGCCCATGATGGAATTCAAATTGAAGGCCCACAAAATTTAATTGAAGAAAGAAAGGATGGTGATGGAGCACGTGACTTGAGGAAAAAGAAATCCAAGCCCATATTAAATTAGGTTACGAGCTATTATAAAGGGAAGACAATTCACAATTGAAGGCAGACCGTAATTGACAGCAAGGGCCGTACATACACAACACACACAGTGCCGCACAAGAAAGGAGAAAAGGGACAGACGTTGACGGTAACAGTAGCACCGGCAAGGAGAAAGGAGAGTATTTGGTACCGTTTTTGACACTGTGAGAGAGCTCTGGAGCAGAAAAAGGAGACTAAATTCTCAAGATCAGAAATTTCTCTATTCCGGGTTATTTTTATCTCTGTAATTTATGACTCCTAATTTTATTTTATTGTTCTTGAACACTATGGATAGTTAAATCCTCTTCTAGGGTCTTAGGTGGATCTTGCTTGATTAGAGACCTTTTTATGTTCTAATTTTTAATCTGAATTCCTATTTTTATTTCAATTAATATTGTCCTAGTAATTTAATCACGTTCTTAGGATTGATCACCCTTTGCATGTTCATAATCAACTAGTTGATCAGCGACCGTACTGCAATTAGTTGGTGGACCTATAGGATAATTGGGGCTATAATTAATGCATGACCAAACTTTAATTTAGTCTTCCAATCATTCAACCTTTTCGTTCTTTATGTTTTTCCTCAACTTAAATTCTTGCATGACCAAACAAGGGTTAGTTTAGGAAAAAGAATATTAATCGCGAATGACCAAACGGATTAATAGCTTTAGTAAAGGGATTGGTAATTAAATAAAATAAAGGAATTCAGGTAGAATTAGACATAGGGGAATCGAAGCTTGCAAGTGAAACCGTGACCCTAGACCTCTCTCCATCGATTAAATCTAGTATTTTAATTATTGTTATTTATTTCTTTTTACTTGTTTTTATTACAACTCAATTATTAGTTTGTCTGAACAATAGACAATCTTGATTAGTTTGGTACTTGTTAATTAGTCCCTGTGGATACGATAATCTTTTATACTACTTCTGCGAAAGAGTACACTTGCTCTAAGTGTGTTTTTAACGCAACAATATGCGAGAACATGTTCCTAGTCAGGGCTACAAATAAAGCAAGAACAAGATTTCACTTGCTGGTTGACAAGCAAAAGTCCATCCTACTACCAAACCTGGTAAGACAGACACAAGAAACCCAGAAAACTGGTTGTATCTTAATGCTGCAGGTGATATACCCCAAGAGGTGCCAGTCCAAGAGGTAGTTGAAGAGATAGCTGGGCAAGATGATCAAAATGCCCAAAACTTTAATCTGGAAGCATGGTGTGGCAGAATTGAAAGTGAGCAGCAGAGGCAGGGAGCAGAGTTGCAACTAATAAGGGAGGACCAGCTGCATCATAGTCAACAAATGGAGCACATGTCATATATGCTTCGCTCTATGATGCAACACTTCAACATTCACCAGGCTCCTCCGCCTGGTCAGCAGTAAATCATGTGAGCTTTCTCTTACCCTTTCATGTTGTTTTTATTGTCAAAATCATTGAGGACAATGTTTAGTCCAAGCTTGGGGGAGTTGGTACTTTACCCTTTTAAATTTGTCTTTTCTGTTGTTTTTCTTTTCTTTGTTGTGTTAAGACTGGATTCCCCTCCCATGTTTTGTGTTACTACTGTTTTTCCTTGTGAGTTTAATGTAATAGTGCAGCAATTATCAGTAGTTGTATTAAAAAGAGGAAAAAGGGCTGAATTCTATGATGAATATGTACATGTAAACAAAACTTTTTGCCTGAATTGTCTTCTAAGCCCATAACTGTTCTTACACTTTATGTTACCAAGTGGCTTCAGTCTCAAGAGGGGGGGTGAATTGAGATTTAAAACTTTTCAGATCTTTCGAAAACGTTTTTCCCCTTTTCAATGACTTAGATCAATTTTCGCGCAGGTTAAGTGGAAGCGAAGGAATTAGAATATAAAGCAGTAAAGCAGTATAACAGTAAAGCAGGAAAGCAGTAAAGCACGCAGAGATTTATCCTGGTTCGGTCACCTCCTAGTGACCTACGTCCAGTCCTCACGCCCTTGTGAGATTTTCCACTAACCAAAACAACGAGGCTTACAGGTGCCTTGGAAAACCTTTACAGACTCAGGCACTCTCCTCCTAGGATACCCCACCTATGGAGAGCCCTCAAATCTAACAATACGATAACAAGAGATACCCCACCCCTGTTATAATCAACTGCCCTAGAAAGATACCCCACTTCCTAGTACATGCAGCTACCCTAGAGAGATACCCCACTCCCTAGAACAAAACACAACAATTAAGTAATAAACAATTGTAAAGACAGAAATACCTCTAATGAAGGCAGATATTACAACTTGAAGAACGCAACCCCAACTAACTCTTAGCAAAAGATCAGCTCTTGACGGACCGGCGGTGCGAGAAGAACACAAATAAAATATAAGAGTTTTTCAGAAAGTGATAGATCGTGAAGATGGGTTGTGAGAGAATGAAGACTATGAAGCCTCTATTTATAGGCTATATAGAAAAAAGTTTACGTTGAAATATTTATGGAAGTATGAGAATCGATTATTGCTTAAATGTATTGGATCTGAGAATCGATTCTTATGTGTGACTTCCTTAAGGTGAGAATCGATTCTTGCTTTATTTGAAAAAGGATGGCAATCGATTATTGGCTTAGGAATCGATTATGTATATTAAAGGAGAAGGTTTGAAATCGATTTTCATATAAATAAGGAAGCAAGGAATCGATTGTGGAGTTTACAAAAGCAAGCTTGAAATCGATTGTGTAGTTTACAAAAGGACGAAGTTTGAAATCGATTCTTATTTAAATAAGGAAGCAAGGAATCGATTGTGGAGTTTACAAAAGCAAGCTTTGAAATCGATTGTGTAGTTTACAAAAGGAAGAAGTTTGAAATCGATTCTTATTTAAATAAGGAAGCAAGGAATCGATTATGTGCTTAACCATTGATTTAGGAAATCGATTTTGAGCTTTAGAGAAATACTAGGAATCGATTCTTTACTTTTGAAACATTATAGGAATCGATTCTTATCTTTAGGAAAATAGTTGGAAATCGATTTCTTTGCTTTGAAAACATAGTTTATGAATCGATTTATATACTTAATAAAAATAATGAAAAAATCGATTTTGATATTTAGTAAAAAGTAGTGTGAATCGATTTTATAGTTTCTCAAAAACCTTTTTATGTTTACGTATGCATGCATGCATTTTGAGAACTTGTGTGAGTGTGTGAGACTTTGAGAGGCGAGCTGACCTTTTAAAGAGCTTACACTTTTTCCTAAGACACACCCAAACCCTAAGGACTACCTTTATATTTAAGGACTACCCTTAAACTTGAATCTTCAATTCTTGGGCTTGATTGTCTTGGATTGTGACTTTTGAATATATGATACTTTTTATCAGCTTTGCTTTGACACCTCATCCCTTTGGCCATCAACTTGGCTTTGTCTTTTTCATCATCAAAACTAATCCTGTAATATTAGATAACCTGCAACACAGGTATCCACATTCTCCCCCTTTTTGATGATGACAAAACATTAACTCATCTCAAGGTAGGAGGTTAGTTCAAACAGATAATATATATATGATGCTCCCCCTATCATGATGCTCCCCCTGACTTATTGACTAGATGCATAATATGCAAGTTCTATATGCTCATATGCAACCCTATATTTCTCTCCCCCTTTTTGTCATGATCAAAGAGGGTCAACGTAAGATAGAGTTTGCGAACCGAATGTCACGGCTATTTGACAAGGTAAAAGAACCATTACAGTTTTATAAGTGATCATCAAAACTTGAAGAAAGACATTTATGAGACCATGAAGAGAATATTTTATCAAACACAGGTAAAAGCTAGTTATGAGTCTCAAAAATCTGTGAAGTAGTTGTTTTAAACTTTATACATTTCATGCTGCTTAGTTTGAAAGTTGGTGATGGCAGCCTGAATATGGGAGAAAAATTATTTTAGGTAAACAACGATTGTGAGCATGTATTTTTTCGAAAAATACCAGTGCTAGCAGTTGATTGTAAAATAGATTTCAGAAAAAAATAGCACTTTAACGGCAGAAATTCACAAGTCACAATTTCACTTAAATTCACATTTCTTTAAAAAATCACTTTGAAAAACATTTAATTGAAAAATTCATTTGAGTAAATGAAGAACCAGGTTTTCTTTTGCAATGGATTTCTGAAAATGTCCACTAGTTGTTTGTGACGACTCAACTAACTCAATCACACTATCGCCTTTTTAACCATAACCTCTAAGAAGGTGATATATAATTTCTATATGCTTAGTCCTAGAGGGATGACCAGAATACTTTCATGCCTTATAAATATTTGTTCTTTAAAGATACATGAAATGAGATTCAGGAATTGCTCTATTTTAGTAGTCACATATTTGACTTGATAAACTATTCTTAAGCACATTTTCAAAATAGAGGTGAATAAAATTTTAACCAATCTGACCTTTACCGGTGATTCTTCCTCTATCTATCACAAGTCATGACGGCTTTTTCCGGGGGTGAGTGTTAAGAACTTTATTACGTCTCCGGTCATGCGCTTTGAGTCTTTGCTGTCAAGGTATCAATCTGCCCCCATACCTTGAAGCATACCTGCAAAGATCTAAAACAAGGTTCTCGGTACCCAAATCTCTTTGGGTCCTTGTGGGTTAGTGTTTGGTATGGTTCCTTTGGGAATCCATACCTTTCTCATAGTTTGATTACCTCTTGCTCTGCAAACGGAAGCAGTATGTCCAGGTTTACCACAGTAATAACATGTAATATAAGGTCTAGTGGAAAATTTTGGTTTATAATGAACATGCCTTTCTATGGGTTTGTTTCTAGGGAATCTATGATGCACATTTTGTAAACTAGACAATTTCCCAACAGTCCATTCCAGTTCATGAATTTTCTTTTCAGATTCAACACATTTATCACAAGTATAATTTTCTTTAAAGCATGCAAGGCTATCATTTTCTTTTCTAAGCTCTGACTTTTCTTTAGTTAAAGCAGTAACAGCATTTTCAAGATGAGTGATAACTTTCTTAGATTTATCTAATGTTTTAGCTAGTTTTAAGGATTTATCATGCAATTCAGTAAATGCTTCATATAATTCATCATAGGCATCTTGTAAAGATTCAGAGTTAGAATATACCTCAGTTTCACTTTCGCTGTCGTGGTCGGCCATGAGAGCAACTTGACCTTTTTCGCTTTCTGAGTTATCTATTGAGTTCATGTCATTGTCTTCCCAAGCTATGTAGGCTTTCCTACCATTGTTTCCTTTGGACCGCTTTTTCTTGAACTTTGACAATTTTCTTTCTAAGTTCGGGCACTTCATCGTCAGGTGTCCGGATTTACCACATTCGTAGCAAGTTGGAGGACTTGAGAAGTTTTCTTTGCTTAAGCCTCTTTTGGTTGGAGAATTCTTTTTGAGAGATCTTTCCCTTCTCATGAACTTTTTGAATTTACTAACCATTAGTTCCATTTTCTCCTCGTCTTCATCTTCATCTTCCGAATCATCACTATCGTCGGATGAGCTTGAACTAGAGGCTTTGAGAGCTAAGTTTTTGTTCTTCTTGTCTTTTCCTTCATGCTCTGCTAGGCGAGTGAACTCTAACTCGTGCTCTAGTAATTTCCCAAACAGGGTGGCGAGAGTCATGCTAGTCAAGTTTCTTGACTCAGTTATTGCAGTCACCTTTGGTTGTCATTCTCTGTTTAGGCATCTTAGCACTTTGTTGATCAAGTCTTCGGGAGGAAATGATTTTCCTAATGAACCCAATTTGTTCACTATATGAGTGAACCTTTTCTGCATCTCTGATATTGTTTCACCTGTATTCATTCTGAACAATTCGTATTCTCTGGTAAGAGTATTTGCTCTTGCCCTTTTCACTTCACTTGTACCCTCATGAGTAACTTGAAGATTATCCCACATTTCTTGGGCAGTTTTACAGTTTGAAACTCGAAAAAATTCATCAGCACTCAAAGCAGAAGTAATAATATTTTTAGCACGAAAATTAAGTTGCACTTTTCTTTTCTCATCATCAGACCAATCATTTCTACTTTTTATTGTAAGAATACCATCTACTATGTGTGTGGGGACGAAAGGTCCTTTTTCCACAGCATCCCAAACATCTAAGTCTACCCCTTCAATAAAAATTCTCATTCTTTCTTTCCAATATGCATAGTCTTCTCCGTTGAATCCCGGAGGACGGAAAAGAGATGCACCCTCTTGCGTAGACAAACCTGAAGCCATTTCTCTTGAAGCTGCTAGGCCCTTTATACAAGAGTCTAGCTCTGATACCACTTGTTACCAAGTCGCTTCAGTCTCAAGAGGGGGGGGTGAATTGAGATTTAAAACTTTTCAGATCTTTCCAAAACGTTTTTCCCCTTTTCAATGACTTAGATCAATTTTCGCGCAGGTTAAGTGGAAGCGAAGGAATTAGAATATAAAGCAGTAAAGCAGTATAACAGTAAAGCAGGAAAGCAGTAAAGCACGCAGAGATTTATCCTGGTTCGGTCACCTCCTAGTGACCTACGTCCAGTCCTCACGCCCTTGTGAGATTTTCCACTAACCAAAACAACAAGGCTTACAGGTGCCTTGGAAAACCTTTACAGACTCAGGCACTCTCCTCCTAGGATACCCCACCTATGGAGAGCCCTCAAATCTAACAATACAATAACAAGAGATACCCCACCCCTGTTATAATCAACTGCCCTAGAAAGATACCCCACTTCCTAGTACATGCAGCTACCCTAGAGAGATACCCCACTCCCTAGAACAAAACACAACAATTAAGTAATAAACAATTGTAAAGACAGAAATACCTCTAATGAAGGCAGATATTACAACTTGAAGAACGCAACCCCAACTAACTCTTAGCAAAAGATCAGCTCTTGACGGACCGGCGGTGCGAGAAGAACACAAATAAAATATAAGAGTTTTTCAGAAAGTGATAGATCGTGAAGATGGGTTGTGAGAGAATGAAGACTATGAAGCCTCTATTTATAGGCTATATAGAAAAAAGTTTACGTTGAAATATTTATGGAAGTATGAGAATCGATTATTGCTTAAATGTATTGGATCTGAGAATCGATTCTTATGTGTGACTTCCTTAAGGTGAGAATCGATTCTTGCTTTATTTGAAAAAGGATGGCAATCGATTATTGGCTTAGGAATCGATTATGTATATTAAAGGAGAAGGTTTGAAATCGATTTTCATATAAATAAGGAAGCAAGGAATCGATTGTGGAGTTTACAAAAGCAAGCTTGAAATCGATTGTGTAGTTTACAAAAGGACGAAGTTTGAAATCGATTCTTATTTAAATAAGGAAGCAAGGAATCGATTGTGGAGTTTACAAAAGCAAGCTTTGAAATCGATTGTGTAGTTTACAAAAGGAAGAAGTTTGAAATCGATTCTTATTTAAATAAGGAAGCAAGGAATCGATTATGTGCTTAACCATTGATTTAGGAAATCGATTTTGAGCTTTAGAGAAATACTAGGAATCGATTCTTTACTTTTGAAACATTATAGGAATCGATTCTTATCTTTAGGAAAATAGTTGGAAATCGATTTCTTTGCTTTGAAAACATAGTTTATGAATCGATTTATATACTTAATAAAAATAATGAAAAAATCGATTTTGATATTTAGTAAAAAGTAGTGTGAATCGATTTTATAGTTTCTCAAAAACCTTTTTATGTTTACGTATGCATGCATGCATTTTGAGAACTTGTGTGAGTGTGTGAGACTTTGAGAGGCGAGCTGACCTTTTAAAGAGCTTACACTTTTTCCTAAGACACACCCAAACCCTAAGGACTACCTTTATATTTAAGGACTACCCTTAAACTTGAATCTTCAATTCTTGGGCTTGATTGTCTTGGATTGTGACTTTTGAATATATGATACTTTTTATCAGCTTTGCTTTGACACCTCATCCCTTTGGCCATCAACTTGGCTTTGTCTTTTTCATCATCAAAACTAATCCTGTAATATTAGATAACCTGCAACACAGGTATCCACACTTTAAACTGTAGGTCTTGAAAGGGAACCAGATAGCTCAAAAGTTAGCCAAAACTAAATTGGAATAGTCAACCAAAAATTGTGCCAAACTTGATATAACAAAGCGGAATAGGAAATGAAACAAATTTGGGGGTTAATGAAGTGAACATTTTTGGTGGTCAGGGTAATATATATATACTAGGCTGCTGTTGCTGAGTAGTAAATCCCAAGGAGCAAAAAGCAGTGGCTGAAAAATTTCAAATATGCCCTGACCGCCAATTGTTGGTATTAATAAACCCCAAGAAACAAAAGTCAAATCTATTTTTCTCTTTGTAATCAAGTGAAGCACAATCTAGGAAGACCATTTTTAAACAAAGCAAAGCGAGTTTTTGTGTCTATTTTGGTAACTAGACCGGACCTATGAGTGCACACACTCACTTTGAATAGGCTGTGGGCTGGAAAAAAAAATTCATGAAGGGCATAAAAGATTGTGAGAAGTGTACCCTGAGAACAAAGTCCTTGAAAGATAACTCTAATAGAAAATGCTTCTACCAAATTTTTGCTGCCACTTTTAGTTGCTCTTGCTTGAGGACAAACAAAGATTCAAGCATGGGGGAGTTTGATAAGTCCTAATTTAGTGTGTTTCTAGTGTTTATTTTAAGTAAGTTGTTTGATTATTTAGTTCTATTCTAGAGCTATTTTACTACATATTTTTAGTTTTTATTCTCAGGGTTAATTATGAAGCAAATGAGGAATTTTGATATTCAAAAAGCAAGGATCAAAAGACAATATAGGATGGGGAGAATAAGCAAGCAATTTAAAGCTGAAAGACAGAAGTAGACGCACAATCCGTGCGTGGCCTAGCTGGTCTGTGTGCTCCGTTCGTATGAAGGAAGAAAAATAAAGAAAAGGAAGCGCATGATCCGTGCACCCACTAAGCACGACCCGTGCGAACCGTTCACAAATCAGAAGTCCAAAAGTTTCATAGCGCACGATTTGTGCGCCCACTAAGCACGAACCGTGCGCCCTGTGCCGTTTTGAATTCCAAGTTGATTTCACGGAGCACGATCTGTGCGCCTGCCTAGCACGATCCGTGCGTCCCACCTGAATTCCAAAGATGTTACAAACTCTTCCCATTCTCTTCTTTATGGATTGTAATTTGTATTTAGTGCTTTGTCTACTGATCCTACACTATAAAAAGGACCTCAATGTAGCTTCATAGACATCTCTGACCATTGTAGTTTCATTCCAAAGTTTAATCTTAAGTTCCTGCATTTTCTCTTAAGGTTTTGTTCTATTGTTATTTTGTTCTTTCTATTCTTGCAACTTTACTTTCTGTCATTTATTTTCTAGCACTTTTATTTCCTTGTTATTTATATTCTGCTATTTAAATTATGTCATTCTCTTCTACTCCTTTTTCTACTATGATCATGTATGAGTAGACTTCTTTAGTCTTGGGATTGTGGGAAACAATCCAATGATGGGTCCCTAAAACAATTCCAAGGCAAAACTCTATCTTATTAGAATTTGCTTTGTTTTAATCTAAGTTCATCGTACAAACTTTATAAAAGAAATGTCAAGTGAAGTACCGAGAGGTGAAGCTTGACATTGGAACAAATGAATTTAGACAAGGTAAATCAAAGCATGAGAATAGCTTTGATAGCCTTGGGACAATAAGGTTGTGCTCAATGGGTCTCTGCAATGATCAACCATGAGAATAGGCTTGATCGTTGTTTCGAGACACGTTCTTGTATTCCGAAAGGAAACTTGAATTACACCAAAGAATACCTTGTCCTTAAAACACAAATTTAATTATAAGATGGATGATAGTTAAGGGGTTGTTTTAGCCCCGTTATTGGGATTTAACCATAATCCCAGGGCGCTTGTTAGCTATGTATCAAGACATTATGACTTTAACTGTTGTAAAAGTTATGTATTTATTTCTGCGCTTTCTTGTATGATATTGAACACTAAAGTTTGTTGATGGTCAGGGAACCGTTATGGTCTTATTTATGATTAAGACTGTCTTGTTGATTATTCAGCGAAAATTTTATAGTGGTGTTCATTATCTAAACAGGAAATAATATCTCTGATGTAGTTAGGGATGGTGCACTTAGGTATTCCTACTAATTAGACATACCGGGGTGTTACAAGTTGGAAGCAATTCTTTTACTGGGTCGAGCCGGTAAATGGAAAGGCCGTCGACAGTGTAGGCAAGTTCGGAGCTGATGGTCGGACTTTGGAGTCCACCAAGTTCCCTATCGGTTGGAGTCACGATCATTTTAACCGGTCTACACATTCCTACTCCGTCGGCGAGGATCAATTGAGTGCTGAAGATCTCCTCACTAAAAAGATTTTGATTTTGATTTCCCAAAGGGTTCCGTATTCAAAGCATAAATATCGAGGTATCCCTACGGATCGTTTAGTCCAGGCCGGGAAGCGAGTGCAAGTGCAAAGGGTTTTAGGTAGATCGTCTTTCTGGAGCAGACTTTTGTGTATTTGAATTTTCTGCAAGTGATATAACTCGTTTTTTCTTGTTTTTCAGATACGATGACACCAAAGAGGCTCGATTTTCTGAAGAAGTTGGCGATGCAATCGGTCGATGCTGAAGAAGAAGGGGTTGATTCACAAACATCTCCGCTACCTCAGCCCGTTGTCGAGGCTGCCATCCCTGCTGAACCAATCACCACTGTTACCCAGGAAAACCTGGTCAGTGCCGAGGCAGATCGAGGAGAAGGGATCAAGATTTTGTCTGATTCTTCACCTCCTGTTGGGAAGGGTGTCGAAATCGGGACTTCTGTAAAACGGGGACGAGATCCAAGCACAAATTTAAGGCTGTTCCTTTGGACGAGAAGTTCCTAGAGCAAAACTTCGATCAATGGTGGGAGGATCCCATTGCAGCATCGGCCCAGATCTTTGTGAATCTTGCCGACGTTCATAAGATCGAGAAGCAGAAGTATGAGAAGCGAGCTAAAGGTAGGCTCCTTGTTAATTCCGATGGTTTTGTTGATTCGTTTAAGATTTTCCTCTTAGTTTTGATATCTTCCTTGTTATGTCTGTAGATTTGTTGGAGGCCGAGAAGGTCAAACATGTCAAACTTTTGGAGGATATGTCTTTGAGGACCAATGAGCTGGCCCGTGTCAAGTCTGAGCTTCGAACTTTGAAGGAAGGCCAAGAGGTTCTTGCGGCGTTGAAGGAATCTGCCCTGCGTCGTGCCGAGACTGCTGAAGCTCGTGTGAAGGACCTTGAAGATCAGGTGAAAGCTCTAGAGGAGTCCGAAGTTGAGACAAAAAGACAGGTGAGGAGTTTGGAAGATCGTATTGCCGAGCTGGAGGATAACTTGAAGAAGGCCTCGAAAGGGAGGGTGGAAACTAGCACCGATCCCGAATCCCAGATTGCCGAACTTCCAGCTCGACTAGACAAGAGTCAAGCTGCCCTTCAACAAAGCAAGAAAGATGCAAAGGAGGCTGCTGAAGTGGCAATTGAGATGCATAAGGAAGGCTTTGAAGGCGCTCTTCTGCAGGTTCTTTTACTCCATCCTTCGCTTCCACTGGACCGGGCGATCATTCATGTCGATCATGAGGTCAATGGAAACCGCGTTGTCAAGGTCGACTCACAGACGGATGAGAAGACCGTCATCTTTTCGATCTCAAATGTTTAATGATTTTCAGCATTTTTTATCTTTTGCAGAAGTTCTGGGTGTATACTTATCCAATCAAGTTTTGCATAGACTCAGAACTTCGTCATGTAATTCGAAAATTTGCGGGCTCGGCCATATACGAGACGTTTGTAATCGAACATGTTTTAATCGATCTTGATTTTGGATCTCGTCACGAGCTTTATGAATGCTATTTTAATTTTGCAAGTCATGTATGTCGTTTCTAGGATCGTTTCGCATGTCGTCCTACAGGGAAGTTTACCAGGACTCAGCCCAGATTTAACTCGCCCTGTAGGGGTATTGGCAACTGTGGCCAATGATCGTTCTAAGGACGTTTCGATCCTTGAAGACCTATATCCCTTTGAGATAGTTTACCAAGACTCGGCTCGGATTTAACTGGTCACAAAGAGTTGCAACCATGCTTGGTCGCTTGGAGAGATTTGAAGATCGGTCCCAGTCTCTTCCGAAGAAGGAAATTTGGTTCCTACATTTCTGTTTGATGAAATCAGGACAGGAATGTGTGGAACGTCGGTAAGGTCCTACAGGGCAGTTTACTAGGACTCGGCCCAGATTTAACTCGCCCTGTAGGGGTATTGGCAACTGTGGCCAATGGTCGTTCTAAGGACGTTTCGATCCTTGAAGACCTGTATCCCTTTGAGATAGTTTACCAAGACTCGGCTCGGATTTAACTGGTCACAGAGTTGCGATCATGCTCGGTCACTTGGGGAGATCTGAAGATCGGTCCCAGTCTCTTCCGAAGAAGGAAATTTGGTTCCTACATTTCTGTTTGATGAAATCAAGAATGTGTGGAACGTCGGTAAGGTTACTGTTTTTCATTTAAATGAGTAATTTGATTCACAAAGATCGGCGCACCCTTATATGGTGTCCTTCTAGAGAGATTGATACAATTTCCGCCATTCGAGTTGGGGGGGTTTAAATGTAATAACTCTTCAGTTTTGTTGCATTCCAAGTTCTTTCAATCTTTTTTCCTTGGAGGGTCTCCAATTTAAAAGCTCCCTTGCCGGTCTTAGATGTAACACGGTAAGGTCCTTCCCAATTTGGTGCGAGCTTTCCTTGGGAAGCATTTTTTAGACCAACATCAGCCCTTCGGAGTACCAGATCGCCCAGCTTGAAATCTCTGGGAACGACTTTAGCATTGTACCTGGTTGTTACACCTTGCTTGACGATTGCTTCTCGGAGTGAGGCTCGACCCCAGATTTCATCGATGAGATCGAGCTCCTCTCTTAAGGCTTGGCTATTATCGTTTCGAGACTTGGGGTTTGCCGTTCTCCAGCTGAGTTCGCCAATCTCAACGGGAATGACCGTCTTGCTGCCGTAAGAGAGCCGGAACGACGTCTCTCCTGTGGCACTTTGAGGGGGTCCTATATCCCCAGAGGACATAAGGTAGCTCTTCTACCCAGTTCCCTTTGGCGTCGTCCAGACGTCGCCTTAGGCCGTTTAGTATTACTTTGTTCGCCGCTTCTACTTGCCCGTTGGTTTGAGGGTGTTCCACCTAAGTGAAGCGGTGCTTGATTTTTAGATCGGACATCAGCTTTCTGAAACCCGTGTCAGTAAATTGAGTTCCATTGTCTGTTAACACTACCTCGGGGATCCCGAACCTGCTCATGATGCTTTTTTAAAAAAAACTTGATGCAGTTTCTTGCAGTGATGGTAGCCAAGGGTTCTGCTTCTATCCATTTGCTAAAATAATCGACTGCGACGATTAAGTACTTGATCTGGCCTGGAGTTGTCGAGAATGGCCCCAAAAGGTCTATCCCCCACCAAGCAAACAACCATGTGGAGGACAGACTTGTTAGATCGGTTGGAGGAGCTATGTGGATGTTGGCGTGAATTTGACATTTTTTACATTTTTTTACATAGCCACTAGCATCAACTGTCATGGTCAGCCAGTAATATCCGACGCAGAGAGCCTTCCGAGCCAAAGAACGAGCTCCAAGATGTTGACCGCAGATTCCCTCAGCTAAGACATAAGCTGCTTCCTCTCCCTCGATGCATTTTAACAACGGGGAAGAGAGACTTCTTTTGTACAACGTTCCATCAATTACTGAATAGGCAGAAGCTTTTCTCCTGATGATTTTAGCGTCGTTTGCGTCCGGGGGTTCTACCCCTGCTACGATGTACTCTAAAATCGGGACGATCCAATTGTGAATTTCTTCAATTATGCAAATGGTCGAGGCAAACTCAGGGTCGAGGGATACACTGGGTTTGCAGAGCATTTCTTGGATAAACGTTCTGTGATTTCCAGGAGCTTTAGTGCTTGCGAGTTTGGCGAGGATATCAGCTCTTTGGTTCTCCGTTCTTGGCACGTGTTTCACTTCACTTGTTTCAAACTGAGCTAATAACGCTCGTACCTGAAGCAGGTATTTCTGTAGGATCGGTTCTTTGGTCTCGTATTGGTTGCCGATTTGGGAGACTACCAATAGAGAATCGGTTTACAGATTTACCCGAGGGACTCGGAGGTCAATTGCCAGGGGCATACCGACGATGCAAGCCTCGTATTCCGCTTGGTTATTCGAGGTCGGGAAACTGAAAGTTAGAGAAACTTCAATGACGATGCCGTTCGGGCTCTCTAACATGATACAAGCGCCACTTCCTTTTGGGTTAGAGGATCCATCGACATGTAGGATCCAGGTATCGTTTTCGATGTTCACTGGTGTCATTTCGGCCACGAAGTCTGCTAGGACTTGTGCTTTCATAGTCGTTCGGGCTTCGTATTTGATTCTGAACTCTGATAGTTCTACTGCCCACTTGATCATTCTTCCCGTGAGATCGGGCCTATGCGGTATTTGTCTGATGGGGTAATTAGTCCGCACGACCACCTGGTGAGCGACGAAGTAAGGTCGAAAACGACGAGTTGCGATGATGAGAGCCAGAGCGATCCTTTCGACCTTCGGGTAGCGACTCTCTGATCCGTGTAGAGCTTTGCTCGCAAAGTAGACTGGGCTCTCTCCGGTTTTTAACTCTCGCACTAGAACGACACCTAAGGTTTCCTCTGAGATTGCTAGATATAAATATAGAGTTTCACCTTCGCTCGGTCTAGTCAAGATCGGAGGTTCGGAAAGGACCTTCTTGAGCTGGTTTAAGGCCTCATCTTGCTCGGAAGTCCATTTGAAATCCTCTTTCTCTTTTTTAAGTAGTTTGAACAGGGAAGAGATTTGAACGCCACGTTTGATATGAAACGAGATAAGACGGCGATCATGCCGTTAAGCTTCTGGACTTCTTTCTTGGTTGTTGGAGTTTGCATTTCTGATACGGATCGACATTTGTCAGGGTTTGCTTCGATTCCCCTTTCTATTAGGTAAAAACCGAGGAATTTCCCAGCTCGAACTCCAAAGGTGCACTTCTCTGGGTTTAACCTCTTATTATTTTTCTGGACTTCGGAGAAGATCACTCTAAGGTCGCTAACGTAATGTCATCGAGGTAGACTTCAACACTCTTGTCGATTTGTTTTTGGAATACTTTGTTCGTCATTCTTTGGTAGGTAGCTCAGGCGTTTTTTAAACCAAAAGGCATGACACGGTAAGCAAAGTTACCCTGGTCGGTCATGAAAGCAGTTTTTTCTTGGTCAGGGGGGAACATGGCGATCTGGTTATACCTGGAATATGCATCCATGAAAGGTAATAACCGAAAGCCTGAAGCATTGTCTACAAGTCGATCAATGCTGGGGACAGGGAAAACGTCTTTTGGGCAGGCTTTATTAAGATCGGTGTAATCCACGCACATGCGCCATTTTCCGTTGCTCTTCCTCACTAGCACCGGATTTGATAACCAGGTTGTGTATTTGACTTCAGAAATGAAGTTCGCTTTTATGAGGTCGTCGACGGCTTTTGCAGCAGCAATAGCTTTCTCGTTACTTTGAGCCCGCTTTCTTTGGGCGACCCACTTGGCTTCCCGGTTAACTGCGAGCTGGTGGCAAGCGACTTCAGGAGGAATCTCGGGCATGTCCTCTACCGACCAGGCGAAGATGTCTGCATGGTCTTTGAGACATTGGGTTAAATCAATTTTGACCTCTTTTGATAGATCGGCCCCGATTTTGATAGTTCTAGTGGGATCTTCGCCGAGCTGTACCTTGACGAACCTCTCCATCAGGTTGAGGCCTTTTCATTCTTCGTTTGAGCTCTTTTGTTAGCCCGTCATCATCATCATCCTCTGTGCTCTCTGGATCGTACCTTGCATCTAAGTCCGCTGTGTTTACTTCGGTAGGTCGAACTTTACTTCTTCTGGGAGTAGTATTTTCTGGAGGGGGAACCCCTTCCTTCTCCAAAGCTTTTTGCTCGGTCTTGGTCCATAAGAAGAAACATCTGAAAGCAGATTCCAGATCGGAGTTTAAAGTGATCACCTTATTACAGAGAGTGTGGAATTTCATCTTTAGGTGCGTAGTGGACGTCACTGCTCCGAGCCTACCTAAAGTCGGTATTCCAATGATACCGTTGTAGATGGATTCGCAAGGTAGGATAAGGAACTAGGTTTTGATGGTTCTCACCATTGGCTCAGTTCCGTAGGAAACCAATAATTCCAAATGGCCTAGTGGTTTGGTTCGGGATCCGTTAAATCCGGATAGGACCGTTCCTCTGTACGGAGTGAGCTCCTCTATGTCGATCCCCATCCTGTCAAGGAGATCGATAAAGAGGATGTCCGATGAGCTCCCTTGGTCTACCAAGATTCTTCTCACTTCTTTGTTGGCTATGTCTGCCGAGATTATGAGGGGTACGTGCTTGTTGGGTTTCCCATCAATAAGATCTTCATCACCAAAAGATAGTGGAGGTCGGTTTGTAGTGGTTTGGTGTTGTTGAGGTTGAAGCCACACTTAATAATTCTTTCCACTTTCGCTTCATTGTTTTCCCAGACTCCCCATGCTCGAAACCTCCTGTGATCATCATCATCATTACCGAGTGACCTTTCGATTTTCTAATATCTTGTTCTTCGTCGTCATAGCCGGCTTTTTGCTTACCCCTGACTCTTGGCTCTTCCTCTCTTTCCTCTTTACCCTCGCTGGTAGTTGCTCCGGGCTTTTTCACATAACTGGACAGTTTTCCCAGCTTGATTAAGTCTTCAATGTCATCTTTCAAAGCATTGCAGTGGTTTGTGTCGTGACCATTACTTCTGTGACACCTGCAGTACTTGTTAGATCGTTGCCCAGATCGGTGAGGTAGAGGTCTGGGGGTTTTAAAGTCTCTGAACTCGACGTTCCAACATTCCCCCAAAAGTTGGTCGTTGGAGACGTTGAGTCAGTGTATACCCGGTGATGATTCTGAGGTCGGGGATCCCTGTTACCTCGGTTATCGTTTCCTCGGTTATCTTTTTTGTTGCGGGGTTTTGATGGTCCGGCCTGTGATGACCCTTTACCGATCTTGGCGCTTTCCTCTTCATTGATGAAACATTGGGATAGCTGGAGGAATTCCTGCAGAGTACTAGGTTCCCAAGTGTTGACGTGTCTTTTGAACGGGCTTCCATTAAGTAGGCCCTGCGCCATGAAGAAAATTCGGAAAGCGTCGTCCAGTTGTCGAACTTGAAAAGCTTCGTTGTTGAATCTCTCTATGTATTCCCTGAGGGGCTCGTCCTCCCCTTGGACAACGAATATCAATACGGTTTTGTTTTTGGGTTTACTTTTGGAATGAGCAAAGTGAACTGAAAAGAGCTTTGCCAATTAGTCCCAAGAGGAGATGGTGTTCGCTCTTAAGGCCCGGAACCATTCCGATGCTACTTTGTCTAGTGTTAACGGGAAGATTCGACATTTCATCTCCATGGGTACGTTCCGGTATTGCATGCTTGTGTCGAATTGATCAAGGTGCATATCTGGATCTCCCGTTCCATCATATGTTTTCAGACCTTCGGGTGGTTTTTCAAGATACCTCGGAACTCGGTAGCTATCGATTGTTGTCGTGAATGGGCCCTTCCGCTTAGTTAGCAGCGCCCGAGGTTGTGACTGATGTCGGTGATGACGGTCGGCATGCCCGTAGTGTCGAGGTTGTTCCTCCTTTGGGGTACCCTCCCGACTTCTTGAACGTCGTCTTGGCGATGATGAGGCTAAAAACGAACGAGGTCGGGGGGAGTTGTCTAAATCTTCGAGATCGTCATATTGTCGAGCCGGAGGAGAACGGGAACCATTTCCTTGTTGTCAGTGAGGGGGAGAACGATGATAGTGCCTTCTCCTGGGTGGAGATCGGTGTCTCCTTCGAGCTGGATTTCTCCTTTTGGGGGAGTCCGGCCCGGGTGATTCCCGGTCCGGGGTGTCCCGTGCCTGGAGCTTTGCTACCTCGGCCTCAAGGCCAGTGAAGCGGTGGCTTCTTTCTTGGTTTACTACCTCCTGTCGGGTCAGCAGTTGTACGAGCTGTTGAACAGCATCGGTCAGGACCGGAAGTGATGGAGGGGGAGGTGGTAGACTATTCCTGTCCGAGCTCATCTGGGCCCGAGCTTGGGTGGAATTTGGAAGGTCTTGAACATGGCCTTCGGGAGTCTGTTGAGGTTTGAACTCGGGTATAACCGGTTCTATCACTGGTCCGACCACGAGACTGGTCGGTCTTGAACGGAGTTTAGGTGGCATTTATGGATCAAGGTAATGGGAGAGGAACTAGAGTATTGATCCTCCCACTGTGGTCGCCAATGTTCTGTACCGTACTTCCGACCTTTGCGAGTTGTCCGAAGTAGTTGGTAGATGTCGTCATTGATCAGTGATGTTCGATCTTGAGATGGCGATGTTGTACCTGCAAGAATACTCCGACGCTCAAGTCAGTATTTTAATGAATCAATGTTGGTTGGCGAAATTGCACGTCTTTAATGATCATTTAATGTGGTATTTATAGAGTTTGAGTGAAGTTTGCTTTGATGATCCTGAACCATCAGATCTTGCAGAGGTATCTGAATCGTTGATTGATTGGGTTAAAATTTCTAGATATGGGCTATTTGGTTAATAGGCCTTGCAGGGGGTGTAAATATCATTGATATCATTACCGTAACACCATTAAACATTGTCTAGTCTGGTGCACCAAAAATGTAACCAAAGAATGAAAGATATCTAGTTTTTTTGCTTATAAAGGAAATGGTGTCACTTATTAGGTGAAACAATTTATTTAATTATATTAATATAATATTTATACATAATACTAAAACAAAAATTTGCATTCCTCTAAATATTATTTATGCATACTATCAAGAAAAAACTCGTTGTCAAAAAAAGAAAAAACTCACTTCCTCTAAATATATATACATACTGTTCCGAACAGAACTCACTGAGATAATATCGTACCTCACAGTGGTGGTGCTGATATTCGAGGTGGAATTAGCTCCGGGATGAAGCGCGGGGAGGCCGCCACCTGCAAGTACTCCGACGCCCAAGTCAGTCCATAACCAAAATGGAGCATATGAGAGGAGTGGAGAAAGTGTCCCTTACTTTAGAGGGTGGAGTGGTATATATATAGTGGTGCAAATGGGCTTGCTTTAGATAATGGGCCTCCCTATTGAGGATTGGGCCAAATCCGTAACAGTTGCCCCCCAAGTCGGGTCGCCTGTGAGGCAATATTGACTTGTAAGTTTGTCCGAGCTCCAGAGCCAAGTTTACTTTCCTGAAGACTCCGTTGACCCTTTCCCAGAGTGACTGGGATTTTGTTCCCTAGCTGTGATCTTTCACGAAGTCAGGCTTGTGCTCACGTGAGTTTTTGCCCCCAACGCCAACCGTCACGAAGTCGGGCTGGTGCTCACGAGACAAAGATGACCGTTGAGTGACTCAAGATTCCTTTGAATATCCGGGATTCGGGAATGATGTGGCCACCGAGTGGCTCGAGGTGTCAGTTTAATGTCGCCTTTAGGACAGTATTCTTCGAGGCCGGGCTTATACCAGCGAGGGTGTCTGCCACCAGCCTCGGAGCGCCCGAGATACGGGTCTTGTCAAAGATCTTCGAGGTCGGGCTTATACCAGCGAGGGTGTCTGCCACCAGCCTCGGAGCGCCCGAGATATGGGTCTTGTAAAAGATCGGAGCGCCCGAGATACGGGTCTTGTCAAAGATCTTCGAGGCCGGGCTTATACCAGCGAGGGTGTCTGCCACCAGCCTCGGAGCGCCCGAGATACGGGTCTTGTCAAAGATCTTGGAGGCCGGGCTTATACTAGCGAGGGTGTCTGCCACCAGCCTCGCAGCGCCCGAGATACGGGTCTTATGCCTTTAGGACAGTTTACTAGGACTCGGCCTAGATCGAACTCGCCCTTCAGGGTAATGGCACCCTTGGCTATGTTAAAAAGTGATCACCTGAGTGGCTCGAGGTGTCAGTTTAATGTCGCCTTCAGGGCAGTATTCTTCGAGGCCGGGCTTATACCAGCGAGGGTGTCTGCCACCAGCCTCAGAGTGCCCGAGATACGGGTCTTGTCAAAGATCTTCGAGGCCGGGCTTATACCAGCGAGGGTGTCTGCCACCAGCCTCGGAGCGCCCGAGATATGGGTCTTGTAAAAGATCGGAGCGCCCGAGATACGGGTCTTGTCAAAGATCTTCGAGGCCGGGCTTATACCAGCGAGAGTGTCTGCCACCAGCATCAGAGCGCCCGAGATACGGGTCTTGTCAAAGATCTTCGAGGCCGGGCTTATACCAGCGAGGGTGTCTGCCACCAGCCTCGGAGCGCCCGAGATACGGGTCTTGTCAAAGATCTTCGAGTCCGGGCCTATACCAGCGAGGGTGTCTGCCACCAGCCTCGGAGCGCCCGAGATACGGGTCTTGTCAAAGATCTTCGAGGTCGGGCTTATACCAGCGAGAGTGTCTGCCACCAGCCTCGGAGCGCCCGAGATACGGGTCTTATGCCTTTAGGACAGTTTACTAGGACTCGGCCTAGATCGAACTCGCCCTTCAGGGTAATGGCAACCTCGGCTATGTTAAAACGTGACCACCTGAGTGGCTCGAGGTGTCAGTTTAATGTCGAAGGATCTCTGTGAGTGAAGGCGCCAACGTTCCTGCCTCGGGGATTTTTCCCAGCTTCCGGAACGTCGCCTTGGAGAAAAGGAAGCCAGAGATGAATTGGACTGAGAGGAACCCTCGGGATGTCGCCTCGGAGATGAGGAAGCCAGAGACGAGCTGGGCCGAGGGGAACCCTCAGGATAGTAGGTATCATCAGGAGTCCGACTTGGGGGAATCCCCGATCCTCGCCCTCCTCTATGACGAGGTGGATAGCGATGATGGTATCTCCTCCAAGCTGGAGATCGGTGCCGCATGTGGCTATGAGTCCTTCCACTTGAAGAGTTGCGCCGAGAGGAACTCCGACCTGGCCCTCTTTCGATTCAGTTTTCCAAGACTCGGCTCGGCCTAACTCGAATCACAGCGAGGAGCGACTACCTTTAAAGTCGCCTGAAAGTCGAGATGAAGGTCAGCTTGTCGTTGTACCAATGAGGCTTAGCACCTCTGTAAGATTGCATTGAGCCGAACCGATGGTGTGTCTTCACAGCCTCAGATCCTCTGCTAAAGGGTACTCTGTATCTAACTGACTGTTCAGTTTCTTGTGCCCTTAGCAAGGATCTTTGGGTGAACCTCGTACCTGAAATGAAACAACAGAGAGCATACAGGATATTTGTAGGTGAGATATAAAAATGAAATGGGAAACACAAGTGTTCCGAACACTCTGTATCTGCTAAGGCGCATCACCATGGGTGCAAGTTCCTTGTGCCGATCTAATGTAATACAACATCTCGGCATAGGTGCACTGAGCCGAAGTAATGGAAATCGGTTCATGTAATTTGTCTACATAAGCCATAGGCACCGATTCTACCAAGGTGTCGACCGCATTTTCTATAGAAGCTGGGTTTGCTTTAACCCCTGTTCCTTTCGAGCTGTTTTGCTCTTTTGAGTGGGTCGCCTGCAATCATATTTATTCACATAAACTTGGTAATATCTTAAATACAAAGTTAGGTCCCCGCACATCATTTTCATCGGAAGGGACTTCTCTGCAACTTCAAGTAGGCATGTCAATATATAAAACATTCATGAAGTATTATCCACGATGCTTATGGTTAGATTGCACTCTTTTGCTAAAGCCAACCCTCCTGTCTGTATAGGTGCACATGACATTGATTTAGTCCAGGCTCTCTAGTAGCCCCCACTCTACATTAATCCCTGTCATAAAAACCAGACAACAACTCCAAAGAAACACCTCGTTGTTAGAGTGACCGATGTCAAGTTAGCCGGGAGAGCCATAATAACACAAGTGTACCGAGCACATTTTATCAAATATAGACAACGTGATGCAATGAAGAAATAGAGCAAATCTCGATGCATCATATCGGCCGTTCAAAACTATGAGGACCTAAGCATGATTCTAATGATATGGTGATTGTGCATGCTTATCCTTTATGCTCGCGCAATGGCGGTTTAGAAGTGAATGCAATGAAAGAGATTACTAAAAGTAACTACTAAGTCAATACTTTGATCAAAATTCATTTGACGACCTCAAAATGATGTAGGCATTTAACTCGACTAATGCTGTAGTACTTCATATATTGACAAAATTATGACATGCGTAAAGCTCCTCTAGCTCATGCTCAAAGGAAGTGTGAGCCTAACTTGCCAATCATTTATACGCATCACATGGTGATGAGCGGCATAAACGTGGCTAAGAAATGAGAAAACAAAATCATCTTAAAGCGTTTTTATCTCAACCACGTGATAAGAAATAAATAACATTTATCGGTAATTTCTATCACGCATGTCTATAAGTGCATTAAGCAACAAATTATTATGCATTGGTGTTGTGGTGTGTAATGCAATAAGGATTTGCAATCAATTCAGTCAGGAAGAGTCTCAGCAATTGTTTAATTAATGTCTACTACCCTAGTGTTATCAAATGGAAAGTGAACCTGGATGTCGAACGTCGCACTGAGGCTAGATTGGAAATTGATGTCGGTTAACAACTCAGTTAACACATCACTTCCGAACTCTAGATCTCATTGATGTCACTGGTGTGGCGAATGTATCCAGACTGGATGTTGATGTCCAGAGACGACGCTGCTACACTCGCATCAGGATTTTATAGCTGAACCAGTCAACTCTTCCAAGTCGGCGTTCACCGAAATCATTTGAAACAGGAGCTGAACTCATAGAGATCAGACTTGGGTAAAGGGGGTGACCAGCCCGGATGGTCCAACCCGTTGTACCTGCTTCGGTCCAGTTTACCAAGCGCCAGGCTCGATGTCAAACTCGGAGCGAAAAGGTTGGACGAAAGGCTTCGTGTTGGATGTAGGACATCGTGCCGAACTCGGATTACCAGTTGATGTCGATCAACGCATTGATTTAACATGTTCTTAAATCCCGAACCTCCATGATGTAGTTGGTTTGGTGAATTGATCCCGACCTTGGTATTGGCACCTTGGGTCACAAACTCACCAAAAGAAAATGAATTAGCCATAAATTATATATATATAATTTAGTATTGCCTTGATAATATAACAAGAATGCAATAGCCCAGGCCTTATTCATTTATTCAGCTCACTGCACATAATGAATGTGCGACTGTCATTCACAAAGATGGGCCAAAGAGGTAGCTTGAGTTCGACTCAATCTACAAAGTGCAACAATCCCTGACCAATTTTATTGGTGGGGCACTCCCAAGGTAAAACAACTTAAGGCTTTAGCAGAAATAAGGGAATAGCAATCTGCCCATAACGAACCTGGACGAGATGCCAAATTCATTTTACAACATCAAGTTTAGAGCTTGCATCGCATCAGGATGGAGTTACGACAACTTAACCAAAATCAGACGCAGGAGTGCGGCATGTCGAGGCCCGTTCCGCGGTGCTGACCTCGGCTCTGAAGTAGGATGCTGGTACGAGACGACGAACTCAGCAATAATGGATGACAAGCTGAACCCAGTAATGGCCGATGTGCTTGGGAGTGGTAAAGTCATCTCATCGTAGATTAACTGCATGCCGACGTGAAGGCGAGGTCGAGGTCGATTGAGCGGATCGAAATATGGAGATAAGATCGGCGAGGAACTGATTAGACCGAGGTCGCAACAGAGGCAAAACCCAGGCACACAGGTCTCGCGCCCGAATTGGCGGTAGTAACCTTCGACTTTGCATACAGAACTTGCGCCAGAGGAGAAATGGACATGAATCTTCGTCAAATCTGAAACGGTGGCGCTGAATAAGATATGAACTAGAAAGGAATTTAAGCTCTTTCCCAGATCAGCCCCAAGCAAGATCGGATCTTGATTCTAAGATCTTGATCCCTCACAAAATTGGATTCCCGAATTGTTGAAAACAATAAGAACAGATATGAAACGCCATGGATTTCCCATCACTGAACGAGACCAAATTTGACCTCCGCTGTTTGGGAACAAGACCTGGCGACAAGATGGAGCATGAACCCTTCGCTCCCATCATTTCAGGCCTTCAAGACCTGGAGTGCATTCATGGTGAGCGGGAGTTGAGACTGAACCAGGGTGTTTGGAACTTCCAGATCTAGAAAATGATACTTCTAAATCAAGTTGACAACAGGATTTCCCCAGGATTAAAAATGCCTCCTTGCTTGATCGTTTGGTTTGCAAGAAAAGGGGATGATCTAAATCTGAATATGAGAAAGGAGCCATTTTGCAAGGCATGGAGATTGATTTTTATGATGATCTAATCCTTCATTTCAGCGACCTTCTTTCGCAAATGAGGCCGTGAATCTTTGCCTTTTGGATTCACCGCCACTGTGAGGGAATTGGGAGAGGGGAAAGACCTCTCACAACGATGAAGATCTTTATTTTGCTTAACCTCCATGATCCAGATCCGATTCGTGAGATCTCTCCAGAAACTTGTGCTATCATTCATCCCCTATTTCTGGGAAACCTCACGCGAAGAAGGAGACCGTGAATCCAAACCACCGTGAGTGAAAGGAGAGAGCGACGAAGCGCTCCCACTGTGGTCGCCAATGTTCCGAACAGAACTCACTGAGATAATATCGTACCTCACAGTGGTGATGCTGATATTCGAGGTGGAATTAGCTCCGAGATGAAGCGCGGGGAGGCCGCCACCTGCAAGTACTCCGACGCCCAAGTCAGTCCATAACCAAGATGGAGCATATGAGAGGAGTGGAGAAAGTGTCCCTTACTTTAGAGGGTGGAGTGGTATATATATAGTGGTGCAAATGGGCTTGCTTTAGATAATGGGCCTCCCTATTGAGGATTGGGCCAAATCCGTAACACATACTATACATAGCACTAAAATATAATAACTTTAGTGCCCCCTTAGGTATGAGGTCTTGGACGGTCTCCTCTCCCATATATGCTCAAGGCCACAGACCCATGCAGAAGATATATGTTATCATAACAACAAATAGAAAGTTTTTATTGAATGGTTCAATCATCTGTGTCATGTCCCTAGATCCATACGGAAGATACATTTTAGTAAATTAATTAATTAATTAAATATATTATATGATATTTAAAAATATATGTAATTATCAAATCATTCCAATATTGTACATTTTTCTAAAGAAAACTTCAAGATTTTCTAGTATGAGATTTATAAATATTGATTTCCCCGACAATTTTTGTTAGGGACAAAATGGTCCTTGAAACTTTTTTAGGGACATAGTAGTCCCTCACATTTTCAAAATGGGATAGGTTAGTCCCTCCGTCCATCTAAAGTTAAAAAGTCTGTTAATTGTGCCTATGTCACAGATAATGTGCCCACGTGTCATGCTAAGTGACACATACCGTTACATTTTGGGACAAACTGGTCCCTCATTTAACCTTTATAAGATTTTTCAAAAATGGGACATTTTAGTCCATGTCATTTTGAGACATATTAGTCACTAGAACCCTTCCTCTTCTTTCAACAATCTAACTTATAGTTTTTAGAAATCAAAAATCCTAATCCACTAAATCAGAAAAACCCAATTTCGTTGGAGAAGGCGGAGTCTAACCATGGATGACGCCTTACCAAGTCTGATTTTTTTTTATCTTTTCTAAGATTCCAAATATTTTTTTTAAGAGGCTGACACAATAGTCACATATAAAGAAATTGGAGAATGGGAGTGGCGCATACCGGATTCGAACCCGGGAGCAATCGAAAGATGTCCATAGCTCCAACCAGCTGAACTACACCACTGGGACAGATTCCAAATATTATTATTTGTCAAAAAAACATTCTGAATATTATGTTAAGAAAATTCTAAAGTTTAAATTATTTTAAATAAAAATAATAACATATTAACAATAATTTCTAAAAATGCAAAATAAATATAAAATTAAATATATTTTAATTAGTAGTTATGGCACCCTTCAATATTTTAGGCAAGCTCTGCCACTGGTTGTGAGTTTTTGGTTTTTGGTTTTTAAAAGTCAATTTCAAAACCAAAACATGTTTGGGTAAAATGGGGTCGAGCTGGTTTTTTTCTTAATTTCAAAATCAAAACCAACCAGGCATGGCAACCTAACCCGAACCCGTGGGTACCCACCCGACCCCGCCCCGAGTTTGACGGGGAAAACCCGCCCCGAACCCGCTCGACAAAACATAAATTAATTATTTTATTTTATTTCATGCATATTTACTCATTCATTTTGTTTCATAAATTTTGTTTATTTTTAATTTTGATCTATTTCCTATAGAAAAATCTATTTTAATACTTTTAACTTTATTTTATCATTGTATAATTATTATTATTTTATTTTATTAATTATTATAAATATTTTTTTTTTATTTTTTTTATAAATTTGTGGCGGAAACGGGTACCTGCGGGGAACCCGTCCCCGTTTGGGACGGGGTTGGGGGATGCAAAACCCGACCCCGATAGAGGTAGGGGCGGGGACGGGGAATGCCAAACCCACCCCCGACCTGCCCCGTTGCCATGCCTAAAACCAACTCAACCCCATTTTACTCGAACATTTAATACATGACTATGATTAACTCCTCTCACCCTCTCATAATAATAATAATAATAATAATAATAATAATAATAATAATAATAATAATAATACTAATAATAATATTAAATGTGTTCTCACACCCTTCGAGGTACCTCCAATCCAACGAGAGGATTAGTCACTGCGTCCGGCGGTGGATACCCTGGTCTCGACAAAAAAAGTGTTCTCACTTGATACGCTACGTATAATATACAATTTGAAAAACTATATATCCTAAATATAGTATTTACAAAATCTCAAAAATTTTACATACAACAAATAACTTAATTACGATAGCAGTTTTTTTGATTCTGTAACTAACCTTTTACTGTGGGTGATGAGTGAGTTTTATTAATATGCTAAATAAAATTGTTAGGGGGTGCCTCTCAAAGATTAGGGGGTGCCAGAAACGCATTTCTTATTATAGGTAGCTCAGATGTATCAATGGACAGGCCCAGTTTAAGAAGAGGTTGTAATTATAAGAGATGTTTGATTTGATAAGAAAGAAACCCTAGTCTTCTTATCGCAGCGCGGGGCTCTCACTCACTATCTGCAGATCTCGCTTGGGGCTCCCATATCGTTGAGGTCAGGTTAGGATTGCGCCTCTCTTTCTCATCCTTAGCTCTCTCCATCTCGTTCTTTTCTTTCTTGTTGTTGCGGCGGTGTTTTGGATTTGGTTTTTTATTCCAAATGGGACTGGTGTAGATGAATATAGTGTAATTCTCTCTGTCAACCCCATTGGCGGTTGTTGTATACTGGTTGCCGTTCGATCAATTAATGGGTTAGAATAACTGTGAATTAGAACAAACGTTTTCGATTTTCTTTTTATTTATTTATATAAGTTTTCTGATATGCTGATTTTGAGTAAGGGCTGTTATTGATTGTTTGAAGATGTTTTTAGGGCTAGGGTTTGAGTAGTTTAGGGTTATAATTGCCATTGAAAATCTGAGATTTTTTTCCTTTCAAATGTTCGGTTTGAGGTTTATCTGTTTTTGTTCTGTAGTTGGTTTTCCGTTCTCTTGATGCGATTCGGAGACATCTAACATTTTTTAATTTAATGGGCATAGCTAAGTTGGTTATCCTTAATTTTGATTACGACCTCACAAGTTTTGTACTTTTCATGCAGCTGTCCTAAAAATGTACACTTCAAGAAAAAAAATCCACAAAGACAAGGATGCTGAGCCAACTGAGTTTGAAGAATCAGTTGGGCAGGTTTTATTCTGAACACTGAAGTGCTAATTACATTTTCTTATAAGGTTAAAATGTTTATATTTGAGCTTTTGTTGTTGCAGGCATTGTTTGATCTCGAAAACACTAACCAGGAGCTTAAAAGTGAGCTGAAGGATCTTTACATTAACTCAGCAGTGTAAGGACTTGTATTATGTAGTTTTGTGTATGTTTTTGTTGTGAAGGTTTGTTTTTCCATGACTGAGTTTTGTTTGGTTCTTATTGGCAGACAAGTTGATGTGTCTGGGAACCGCAAGGCTGTTGTTATCCATGTCCCATACAGGTTAAGGAAAGGCTTCCGCAAGATCCATGTTAGGCTTGTCAGGGAGCTTGAGAAGAAGTTTAGTGGAAAGGTATTTCAATTTTGTCATTGATATTGAATGTTCTCTTTGTTGTCCTGACCTACCATGCTAGTCCTCTCTTGGATGGATTTGTTACTTTTGGATACATTTCATACGAAGTTGAACCCTATTTACCCCGGCTATACTCTGATATACTATGTATGTTGAACCTAGTGTGGATATACCCTGATATAATTATCATCCGAGAGGACCAAGAGTCTATTTTATGTAACTTTGAGAAATTTTCAATGACCAAATTATCATGACCAAGTCCTGTGGTATTGAAATGTTGTATTGGTTGACATTTCCAAGAGTTGATTTGCTGTAATTCATGTTTGCTACTGTAGTAGTTAAACTATTTATTTTTTCCGACTATGTTCCCTGTCTTCCTCAATTGCTCTTGCTTATTGGTGTGCTTGTTGAATGGAACTTTATAGCTTTTTTACTTCTCCTTTTGCTTAGCTTTATATTTTCACTCAGCAGTTTTGAATCTTTTTAAACATGTAGGATGTTATCCTGATTGCCACCCGGAGGATATTGAGGCCACCAAAGAAGGGTTCTGCTGCTCAGCGTCCACGCAGCCGTACCCTCACTGCAGTTCATGAAGCAATGCTTGAGGATCTTGTAATGCCTGCTGAGATTGTTGGAAAGCGCGTGAGGTATAGACTCGATGGGTCAAAGATCATGAAGGTAAGCTATAATTTCCAATCAACTTTCAATGTTAGTTTGAGCTGGATGTTATATATTCTTACAGTTGTTGTATCTCTTTCGTTCTCTGGATAGGTTTTCTTGGACCCAAAAGAGCGAAACAACACCGAGTACAAGTTGGAGACTTTCTCTGCAGTGTACCGGAAGCTTTCTGGAAAAGATGTTGTGTTTGAGTATCCCGTTACAGAGCCTTAGTTTCACTTCCATTGTTTGTTTTTTAATTTGTTATAAGAATTGCAAATGGTTTATGCTTCCTAAAATTTTGTCACCTTTTGAGTTGGATTTGATTTTCTGATATTTGAAGTTACTTTGGTCTGGTTTCATAATGTAGGATTTGAGTTTTATTTATATCAGAAATTGAAATTACTTTTATGCCCAAATCTTGATCAGATCTTTTGTTCTTAGTAGTATGGACCAAGGTAGTTAAATTCTAGTTTCTACCTGAACTCGGGAAGGGATCTAAGAATCGTAACTCGTAAGGTCGTAACACGATTCGTAGGAGTCTACATATTTTACAAACTTTTAAATATGTGTATATAAATTTATATGTATGTATATAAAACACCATATATGGCAAAATGTACTGATTAAAATTCTACCAAAAATATTAAAATGTATTTTAATAGCAAAATATACTAATATAATCAATTAATTGTATAAATATCAATACAATCAAGTATATAGTTATTTTATGGCTAGTTTATGATTAATGTTTTAATATATATTTTACATTTGATAGTTATTATGAAAAGAAACAAATCAGCCTAAAAGCAATTGGTGAAGTAGCAGCATAAGAGATAAGAGGGGGTGTTATATTTAATATGTGGCCTAATATGAAGCCCAAAGTTGTTTGAGCCCATGATTCTAGGGTTTTTCTCTGAGCAAACAAAACAGATGGTTCTGCCTTCTTGCCTCTTAGTTGCAGAAACAGAGAAGTGAAGCATGAGCTGCGATTTCAGTTCAGAAGGTAGCGAAAAAAAAAACGTAGAGAGGGAAGGGAAGAAGAACAGTAACTAACTGTTAGGATTTTTTTCATTTCCTTTAAATAAAACGCATCGTTTTGCAAAAAGGCCTTGTTATGCCAAAACTACCCTTACTGAAACACAGCGTTTTGAAAAATTAGGGTTTTTTTCGTGTGTTGTTCATCTTCAACCTCCTGACCCCGGAAACGCACGAGATTGACCCGAGTAAAATAACCCTAAACCAGAGACGATTAAGCACGTCGTTTCCATTGTTTTTGCGAACCAGCGCAGCGCTTCCACTGTCCTTAGTCAGCAGCGACTCTGCTCACTTCTGAACTCGCAGAGGTGACCAAAAATCGTAAAAACGTGCGATTCTACGAACCAGCACGCGATTTTGACTACCTTGGTATGGACTATCTTTTTGCACGTGGCTTACGTTTTACCTTACCTAGGTGTATCATCGTTCTTATATCTTGGAAACCAAATTGGTAAGTAAGTCGAATGGCCAATATAAACTTGGAAGATAAGTTTCATGCATTGAAAAGATATGCACAATTGTTTTTTTAAAGAAACAGAACCCGTTTATTTATCCAAGTTTCACACAGGATCTGCTTGAAATGTTGGTTTTCATTATTTTTAAAGGAAGTTATAGATCAATAAAACAACGGTGATCCTGTAATGAGAGGTGGAAATAAATGTCTGGTGGGCACTGGTCAAGCTTTTCACACCAAAAAATGCGAAGTATGGAGTGATTTGCAAGTATTGCTTGAAATTTAATTTTTTAGATCCACAATCTTTTGAGGTTCATTATACTTTGGACCAACCATTAATGGTGCCACTGGAGGTTGGAGTTTGTGGTCTATCTTTGGACTGAGATTGATAGTAAGCTGACTGGTGCTGAATTGACAAAAACAAGAGAAAACAATAATATAAATTGAGTTTAGAACATATTAATATTTCTCTGGTAAAAAAAGAACACTCATTTGTTCTTTTCTTTTGTCATGGTGATACTGATCCGGTCATCACCTCATTACGATGAAGAGGAGCGTAAACTTTTTTTTTCTCAGAACTGCATATCAATGTTTTCTATCCTAGAATTTCCCACTTCTTAATGAGTGAAACAAACCCATGTTTCGATTAGTGATATGATATATACGGAAATGAATGCACTCATGTTTCATTGTTTGAATTATTTAAATAAATGTTGGAATAGAATAAAAGAGAATGCATGCTATCTCTTTCCACCGCTTACTCTCACTTTTGTTCTCTCAACTTAGGGGTATGAGATGAAATTAAATTTTTAATAATTTAAAGAGAATTACTCACTATCTCAATTTAAGTATCAATTTACCCTTTAATCATAGAATAAAATAATTTGTTCAACCTTTATTTGTTGTTCGGTTCAAGTGCTTTTTACGTGGTTTGTTTATTAAAAATTGTGTTGTTTAACATGAAATTATATTGCTATTATACATTATTGGGTTTTTTTTTTATTTTTAAAAAATAGATGAATTTACTAATATATCCTATCTGATTTTTTATAAAATTTATTTTCTGTGTGAAATAAATAAATAATTTTTTATGGGAGCCTAACGTAAAATGTGAAAGTAGGTTAGACGCCACCAATGATATAAATGTAAATTTCTTGAAGACTAAGATTAGTTTTTAGTATTTATCAAATATTTGGTTCAAGTAGGGCAACAATTGAGTGTGGCAAAAATTATGTTTGGGAGGGGAGAACCATACGAACTGGCAAAGTCGGGTACACATAGCCAGCTAGCTTCCTTTGTGTAGATTAATCACCGTCAAAACCGGTTGATACTACACACCAATAACACAGTAAAAAAAATCTAATAAAGTGATTGGAATGTGGATGGTAAGGAGTTACTTTCTTCGTATTTAAATATAAGCAAAGCTTGTATTTATAAGTAAAGGGGTACATGTATTTAACCTAAATTTTGATCAAATTTATAAACTTTTACTTGGATTTAAATTTGAAGAGGGTAAAGGTATAAGGTGCTATGTTTAAAAAAATATTGACAAAAATTCCTTAAGTACATCGTGAAATTGGTCCAGCAACTAATACTTTTTCTTTAATTTAGTTCCTAAAGTTTTATCCAAATAGTCAAGCCAGTTCCTTTGGTGTGTGACCTACACTAAGAAAGGGACTAATTATATGGATAGAGAAAATCATCGGTGACTTTTTATTCAATTTAAATAGTTTAGAAACTAAATTGAAGAGATGATAAAAAATTAAAGGGTAAAATTGAGGGTATCCCTCAACTTCCTTAGTGGAAGACAAAGTTCAATTGTGGTGTCTTGGGGAATGGAATTCTCTGCGATCAACATCCATTACATTCACTGCATTTGTACTAAGTATCTCTCTTTATTCTCTCTCTTACCCACATTTGTACTAAATGTAGGGTGGTTTGTTGAAACCAAGTGCAGAGAATCGTGGTCCAGCTTCTTGGGCACAACATAGTTGACAATGACTTGGATGTAAAAAGAAAAAATCAATCTTTCCATCCATCACACCCTTTCATTTTGGAGTCAAAACCATTTGTAGTTCAACGTTACGGGTGTTCAAAACCGAACCAAACCAATAGAAAACCGCAAACCGAACTGAAAACCGCAAAAAACCGCTTCTTATTGGTTTAGTTCGGTTCTTTTTTTCATTGCACCGCGCGGTTTGGTTCGGTTCGCGGTTTTGATTATAGAAACCGAACCAAACCAAACCAAACCGCAAGTAACACTAAGACTTATTGACTTACAACCTTCTTTACTAACTTACTAGCCCAAATGCAACTAAAACCCAACTCTCACTTACTTACTAGCTCAAATACAAATAATTCTTTGAGTCATTTACAAACCATCTATATTCAACGGTACTACTTTTACAAATTACTTATCTTATTTTTTGCATTGACAAAAATAAGTTGGTTTCATTTCAGTGCTAGTGCTGATTTGACACTGAAATGAAAGCAACAATAGATCAAAGATCAGATCCTCCAAAACAATAAATTGTCCAACTTGTTTATTGTAATCTTAATATAACAAGAAGAAGAATCAATTATTGAACCCAATACCTAAAATGTATTTTGCAGATAACCAAAAGCAAAAATAAGTCAACAACACAGGTTGAAAATAGTAAAAGAGATGATGAAATTAAAGGGAAGCAAACGGAATTGTAAAAGTATTGTGAATCAACAGGGTATCTGAGAAGTGAACCACTCCATGACATGTAGTGGAGCCTTTATTAATTCCAACGCAAGCTCCACAATTATGGTGACGCACAAGCAGCAGGGGCATATACATGTCAGCAACAACCTATATGAATTATTTGTTTAACAAACAGAAGATTAAATAGAAAAGAATGATATGGTGGTAATTTAACATGTTGAAGATGGCAGGGAAAATTGAGGAAGTTGTGGGAATTAGAGAGAAAACTGGAGTGGTAGTTACTTACCCAACGATCCATACAATAACGCCGACGATTGAGATGAGGAGGCAGAGAAAGGCGAAAGGAAGACCCAAGAGAAAACCGAGGGGCCTGCAATCACCGTCCTTGTTGCACATATCTGAGATGAGAAAGAGAAGAAAAAGTATTTGATTTGATTATTTTGTAGTTGGTTTGGTGTTGTTGTTGTTGTTGTTGTTTTGAAGGGAAAAGAGAAGAGAGATGAGATGGGGTTTATTTATATTTATATTTATATTTATGACTTAAAAAGCCAAAGCAACAAACAGATAAACCTAGCTAGCAGCCTCAGCAGCTGCAGCTGCAGCAGTAAGTATTCAAAGAAAGGAAAGTTATATTTTTTCACTAATTTAATATTACTTGTTCCGAATCGGTTCAAAACAAGAAAGAAGGAAGCAGGGTTTGATCTGTCTTCAGACACGTGTTATGCCCACAATCCATCCATAGCTTGATGGTTCCGCGATCTTACGTCTGTCCCGTTGCCACGACGACTAGACCCCTCATCTGGTGAACAATCGCTTTCTTGATCCTGTTAAGAACCAAAACGAGGTCGTTTCGCAGCCCCGGTTGTTCCTCCAGTAGCTGATTCGGAAATGCGGAACTGTTTGTTTTTGGTGTTTGCTTTTCCCACACCCCCTCCTACTCGAAACACACCCCATAAGGGTGTGAAATGACCAAAAGGCCAGGCCAAACCTCTTTTTTTTCACGAAATTTCACCTGTTCGAACACGGGCCTTCGAACAGGTTCGCACGAAGCCATTCGCGTGTGTTAAATATGGGGACACACCCTCTTGGGTGTTTTTCACCTGTTCGAATGGGGTCATGCGAACAGGTTCGAATGTGGTCATGCGCACATATTCGCATGAGGCGGTTCGAACCAGTGTTGCAGAGCGACAGATATTGGACGTCTCAGATTCCACCGACAGTTTTGATCAACGGCTTACAATCAGTCAAATGTGTGTCAGATAAAGGAGTGGATGTCAATCCCTTTGGAAAATGTGTCTGAACGGATAGAATTTAAACGGATCAGATTTGTGATCTAAAAATGAAATCAACGGCTGACATTTCACCATGCCTATTATAAAAGGGGGTTCACATCCTCAGACCTTCTTCACCAAACCCTAATCTGCTTCTTCACCAAAACCTACTCTCCCTCTTGACAGCTACAACCAAGCTGAAATGGAATGGCAATTGTGCTCAACCCAGTACTCATCCACCAAATTCCTAACTGCCCTTCATCACCATGGGACTGTCACCACCGACGAACATGGTGTTGTGTTTCGTTGTCCTAACCATGTATTCTGCAGGATGAGTAAGGTCATCACCTTCGCCCAACTAAAGGAAAAGGCTGAGAGGAAGATTCGTCCAGAGGGAGCGTGGCGTAAAGACGTGGCGCGTATACGTTACCGAAAGTACAACCGGCTTGATTACGGGACTGGCTATTTTACAGTTATGGAGATCCGCAACGATGACGACGTTGGGACCATGATGGAATATCATGCTACACTTCCGATGGGGCGACAAGTCTTAGAGTTGTACGTGGACACAATACGCACTCCAGAAGAGATCATTTATCTTCTGGAACAGGGACGACCGAAACACTAGTTTCTTAGTTAGTTGTTTGCTTATGTTGGTTTTATGTCTTTCGTATTTCATGTCTTTCGTATTTCATGTATGGTTATGGTTTGTAATAAAAAGGCAATAAATTTGCGCCAAATTAAGTAGATGACATCACAAAAATACTTAATAATATCAAAAGTAGTTAAATTATACAAAAGTTCCAAACAGTTAAATTATACAAATATCCCCCCCTACTGGGTGTTGCGCCCCCTCCTCTGATACACATTGACGATCCTCCTCCTAAGCCTACGGAAGGGGTTGAGCAACCTCTTGATGCGCTGAAAGACGCTCCTGGTTGGCTCTGGGACATTATCATTGATGGTCCCATCCATCTCATCCACCATATCCAGGAGCTCTGGCAGCATCTGTCAAACAAATAACATAACATTATTTAAATAAGTAGATTTAAATAAGTAGAAGAAACTTATTACTGTAATTAACATAAAAAACACGTACCACACTGACATCCGGCTCATCCACAAGCTCTACATAATTTTCAGGGAAGGCAAAGGGATGTGAGACCCTAGAAAACCATGGAAAGTAGCCCGGCACCGTGTTTGAGGAGTACGGCACACAGGGAGGCCCCCGCGCCACCAAGTGGTCCTGGAACTGTGTCCACCTCTCATCACACTCCGTGAGAGTACAGACGGCCCGATTTGCAGGTCTGGGCTCCTCCGGGATGTGCTGTACCTGGCCAAACTGTCTGACCACTCTATCCGGCAAATGGCTCACCATACAGCCAGCACTCCGGATGAACCCTCTGAACCAGCCCAGCTCCTCAAATGGTCTCTCCTGCCTATGGCCTGTGTAGGGGTCCCAGGTGACCTCCTCATGGTGTAGCCGGTCAAGGCACAGTCTGATGGTGTGTGACTTGATGGCCCCGGGGCCATCCCTACACAGCCATTTCTTCGCCCGTGGCATACTCTCAACATATTCTGGGTGCACCACCCAAGATGTAAAATTGGCACTCTGGAAGTGCTCAAAAATCCAACCCTGTAATGAACATATCATTGGTTGATTATAAATCTGAAAGTAAACCTAAAGCAAACTTATAAAAAAAAAAGTAAGTTTTATACCTGTAGTAGAGCCATATGCATGACTAGAAGGGCCGGCCAGCTCATATGCCGGAAATTGAGCATCACGCTCAACATCCCGGCCAATATCATCAACCTCCGGTGGGGGAGGAGGGACGTCCCTACGCCTACCCCTCCGGGAAGGTTCAGCTCCATCTTGCCTCCGTTTGCGTTCGGAAGCCGTCGGGGGTGGCCTACGCTCCGGCTGTTGCGAACTACCGCCACGATGCCTCACCATATCTGAAACAACAACCATTAAACCAATTAAGCAACATAATCAGCAAAATAACAGAAACAATACTGTCACACATGTTCGAACAGCATCATTCGCACCTGTTCGAACAGAAGCATTCGCACGTGTTCGAACAACCCCATTCGAACGGGTGTTCGCATGGCCTCATTCGAACGGTGTTCGCATGACCTCATTCGAACACCTTCGTTCCCAGAAACGTTCGGGGAAGGCCAACCGAACGCGTCGCATATGCAGAAAAAATAAAAACGATGAAATGGAAAGACAGGAAAGTGAGGGAGGGAGTACCTGATGCGTAGAATGCGAGATTGAAGCTTCAAAAATGGTGGAGTTGAGATTGAGAGGGAGAGTGAGGGTGAGAAATCGAATTTGGGGTGGGGGAGGCGTTAGGGTTCGGTTGAGAGATGAGAGGGGGTGTGAGAGTGTTTGGGAGGGAGAGTGAGAGATGAAATGTTTTTAATTGAAGGGTATTTTAGGGATTTAGGGGGTTTGGGGGTGTGTGGTGAGTAGGAGGGGGTGTGGGAAAAGTAAAATCCTTGTTTTTTTGGTCCAATCAGCCGCCATAGAGTGATATTGACCGAAGCCCAATTGAGAATCAAAGCCCATAATAGGGAATGAAGGAACAAAATAGATGAGAAGCACACGAAGAAGAACAGTGACTGTATCTCTTCCGTACCGTGCTTCCGATCTTGAAACAGTTGATAGGAGTTATTCTTGATCTGCGACGTTCGACCTTGAGATGCCGATGTTCGATCTTTGAGATGGCGATGTTGTACCTACAATGACACTCCGATGCTAAAGTCAATATCTGAGTGAGTCCGTGTTTTGTATGAGAAGTTGCTTACATTTATGAGCATTGAGTGTGGTATTTATAGAGTTTGTGTGATGTTTGTTTTGTCGATCCTGAGCCGTTAGATCTTACAGAGGTATCTGTACCGTTGATTAACTGGACTAAATTTTCTGGATATGGGCTGGTTTGGTTATTGGGCCTTATGGGGGTGTAAATATCAGTTTAGGTCTTTTACTAGTTACCATAACAGTGGCCCCCCAAGTCTGGTCGCCTAAGGGGCGATCTTGGCTTGACGGTAACTCTAGTTGTCGATCACATGATGCGCCGAGCTTCAAATGATTTCGAGATGTTCCGAGCTTTCTTTTTGAGAGACTCAAGATGTACCGAGCTTTAATCGATCTTTGAAATTTACCGAGGGTGATTTTGGCCTGACTGTAGCTTTCGTTGTCGATCACATGATGCGCCGAGCTTCAAATGATTTTGAGATGTTCCGAGCTTTCTTTCGGACCCAAGGGGGTCCAATCGCCTCAGTATCAGTGCCAGGCATTAAATGTTTCTGACATAACGCGTATAATGATGGCGGCTAATGATGGTGATGTTTTTGTTTTTTAGTGCTTGACTTTTGGGCTTCGATTGGACGCGTTGGTTCGACTTCCAGGCCCAACCCACGATTTTTCTGGCCCACTATAAATAGGGGGTCAGTTCCATTCATTTGTTGCTGCGTAACTCTTTCTGCTCTGATCACCGATCTTGAGGCGTCGAGGTTTCCATTGAGCGAGGCGTACGAGGCGTTGGATTTTGAGGTCGACAAAGAGATCCGAGCTTCTCATCTGCATTTGTTTCGAGGTTAGTTTTTGTTTCCCAATTGTACTTGTGTTTCGGGCTCTTCTTAGTTTTTTCTTTTGTTCGCTCTAAGTGGGGGTCATCAGGTCGGGTTTCGACTTGCTCGCGGACCCATTTGCGATTTTCTTTGTCCTGACATTTCTCCCCCCATTTCTACAGCTTTTAAGATCTGGCGAGGAAAAAACAAACCCGTAGGGATATAACGGAGTATAGAAACGAGTTCGTTAAGATCATGGCCTCTGGTGGTGTCGTTCCTGAGGATCTAGACAACCAGCTGATGGTCGGTACTCCAGATGAGCAAGACCATCCGCCTTCGGCTCCTACCAGCGAACAGGCGGAGGAGAACGTCGACATCGAAACTATACCTCCGGCTGACGATGTGAAAGGAGACGATGTGGATGTTGCGAAAGCAATGGAGGAAGCTCGCAGGATTGAAGTGGTAGCTCTTTCTTCTGACTCCGATGGTGGTGCACAATTTGGGGGAAGTCAGGGGAGCTCAGACACTGTCGAATCGGAGAGCTCCGACCCTGAGTTTGGGAGAAGCTCGACATCGGAAAATCAGGATGGTGCTGATGAGACGGAGCAGCCAAGTACTAGCCGAGCTTCTAAATCTTCAGCCGACGGTTATTCCAGCACTGGTCCTGGAGCTCATGACGTCTCGGTGCGGGAGGTTCGACCGTATGATTGGGTTTCTGCCAAGATTCTGGAGGTAGAGTCTTTATATCGTTCGGGTCATAACTTGGAGTTGGTTGGACGAAAAATTGCAGGGTGTTCTGAGAGAAACATTTGGAGGGTCGAGGGCATGAAGGATGGAGAGCATGTGGCTTCTTGGGCAGGAGATCTTAAGTTCACTATGTACCATGTGATCATTAATGACATGAATATCCGACCTCCTTTTACTTCTCTCGATCAAGCCGGTCTGGCAGAGCAATTGATGTAGCACCGTCACAGCTACAACCAAATGCGTGGGGCTTCCTTTGAGCTTTTGAGTTGATGTGTATTCACTTGGAGAGACCGGTGTCGTCCCAACTATTCTTTCATTTGTTCGAGATCAATCGGAATAGCGGGAGGATAAGTCCGGTCGTGAGCATGTCAATTTTCGCTCGAGGCGAGATGCAGAAATTTTTAAAGCCTATGCGGACTCCCTGAGGGGAAGCTGGAAGCAGCTCTATTATTGGGTTGAACCGGTCAATGATAGGGCCATCGATAGTGTGGGGAAGTTCGGAGCGGATGGTCGGACTCTGGTGTCAACCAAGTTTCCTATAGGTTGGAGTAATGGTCATTTCAATCGATCTTCCCATTCCTATACCGTTGGGGAGGATCGTCTGAGCGCAGAAGATCGTCTCACCAAAGCAATTTTGATCTTTATTTCCCAGAAGGTTCCGTTTTCAAAACATAACTACAGGGGTATTCCTACGGATCGCTTAGTTCAGGCTGGGAAGCGTGTGCGGGTGCAACGAGTTCTAGGTAGATTGTTTTTCTGTAGTGGATATTTGTGTGTTTTGATTTTTCTTTGAGTTTATATAACTGGTATTTTCGTTTGTTTTTTCAGATACGATGGCGCCTAAGAAGCTTGCGTTTTTGAAGAAACTGGCGATGCAATCTGCTGGTGACGAGCCAATAGGGGTACCAGCTGGTGTCGAGTCGGCAGGGGTGCCTTTGCAAATATTACCCCAAACCGGACCCGTTGTTGATGCTGAAGAGGTCGCCATCAATGCTGAACCGGTTAACATGGTTACCCAAAAAGTTCTGGCCCGAGCTGAGGCAAAAAGGGGGAAGAGGGTCGATGCTGGGACCTCCGTAAAAAGGGGACGTGAAGCCGATGATGGGTCGGGATCAGCTAAGAAAGCAAAAGAGAAGTTCACAAGATCGCAAAAGCGAAGTATGAGAGGCGAGCTGAAGGTGAGTTTCTTTCTTGATTTTGCTGGTTTTGTTTATTTGTTTATGATATTCTTCTTCGTATTGACCGTTTTTCTTGGCACAATTGTAGAGATGCTGGAGGCTGAAAAGTCAAAACGTTTTAAGGCGTTGGAGGAATTGTCGATGAACACCAATGAGCTTGGTCGATTCAAGTCCGAGCTCCGATCTTTGAAGGAGAATGAAGCGACCCTGACTTCGTTGAAGGTGACCGCTCTAACCCGAGCTGAGAATGCTGAAGCCCGTGTGAGGCTGCTCGAAGATCGGGCCAAGGTTTTAGAGGAGTCCAAGGCTGAGGCTAAGAGGAATTTGAGGGTCTCGGAGGAACGAATTGTCGAAGTGGAAGATAGTTTGAAAAAAGCTTTGGAAATGAGGGCGGAAGCTAGTACCGATCCTGATGCTCGTATCGCTAATCTTCAGTCTGCTCTCAATCAAAGTAAGAGGGATGCTAAGGAGGCTGCCGAAGCGGCGCTCGACATGTACAAAGAAGGTTTTCAATGTGCCCTTCTGTAGGTTCTATTGGTTCATCCTTCCCTTGCTTTAAACCCGTCGATCGTTAATGCCGATCATGAGGTTGATGGAACGAGTATTGTCAAGGTCGATCCAGTGATGGAGCAGAAGACCGTTATTTTCCCGACCTCCGATGTTTAATAACTTCCAGTACTTTTGTAGAAGTTCTAAGTGTATACTTTTCCGATTTGAGTTTTGTATAGATTTAGAGCTTCGTCATGTATTTTTGGGATTTTGAGGGTTCGGCCCTGTGCTTGTAATTGATAATATTTTGAACCGATCTTCATTTTGGATCTGATCATGCGTCTTACATCGTTTTTTGAATTTTTGTTTCGCACCTGAGGGACTCGAGGTGGTCATAAATGTTGGCCTATAGAGCAGTTTACCAGGACTCGGCCTAGATTTAACTCGCCCTATAGAGGTATTGGCAGCTGTGGCCAATGGTCGTTCTGAGGATATCTTGACCCTAGAAGACCTAGACCCTTTGAAATAGTTTACCAAGACTCGACTTGGATTTAACTGGTAACAAAGGGTTTGCGACCATGTTTGATCGCTTTGGGGGATCCCCAGATCGTACTTGAGGGGCTCAAGGTACGAGTCTCTTCCGTAGTTGTATTTTTGATTTTGCTAAGTTTACTGAAACTCAATTTATCATTTAAATGAAATAACTCTTCAGCTTCGTTGCATTCCAAGTCCTTTGTATCTTTTTTCCTTGGAGGGTCTCCAATTCAAAAGCGCCTTTACCGGTTTTAGAAATAACACGGTAAGGTCCATCCCAGTTTGGTGCGAGCTTTCCTTGGGAAGCATTTTTAAGGCCTATGTCAGCCCTTCGAAGAACGAGATCACCCAGATCGAAATCTCTGGGGACGACTTTTGCATTGTATCTGGTCGTCACTCTTTCCCCTGTGGAGCTTTGTTAGGTAGTCCTGTATCCCCAGAGGACATAAGGTAGCTCTTCAACCCAGTTTCCTTTTGCGTCGTCTAGACGCCGTCGTAGGCCGTTTAGAATTATTTTGTTCGCCGCTTCGACCTGTCCGTTGGTTTGAGGGTGTTCGACTGATGTGAAGCGGTGTTTGATTTTTTTTAGGTCGGTCATCAATGCTCTGAAACCCTTGTCAGTAAATTGAGTCCCATTGTCTGTTATCACTACCTCGGGGATCCCGAACCTGCTCATGATGTTTTTTCTAAAAAAATTTATGCAGTTCCTTGCAGTGATGGTGGCCAGGGGTTCCGCCTCTATCCATTTGCTGAAGTAATCGACAGCGACGATTAAGTATTTGATTTGGCCTGGAGCTGTTGAGAATGGTCCCAGGAGGTCGATTCCCCACCATGCAAAGGGCCATGTGGAGGACAAGCTTGTTAGGTCGGTTGGAGGAGCAATGTGGAGATTGGCGTGAATTTGGCATTTTTTGCATTTTTTAACATGAGCACTGGCATCAACCGACATGGTCGGCCAGTAATATCCGACGCGGAGGGCTTTTCGAGCTTAAGATCGACCTCCGAGGTGATGACCGCAGATTCCTTCATGAATTTCAACTAGGACGTAAGCTGCTTCTTCCCCCTCGATAGATTTCAATAATGAGGAGGAGAGACTTCTTTTGTATAATGCTCCATCAATGACTGAATAGGCGGAAGCCTTTCTTCTGATGAGTTTAGCGTCGCTCGGGTCTGGGGGTTCCATTCCTGTGATGATGTATTCTAAGATCGGGACGATCCAACTGTGAGGATTTGTGGAAGATCCAATTGTGCAAATGATCGAGCCAGATTCAGGGTCGGGGGATACACTGGGTTTATGGAGGATCTCCTGTATGAATGTTCGGAGATTTCCTGGAGCTTTCGTGCTAGCGAGTTTGGCGAGGATGTCAGCTCTTTGGTTCTCCGCCCTCGGCACGTGTTTTACTTCTGTCGTTTCAATTTGGGCAAATAATGTCCGAACCCGAAGCAGATATTTCTGTAAGATCGGTTCTTTGGTCTCGTATTTGTCATACCCCAATTTTGTCCAGCTTAGATCAAAACCCTAATTTTCCACAAAAATAAATAAGTTGAGGAGTGAGAAGCATCATGCATTGCATTTTGAGTCCTAAAAGTCATTCCAAAGTTTCTAAAATCATTTTTAGAGTTGAAATGCACTTTTTGGGTAAATCAGGTTTTTTTGAGTCCAAAAGGGTATTTTGGTCATTTCACAATAAAAATGATAATTCCTCATGAAGGTCATTGAGCATGCATTCTAAGATTCTAGAGGTCATTTCTAGGGTTATAGATTCATTTTTGAAGTGGAAACGCATTTTTCGGGCAAATTAGGGTTTTAGCGTCAAAAAGGGTATTTTGGTCAATTGTAACGGTTTTTTTTCAAAAAAGGCTCAAAAAAATATATATAATTAAAAATATGAAATCTGAAATCAAAAATGAAAAATGAATAATAAAATAATATTGGATGTTTATTGTATTTTTAGAATTAGGGCTAATTCCTTTTAGGTGCTTTTTGCTTTTATCCATTTTTGGCCAAAGTAAGTACCAATTTCACAAGCAAACCATCTCCCTCACTCCACCCTCAAGCTCCACGCCTCCCCTCACTTCAGCCCACATCAAGTCCACATCAAGCCTTTCATCAAGCACACCTTTGAATACACAACATGTTTTTACCTTCCTTCTCTCTACACCACTAAATACACACTAATTTCTTTACTTCCCTCACACAACCCTTAACCCATTAGATCTTTGGCAACTCACTCCTCTCCAAAAAAGAGACAAGGCCGTAGCCCCCCTTCCTCTCTCTCACTTCATCTTGTTTTCTTCCATCTCAAAGAAACCTTCTCATTTTTTTCTCCTACACCAAAAACCCTAACAAAACCACTCACCTCATTTTGCATCCCTCTTTGACATAGTCCCTCCATTTCTCATTCAAAGTTCAAGCATCATCACCAACTCAAAGCTAAGGATCAAGGCAAGGGGCGCAAGTTTCATGGAGGTTTGTGGAGGATTTAGTTGATTTGTGGTCTTGTTCTTCATATCACTCCCTTCATAGCTTGGATTCAAGGTAAAACTTCAAAACTCTTGTATTTTCTTCATTTTTGCATAATCTCTCTTCTCCTCATCTCAACTCCTTCATATATTGTTGTTGTTGCTTTGAGGAGCCATCTCAAACACTATTGACAAGCACTTAGGGAGGCTTGGGTGTTTGAGGTGGCTCTTTGGCTTTGAAGGAGTTGTTCTTGTGTTTTCTTGCATTTGCTTGCATTTTGAATCTAGTTGCCTAATTTTCATCAAATGAAAACTCATTCTCATGCTCCATGTGCATTCGGCCATGAACTCTATTCTAGGGTTCTTGTTCATTTTATGATTTGGGTTTAAATAATTGTTGATCTTGGACCATACATAGCCTTGGGTTTGGGCAAGAAAAATAGGGTTCATGTTGCTTGTTTTGTTTTCTTTAATTTTGAATGAATAAATGCATGATTTGGGCTAGTGTTTGTTTTAGGAACTTGCATGATAGATTAGGTCCTCTTCTTTTGTGTGTTAATTTGTCAATTTTTGCATGAAATAAGTTGATGATTCCATGCTTGTATGCATTCGGCCATGACTAGGGTTTTTACCCCTTTGATTGCATGAAATGTGTCATTTTGATTGTGGTTGAGTAAATGCAAGTTGTGTCATTGTGTTTTTTAACTTTTTACCATTTCATTAACTTTTCACTTTTACCATTTCACATGTACCATTTCATTAATAAGTTACTTTTCACTTTTTACCTTTACTAATTTTCAAAAATTACTTTCTACTCCAAGTAAAATAAATTTACCATTTCACTAACTTTTTACTAAAAGTTTTCACCACTTGCATCTTTGCATAAAAACCCCAAAACATTTTCTCATTTGCATTTCAAACTTTTTCAACTTTATAAAATAAACCCCAAAATACTTTTACCACTTTCAAGACCAAAAACATTTCATCTCATTTCCAAAACACCAAAACCCAAAAACATCTTACCACTTTCTTACCTAAACCTTTTACCAAAACATTTTCACTCGCATGCATCTTCATTCATCCCTATTTTATGCAACACTCTCATGCATCCTCAAGTATCTACGCCTTGCATAATAAACGTAATCCTACTTAAATGCTCATGCATTCTTGTATGCTCATGCGTTCACATGCTCGCCTAATCATGCATCATTGCTCACATGTTCATTCACCTAACCTAGAATACTCTATGCGTATGATTAATTGTATTTCTTTGTTCTTGATGCCATTTGAATGTCTTGACTTAATTGTGCACAAACCCTTTTGCACAATCATGTGCCCTTATAAGACTACCAACATGTGTAGCATAGAGATATATGTGCCCCTCTTGAGATTGCTCCCAACTTGTGTAGCAATTCCCCTTCACACACAAACACAATTGTTTTGAGAACTTTGTCTCGCATCTTTGACAATTAAATCTCTTGATTATATCGGCATGCTTAATCTTAGTTGATGGTCAACATGTTCATGATTGCTTGATTAGTTGAATATGTTTGAACTTCATTCATTCATTTTGCATTTGGTTTTGGACATAGAATTCGATTGAAAATGATTTATTTATTTTCTAAAAAAACTCTTTTCCAAACCCATTAATTTTCGAAGCATCTTCAATAAACAAAAATAAGCAAGTAGTGGAGGTCACTCATAACCTTTGTTAGTTTGATCTCTATGAACGGTCTTCAATTTCGCATGAGTACTTAGCGATGATTACCCATAACCTTGGTTAGTTTAATCATTTGCTAATGCTCGTCCTACTTCGAAAACCTTTTCAAAACCAAAGAATTAGAACTACGTCGCTTTGATTCCCATTTGGGATACGTAGGAGCGAGCCACGTCCTCGTCAAGCACAACAAACCAAAATTAATTCGATTGCGAAAGTCCTTTTTGATCATCTAAAATAAAAACCGATTATCATTAATGATCACTCGCGCCGTTGCCGTTTGGTTGTTAATGATAATTTCATTTTCAAAAGAGTTAGTAGCGCGACCACCCTAAACCGTTGTTGTTTGGTCATCGCGAACCTCGAATCAAAAGCAAAACCGATTATCGTTAATGATCACTCGCGCCGTTGCCGTTTGGTTGTTAATGATAATTTCATTTTCAAAAGAGTTAGTAGCGCGGCCACTCTAAACCGTTGTTGTTTGGTCATCGCGAATCCTCACTCCTACTGCGAAAACTCATCTAAACAGACTAAAAAACAAAAACCTTTTTAGGACAACCAAGAACTACGTAGCTTTGAATTCTCCATCGCACCAGGAGATACGTAGGAACGAGAGGCCAACTCTCGTCAAGCGCCAAAAATAAAAATTTTCATTAAGTCTTCTCACTCCCTTTTCAATAAAGAGGCAAAATAAAAGCATTTTCAAATCAACACTTCAAACCACACATTTAATTAAAGGTTCCCTTTCGGTAGAAAGGAGGCGTGGGGTGCTAAAACCTTCCCCATGTCTAACCGACCCCCGAACCCAAATCTTCCGGTTTTCCAAAAGGCCATCCGCTTTCCAAAAGGTTTTTCTTCAATATTTTCCTGATAAAAAATATTGGTGGCAACTTCATTGATTTTCAAAAAGTTGTAAACGAAGAAAGATTCCCTCGGGGATTTTTTGGGGTGCAACAGTATTGATTGCTGATTTGGGAGACCACCAATAGAGAATCTGTGTACAGCTTTACCCGGGTGACTCGAAGGTCGACAGCCAAGCGTAGACCAGCGATGCAAGCCTCGTATTCTGCCTGGTTGTTCGAGGTTGAGAAGCTGAATGTTAAAGAAACTTCGATGATGATGCCATTCGGGCTTTCTAACAAGATACCAGCGCCACTTCCTTTCGGGTTGGAGGATCCGTTGACGTGTAGGATCCAGGTATCGATTTCGACGCTTGCTGGTGTCATTTCTGCCACGAAATCTGCCAGAACTTGTGCTTTCATAGCCGTTCGGGCTTCGTATTTGATTCCGAATTCCAACAGCTCTACTGCCCACTTGATCATTCTATCTGCGAGGTCGGGTCTATGAAGTATTTGTCGGAAGGGGTAATTAGTCCGTACGACCACCTGATGGGCAACGAAGTAAGGTCGTAGACGTCGGGCTGCGATGATGAGGGCCAAAGCGATTTTTTCGACCTTTTGATAGCGACTCTCTGGTCCGTGTAGAGCTTTGCTTGCAAAGTAGACTGGGCTTTCCTGTTTTTAGCTCCCTCACAAGAACGGCCCCCAAGGCTTCCTCCGAGATGGCAAGATATAAGTACAAAGTTTCACCTTTGCCTGGTGTAGTCAAGATCGGAGGTTCGGAGAGGGCTTTTTTGAGCTGGTTCAAGGCTTTATCTTGCTCGGCGGTCCATTTGAATTCCTCTTCCTCTTTTTTAAGTAATTTGAACAAGGGAAGAGATTTGAATGCCGCATTTGATATGAAACGAGATAAGGCGGTGATCATATCGTTGAGTTTTTGGACTTCCTTTTTGGTCGCCGGAGTTCGCATTTCTGTTACGGATCGACATTTATCTAGATTTGCTTCGATTCCTCTTTCTGTTAAGTAGAAACCTTAGAATTTCCCAGTTCGGACCCCGAACGTTCATTTTTCTGGATTTAATCTCATATTATTTTTGCGGACTTCTGAGAAGATCACCCTAAGATCGTTGACGTGTTTGTCATCGTTTTCACTTTTGACGATCATGTCGTCGAGGTAGACTTCAACACTTTTGCCGATTTGTTTATGGAAGACCTTGTTCATCATCCTCTGGTACGTAGCTCCGGCGTTTTTCAAGCCAAAAGGCATGACACGATATGCGAAGTTACCTTGGTCGGTCATGAAAGCAGTTTTTTCTTAGTCCGGGGGGAACATGGCGATCTGGTTATACCCGGTATATGCATCCATGAATGACAACAATCGAAATCCCGGAGCGTTGTCTACGAGTCGGTCTATGCTGGGGACAGGGAAAGCGTCTTTTGGGCAGGCTTTGTTAAGATCAGTGTAATCTATGCACATGCGCCATTTTTCGTTACTCTTCTTAACTAGCACCGGATTTGATAACCAGGTTGTGTATTTGACTTCAGAAATGAAGTTCGCTTTTAAGAGATCGTCCACGGCGTTCTCCGCGGCCTTGGCTTTCTCGCTACACTGGGCCCGTTTTCTTTGGGCAACCCACTTCACTCCTGGGTTAACTGCGAGCTGGTGGCAAGCGACTTCCGGAGGAATCCCGGGCATGTCCTCTACAGACCAGGCAAAGATGTCTGCATGCTCTTGGAGACATTGGGTTAAATCCTCTTTAACCTCTTTAGATAAATCGGCTCCGATCTTGATGGATTTGGAGGGGTCTTCGCCGAGCTGTATTTCGATGAACTCTCCTTTGGGTTGGGGTCTTTTCATTTTTCTTTTGAGCTCTTTTGCCAGCTCGCCATCATCTTCATCATCCGCGCTATCAGGGTCGTACCTTGCGTCAATGTCCGTTGCATTTATCTCGGTAGATCGGCCTTTGCTCTGTTTGGGAGAAGGACTATTGGGAAGGGGAACCCCTTCTTGGTCCAAAGCTTTTTGCTCGGTCTTGGTCCATAAGAAGAAGCACCTGGAAGCAGATTCTAGGTCGGAGTTTAAAGTGATAACGTTATTGCAGAGAGAGTGGAACTTCATTTTCAAGTGCGTGGTGGACGTTACCGCTCCGAGCCTTCCTAACGTCGGTCTTCCGATGATAACATTGTAGATGGATTCGCAAGGTAGTATAAGGAACTTGGTTTTGATGGTTCTCACCATTGGCTCAGCTCCGTAGGAAACCATTAATTCCAAATGGCCAAGAGGCTTTGTCCGGGATCCATTAAATCTGGATAGGGCCGTTCCTCGATAAGGGGTGAGCTCCTCTCTGTCGATCTCCATTCTGTCAAGGAGATCGACAAAAATGATGTCAGATGAGCTCCCTTGGTCCACCAAGATTCTTCTTACTTCTTTGTTGGCAATGACAGCCGAGATTATGAGGGGTACATGTTTGTTGGCCTTCCCATCTATAAGCTCGTCATCACCAAAAGATAGTGGAGGTCGATTTGTGGTGGTCGCTGTAGCTGAGGTTAGGGCCACGTTTACCAATTCTTTCCACTTTCGCTTCATTGTCTTCCCGGACTCTTCATGCTCGAACCCTCCTGCGATCATCATCATCACTGAGCGACCCTTCGATGTTCTAATATCGTGATTTTCATTGTCGGAGTCGATCTTTGGGAATTTGCTCTTCTTCGCTGGCTCGTCATTTCTCTCGTTTTTAACCTCGCGGGAATTTACTCCTGGATTTTTTTTACATAACTGGACAACTTTCCCCGTATGATCAAATCTTCAATGTTGTCTTTCAAAGCATTGCAGTGGTTCGTGTCATGGCCATTACTTCTATGATACCTGCAGTACTTGCCGGAGCGTTGTCCAGCTCGGGGGGTAGAGGTTTGGGAGTTCTTACGTCTCTGAACTCGACATTCCAACATTCCCCATATAGTTGGGTGTTGGAGACGTTGAGTTCGGTGTACACTTAGTGACGATTCCGAGGTCGGGGATCCCTAATACCTCGGTTGTCGTATCCTTGGTTTTCTCTTCCGCCACAGGATTTTAATGGTGCGGCCTGTGATGAGGGATTTCCGATCTTGATGCTTTCTTCCTCATTGATGAAACATTGGGATAGTTGTAGGAAATCCTGCAAGGTAGTAGGTTCCCAAGTGTTGACATGTTTTTTGAAAGGGCTTCCAGGGAGTAGGCCTTGCGTCATAAAGAAAATACGGAAAGCGTCGTCAAGTTACCGAACTTGGAAAGCTTCATTGTTGAACCTCTCTATGTATTCCCTGAGAGGTTCATCCTCCTTTTGGATGACAGACATCAATACTGCTTTGTTCTTGGGTTTACTTTTGAAATGGGCGAAGTGAACCGAAAAGAGTTTTGCCAATTGTTCCCAAGAAGAAACGGAGTTCGTTTGTAAGGTCCGAAACCATTCCGACACTATTTTGTCTAGAGTTAAGGGGAAGATACGACATTTCATTTCCACGGGCACATTACGGTATTGCATAATGGTGTCGAATTGATCGATGTGCCTGTCAGGGTCGCCCGTTCCATCATACGTTTTCAGACCTCCAGGAGGTTTTTCGAGGTATCTTGGGACTCGGTAATTGTTGATTGTCTCAGTGAACGAGCCTTTTCTTTTGGTTAATCGTGCCTGGGGGTGTGGCCGATGCGGATCATGGTGATCGGGATAAACGTAGTGTCGAGGTTTTGCCTTGTTAGGGTTATCCTCTCGACTTCTGGAGCGTCTTCTTGGTGACGAAGAGGCTAGAATTGAGCGAGGCTGGGGAGAGTTATCCAGTTCGTTAAGACCGTCATGTCGTCGAGCCGGAGGAGAACGAGAACCATTCCCTCGTTGTCGGCGAGGAGGAGAACGATGATATTCATCAAGATCGTCATATTGTCGAGCCAGAGGAGAACGGGAACCATTCCCCCGTTGTCGGCGAGGAGGAGAACGATGATAGTCATCAAGGTCGTCATATTGTCGAGCTGGAGGAGAACGGGAACCATTCCCTCGTTGTCGGCGAGGAGGAGAACGATGATAGTGTCTTCTCCTGGGTGGGGAACGATGTCTTCTCCGGATCAGGAGTCTTGTTTCAGGGGAGCTCGGCCCGGGTGATTCCTGGTCCGGAACGTTTCGTGCCCGGAGATTTGCTACCTCGTCCGCAAGGTCGGTGAAGTGAAAGTGATGGCTTCTTTCTTGGTTCATGACCTCCTGTCGGGCCAGCAGTTGGACGAGCTGTTGAACAGCATCGGTGAGGGCTGGAAGCAATGGAGGGGGAGGTGGTAAACTATTTCTGTATGAGCTTGTCTGGGAACGGGCGAGGTTTGGGTTGGGGGAGTGTGCCCGAGCTCGGGTGGAATTCGTAATGTCCTGGACTTGACCCTCGGGTGTTTGATGAGTTTCGACCTCGGGTACATTCAGTCTTACCCCTGGCCCGACCACGAGACTGGCCGGTCTTGAACGGAGTTTGGGTGCCATTTTGTGGATCAAGGTAATGGGAGAGGAAATTGAGTATAGATCCTCCCACTGTGGTCGCCAATGTTCTGTACCGTGCTTCCGATCTTGAAACAGTTGGTAGGAGTTGTCCTTGATCTGCGACGTTCGACCTTGAGATGCCAATGTTCGATCTTTGAGATGACGATGTTGTACCTGCAATGACACTCCGATGCTAAAGTCAGTATCTGAGTGAGTCAGTGTTTTGTATTATAAATTGTTTACATATATGGGCATTGAGTGTGGTATTTATAGAGTTGTGTGATGTTTGTTTTGTCGACCCTGAGCCGTTAGATCTTACAGAAGTATCTGTACCGTTGATTAACTCGACTAGATTTTCTGGATATGGGCTGGTTTGGTTATTGGGCCTTATGGGGGGTGTAAATATCAGTTTAGGTCTTTTACTAGTTAGCATAACGGTATGTAAAATGAAAGAAGCTCTCTCGCTATCTATCTTTGATCATTGCTCCAAGAACAAAGAAGAAACACCCACACACACCTGGGTTGCTGGCCAATGCTTTCATTAGTACTGCTAAAACCCCGGTGAAGAGTAGCAGCATACTTCTAGATGCCTCTCTTTAATTTACACAGATTCTCATTGGCAAGACAGAAAGAGATCCTACATCTCCGAATTACAACCAGGAGGAACACATGATAATCATCACTAGTTATGCCACGGTGGAACCAATCTTTGAAACCCAGAGTCATCCATGCTTGGACATATAGCAATCTCTAAGGCAATGAAGCACATCCTCTTGACAAAAAGGGGACTTGAGCATGCCCCTTCTGTTTAACATATCTGTTGTCGGGAAAGAATTTGGCATGCTGTCCTGATCCAAAACTTGATCTTTTCTAGAGCAAGGAATTTCCAACTCCAGTTCCAACATTCAGAAAGGTGGCCCATATTAGTTACTATTTTGCTTCTCAAAAAAGAGCCATTTATAACATGCCTTTGCAATCAATATTGCATCAGTTCTTCCATTCCAAGTAAAACAAATCTCTCACTAAGGGCTGGAGAGAGAGGTGAAGGGACTCAATAAGTCAATATGGTTTCTTATATCATAAGGGACAAGCTTAAATTGAAATTACTCTTTTGAAAGTTAGTCGGTTCTTACTAATATAATTAATATATATGTAACTATCAAATTTTAAATGAGAATCTCTCATTCTTTTTTTTTTTTATAGAAAAAACACTTCATTTTATTACCAACTACAGTTATGTTGCAAGATCAAATACAACAATATCCTCATTTTATTGAAGTCCATTCTGAATTATTCCACCAAAGCAGTTAAGTCAAAGACTGAATCACATTGCTTCTTTTTTTCCTCGGTACATAGGGAGGTGCAGTGGCCTAACACACACAAGGCGATGGGGCAATGCACTGCGAATCGTACCCACGCATTACTAAATGTCCTGCAGCCTCAACTATACAAGCTGTCTCGAGGGGACCACATTGCTTCTAAATGTTATAGAACTTGAAGCAGATTCTTCCTTGCTGCACCTATACATCAGAGCAAATTAAAATGGAACTAGTGCCATTTGTTGCCTAACAAGTATAGGCAAAAAATGAAGAATCACAAGTTATCTTCTTATGACAATATCACAGCACCAAGATACACAGCTCCACAAAGAAACACAAAAGATATCAAACCCCTGCAAGTCAATTTACAGTTTTTTGTGTCAGTTCAATGAAGGAAACAATGAAGTAGACTCTAACTAGTAACATATCCTCACCAAATAACACCCCATCCAACACCTGTACAAGGACAAGGGCACACTTCCGCAAATTTTTCTGCATCGCTGGAATTTACTCTACGGGAGATCAGATCATCATAAATATCTGCATTATCATGTTACAGGAGTTTTAAAAATTCATACAAGATAGTTTATATGTATCATTAAATGAATTTGGTTTGGTATTTTCAATGGCATACCGTATACTGAAAACAAGCTGTTCATTACACCTGCATTTTTATTTTGAAAAAAAAAACAAGTTGATACAGCAGTTCAACCAGGGGTTAGGAATTGCTCAGGGATTTTGTCCCAACTAGGCTATGGCATTAAACGTGAGATCAAAGAATGTTCAGCAGAAGATGGCACTGAAGTATATTACCTATGAATAAGATAGCATAACGGAGAATTCGGACTTGTGTTGTCTCTTGCAGAATCCATATTACACCAAGAAAAACGATAAATCCTGAGACCTCAACATACAGATATATAATATGACATGTTGAGAAACATGATGTAGTACATGTAACTTCTAGATACCTTAACTATGAAAGCACATACCAATACAAAGTCCTCGAAGAGTCCACTGCATGAAGAGCAACAATATAGGTTCAGTCTCTAACATTATATGATAGACATAGTATATTGGATGATGCCATCTCAGAAAATACAAATATGTTCACAATGAAAATACACATATCTCAGAAAACAGATGCAATGTGTGAGGCATATAAGTTGATATTATTATTGACAAGTTTGAATCTTCATAGTAACACAAAAGGTTGAAACTGTTCCAATATGTTTCTTATAAATCTTCATACCCTCAATAGAAACTGTAGCATCATATATGAGAGGGCTTACATTTTTGGCTACGAAGAGGACAATAAGTAGAGCAGCTATAAAACAACCAGCAGCTATTCTAGCAGTGAGAAGTTTTGTTGATGCAAGTATCAAGATCATACCCCAGAAAGATGAACCCAGATCTGATTTGCCACCATAATGATAGAATCAATAACAACATATAATTATATGCAAGCTACATATGCAATTAAGATGACGACAAGGTAAGAAAAGTAAATGGAAAAGCAAGGATAGTGTGAATACATCCAGCTGGCAAGATTAAGCAGTATATGCCTCCTCGTGTTTGGGTAGTTCCACCTTCATCAGCATGAACTTGGATTCCTTCTACCTGCAATTAGACTAGTGTGTGTGAGGTGAGGACCATAGCAGACAAGTTTAATAAGTACTACAATTAAGTTCAGCAGAGATGATTGTGATTTGTGTACAATACATATAAAAGTAGAAATATTAAGGTGTTGAAAGGAAGAAAAGAGGTAGTTAGTTCTTACATGACCACAAGTAAGTTTACAAGCAATAGCATGGCTTGCCTCGTGAAGAAATACGGTAACAAGCTTAAAGGGTCTTAGTAACACTGTTCTCCACAGCTGCAAATAAACACAACAATTCAGAAATTCAAGCATTGCAGCAGTAACGAATCTGCAGAATGCAAAGAAGAAAAAGAAAAGAAAAGTGGGAGAGCAGAAGAGAGAGAGAGAGACATACAGCAAGTATAACGACGGTGCAGACACCAACAGTAACGAAAAACACAACTTGCTCGTGGTTGCAGCAATTGTTGAGTTCCCAATTTGGTTTCATCTCAGTTGAACCTTGACTTGTGTGTGGTGTTGGATTTGGGATCTTCAAAATTGAGAATGCAATGAGTGGTCAAACTGATAGAGGTTTGATCATCAGTGCAGTGGGATCAAACTGGAAGACAGAGCAGTGCTTACAATAATTTCAAAACAAACAAACAACACCTTTCTTGTTTCTTTTTTCAGTCTTTCTCATAAATTTTGATTTTTTTTTAGTATTTATTTTAATTTTAATTAAAACACACCACCATTGATGACTCGACCGGGATCCGCTGACACCGGATTTGACTTGTTATCCCAAGTAATTAAGTACCATCTCCAACACTTAACCCAACTTTGGTTGTTTAAGTAGTCCTTAACCATCTTGCAAATATAAATATTTTTTGATGCAGGGTGTTTGACCCCTCCGGTATCCGTAGTTCGGACGGAAAGTAAGTAAAGTCTGACTCCAATTTGTTTTATTGTTGGGATCGAACTCGGGTACTAGTCGAATCCATCCATTAAGATGAAGTGCATTAACCACTTGCACCCAAGCTTGGAGTTAGCAAATATAAATATTTAAAATAACTACTAATAATTAAGAAATTTATGACTAAATAAATTTAAGAAAAATATTGAAGTGAAATAAAAATATATTAAAAAGAAAAAGGAAAGTACATTTTGATCCATGTATCATGTAGGTATATATATAGTTACTAAAATGGACGTGACATAAGAAAAATCCAAAGCTGATATAAAATGGTTCTTGCTGGTGTTACTGTGATTTTTTTTTACCATAAATCCCTAAAATACGCATAATTTTTCGTAAAAAAAATATTTTTTTTAAAATTTCCGAAAAAACACATATTTCTGCCTTCTGTCTTCCGGAAATATATGTATTTCTGGAAATTTTTAAAAAAATTTTTTTTTTAAATTAAAAAAATTACTCGAAATAATTAAATGTAACGAAACTCGATAAACTAATAAACAATAATAATACAGTATCAATACAGTAAAAATACAAAAAATAATACAACTAAATGTCCAAAAGCTGTAAAGCAGCCAACAGACTATCATAGACATCCCCAGGAATGTCGTCGACTGCCAAAAGACTATCATAGACATCCTGGACATGCCTAGCTGCTCTCTCCATCCCGGGCTCTAAGGGAAGTGGACCAACATCCTCTGGAGGCAAAGGCGGAGCTGGAGGTGAATAATGCTCCTGCTCCTGCTCTCGCTCTCGGACACGCCTCTGACGCTTAGACGCGTGTCCGGCCTGTCTAGTCCTCAATCTGAACCTACTCCTACTGCCAGAAGGACTCTGCTCATCTCCTCGTCCTGCTCCTGAATGCTCACCTAGCTCTATGTTTCCTGTTCTGGTTGCCACTGAAAAAGCAAAAAAAAAATTAATTAAAACGAAATTTCAACAAAAAAAAAACATTCCGAAAATACCATTTTTTACGGTATTTCCCGAAGGTTAATTTCCAGGGAATTCCGGAAATACCTCAAAGAGAGGTATTTCCGGAAGCCATTTTGGCTTTCGGAAATACCTCTTTTTGAGGTATTTTCGAAAGGCCCTGGAAATTAACTTTTCGGAAATACGTCTATTTCCAGAAAGTTTAGGGAAAAAGACTTACTTTTTTCAGAAATATGATGGAATGAAGAATGAATTCATTTTTTAACATTTTTTTAGGGGTATTTTGTTTCGTTCGGTCAATTTGGAGGGTATGGGATACGCAAGTAGGTGAGTAACTAGATACTGACTTTTTGTGTACTGCACATGCACCTAGCATAAATTTCCCGACTTTTTATCCAAATCTCTCTGAAATTAAAAAGTAATTGAAATTTGAATCATGCAGAGAGTTTGATTGGAAAATATTGAAGGTTGGCATATATGCACAAGGCACCCATTGTGGAAACTGGGGAGGGTGAGATGCGCACAATATTGCCCTTAATAAGCAACGGGGTAACACATAAGTGGTATTATAGCCTTTGAGTATATGAATTCAAGAGAACTTACCTATATACCTAATGCCTTTTATTGTTTTGCGTAGAGATGTGATGTTTAAGTCTCTTGGTGATCTTAGTTATTAGTTCGTTGCTGCTTTTGGTACCCCTCCGGAGTAAATAAAAATAGGCTAAATATCAGTTTTAGTCATTTATGTTTGCTATTGGTTTCACTTTGGTCATTTATCTTTTTTTTTGTCTGTTTTGGTCATTTATCTTTTATTTTCGTTTCACTTTGGTCCCTGGCGTTAATTTTTGTTAACGGACGCCACGCTGGCAGTTAACTACTGACGTGGCGTCTCAAAATACTGATCATTGTCTCTGTTCATCTTCATCTTCTCTTGCAGATTCGTTCTTCCATTTTTGTTTTTTTTTCCCAAATCCGCATTTTCGTTTTTTCAAATTCGTTTTCAGCTAGTTCATTTTTTCCTTTCAATTTCATTATTCCCAAATCTGCAGTTTCCATTTTCGTTTTTTCCCAAATCTGCATTTTTCCCAAATCTGCAATTTCGTTTCAAAGATTCGTGATGATGAAATGAAGATGAAGATTCGTGAAGAGAAATGGAAGAACGAATCTGGAAGAACGAATATGGATTTTCCCAAATCTGCATTTTCGTTTCAGAGACGAGGGGGAAGAAAACGAGATAGTGGGGACCAAAATGAAACTAAAAAAAGACATAAGGGACCAAACTGAAACTAAAAGAAAAAGTAGAGGACCAAACTGAAACTAAAAGAAAACATAGAGGACCAAACTGAAACTAAATTGAAACTGTAACTCAGATATGCATCAATGGCGAAAACCCAGAAACTCGTTATTTTACGAAATTGATTTAGGGCTTAATTCTTTAGATCTCTTTCTTGCGATCAAAACTCATCCAAGATCAAACAAAATGATTTCATTTTGTTCTATTTTGTTCTTCGTTTTGTTCTGGTTCTCCGTTTTGTTCTGGGTTCTTCATTTTGTTCTTTTGTTTTTCGTTGTTCTTCATGGAAACTGCAGATTTCAGCGTAAATGAAATGAAATGAAATTCATGAAGATGATAATATTTCATGGAAACTGCAGATTTGGGAAAAGACGAAATTGAAAGGAAGATGAACAGTATTTCATGGAAACTGCAAGAGAAGATGAACAGTATTTTGGACGCCACGTCAGCAGTTAACTACCACTATGGCGTCCGTTAACTAAAACTAACGTCAGGGGACCAAAGTGAAACGAAAATGAAACATAAAGGACCAAAACGGACCAAAAAAAAGATAAAGGACCAAAGTGAAACCAAGAGCAAAGATAAAGGACCAAAAGTGATATTTAGCCATAAAAATAAAGAGTTGCTAGCTTACACTTTCAAAAGTAATTCTCTATTTCTAAAAAGTCAAGAAAAAATAAATTTGTTTTTACTTAACTTTTTAAAAAATGAAAATTGTTTTTAAAAGCCTAATTCGCAATACAGGCCATATTTTTAAGGAAGAATTTTTGTTTCCTAATCTGCAATATAGGACCCGGAATTACGCATCTTTGGTGAGTATGTGTAAACAAGTCAGCCACATCTCTGTTAATGCCCCTCGATTGGTCACTTGGCATCCTTGTAGAGAGGATTGTATTGTGCTAAATGTTGATGGTAGCAGCTTTGAAAACCCGGGGCCTTCCAGTTTTGGTGGTCTCCTCCGCCACGCTGATGGGTCTTGGATTAAAGGTTTTACAGGGCCATATTGGTATCACAGATAAGTTACATGCCGAGCTTCTAGTGCTTCTTCATGGTGTGCAGCTTGCTTGGAATGAGGGTCATCGCCAGGTTGTTTGTTATTCTGACTCGCTCCATGCTATCCAGCTCGTGACTCCCCCTCAACCCGTGGCATGTCTATGCGTCAATTATAGTTACTATTCAAGACTTGATGCATCGGCCTTGGCATCTTACCCTCGTTCATACTCTTTGTGAAGGAAACATGTGTGCGGATATCTTGTACTAAAAAAACACCATAGAGGGCTCGTTTGTTATAGATTAAAAAATAAGTGATTTTGATGTTAAATAATTTAGAGCCTGTTTGTTACGATTTTTAAAAAAATCACTTATGACGACATGTCCGTTTGTTACAGATTCTTAAAAGAATGAAAAGCTAAAAATAATCTAAAAACTGTTTCATATGAGAAACTGTTTTGAGTAGCTTCTCATAAAAATCATTTTTTAAAGAATGATTTTTTTAAATAAGTGATTTTCAGTATGTTACACAAACACAAAACAAATTCTCATTTTCTTAAAAATCTCTAAAAACTATTCTCTTATTTTTTTAATACATAACAAATGGGCCGGTAGAGATTTTTAAAAAAAAATAGAAGTTGTTTTATGTTTGTGTAGCATGATGAAAATCACTTTATTGTATCAAAAAAATGATGAAAATCACTTTTTTTGTTTAAAATAAAACATTCTTTAGAGAATGAAAATGATCTTTATCTATTATTTGAAGCAGTTTTTAAATTATTTTCAAATTTTTATTTTTTTAAAAAGTTATAAAAAACGGATAGTAAACTTTTAAAAGTGACTATTTTACTTTTCAAAAAAACTACTCTATAACAAACGGGGGCTGAGACTTACTTATCTTTAAATGGAGACGACATCGAATATAAAGTGTTTTTTTGGTTTTACCCAGGGTATCCACCGCCGATCGCAGTGACTAATCCCCCCGCTGAATTGTAGGTGCCTCGAGGGGCAAGACAGCTGGCTCAGAGTTTTAACGCTGCTCCGTACCTAAGGGTGGAGATCGAATCCCCGACTCTTGGTTAAGGGAGGATCGGCTCCAACCGCTGAATCCCACGTTCTGAGTTTGAATATAAAGTGATTGTGATTGAGTCATTTGGAAAACATTGCTTAACCACAAAATGGGGTGACATGTCTCAATTCTTTTTTTTTTTGAAGTCACGCAATTTTGCTACTACTATTTTTGTGGGGTTCTATTATGGGTGGACACCGGTCGGGTGTGGTCGGATTCGGGCCAAAAACTCCACATCCATGGAAAACCGACGAACTAAGAAATGCACCCACTTCCGACCGTTTGAGCGTGCGGTTACCACGGGTGACAGTTTGGCGGTTTAACGGTTGTCTCGGACGGTTTTAATCGGTTAAAAGAAGAAAGAAAATATCACATGAAGATGGCTGCAATGAAGTAGCAGTGTTTGCAGAGGCAATTTCCGGTCACACGCCCAGTTTCCGGCAATGAGGTAGCTCGTCGTTGATACTTGATACGCGAACTGAGAAATGGAAAGGGAAGTAACTAGGTGATTTTCTTTTTGCAGAGAAAGAGATGAATAGTTAATAGAAAGTGTATGAAAAATGTATAAAAAATTAAAAAGAAGTGATTGGAAACAGAGAGTAATAAGTACTCACTTTCTTGGGCAGAATAATGCTCTGTATCTATCCACTCACCTCTCATGTTTTCCAAAATTTATATTAAATAAATAGCTTTTAATGAGTGAGAGTAATTAGTAGCGTAACTATTTAGGTCCATCAAATAAGAAAAGCGTTATACTCGGACGGGTTCGGTTAATATTGGATTTTAACAAGAGAACCGTCACCGACCATTTGAAACCGTAATCATCCATTTTCTGTCAATTCGGGTTCCATAGTCCGCAAACACCCGACCGCATTCATTATTAATGCCTCGGTTATATCGGATGACGGACGGGTTAATACATTTTGTCCACCCCTAGGTTCTATAATCTATTATGTCTACAATTGTAATATTCTCATACAAGCCAACAAGTTCCACTTTCACTTCAAAAAGCTTAACAGTGGTGATCCCACAATCCCTGAGCCCTTGAACTTGCCCAGTTAATTACTAGTCATACTACCCTCTTAAATATATATGTCCCCAAATCTAAATCCGTATTGAGAAGATATGATATGATATGCCCTTCTAACAACTTTAGGACACTTCAACTCAAGTCTTCATTCTTCCTCCTTAATTATTCATTCATTCATTTATTTATACTGTATATGAAATGATGCATGCTAGTGCTAGCTTACAAATAAAGACCTGGAGGAGTCAAAAGTGGTCAAACAAGAAAGATTGAGTTGGAGGGAAAGAAGCAAAAGTAGCTTCTAAAGTTCTTAAGTCTTATCATTTTCCAGATATTGCAAACACATATTGCCCATCCTCTTGTGACCCATTTTATGGATGCAATGCATCTAACCCCATTCTTCTTTCATTATAATATATATGTTTGTGATCTTATAAATATTTTCTCCTCTCAATTATTCACTATATATATATATATATATATGAATTGGCAACATGCTCAAGATTTTATTAGTTTAAGTGGGTTCCATTGGTCGTTTCTTCATTTGGATTTATTTAGCTTACCTTTTGGTTGGCCATATTTCTCAAATTGATTGCACATTCGCACCTACTCATTACACTGTCAAAATGGTTTAATTAACAATTTTGTTGTTTTTGACAAAAAATCAATTTTATTATTTTATAGACAAAGGGGATTTCTTAAGCTGCTTGCGAAGATTGTTGTTGCCGTAGGACCTACCAGAGATGGATCTCCAAGTTGATCCATGATGGCAACCAATCAGTCTTGCTCCTTAAGTGGAACTTGGTAGAACAAACCCAATCACGTGAAGAGATTTGTTTATTTAAGAAAAATTTGTCAAGATTTATAGACAATGTTGTAATAATAATGTGTGGTTTGTGTCATATTTTTCAATTTTTGTCACTAACAAAAGACCTATGTTGACAGTAAAAACCGTCAATAAAAGTTGTTGTCCATAGGCCACCGTCACATTGCTCGTCGCCGTCGGCCTAGACCACCGTCACTTATGGTCTTCAGACACATTTTTGTTGTCCGTTCATCAAAATTTAATGTCTATATATCAAAATTTACTGTCTTCATTGAAGTTGATGGTACATTATTCCTCCTATTTGTCTTTCATCTTTCTTATTTTTTTCAACTCCTGCCCTCCCCCTCCTCTCCAAACTCACAAACTTGCCCTAAGACTCTCAATTGCCTTAACATATAAAAAAAAACTTTTAACAGATCAATTCAAGATTCTTTGTGCAATAACAACTTTTGATAATTCAAAACTTAATATGAATACAAGAAACTTCATCTACCCTTAGCTAATCATATAATTATGAATCATAAACAAAACCAAAACGACTCCAACAGTGATCCAGAGTTGACTCCAGTTAGAACTCCACTATTGAAGTCATGACAAGTAAATTTTCGACTTCTACCTACAATATTTACTTGTGGGCAGAGTATGTATGAGCAATGCAAAAAGTATTTGACTTCTACCTACAACTCTTATGTGTCACTGAAAGTTATTACTCTCATCGTTCAATTTTAATTGTCTTTTAGGGTTGTTTTACTCCCTCCTCCGAGTCTTCCACACTGCTCAAGTAAGTGTACGACTCCGTATGTGGACCTCCTTCCCTTCTGCCCACTCTCTATATATTCACATGGTTCTTAAAGATTATTTCTTACTTACTAAAGATAACATTAGATTATAATAACGTAATTTAAATCGTTAACTTTAATCTAAAATTTATAATCAGATATTCTCATTTCTCATAATAACTTGTGTATCATCAAGTCACCCCATATCAAATAATAAAGAACTTTGTTATTCCACCTCTCGAAATGCATTTTTTTAATTTTTGAATTTACTTTTTCTCCAAAATTTAATATTTTTTTATTTAGTTATTACTCATCCTGTTCAACCGTGGTTGAACCGAGTGAACCATGACCCGGAGATAGGGGTGGGAATAGGCTGGGCCGAGCTGAACTTTGCATCGCCTAGGCCTGTCCTGCGTTGAAAATGCTAGGCTTGAGCCTGGCCTGTGGCCTATCATAGGCCTAACATTTTGGCCTGGCCTGACCTTTGTGAAAGCCTGGCAAGGCCTAATAGCCTGTTTAAAAGCCTATTTCAATTTTTTTAGAAAAACCTACAATCTTTAAGTGATATATGCTTTTGTAAATAGACTAAGAAACTAATAGATTAGTAAGATTAAGTTTTATTCTATATGACATTTAATTTAAATTCTATTTTATAATAATAACCTTAAATATATCAAAAATTGATGTAGGTTAATATGTTAAAATTAACAGAAAATATTAGTAAATTTATAATTTAACATAAAGTACAAAATTAAATACAATAATAATAGTAATAAAAAATATTAATTATTTTTACTTAAATAGGTCGGCCTAATAGTCTTAAAAGGTTTTTTCAATGGCCTATAGTCTGGCATTTTTAGCTAAATAGGCTTTTAAAAAAGTCTAAGCCTTATCTGTTTAAATAAAAAGTCTAGCCTGGCCTGACGTAGGGTGTGCCGTAGGCCCCTGTCGATCGGCCTGGCCTATTCCCACCCTTACTCGGAGGTCTCTCTAGTTCAATCTCTAGTCCGATTTTAAAAACATTAGACTAAACTAGATAAAACATATATTTTGAAGTACGAAACACAAACATATATTTAACATATATGTAAAAAAAAAGTATTGCAATATTTTTTGGATTTTGTTATTACTTATTTCTACTACGAATATTGCCTTAGTTCAATAATATATTGACAACGCAATTGGAGCCACACCAGAAAATTATATACGAAATGTTGGGTTTTATCATTTCCATTTCATTGTTCACATGTTTGACGAGATTTTACATAGGAGAATATCTACCTTTGCTTTATAATTATAAGGAGTGAAATTAAACAAAATGATCTTTCTAAACGTAAAAAGTAAGAAGGACTTTGTATGGTTTATCAGTTAAAAGATCCAAAAGTGAAATCATAAGCCTTAAAACCAAGAAACTCCTTCACATCCTTCTCTCGTATACTTTCCCAACTCTTTTGCCTCCGTTGCTCTTCCTCTCTGCAATGTTTCTAATGCATCTGTCTCTGAATTGAAGTCGTAAAAAGCACTTGCTGCAGTGAGCTTCATAGAGAGGAACTGCAAGTAAAACCAAACCTATGTTAAGCTTATGTTCCATTTATATTTTTCTTGCAATAAATAAATGCTATTTAATTTAATTATTTTTTTGGTCCTTGTTACCTCCACTTGATTCTGCAAGGATTGGACATAGTTTATGATCTCGTCCAACATTATAGCCATGCCCATGGTCTGCAAGTCATTCATGTATATGTGATCAGAAAAAATGATAATAATCAGATTGAAATTTAAAGTTAGACACATAACAAGGTTGTGTAAAATAAGAACATTGTCTTTACCTTGTAACATCCTGGTACAATGTTCTGCAAGCACCTAAGTTTTTCATTGATCTTCCCTCTTCTAACCTGAATAACAACAATAAAATGAAAGAAAAAAAAAGATGATTTATTTTTCATATTGAAAATGTTTTTATTGGTTTCTACTTTGGATAAGGGGAATTAAGAATTACATAATCATACCCTTTCTGCTAAACTGTGACTATCAGTAGCTTGTCCTCTTCTGGCTCTAACATGAACTACTTCCTTTGATTTCTCATCTTCTGTTCCATTCCTTTTTACTCTCTTGCCTCTACCACAACTCTGAAAACATGCAGAACAAATCAAACATCAATCTCTGTCTTGCATATGAATTATTAGTCAAAAGGAAAATACTAATAGAAGAAAAATTTACATTTTTTATCTTGTCTGCAGGAGTTGAATTTTCAGAACTGTCCCCACGCATATAACTTGCTTTCCTCTTTTTACCTTCATGATGATGAGTTTCATATTCTGGTGAAGAAATAGGAAGTGAGACTGAAGCTGCAGAGAAGTTTTCTTCCAAGTTTCCTGGAAATTGAGCTTCTGAAGAGGCTAAGAAGCTGTCATTGGAGAATGGCATCATAAAGTTCTGCTGCATATTCAAAATTGTGTTGTCCCCTTTGAATTGATTCATCAATTCCATATGATCAATAATATCTAAGAAAGGAAATGATGGTCTGAAAGTCTGAAAATCTGATGTGAATTCAGCCATGTGATTTGATTTAAAATAGGAAAAAAGAGTTTTAGAATGGTTTATGTGGTGGTATCTGCATAATATACCTGACACTGCTATTTATAATGTAAGATTGTAGTGTGAGATGGGCATGTGGCAGCTCAAGCCACTGTAATTCTGTTCCATGGTTGGTCCCACATACAGTTCAAAATGTCCAATGACAATATGGGCGGGCCCATGCTTTGTTAGACAAGCACTTCAACATGGACCCTTGTTTTTTTTGGGACAAGCACATATATTTTTTTAGAACTTTCAATTTGGATCCTCCCTATCTATCTTTGTTATCTATTGACTGTTTTCAAGACAACGAAATGCATCTCAGGAGGTAATACGCGTCACCTATATCTAAATGATAATGGGTTCGAGTTACAGAAGGAAAAGTGGAGACGATATTAGTATTGCAGCGCAAAACAATCGGAAACACCTAAGAAGTTGCTCAAGTAACTTTCAACTGCTACTGTTTCAGTGACTCACTTCATTACCTTTTTTTGTTGCTTTGTTTGGTAACTTGCCTCTGGACTGATATTTGATAAATGAATGAACCAATTTTGGAAGTGGCATTCTGACACGTGGGATGTGCGTTTGGTACATGACACTTTATTCAATTCTCATCATGGGAAATTGATTCCTAGGCCTCCAAAATGTCCAAAGAAAGCATATGGGAAAAAAACAACTCTAAACAAAAAATTATATCCCAAAATAACATACTTTTTAGATTATTTACCAAACTAGAACACATCCAAAATTTAGTGTAGAAGTCGCCCCCCACTAAAACGACTTCTGAACTGAAAATTTTAATTTTTTTTTACTTCTGTAGTTCAGAAGTCGCCCCTTGTGGGAGAGGAGACTTCTGAACTATGTTTTTTTATTTTCTTTATATTAATTTAAATTAAGTTATATTAATTAATTTAATTAATTTAAAAAAGTAATATTGTTAATTCTAAATTAATTATAAATTTTTTGGTGGAAAAAAATATTTGAACACATTAATGTATTTAAAAGTGTCGGCAAGATCTCGTGTGTTCAAAAGTGTCGGCAACATCAAGACCATTGAAAAAAAAACACAAAAAAAAACATCAAGACCATTAATGTTAGTTTTTTACTTTGTTTTGACCACTTTTAATCATATATATCTATATTTTTATTAAAAAAAATATCTACCGTGTAGAATATGTATAAAACTACCGTGTTGAGTTATGAAATATTAGATACAGATTTAAATTAGACATGTCTTAAAATCGTAAAAAACTTTTTTTGAACGCTGTTGTGTTGCTCAGTGGCGGCCCCACTCACAGCTGAACCCCCTGGAAAAAAAAATTGCACTTACCCCCCTATATAAATAACCTAAATCCCCTGATTTTTTTTTTGAACCCCCTGAAAATTTTAAATTGTACTAGTAGACCAAGTTTTGCACCCATTTGACACAGGCCTTAAAAATTTGACACCCCTGATCCCGGGGTCCTGGGTCCGCCACTGGTGCTGCTGGTATTTCTTCAGCAGTCGGGATAGGAGCAGGCTTCAGATAAGATTTAGGTGCGGGTGGTTGTTTGTATTGATTAGGCGATGAGGAATTAGCACCAGCCTGCTTCTGAAGCCTCTGAAGATATGCAACTGATTTGAAAATTACGACAGAAAATAAAAAACAAGTCAAATGTCATCAAAAAATTATAACAACACCACTAAAAATCTAATAAAATCGAAAGAAGATTATACAATTTTTTTAGATTTTTCGGAGATTATGAAAAATTCACAAAATTCATAAAAAATAGTAAACGATGGAATTTGAGATTTTGAGCCCGGAGTCCCAAAAGAAGTAATTTCTTGGGGAGTAATGATCCTTGATTTTTTTCGGATTAAATAGCTGTGGTTTCGAGACAATCAGATAAGATTTTCCGAAAACCGATTTTTAGTCTAGAACCCTAAAACTAGGTAGCCCCCTGTGCCGACACTTTTCATCAATGGTGGCAAGATCTTGACCGTTGAAACTGCACGCTGCACTATGCATTTTGCACTCTGCACTATTCACTTTGTAATGTGCTACTAATTCAATAAATACAGTTAGTTCCATATTTCTATTTAGCGGATATTTTTTTTCACCAAAAAGTTTATAGTTAATTTAGAATTAACAATATTAATTTTTTAAATTAATTAAATTAATTAATATAACTTAATTTAAATTAATATAAAGAAAATAAAAAATAAAAAAACACAGTTCAGAAGTCTCTCCCACAGGGGCGACTTCTGAACTACAAAAGTAAAAAAAAAATTAAATTTTCAGTTCAGAAGTCGTTTTAGTGGGGGCGACTTCTACACTAAATTTTAAATGTGTTCTAGTTTGGTAAATAATCTAAAAAGTGTGTTATTTTGGGATATAATTTTTTTTTTGGTCTACAGCTGTTTTTTTCCCGCATATGGGCAAATAGCAATAGTAATTGCCCTATATACCCAACCCTAGCCCATCCAAAAGTATATATTGTTTCAACATTTGTAAGCATCGAGGGTTTGAACATATTTGTAATGCCTTATTACTCCTTTTTCAAAACCATATATATATATATATATATATATATATATATATATATATATATATATATATATATATATATATATATATATATATATATATATATATATATATAGCAAGAACTGCCTAGTTTGACAAACTGAATGTAACATTACGTGATTACACGAGATTTTTTGTGGGTGTCACATTTGCCTATTGAAAGATATATTATTAGCAAAAAAAAATTAAAAAGTATGGTATCATCCTTTTTTTGCACTTAAAATCTAAAATAATTGATTTGTAAGGGCTAGCTCAACTGACAAATGTTGAAATTGTTAGGTTGGATATCATGTTCCGAGTTCGAACCTAGAACCTCGCAGTTGTGTGTGTGAGTTTCGAGTGGCACTTGTCACTCCGTCTACTGACCAAAAAATCTAAAATGATTGACGGTAATTGATTTTCAAGAGACCTATTAATTAAACCGTTTTAGTATCTTGCTTTTGTCTAAGATGTCTTCGATCCCGCCTTGGTATATAGGGGGAAGAGGTCTTGACTAATCCTGAGTTCAGCTATGACTAATCCGGAGTTCAGCTAGGAGGTATGTAAACTTGACCCCAATTTGTTCTATCGTTGAGAATCGAATTAAGGTACTAGTCGAGTCTGTTCTTTTATATAAAGTGTGTTAACCACTCACCCCAAACTTTTTAAAGTTCAGTTTCAGTAACTTTATTTTTAGTGAACACCATTTAGTAATCACCTTACCATACATACTCTACCTAAATTTTACCCATATTATTATCTTACATATTATAAACGTGCCATTAATGAATTACTTGCCCATGCATTGGCATTCAACCCTTAGTGTATAAAAGGCACTGCAACCAAACTAGTTTAAGTTAGGACGAGGATACCAAGCAAAGATGGCCTGTGGATGGTACTAGTTAGGTTTAATTTACCTAACACTTAACTGCATTTGACCTTAGGGAGAACATGTGTATTTCCTCCCTATTTCTCTATGGTTTCCTTATTTTTTGCAGTTGAGAAAGTAAATTCTCCAAACTAATAACCAACCCGCGTCCCCAAGAATATTCAGCAGTCTACATTGATATTTTTTTCTTAGCTTATTGCTAGCACATAACTCCTAATCTATAACCTATAAACCAAATATACACAGATTACTTGAAATATGTAGGAAAGATGACAGATCAAAATATACGAATTTAACTACTTTTGACCCCAAAAATACAGCTTTTAAGGGTGGGATAATGAATCATGTGGTGTATGCATGGTAGAGTGATGTTTGAGATCAACCACCAATGACAATGTCTTCCAAAAAATAAAAATTCATGTTCCGGATTGGGTTAAGGGCCCAATCTCGGTCCTGGGCCGAAGCGCGGCCCAATTTTAGTCAACCCAATGCATAGGCAAGGCGTTGACTTCCTGATAAGTGGCGATCCGTGCGCCACTGTTATCAACGGCAGACATCCCTACGCCGGACCTGACGGTCACAATTTGACTTGGCAATTACGTGCATCCAACCCCTGAGGGTTGTCCCGGAGCCTATTAATAGAGGTCAAACCCCTACGCCATGTACACTTTTCATTCTCTCATACCCCATGACTTCCCGTTTCTGACTTGGGCATCGGAGTGTCATTGTAGGTACCACTCCCAGGTTGATCGAGTTCTGAGGAACGACTTCAACGCCCTACCAACTATCCAATCTGGCCTTCCCAAGTTCAGATCAGTTCAGATCCCTCCGCACGCATCCACACGATTGAGTTGATGATGTAGATTAATGTCGGTCGTTTTGAGAGTTTTGTGCTATTTTCAAATATCAATCTACCGTAGCTCACATGATACACTGCCCACCCTAGCCATTGCCCTAAGTGCATCTTTAGTTCATATCAATAGTGGAATTTATGGAAACATTTTGGACAAAAAAAAAATTAACGGAAAGGACTAAAAAAACTGATGTCCAAAACAAATAATAGGTAAAAGAGAGGGGTTGGGAAGAAAAGTTGTGTGAAACTGGATCTCAATAGTCCATTACTGTATATGTTTGATATGAAGTTTATAAGCATGGAATATTGAAAACACAATTCTTTGAATCCATGGGACTCAATGGAGTGGCTGCAAATTTATTGTTTTTTAACATGATAAAATTATGTTTTGTGCACTTTTACTCAATGATAATCCAAGACCATCAACAAGATGATCAACACATTGATTTATGTTTTGATGAACATTACAATAATCATTTCGACGCGACGACGTCTGCATTGATAGCATGGGTAATGAATTTGATCGTGTTTTTCCTTCTCATTGATCAACAATCAGAGGTACATATATTATATATACACATTGCACTAACAACTACAAATCTGATCCAATCTAGAATCTCTCTCCTACAACTTCTCCTAGGTGGTCCAAGTCCAAGATTACAACAAATCATAGAAACAACTATTCATTATTGATATGCTTAATTAGTGATTCAAGTTGGTGCATGGAGATTTCTAATTTAGAGCACGTATTGGGGACTTAGTAAAAATGTCAAGCTGTGTATGAATGCATGGGAACATATATAAGATGCACGGAGTGTCGTTAAGTGTTATCAAGCGGGGCATTGAAATAAGTTAAGTGGTAGTAATCTCATCAGCGGCAGATTCGTTTGTATTTCACGGGTGCATTTGAACCCCTTGAAAAATAAAAATTTAGGCTTTATACTCTTTTATAATTTTTTATTTTGAACCTCTTAAGTTTTAAGTTTTGCACCTAGACCTCTCAATTCTTTTAATTTTGAGAGTTAAATAAAGATTAAACTCTTATTTTAGTTCCTGAACTTCACAGCATCTATTCTAGCTACTTGATCCCTAAATTGTATAAAATAATAAGTAGTTTCAATAGTTTGTGAACTTTATCAAATTAGTTTCTAAAATTTAAGAAATTTGTCTCATTAGCTTCTGTAAGGGATTACTTATAAAATTTTGAGAAATAATTTGACAAACGTCATAAACTTTGGGGACTATTTATTATTTTTATTTACGAAATAAGAGAATAAATGTAAATTTAGAGACTAAATTTGAGATTTACTTTTAAAAAAGTTTAGAATTAAATAGTTTGGTTTGGAAATGAAATTCTCAACAATCCTATAAATCAACAATTTCGACAGTGATTTATTTTTTGCACCCCCCCGACCCGTCTTGGATCTGCCTTGAATCTCATCTAACTTTTTTAGTGCTTGGGATTTTCTCCATAAAATAACGAGAATCAATTTGAAGCCTTTAATTTGAGGGCCAAGGATTTGCTCGTCACTTTGGTGAATTGTCTCAAGACTCAAGACTCAACTGACTCATGGATCAAGGTAGGAGAAATGTTTTGAAAATGAGTTATGGAATGAGATTGGACGCGGGTGGTTGAAATTTGGAGGACGAGGGAAGGAAGAAAAATAATTTTCGAAGTAAAAATGGTACAGGAAACATTAACGTTCAAAAATGTCAAATGCGAGAAAATAAATTGACTGAGAAAGTAAATGAAAACTTTAAATTGCAAAGAAGATAAAATTGGTCAATTTGTATTGAAATATAGTATGTTTGGAAGGTAAATTCATATTCATATATTTTAGTCAAAGAATATATAAATGTGATTTCTTTTGTTAGGCCTTTTTTTTTGTACCCCCATCAACTCCCTATCTACCCCCATCGACCCTGCAAAAAGACGCAATTGCCCTTCACAAAAATTAAAAATCCCGAACGTATCCTGATTTCAATTTTTTTTTTTGGAAATCGGATTTAGGTAAATCCGATTTCCACTAAAAAATTTAAAAAATTTAAATCGGATTTAGGTAAATCCGATTTCCACTAAAAAATTTAAAAAAATAAAATCGGATTTATTTAAGATGGGGTAGATCCGCTTTGAAAAATAACAAATCGGATTTACCTTAATTGGGGGTAAATCCGATTTGTTATTTTTAAAAGCGGATCTACCCCATATAAGGTAAATCCGCTTTTAAAAATAACCAAAGTGGATTTACCTTATGTGGGGGTAAATTCGCTTTGTTAACCTAATTAATAAATAACTCAGTTAAATTTTAGATACAAATTTCGACCGTCTTTTGGTTCTGTTTAGTGTGTGGTTCGTTAACACGTGACGATATTGTACGTCAGGAGAATAATTTAGGCTAAAAAATCAGTTTTCGGGCAACCTACTCAAATTGTAATGAAACCACATTCTTTAAATCGGAAAAATATCAAGGATCAATACTCCTCAAGAAGGGACTTCTTTCAGGACTGGGGACCTCAAAATCCCAAATTCCATCGTTTACTATTTTATATTAATTTTTTTAATTTTTCATAATCTCCAAAAAATCTGAAAAAATTTGCATAACCTTATTTTGGTTTTATTAGATTTTTAGTGGTGTTTTTATAATTTTTGGATTAGTTTTGGCTGTTTAACGGATTTTTAGTAGCATTTTATAACCTTTTTTAAAAAATTAAATAAAAAACAATTTTTTTTAATAACAAAATCGGATTTACCTTAGGTGGGATAAATCCGATTTTCTTTTTTTAGGGAAATCGGATTTACCTTAGGTGGGATAAATCCGATTTTCTCTTTTTTTAGGGAAATCGGATTTATGTGCCCACCAGGTAAATCCGATTTCCAAAATAACAAAGCGGATTTACCTTCAGCTAAGGTAAATCCGCTTTGTTATTTTTGAAATCGGATTTACCCCCATCTGAGGTAAATCCGACTTTAAAAATAACAAAGCGGATTTACCTTAGATGAAGGTAAATCCGAGCGAATTGTAAGTTGGGCAGGGGTATTTTCGGGTTTTAGCAATTTGATGGGGGTAGATGGGAGTTGATGGGGGTACAAAAAAAAGGCCCTTTTGTTATTATCTCCCAATTACCAAATTTGTTGGAGGTAGAGGCGGGGCCGGCCCAATGCATGATGAGCCCTAAAGCAAATTTTAAAATCAAGCCCTTAAATCATAATATGAATGACTTATAAGATAATTAGGAGAAGAATTGACAATTTTATTGACTTGATAATTTGTGATTGAGTAATAGTATAGAAAAATTATACAATACCGATGCATATAAATCAGGTCCACTCACATGTATATATATATATATATATATATATATATATATATATATATATAATTGTTTTCCATTCAATAGTTAAACTCAATTGAGTGTCAAAAAAACGAAGTTAAACTCAATTTACTCGACCCATCCAATTTAGGCCTGAGCCTGTCCTGTGGCCTATCATAGGCCAAACTTTTAGGCCTGCTCTAGCCTTTGTGATTGTCTGGCAATGTTTGATAGCCTATTTAAAAACCTATTTCACAATTTGTTTTACAAAATCTACAATCTTTAAGTGATGTATGCTTTTGTAAATAGACTAAGAAGTTAATAGATTAGTAAGATTAAGTTTCATTTTATATGATATCCAATTCAAAATCTATTTTATAATAATAATTTTAAATATGTTAAAAATTGAAGTAGGTTAATATGTTTAAATTAACAGAAAATATTAGCAAATTTATGATTTAACATGAAATACAAAATTTAATTTAATACAATAATAATAGTAATAACAATATTATTTATTTTTACTTAATAGATCAGCCTGATAGGCCTAAAATGTTTTTCCAATGGTCTGTAGCCTGACCTTTTTAGCTAAATAAGCTTTTTAAAAAGCTTAAGCCTTAGGGTCTTTTTTTTATACCCCCACCACATCACAATATACCCCCATCAAATATGAAAATCCCAAAATACCCCCCATAATTTTGACTCAATCGGATTTACCTTATAAATAGGTAAATCCGATTTGAGATTAATCAAAGGCGGATTTATCTACCCAGATGGGGGTACATCCGCTTTGTTATTTTTAAAATCGGATTTACCTAGTGGGTATATAAATCCGATTTCCCTAAAAAAAGAAAATCGGATTTACCCCACCTAAGGTAAATCCGATTTTTTTTATTAAAAATAATTGTTTTTTATTTAAATTTTTAAAAAAGGTTATAAAAATGCTACTAAAAATCCGTTAAAGAGTCAAAACCTAACCAAAAATTATAAAAACACCACTAAAAATCTAACATAACCAAAATAAGGTTATGCAAATTTTTTTTAGATTTTTTTAGAAATTATGAAAAATTAAAAAACTAATAAAAAATAGTAAACGATAAAATTAATGGTTGTGGTTTCATTACAAGTTGAGTAGGTTGTGGTTTCATTACAAGTTGAGTAAGTTGTCCAAAAACCGATTCTTTAGCCTAAATTATTCGCTCGACGTACAACATTGTCACGTGTTAACGAACTACACACTAAACAGAACCAAACGACGGTCGAAATTCGTATCTAATTTTTTAACTGATTTATTTATTTATTAATTAGGTTAAAAAAGCGGATTTACCCCCACATAAGGTAAATCCGCTTTTGTTATTTAAAAGCGGATATACCCCCACATAAGGTAAATCCGCTTTTAAAAATAACAAAATCGGATTTACCCCACACCTAAGTTAAATCCACTTTGTTATTTTTAAAAACGGATCTACCCCCACCTTAAATAAATCCGCTTCTAATTTTTTAAAATTTTCAGTGGAAATCGGATTTACCTCACAGATACATAAATCCGATTTCCAAAAAAAAATGAAATCAGGATATGTTCGGGTTTTTTAAATTTTGTGAAGGGCAATTGCGTCTTTTCACAGGATCCGTGGGGGTATAATTGAATGTGATGGGGGTACAAAAAAAACCCTAAGCCTTATCTGTTTGAATAAAAAGTTTGGCCTGGCCTAAATAATATTTTTGGAGGCCCTTTTTTTCTTCTTATTCTAGACAAATCTGATTTTGTGTAAAAATGCTTGTGTTTATTTGATTGCCTTTCACAATACATAGAGTCTCCATTTATAATAGTGGATAAGGATTATGGTAAGTGGATATATCTAGAGATATGAAATCACTTCTCTAAAATTCTACACTAGCCTAGGAACATATAAATGATTTTTCTAGAATTCTACCTAGGAATATGTAGAAGACTTCACTAGAACTTGTTACATAATTAGACTTTGGAATATGAAAATTATTAACATAAAGAATGTGAATTTTTTTGTTACTAGCAGTATACCCGTGCATACGCACGGGTGTTGTCTTGTCATTTTTATTATTAGACTTAGAAATAATTTAATTAGTCCGAACATTACTCCGTGAAAATCAAGACTAATTTAAAGTAGATAAACAAAAAGCTTCAAATTGTAATTGAGTTAGTCCGAACATTACCTCGTGAACATATATGTAATATTTCCCGTAGAGATTTGAAAACAAAATTGTATTAAAGTTTCAAATTTTCCAAATTGTAATATTTCCCGTAGAGACTAAATAAAACTTATTGATAAAGAAAAATGGAATATTAAAAATGAAGGAGAAATGTAGATGAAATTAAAGTAAATATATTGTGAAAAATAGAAAAATGAGATAGAGTTAGAGGAGAAAGAGGAGGAAAGTGTGAAAAAATGCGTGAGAAAGATTGAAAAAATAGTGATAAGTAATATTTCCAGTGGAGATTAGAAAACAAAACTGTAGTAAAGTTTCAAATTTTACAAATTATAATATTTTAAGTAGAGACAAAATAAAACTTATTGATAGAGAAAAAATAGAATATTAAAAAAATTAAGGAGACATGTGGATGAAATTAAAGTAAATATATTGTCAAAAATAGAAAAATGAGATAGAGTTAGAGGAAGAAAGATGAGGAGATAGTGTGAAAAAATGCGTGAGAATGAGTGAAAGATTTTAAAAAAAATATATGAAAGAGAGTGAAAAAGTTTGAAAAATGTGTGAGAGAAAGTGAAAAAGTTTGAAAAAGTATGTGAGAGAATGAAAAAGTTTGAAAAGGTGAAAAAGTGAAATTACATAAATATCCTAAAATTGTTTAGTTGGGAAAATGGTAATATTGGTATTTTAGTAGTAAGTTAATAGTATAAATAAATAAATAGTAGTTTATCTCCCACTTTAAAATGCCTATTATTTTGGACTGGGCCGGAACCCAACATTGTCACAAGGCCGGCCGCAAGCAGCCCAATTAACGAAGCAGAGAGACATGACCTAGATCCGCAAGATCAACGGCTCAGATCAAGCCGTACGCGATCCGACGGTTGCCCGCAGAACCCCTGGCACTATATATAGAGGTCTGACCTCAGTTGATAGGTAGGCTTTTCACACATAACGTTACTCTGCTCGAATATTACCCCACTGACTTGGGCGTCGGAGTGTCATCGCAGGTACACCCCGCTGGAGCTCTGAACGCGACGAGCAACTATTCAGCCTGACTTCACCATCACCTTCGTTCAAGTAGCAAGCGACCTCAACGAGCAAGTAACGTGACCAGGCAAACCAAATCAGATTGATCGCCCACATTGGGGCCCGAATCATTGGCGATCACAGTGGGAGCATCTGTCCCACCCTCATCTGATATGTCCCCCACGGGGAAGACCACGTGGGGCCCCGCGCTTGCGAAGTGTAGCCGCAATCCCCGAGCAGCAACCGCTCAGTCAGGAGGACCAAGCCGCCGACGTCGAAGACACGGCTTCGAGCGCTCAGGCGGGCCCGACACAGCCAGCCAATGTGGTATTACCAAGCGCGATTGTGCAGGAATTCGCAACCTGCTGCACGTAAGAGACAGACATATCGAGCAACAAGAAGAGCGGCTCAATCAGATAGAACAGCAGGTCGCTTCTGGAAGGGCGTATACGGCACCCGAACAGCGTCGCCGTGACGACGATTCTCCCGTGCACAGGGTTAACCAGTCTAGGAGGCATCGATCGCCCCGAAAAGACACCTTGTACACCGATCTCCTCCCAGGCGGGCAGGGAGAGGGGCTCCCCAAGGGCGACCAAGGACGTCACTTTCCCCGACCGACCCAACCTACTGGCTCGAAGAAGAGCTTTACCAAGGGTCCTCGTATAGCTCAACTGATTCGGTAACCCGGTTAAGGAGCAGATCGTTTGATAAATACGCACGTCCACACCTCAAGGAGCATTCGTCTAACCGACATCGTCGTTACAATTGTATCCCCGAGCGACCTGGTCATCGAGACCGACAACTCAAGGACCGACCACCTCGCAGGGGAAGGGGCGACACTCGGATAGAGCTGGCAAAACGGGCTACCCGGTCGGGCTCGGGCTTTTAAGGGCCGGGCTTAAAAGCCCGGGTTGAAATTCGGGCTCACCCTTTATGGCCCAAGCCCGGCCCTATGTGGGCTGCGGGCTTTTCGGGCTAGCCCGCATTATGCGCGATTTTTTATCGACACTGTCATGTAACCGGACAAAATGATGGGCCCAAGCCCTCCCAAGATTAAAGTTGTTGGGCATTCTTCTATTTTGCGAACAATATAAACTCATATAGTTAAATATAGTCAGAAGTTCCCTAGATTATATATATGTAAAGTAAAATGATGAACACTTCATGTTGAGTTCCAATTCATCGGTTTGATGCCAATGAAATGGATGCTTCCTGCCTAGTTGATCATTAATTATAATCATAATTGTATGATGTCACTGTAGTCATGTGAATCCAGAGTTACCTATCAAAATCAATGCTATCAAGGCGAAATTCAAATTATATGCCAATACGATATTACAGGAATATTTGGTCCTCTTGTTTTCCTGACTAGCATGAGAGTTCTTTTATGAAAGAGGGATACAAATTATATTGTGAAGGGACGAATCATGCTCTGTGCTGGGTCCACTAATATTACACAATTAGAAATGGACTTTACGTCTTCCGTCCTTCTTTTGTTAGTGAAAAAAAAGAAGAGAATTCAAATCCAATACAACTTGTGTTATATTTGGAGTGAACTCTTTGTTTGGATTCCTTTGCTCAAGTATGCAAAGCCTGCGGGCTACCCAACTTGTGTTATTCATGGGCTTGCGGGCTACCCATGGCCCGGTCGGGATAGCCCGACACAGACTCAGGCTTTTACGGGCTGGGCTAAAAAGCCCGGATGTAAAAACGGGATCAATTCCTTCGGCCCAAGCCCTCACATTTTTTGGGCTAACTCGGCCCGACCCGGTGGGCCGACCCATTTTTCCAGCTCTACACGCGGATAGGACCTTTCAACCGAGAAATAGACGAGTACCCCATCCCGCGGGCTCTTGAGAAGCCTCCGTCCGACCTCAGGATGTACAGTGGGGTGAAGGACCCCGACGCTCATTTGAGATACTTTGACCTAATGATGAAGTATAGTGGAGCGTACGGGCCGATCAAGTGCAAGATCTTTCCGCTGACCCTAGGGGGACCCGCTTTGGAGTGGTTTATCGAGTTGAAACCTAACACGATCTCATCATGGGAGCAGCTGGCGAGGGTCTTCAGTGCCCGCTTTACCGCGTCTAGGGTAAAGCCCAAATCGCATGCTGTTCTGAAGGCGATCAGGCAAGGTCCAGACGAGACCCTTCGCGATTATGTTGAACGGTTTAACAAAGAAGTCGCCAATGTTCGCGGACTAGAAGACGACATGCGTCTATGGTTCCTTCGGTACAGACTCCGTACTGGTAGTCTGTTTGAGATTGAAGTTGGAGTGAACGAGCCACCGGACCTCGAAACTTTCCTTCGACGATTCCAATGGTTTATGAATTATGAAGAAAGAGCGATGGCCACCCAAGCGGTCACCGGAACGACAAGGGAGCCCCGACCTAAGCGGGATCGGAAACCCCGGAGAGACCAGGAAGGACCATTAAGGGAATACAGGCAGAATAAGTATCCCGAACGGACAAAGCTGAACACATCTTATGCCCAGATTTTGTCCGAGTGTGCAAATGCGGAGTTTAGAGATATTAAAAGACCAGACCCCCTCGTCCTCAAGGAAGGGCAGCGCCCGTCTCGCAAATACTGCCGATACCACAGGAGTAACAGACATGATACTAACAATTGCATGGCCCTCAAAGATGACATCGAGGAGCTGATCTGGAAGGGTAAGCTCACCCAATACGTAAAAAAGGGGAAAGCAGGTAGGCAGGAGGAGAAAAGTGAAGTCCGTTCCCCTCGGAAGGGGAAGGCCGTAGTGAACGAGGTCAGCAAAGGGGGAAAAGAAGATGACGAGGAGGAGGAAGATGAAGAGAACGACCAAAGAAAGTCATGAGGGCGCCCAGTTGCAATGGTGATCACCGGAGGATGCCTCATAGAAGGAGGGGAAACAAACAAATCCATGAAGAGGCGGTGGAAGGAGATTATGAGTGTTGCGTCGACCTCCGCTCCCAGAACGCCCTCGAACAGGCCACCCTTGACATTCGACGACGACAACCTGCTTGATGGGAAACCAAACAAGTATGTCCCTTTGATAATCACTGCAGTAATGGCGAATGTTGAAGTTAGGAGAATATTGGTCGATCAAGGCAACTCAGCAGACATCATCTTCGAGGACCTTCTCGACGTCCTAAGGATACCCAAGAGCGAGTTAAGGGCCTATCAAGGGTCTGACCTAATAGGCTTCAACGGATACCAGTGCAAGTCAGTATGGTGGAGGGGCGCATTCCATCTTTGTTTTCCATTAATTAGAAATTCTTCTCTTTATCGCGGGGTGGAGCAACTTGGTAGCTCGCAAGGCTCATAACCTTGAGGTCACGGGAATAACGCAACTTTTGTTGCAAAAACCGGGATTTTAGTAGTAGGCGGCATCCCCGCTTAGTTTTGAGTAGGTTGAACCATTCTGTTTTTGTTCTTCTCCACCTTCTTACCGGGTGATCCCGGAATTGACTCGAAATGGGAGCAGGTTTGAAAAAGGATCTTAGAGTGTCGAAATCATGAGCATCAGCATGTAGGTTCCAGATCCAAGTAGTAGTATCAGGTCCCTTAGCTATTGTTCTTGAGAAATGACCGGGTTTTGCCCATTGCTCGAAAGAAGTTTTTATGGGATCCCTATCTACCAAAATTTTGACTTCTGGTTTCCGCGAACGAATAATCACTGAGTCCTCCTCTTTCCAGACAACACATACAAAGAGACCTGCCAACATAGAAAGACGTGGGCTGGGCTAGTTTGTCGTTTGATACAGTTTGATCCCTTAACTCAATTAATAGTACCCTTAGAGCCCGCTTCTTCCCCATACTACAGCCACGGTGGTCCTCCCTGGACCGCCCGGATCCCACGAGTTAATAGAAAGTTAGATCTACATTGGATCTCACCTGAATCGCCCCATCTATCCTCCTGAGGAGAAGTTTGTTTTCAAACCCCGGTTCAAACAGGAGAAGTACGCCATGCTAATGTGCCTTGGATGATCCACATCTCAGGGTCAGGCGCCGATGAGCACATTGAACTATCCATGTGGCTGATAGCCCTCACAGTCCAGGCACAACGACGCAATTATCAGGGGCGCGCTCTACCGCTGAGCTAATAGCCCGTTGTGCGGCCCCCCGCAGTGCATCATTGGTCGACCTACGTTGGGAAAGCTTGGGGCAGTGACCTCCACTGTTCACTTGAAAATGAAGTTTCACTCCGACAGTAATGAAGTAGTCACCGTTCTGGTCGACTTGCAATCCGCTAGAAGGTGTCATTACATGGGCCTTAAGGAACAAGGCGACAATGAGGCGAAGAAGACGGACACCACGAACAAGGGCGGGAATCAAATCAATGTTACCGATTTAGACGCCAGGTACGACCCGGACAGTGATGTAGAAGAAGGAGACGACAATCTAACCCGGGAGCTCAAGAACAAAATTAAAAGGCCAAAGGCGGACGGTGAGCTTGTCCAACTAGAGCTGGGGAACGACCCGGAGAAGACAAGGGCAGTGGGGAGCGACCTTCCCCCGAAAGTACGAGATCAGTTGATCCAGCGTTTAAGAGAACACACTGATGTATTTGCTTGGAGTGTTGCCGATATGCCGGGCATTCCGCCGGAGGTAGCTTGTCATCACCTGGCCGTTAACCCCGCAGCCAAATGAGTCGCCCAGAGAAGAAGGGTGCAAAGTGAGGAGAAAGGACAAGCGGCCATAAAAGAAGTCGACGACTTGCTGGAGGCCGGATTCATCAAAGAAATTAAGTATACAACATGGTTATCCAATGTAGTTCTGGTCAAGAAGGCCAACGGGAAATGGCGCATGTGCGTCGACTACACTGATCTTAACTGGGCATGCCCTAAAGACACATTTTCGGTGCCTAGTGTGGACCTGCTGGTTGATAGCGCAAGCGGGTTTCAATTGCTCTCATTTTTGGATGCTTACTCGGGTTACAACAAGATAGCAATGCACCCACCCAATCAAGAAAAAACTGCTTTCATGACAGCAAGGGGGAACTACTGTTACTTAGTCATGCCCTTTGGGTTGAAAAATGCTGGAGCTACTTACCAGAGAATGACGAATAGAGTTTTTCGAGTTCAAATCGGCAGAACGGACGAGGTATACTTGGATGACATGATCATTAAAAGTAAACAAGACATTGATCATGTGGCCGATCTGAAAGAGGTGTTTATGGAAGCCCGCAAGAACTCACTGAAGCTAAACCCTGAGAAGTGCACATTCGAAGTCAGAGCGGGCAAGTTTTTAGGGTTCTATTTAACGGAGCGGGAAATCGAGGCGAATCCAGATAAATGCAGAGCGGTGACAGAGATGAGGTCGCCCACTAGCAAAAAAGAGATCCAAAAGTTGAACGGGATGATAGCCGCTCTCTTGCGATTCATTTCAAAGGCAGCCAGCAAGTCCCTCCCGCTCTTCAAATTGCTCAAGAAGGAGGCTCAGTTTGAGTGGTCGCCCGAGTGTGATCAAGCTCTAGACCAGCTGAAGGAGGCTTTGTTGCAACCACTTATCTTGACGACACCAGAACCCGGAGAAATGTTATATCTGTATCTGTCCATCAGTGATGAAGCTTTAGCGACCGTGCTAGTGCGGGAGGACGAGACAAAACAGAATCCCGTATATTTCGTGAGTAAAGCGCTCTAGGGACCGGAGCTCAGGTACCAAAGAATTGAGAAGCTAGCCCTGGCGCTGATTGTGGCAGCCCGAAGGCTGAGATCGTATTTCGTGGCCCACCAGATCGTCCTCAGAACAGACCAGCCCATCCGACAGATCTTACATCGACCTGACCTAGCCGGAAGAATGATTAAATGGGCGGTGGAACTCTCTGAGTTCGGCATCAAGTATGAAACCAGAACAGCCACTAAAGCACAAATCCTCGCAGATTTCATAGCTGAGATGACCCCGATCTAGGAAGAAGGGCCTGAACCGACCTGGACACTGTATGTGGATGGCTCCTCCAATAGCAAAGGGAGCGGAGCGGGGCAGGGGTGATCCTAGAAAGCCCAGAAGGAATGACGGTGGAGGTCTCTTTGACATTTTCGTTTTCCACCTCAAACAACCAAGCGGAATATGAGGCATGCATTGCTGGACTCATGCTCACCCGTGAATTCAAAGTGCAAAGGGTCGAACTCCACTCAGACTCTCTGTTGGTAGTATCACAGATTAAGGAGGCGTTTGATACAAAGGATGAAGTGTTAAGGAGATACCCTGCTAAAGTAAGAGAGCTGCTCGAGCAGTTCAACCACGCAGAAGTACAACACATTCCCAGATCAGAGAATGCAAGGGCCGACGTGCTCTCAAAACTGGCCAGCACGAAAACGCCAGGAAATCACAGAAGTGTAATTCAGAAGATCCTTCCCCAACCCAGCGTCAACCTGGAAACATTTCCAAACTTAGATGTTTGCATGATCAACCTTGACGAGACATGGATCGATCCCATTCTAAAGTATATCAGGGACGGGGAAGAGCCAAACGATCCAAAAAAGGTGGCCTTGACGCGTAGACGAGCATCATCTTACTCTGTCATCGAAGGAAGATTATTTCGAAGAGGATTCTCTATGCCACTGCTAGAGTGCCTAACACCAAATGAGGCCGACTACGTTTTGAGGGAGATCCACGAAGGAATATGTGGAAACCACCTGGGAGCACGAGCTTTAGCAAAGAAGGCACTAAGGGCAGGATACTATTGGCCCACGATGGACGAGGATGCAAGCAACCTAGTTAAAAAATGCGACAAGTGACATAGGCACGCTGATGTGCATATCGCTCCCCCAGTTGAGTTAAATAGCATAACCGCACCATGGTCGTTCTCCTGGTGGGGGATCGATCTCTTGGGTCCATTCACGGTCGCCCCAGGACAGCTGAAGTACCTAACTGTCGCAGTAGATTACTTTACCAAGTGGATTGAAGCCGAGCCTTTAGCGACCATCACTTCCAGGAACTGTTTGAAATTCTTTAAGAAGAATATACTGGTCCGGTTCGGGATCCCAGAGGTATTGGTCTCAGACAATGACACTCAATTCACAGATAAAAATTTCCAAGAGTCCATGGTAGAACTAGGAGTAAAGCAGCGCTTTACCTCTGTTGAACACCCACAGACGAACGGCCAAGCAGAGGCCGCCAACCGAGTGATCTTTATACGCGGGTTGAAGAGAAGGTTAGATGAAGCCAAAGGAAGATGGGATGAAGAACTCCCCTTCGTTCTGTGGGTGTAAAGAACGACCCCCCATTCATTGACGGGTGAGGCCCCATTCAAGATGGTCAACGGGGTGGATGCACTCATTCCAGTGGAAATCGGAGAACTTAGTTGGAGGACGGCTAACCCAAAACCACCCGAGCAGAACGACGAAGCGCTCAGAGAAGAGCTCGACCTAATTGAAGAACTGTGCACCAAAGCTTCACTGAGGGAAGCACTTGTGAAACAGGAGATGCCAACTAGATACAACGCCAAGCTCGTTCCAAGATATTTCTCAGTTGACCAACTCGTGCTAAGAAATGCGTCTGTAGGGACGGTGCAACTCCAAGGTAACAAAGGAGGGAACGTTGAAAAGAAGTAAATGGGGGACGAACCCGCATGTCGCGAAGAACGATCGCGTACATGGTGAATTTGAGAGAGGAAGGGACCGTGGCCACATACTCGTCCGAAGAAGGGCCTTCCACCGCCCATATCTGACCCGGGTCGCCTATCATATTCGCGAAATATTGAAGTACCTCATCCCCAGGGCGAAAGATCGAAGGTACGTTGTTGAGCACGGTCAAAGAAATCCAAGAGCGGTCTTCTCCAATCACGCCTCCCCAGTCAGGATCCCCTACTCCGTCAACGTGCCGCGAGTCCCGCTCCGAACAAGCCTAGGTAGTAGCAACGTGGGCGGGGGTATTGGCGGTCGCTGAGGGTTCGACAGTATCCTCTGATTCTCGAGAATGGGTATGCGCGAGATTACCCATAGAAATTGTCCGGTCGGAAGACATGCTCTCACCAGACAAGTTGGTAGAAGAGGTAGGCGGGCGAGCTTCAGATTGAGGCTCGTTCATTGAAGCGCACGAAGCAGGACGAGTACAAATTTCTGCCAACCGAACAGGAGGACTGCTGCCAGATCCAGATCCTGCAAGAAGGGTGGCAAGAAAGTCAGACCACCTATAGACGACCTACAGAAGGGGGCGACAAGGTCGACCCCGGGTCTAACGCCCCCTCCTCGCTGAAGTTGGAATAAGAAGGAAAAATCAAAAGTCGGGGCTAGAAATTAATAAGATGACAAGTACCTGGAGTTGGAGACAAGCTGGTCGCACTAGCAATTACTAGAAGAAGGCGGTCTGGAGTTGAATCGCGTCGGAGTAAGAAGTCGCTCACCGGAAAACACCTCGCCAGAATATCACCGGAAACCTGGTCGCTCACCGGAGAATGCAAGTCGTTCTCAGAGCAAAAATACGAGAAAACGAAATGAGAAATGAAGGAAGGGTGCCCCATATATAGGGGAAGCAGGCCAGGAATTGAAGCGACATGACCCTTCGCTTCCAGCATTAATGACGCCCCTCGAAAATTGAACCACCATCATTACGCGCCCCCATTGGAAAACGCAAAATGTCACAACTGTCACCTCGAAAGGCGAAACGTCACATCCATCAAACTCAGAACGCCACGTCATCAAGAGGTAAAGGGGAACCTGTTGCTCGGGCATGAATGCAAGTCGCCTTAGCACAGGCGACCATACGAAGGCAAAGTCGCTCCTTTGGGAACAATCGTTCCCAGACCTGAACCCGTCCCTATGGACGTCTTCGGCTTGGGGGGCAACTGTTCTGGACTGGGCTGGAGCCCAACATTGTCACAAGGCCGGCCGCAAGCGGCCCAATTAACGAAGCAGAGAGACATGACCTAGATCTGCAAGATCAACGGCTCAGATCAAGTCATACGCGATCCGACGGTCGCCCGCAGAACCGCTGACACTATATATAGAGGCCTGACCTCAGCTGACAGGTAGACTTTTCACACATAACGTTACTCTGCTCGAATATTACTCCACTGACTTGGGCGACAGAGTGTCATCGCAGGTACACCCTACCGGAGCTCTGTACGCGACCAGCAACTATTCATCCCGACTTCACCATCACCTTCGTTCAAATAGCAAGCGACCTCAACGAGCCAGTAACGTGACCAGGCAAACCTTGATGGCCACGTCGGGCCGGATCGCCTATAAATTTGCTTTATGTACCTACTGATATGTTTCCTCTAAAAAGGCAATATGGTGGAAAAGGAGCATTTATGGTAAAAATGTGTGTGGCTCTCCAGAATTCGTCTTACTTACAAAATACAAATTACAAACGGTTGGTGTTAGTATATCACCCTTATCAATCGAAGATACAGTAGTATTAGGTAGGAACGATGGTGGTTTGAGGTTGGTTCAAGGTGGAGCAGCAGTTTTAATTAAGGAAGTAATTAATCTCCTCCACCAGACCAAATGTCCCTCCTTCATCCAACCAACGTTTGGTGTCAAAATCTGCAACATCCAGCGCCTCCCTCAAAGTTCTACACTGCACTGTCGGTATTTTCCCTTTTTACTCTCTCACTCCCCCCCTTAACTTCACCGACAATTCATACCCATCCCAAGTCATTCATTTATTCATTAATACGATATTCATAAACGTATGCTTCATAGCTTCCACCACCGCATTGGTTCCTACGAATCACTACTACTAACTAACATAATTGACGATAAATTCTGAGGTAATCTTCTTGATTGTTGTAAGAAATATTTTAAATTTGATTTAACTATTAATTAGTTAATATAATCGGTGGCGGACCCGGGCGTCAAATTTTTTAAGGTCAGTGTCAAATGGGTGCAAAACTTAGTCTACTAGTGCAATTTAAAATTTTCAGGGGTTCAAAATAAAAATTTCAAGAGATTTGGACTATTTATATAAAGCGGTAAGTGCAATTTTTGTTTTTCCAGGGGTTCAAGTAAAACCCCTGGGTACAAGGTAGGTTCGCCACGGCATATAATAAATAGTATTTGAAGTACCACGTGTTTGTCACGTGACGTGGCGGCGCTGTCATATGTTACGTTACGAATAATCATAGCCGTTTTGTAGTTACCGCCGGCTGATCACGCTTCCTCGTGTAATGTGTTTGGATGGGTGGTGGTGTTGCCGCGAAAATTTACGGCGAAGGCAAAATTTTCCACAGCCAAGTTGAAGCTCAATTTCCTAGCTTCATTGTTGCCGCAGATTTTCCATCTTTAGACGTGCGTTTGGCATGGAAACGTGCATCCAAACACACACTAAGTGTTAATTGTTTTTTTACGAGAAAATGCAGGAACTGATGAACCCTACAAACAGCAGTTTTACATGAGAAAAAGTACCGATCTGATTTATTTATTTATTTATTACGATGGAAAAAAATAAAGTGGAAGTAAATGAAATAAATTTATCTTTTCAAGATAGTGGTGGAGTGGAGGAAACCCAAGAAAAACTATCAACCATAGAAATTGGGCGCGCACTTTACCATATTGGTCTGTCTATCTAACCCAATAGTATAGTATATAGTACATATATATTCCTCCATTTTCCAGGAATATGCATTTCTTGCTCTCCTGTATTTCCTTCCCATTTTCTGTTTCACTTCATCAAAACACTGCAAGTAAAATCCATCCAAAGAAATTAGTTTGTCAATTTTCTATTTGCCCCCCTCACACTCCTCCACTGCAATGAACAGCAATACTAGTAGTAGAAATAAAAAATGGTTGATTCCCACTAATTTGGAAGAAGGTGCAGTGAACTTGTTAAATTATTATATGGTGAAGAAGGTGAAGGACAAGTCCCGAATTTCTCTCTTCGTTTCTCTCCTTTTGATTGGTTGGGTTATTCACAGATGGATCTTCTCTTTCTCCAATTGGCTTCCACTTGCACTTCTTCTCTGGGCATCTACACAAGTAATCTCTCCCTCTCATCTCTCTTCCTTCAATTAGGGGTTTGTTAATTACTTAATTAATTAATTAATACGTTAAGCAATTAGTTAGTTCTTGTTCTGTTGTTATCTTGCGAAAATAAATGTTCCTTCATTGATGTTGTTATTTTGCAGTATGGTAAATATGAGCGCAAAGTACTTGAGGAAGACTTGAATAAGAAATGGAACCGTATCATAGTCAACACTTCGGTACCTTTTTCATTCCAAAAATTCTTCCTTTGCAATTCTCACTTTCTCTACTTGACTTCAACTTCCTCTCTAATCTTCACATAGCCTGTCACGCCATTGGAACAATGTGATTGGTTCAATCTCCTCCTCACACAAATCTGGTCCAACTATTTTAATCCCAAGCTCTCTAGAAGGTTATCCGCCATTGTCGAGGTAAAATTTACCCGTCTTTGTATATTTTTACATCTTTATTCAACATTTAAATGATTCTGCGTGTACCAGTCTAATCACTAACCGTGATCATGGATGATGAAACTAACTCATAAGCTTTGTCTTTCTTTTGTGTCTCAGAAACGATTAAAGCTCAAGAAACCAAGATTTATAGTAAGTAACAAAACAATCATTTTCATCTTTCATATTTGCCACATGTGTGCTGAAATGAAATGATCATTTTCTGTAGGAAAGAGTTGAGGTGCAGGAGTTTTCACTTGGATCATGCCCTCCAAGTTTAGGCCTTCAAGGGATGAGATGGACAACCTCTGGTGATCAGGTTTTAATTAGTTTCCATCACATTTCAGATGTTATTTCTAACATCTTAGATACTTGATTAAACAGATTCCTCTTTCTTTGTTTAATCAAGGTTTATGTCTGAATTCTGATGCTCTTTTTCCCTGTAGTTTTTTAGATTTTAATATAGAATTCTACTGGCTTCACAGAGAGTCCTGAAAATGGGTTTTGATTGGAACACAAGTGAAATGAGCATTTTGATGGTTGCAAAGCTTGCCGTTGGTACTGCCCGAATTGTGATTAACAGTCTTCATCTCAAGGGTGATGTATGTAAAATAACATCCTTTGCATTTATACTTGCTTCAATGACATGCAACAGGGCTTTTTCTATAATTAAAGAAGTAACAGCATTAAAAACAAATTAGGAGGTTGCTATAGAAGAACTACTATTAAATATTATTTTTGATTACATGTATACCACAGTTTTAAAGAAAATTATTTTCTTTAGATAGATTCCTCAAGTTCTGAGCCAGCTACTGCTTGTCCTTTTTCATACATATTTTTGCAGCTTCTTGTTACACCAATTCTAGGCGGAAAAGCACTTCTGTATTCATTTGTATCGACGCCTGAGGTGAGAATAGGAATTGCTTTTGGAAGCGGCGGAAGCCAATCAGCCACTGAGGTGCCTGGGGTTTCTCCTTGGCTGGTATGTTTCAGAGAATCTAACTTATCAAAATCCTTAGAAAAAAGTTGATGTCTATCATTTCTGGGGAATTTTGGATAAGTGAATCAGGAACTGTTGTGTTGTTTATAAAAATCCTATACATTTCATCTTTTGACTCACATGGACTTTGTCTTGGAGGAACATTCTTTAAGATTTCAAGTCTCTTTTTCCAACTTTCATGCTAATTATCCCCCAGTGTCATATGAACTGTCATGTTTCACGCTGATAGTAAGTTTACCCTTTTATACAGGTTAAAGTTTTTACTGACACTTTGGTTAAGACGTTGGTAGAACCTCGACGCCGATGTTTCACTTTGCCTGTAGTTGATTTAAGGAAATATGCTGTTGGAGGCATGCTATATGTATCAGTGATTTCGGCAAAAAAGCTTTCCAGGAGTTGCTTCAAGGGGAGCCAACAAAATGACACAAGCAATGGCTGTTTGGAAGCCAACTTGAGTGAAGAGGACTTGCAGACATTTGTAGAGGTGGAGGTGGAGGAACTGACAAGGAAAACAGGTGTTAGCACAGGTTCAACTCCAAGATGGGATGCAACATTCAATATGGTTTTACATGATAATACAGGAATAGTGCGCTTCAACCTTTATGAGAGCCCACTTGATGGTGTGAAGTATAACTACCTAGCATGTTGTGAAATCAAGGTACCATCATCTTAATCTCATAGATGTTCATTTTTTGAGCTAGCAATAAGATTACTAATTACATCGATTGTAGGATGTTACTTTGGCTGTCAACAAATATGTGTTCATTTGGACAAGCAATGTTTTTAATCTCATTGTGGTAAAGTTTATCATATATACTATTCGAAGCTAAACTATTTCTTTGTCTCTGAGAAGATGAGGCATGTTGAAGATGGTTCAACAATAATGTGGGCAATAGGGCCTGATTCTGGTGTAATAGCAAAGCATGCAAAGGTTTGTGGAGAGGAGGTTGAGATGGTCGTCCCTTTTGAGGGGGAAAACTCAGCAGAGGTACAATATTTTCCCCTCTTTCAAGCTTTCTTTGCTTTATGATGGAACACTTTGGTTATCTTACATTAGTAGTGCTTGATTTTCATCTAGCTTATGAGGTTGTCCTTCTTTCCTAATTAAAACATATACGCTCTTTGAGTACCAGAAAATAAGAATCTGATTGCTTACCTATAGTCTTCTATATCTTTTTGTATGGCATATAAAAAGAACATGATTATGCCCTCTTGGTGGCCACAAAGGCTCCAATGTCATGTCAAGGACAAATTGTCATAGAAGTTTAAGTTATCAGATTAAAGGGGTAAAGTTTCATGTTGGTAGTCTTCTGGAGTAATGCTTGTAAATTGTTGTAACTGCAATAGTATTTTATGTTGAATGAGTTTGTTGTATCAAATAGTTCGTATTTTGTGATTTCTAAATCAAACAGCCTTTTAGTGTACCACCTACTTACATGGCATTCTTTTCTGTTGTTTCTTTTCTGACTGATTTTTCATGATAGAGTCCCTATCAAATTGTCCTTAAAGTGACATTTTCAATGTTGAAAATGAAAGTCGATTTACCTTTTAATGAAAATGAAAACAAAATTGTTAGTTAATGAATTGTTTTATTCACTTGGCTCTTATAAAGTTATAATTTACTTTTTTAGTTAAAGGTGAGGATTGTAGTGAAAGAGTGGCAATTTTCTGATGGTTCGCATAGCGCAAACAACCTCCATGCTAGTCCTCAACAATCACTTGGGGGATCATCAAATCTTCTATCAAGAACTGGAAGGAAACTTAAGATAACTGTTGTAGAAGCAAAGGATCTAGCTGCAAAAGACAGATGTGGAAAATTTGACCCGTACGTTAAGTTGCAGTATGGAAAGGTGAGTGTCACTGGTGGTCTGTTGGACTCTTAATACTTTATGAACTGATGAACTGGGGCCTCTTCCACATTTATATTGAAAAGTTATTGATGCAATGTGAGTTCATAATAACATTTTTATCTGATTCCGTTATTCATTATCTTTTCAGGTTGTCTTGAGAACAAAGATTGCTCCTCCTCCCACTACTCCAAATCCTGTCTGGAATGATACATTTGAAGTATATGAGAATAGTGGTGATGAATACCTAAAGGTGAAATGCTTAAGTGAAGAAATTTTTGGAGATGAAAACATTGGTAGTGCACATGTAAACTTGGAAGGACTGGTGGAGGGGTCAATCAAGGATGTATGGATCCCTCTTGAAGGAGTGAGTTCTGGTGAGTTAAGACTTAAAATTGAAGCACTTAGGACGGATGACCAAGAGGGATCAAAGGTATATATTTCTTGAACGTGAAATTAACCCTTCTAGTAATTCTAGTTACAAATTATAAAAAAATGTGCAAAGGTCATACTTGATCTAATATCACTTCAGTTATTTACCCTTGCCGAATTTTCAACTTTGGCATATTCATTCTTTGATAGGTTTACCCGTTAGTTACGATCAGTTAATTAGGTTGAGTTAGTTAGGAATGAGCTAGTTAGTAAAGGCTTGTTGCCTATAAATAAGAAGAGAGACTTAGAGAGAGATCTATCTTGTCATTTGATTAGACTTGTGGGCCTTTTGGCATTAGGTGAGTCTAGAGTCTCTCGAATATTCTAGAAAATCATTGTACTTTTCTCTATCTTCTTCAATAAACTAGTTGGTTTGTATCATTCTTGTAACATGTACTGCTTGTTTGTAATGGACTCAGGGTTCAGCTTCAAGCTCAGGCAATGGTTGGATCGAACTTGTTCTGATTGAAGCAAGGGATCTCATTGCCGCCGATCGTCGAGGAACAAGTGATCCTTTTGTGAGGGTAAATTATGGAAATTTGAAGAAAAGAACAAAGGTTAGAACACTTCATCTGATGTTTCTCTTGCATGAATCAAATTTAGGATTTACAATTTAATTGGGGTTGCATATACCAGTTGATGGTGTTATGACACAAACACAATTATAATTATAGATGATAGCATATGCTGTTCCTGGTTTTTCTCACAATTTCATATTTCCTCTGCATTTGTATGCTGTTATTATTTCACTCTCTAGCTGTGGAATTAACTGGTAGGTTGTAGAAAAAACTCTCAACCCTCGCTGGAACCAGACCTTAGAGTTCCTAGACGATGGCAGTCTCCTGGAACTGCGTGTGAAGGACCATAATGCTTTACTGCCCGAATCAAGTATAGGTGAATGTGTTGTAGAATATCAAAGGTTGCCTCCAAACCAGATGTATGACAAGTGGATACCTCTCCAAGGTGTGAAAAGTGGTGAGATCCACATCCAAATTACGAGAAAAGTTCCAGATATGCAATCAACACAAACTCCAGACTCTCAACCTTCGTTAAGTAAATTACACCAAATTCCTAGCCAGGTGAGATAGTCTTCCATTTTCCAAAATACACACACACATAAACATGATAACAATGCCTTTTCAGGTCCGAGGATTAAGTATTGTATTGGTTGTCTTAAAAAGGCAGTGCATATGATAACATCTTCACATTCAACATTCAGTTTGTAGAAATGTATATGGGGTTGAGTTTGTTTGCCTTGTTCATTTTTCCATGTATGTGGATATTCATATCCTACACATTTGCTTTGCTTACAAGAATTTTTAGGTACACTAACTAGTGTCTATTTGCTATGCTACTTCTTCTTGGGGGCATTTCTTTCATTGCTAAAATCATTGGTGGAATGTATTTATGTTCATTTCTATTAGAAACAATTCATTCATTCGTTGTGTAATTTATGAGTATTCTAATTTTCATTTTACGTCGTTATTCTCATATAGTGTTGAAATTGAACATTATATTATATCAGATAAAAGAGATGACGAAAAGGATTCGGTCATTAATAGAGGATGGAAATCTGGAAGAACTGTCTGCAACATTGAGTGAGTTAGAAACTTTGGAGGATACACAGGAAGGGTATATAACCCAGTTGGAGACTGAGCAAATGCTTCTTCTCAGCAAAATAAATGAACTGGGCCAAGAGATCATCAATTCTTCTCCTTCCCTCAACAGAAGTAGAAGTTAATTCCCATTCCCATTGGCATCATCTATTTAAGTTGAGGTTGTTGTTGCTTGTTAGTTCAGATTTATTTTCCCATGTAAAATATTGCTTGTGGGAATCATCAGTGACGGATTCTGTACATGTGTAGCCAAATTGTCTTCAGGTTACCCTCCACATATTGACAGTATATCTGTACATGTATAATTTATCTATTGATTATAATAATAGCTATACATGTTATCAATTTTTAACTAAAACCAATAGTGCTTGCTATACCTTGGTTCGATATCGAAATCTTCATTTTGATTGTGTGAAATTATCAATAGTGTTTGCTATTTTGCTTGCAGACAAAAAAAATATTACGGCCTAATACGAGAACAAAAAAATAATGAATAAATATTTTTTTTTGACAATAATGAATAAATAATTCATGTTTCATCTATTATAGAAATTAGTACCAATAACATTTCCCTTAAACCTTCTCCTTCTTACATCTGATAAAAAAGTGTAAATATCTATATTCTTCTTAGAAAGACACAAGTACCTGCTGGAGGAGAGTTGTGCAGGGAGAAAGAATAGAAAACGCAGAAAAGAGAGGGAAAAACTGGGCAAGGCAATTAAAGCGTAATTTAAAACTGTATCGAAAGATTCTTGTTATTACAAGGAGTCGAAGGTGTATATATACAAAGATGCAGCGCCCATATTGGGCCTATATTTCGACTGGGCCACATATTGGCCCATTGGATGTTTTACTAGTTACACCTAACAATACTAAGAGCAATTGAATTACAAACATATTCAATATTTCCTCTTAATTCACACTGCAGTGACATCATCCCAAGCATTGTTCTTAGTTCTTCAAATCTTTCCTTTTGCAATGGCTTGGTCATTGCATCAGCTACTTGAAGTTCTGAGCAGCAATATTGCAGGTTCAGCTTCTCATTGTTGACTTGATCACGCAGGAAGTGATATCTGGTCTCTATATGCTTCGACCTACCATGAGCGACAGGATTCTTGGCCAGATCTATCGCAGACTTGTTGTCGATCAGCAATTTCATTGTTGTGATTCTGTGCAGACCAGTTTCAGGCAATAGCATGCTTAGCCATGATGCTTGACATGCTGCAAATGAAGCAGCCACATACTCTGCTTCGCAGGAGGATAAAGCTACTATGCTTTGCTTCTTCGAGCACCATGAGATGGGTGTTGTTCCATACATGAAGACATAGCCACTTGTGCTCTTTCGATCACTCTTGTCCCCACTCCAGTCGGAATCAGTGTAACCAAACACTTCAGCAGTAGCATTCGACTCAGTCTTGCTAGGGAATAAAATACCCTGACTTTGTGTTCCCTTTATGTACCTAAGCACTCTTTTTGCAGCTATTAGATGGGAGGTTCTTGGCTCCTCCATGAATCTGCTGATCATTCCAACACTAAACATAATGTCAGGTCGAGTGTTGCAGAGGTACCTAAGGGATCCAACAATCTGTTTGTAGAGGGTGGCATCTACTTCACTCTCTGTATCATCTTTCGACAGCTTGCTGCTTGTGTCAGTTGGTGTCATGTCGAATCTGTTCAGGATATCTGCTGCATATTTCGACTGATGCAGAAATATTCCCTTGCTTGTCTTCACAAATTGCATTCCTAAGAAATATGATAGATGTCCTAGATCACTCATTTCGAATTCAGACATCATCACCCTCTTAAAAGAGTCGACTTCAATCTCATTGCTGCCAGTTACTAGTAGATCATCTACATACAGGCACAGCAGTAATTGAGTTTCAGTTCCATTCTTCTTAACTTACACACCATGTTCATTGGTGCCTCTAGTGAACTTTTGAGCCAAGAGAAATCCATCAATTCTCTTGTTCCATGCCCTTGGGGCTTGCTTAAGTCCATATAGAGCCTTCTCAAGCTTGAATACCTGTCCCTTTAATTCAAATCCAGGTGGTTGGCAAACATAGACTTCCTCCTCCAAAGGTCCATTGAGAAATGCTGATTTTACATCAACTTGATGTAGGGGCCAGCCTCTATGACTTGCCAATGCCACTACCAGTCTTATGGTCTCGATCCTGGCTACAGGGGCAAAGACTTCATTGAAATCCAACCCAGGCTTCTGCAGGAAACCTTTAGCTACTAATCTGGCCTTATACTTGGCCACTTCTCCATTGGGTTTGACTTTGGTCTTGTAGACCCATTTCACACCTATTGCCTTCTTTTGTTTTGGAAGTTCGACTAACTTCCATGTGCCATTTTCTCTATTGACTTCAGCTCATCAATCATAGCTTCCTTCCGCTGTTTGTGATTAAGAGCTTGCTCCAGGCTCACTGGTTCTGCTTCAACCATTAGTGCAAAGTGCGTCAGGTCTCCTTCTGCTGTAATAGCAGAATCTAGGAATGTGTCGAATCCTTCTAGCCTTACTGATCTCTGCCTTTCCCTCTGTGACCTTCTGATAGGTTCGACAGTAACGGGTTCTGCAGTTTCAGTAGCTACATTCTGATCCTCTAGATCCTGAACTTCATCAAAGTCCAGTACTGTAGTTCTTTCACAGCCTTCTTCATTCTGAGTATCCCAGTTCCACTTTTTCGACTCATCTACTATGACATCTCTGCTCTTCACTATTTTCTTCTGCACAGGGTCATACAGTTTGTATGCTCCTGTCGAATGATAACCAACAAGGATCATTTGTTGTGCTCTATCATCCAGCTTCTTCCTTAGTTGCTCAGGGACATGTCTGTAACATAATGAGCCAATTATTCTGAGATGCTTGACACTTGGCTTTCTTCCTAGCCAAGCTTCTTCAGGTGTCTTCCCAATCAATCTCTTTGTGGGGCACTTGTTCAGAATGTATACTGCTGTGGCTACTAGTTCTCCCCATAAGCTGTGAGGTAGCTTCTTTTCATTCATCATACTTCTCACCATGTCGAGGATGGTTCTATTTTTCCTCTCAACTGTTCCATTATGCTGAGGTGTGTAAGGTGGAGTGACTTCATGTACTATGCCTTCATTTTCACAGAATTTTGCAAATTCATGTGAGTTGTATTCACCACCTCCATCTGTTCTAAGAGTTTTGATTGCACACTCACTTTGCTTTTCAATCATCACCTTGAAGTTTCTGAATGCTCCAAGTACTTCACTCTTCTTATTGATCAGGTACACCCATGTCATTCTGGTGTACTCATCAATGAATGTGACAAAGTAATTGTTCCCTCCTAATGAACTAACCTCAAAGGGACCACAAACATCAGAGAATATCACCTCTAACTTCTTCTTTGCTCTGCCTGGCACTTCTGATTTGAAGGAGTTTCTAGGTTGCTTCGATTTGTAGCAGCTATCACATACTTCACCAGGCATTTTCACTGCTGGCAGCCCATGAACCATCTTCTTCTCATGTAGTTGTCTCAAGCTGTTGAAGTTTAGGTGGCCAAATCTTCTGTGCCACTTCCAGTTTTCACCATCAACAGTGGTTGTGAGGCATTGCTCTTCAATTACTTGCAATTTGATCTTGAAGGTTGTGTTACTTTGCATTGGCACATTCAGGATCAGCCTCTTGTTTGAATCAAACAATCTGAGACTGTTATCATCCATTTCGACAGAGAATTTCTTCTCAATCATCTGCCCAAGACTTAGCAGATTGCTCCTCATCTTTGGTACATAGAACACTTCCTGAATGTAGCACCACTTTCCATCTTTCGACAGAAACTTTATGGTACCAATTCCTTCTGCAGTGACTCTGCTGTTGTCTGCAAATCCGATTCTTTTACTTATTTGCTTCAGTTCGACAAACCACTCCTTTGGTTTGAGCATCCTGTGTCGAGATACCATTCGACAGATTTTTCTTCGATCTCATTTGTGTCTGCCTTCAGCAACAACAATTCTGTGTCAGTAGTTGTCATGAAGGATAATTCTTCATCATTGTTGCTGGCCATGTTGGAGGCATCACCGGTGTCACTACTGCCCTGCCACACATACATTGCACAAATATTTTGAGCATCACAAGTGTTTCCACTTTCACTAGTGTTCCCACTGTTTTGCTCACTACTTTCAGCAACTGTTACATTGAGATGAGTGTCTTCTTCAATCTCATCATCTGTAACTGCCATTAGCATTAATCCTTCTGAGTCAGAATTAGAGTCTGTGCCATTACTATTTTAGTAGAAGAGCTGTTGGAAAGTGCCATGGGAAATAGCTGTTGTAAATGTAACAGTATGATGGAAAGAGAGGATGGAAGAAGAAGAAGAAAAAGAAACGAAGAGTGACTAGTCGTATTTGTAATTGTAGGACTGAAAATGGTGCTGAGTAGCAGCATCGTTATATCATCATCACCACCATCCAAATTCAAATTCTCACTTCGCATTCTCAATTCATTCTCTTTCTCTTCTCTATCAACCACTGATCATGCTAGGGTCCCTCTCCCTCTCCCCAACGACCATGAAAATAAACCCTCACTCACCGCCATCGACCGCATCGTCCTCCGCGTACGCAATTTAGCCTCACAACCACAACCTTCCGACTCAACCCGAATCGCCGATCATTTTCTCCGCCGAGAATGGCTTCGTCCCGACCAGACCGTTTTCCCATTGCAGAAGGAAGAGCAAGAGGATAAAGAGTCGATGATTAAGAAGATCAAGAAGAATAGGAAAAAGGAGGTAAAGGCGCCGCATTTGGAATTTGCAGAAGCGACGCTTGGGGTTGAAGAGCTAAGGCGATTGCAAACTCTGGGAATACATCTCAAGGTGAAAGTCAGTGTTCCCAAAGCTGGTCTTACGCGCCCCGTCCTCCAAAAGATTCATCATCAGTGGAACAGCAATGAGTTAGTGAAGCTCAAGTTTCACGAGCTCCTTGCTCAAAACATGAACTTGGCTCATCACATTGTTGAGGTTGCTCTCTTCCTTTAATTATCTCTTAAACTATCTATATACACTAGTAGTAATAGTAACCTCGTGCTTCATGTTTTGCTCAATCTCTTTCACTGCACATTATATTTATACACACACCCCAAACATCTATCCATACTAAGGTTTTAAATTGAGGTCACATCACTATCCTTGATATTGCAGTCGTGACCTAATTGCTTTTGTGGAGACACTGGAAATCTTGATGCCGCGGCCTATATCATAATCTCAGACATTTTTTTAGAACCTTGTTAATACTTGTATTTTTGCTTTGGTAGTAAGTATTGTAGCATTTTTGTGTTGAAGAATTTGCAAACTCAAATCTTGTAAATTTGTACAGCGTCGAACGGGAGGATTAGTTATATGGAGGTCTGGAAGTGTTATGTGGGTGTACCGTGGTAAGAATTATCAAGAGGCAAGAACCACTACCCAGTGGAATTCAAGGGGAGGTGATGAGAAGAGTGAGCCAGTTGAGTGGAATCAACAACTGCCTGAGAAAATGGCGGCCGAGGAGGTAGAGTTCAATAGGATGCTTGATGATTTCGGTCCTCGTTATGTTGATTGGTGGGGTACCGGAATACTTCCTGTTGATGCTGATTTACTTCCCCCTATTGTTCCTGGTTACAAATCACCTCTTAGGCTTCTTCCCACCAAAATGCATCCGAGAGTGACCAATGATGAGGTGACAAATATGCGAAAACTTGCCAAAGCTCTTCCTTGTCATTTTGCCTTGGGTAAATGTGAATTCGTCCACCGCACCACACTATTGTATTAAGTATTTATTCCTTTTACTGATGTAAATCTTGTGCTGACCTTCATGAAGGGAGAAATAGAAATCTTCAAGGTCTGGCATCTGCTATTCTTAAGCTTTGGGATAAAAGTTTAGTTGCAAAGATAGCTGTCAAACGCGGTATCCAGAATACAAACAATGAACTGATGGCTGAGGAGCTGAAGGTTTGTTATATGTACTTTCCCATTTGTTGCTAGTTGCTTGTGAAATTGAGCATGCTGCATGCGTAAAATGGTTTTATTGATTTGTAAACTGGTTTGTTTTACTTTTGTTGTCCAGAAATTAACAGGGGGCACCTTACTGCTAAGGAACAAATTTCACATTGTAATATATCGTGGGAAGGACTTTGTTCCAACCAGTCTGGCTTCTGCTTTATCTGAAAGACAGGAATTGACAAAACATGTGCAGGATGTTGAGAAGAAGGTGCGGTGTAGACCTGTTGGTGTTAATGCAACCCCATCCCGGGAAGATGAACCCACTGCACAAGCTGAAGCAGGGTCGTTGGATGAGTTCTATGAGGCACAAGCACAATGGCGAAGTGAGATATCAACTGAAGAACATGAAAAGACAATGAAAGAGGCGGCCCAAGCCAAGAATGTTAGGCTTATTAAAAAAATTGAACGTAAACTAACTATTGTAAGTATCCACTTATTTTATGAAGATTATATATGCTTGAGGAAGGTAGCTGTTTTTGATTGGTAGTACTTTCTGTGTTGAAATAAATTATATAAGCTTGATTTAAATAAGAAGAGGTTTGTTATGTTCATATACTTAGTCTGCAAGTTCGTGTCATGAGAAGAGGAACTACTGAGAGGTCATTGTGTTCTTTGGCATCTTGATGCAAGATCCTTTCTTTATTGACCAAATCTTGATGCAAGATCCTAAATTGCTATTTATATGTTATAATATTTATAGATCTGAACCTTGAAAATTGAGGTTTCCATTGCAACTAGGCTTATGATGTTTTGGGGGGATATTGTTCACTAGATAAACTTTGAAACTCGTTGAAGCTTTCAATATTTTGGTGTAGAAAAATCATGTCTTCTCAACTGTGGTTCAGCCTATGAAGTTAGGTCTGACATCACGGGCTTTTTGAATCTCAAATACAGTAACCTAGTTTTGTGCATAAAGCCTTAGAAATTTATTTGTACATAAAGCTGTAGAAACCCTTAACATCTGATACATTGGTGGATCATTAGGTCAAGTCAATAGGGACTAAATTTGTCGAGCTTGAATGCCTGATAAACTGATGAATTGAAAATAAAAAAAGAAAGCATTGGTAGGACTTGAGAGGTAAGCCCTGGTTTGAAATTTTGGATTCGTGATGATAATATTAATCCATTCAGCTTTTTGATTTATTTAATTGTTACTGCAGCACATGTTTGTCTGCTCGCTGTTTTATAAAGTGAAGTTTCGATCTTCGGCTTCATCTGAATTTCAAAGCCTGAATCAGCTGGTTGTATTTTAGTTCAACTTTATATGGTTATACGCCATACTAGAAGAATAGAATGAAGTATTTGTAATGTGTTTGTGTTTTTTGTTTTCTTATGAATATTTAATTATCTTTATTAGTTTATTCATAATGACACCTCTGAATACATGAACAGGCCCAGTCCAAAAGGATAAGAGCAGAGAAGCTATTAGCTAAATTAGAAGCGTCCATAGTTCCAGCTGGTTCTGATAATCACCGGGATGCGATCACAGATGAAGAACGTATTATGCTACGTGCGGTTGGTTTAAGAATGAAGGCGTACTTGCAACTTGGTGGGTTATTTTCAGCTGTATGGAAGTAACTAGATTTCAACGATGCAATACTAACAGCTGCATATGATAATTTGCAGGTACACATGGTGTTTTTTCCAGTGTCATTGAGAATATGCATCTGCATTGGAGACATCGAGAACTTGTTAAATTAATAACAAAACAAAAGACCATTGCTTTTGTTGAAGACACAGCTAGGCTACTGGAATACGCGAGTGGTGGAATATTAGTAGCAATTGATAGACTTCCCAAAGGATTTTCTCTTATTTACTATCGTGGAAAGAATTATAGGCGGACCATTACTCTGCGGCCTAGAAACCTTTTAACAAAGGCAAAAACATTGCAGCGTTCGATAGCCATGCAACAGCACGAGGTTCCAATTTTTTATACGGCAATTACAGTTTACAAGTCCATTTTCTCTTTTTATCTGTGACAACATTTGATCTTGTGCTAGTTGTGTTGTGCAGGCTCTGAGTCAGCATATAACTGAATTGGATGGAGAAATAGAAGAAATGAAAAAAGAACTTGTAAGTATTGAATGCATTAATATCCCTTGAAGAAACTGGGACAACCCTCCACCCCTTGTATTTTGAGTTTTGCACTGCTGAGACTGACTGAGATTTTGTCCAGTTTTATTTACTTGAGCATGTGGATCTATCAGCAGAGCTCTAACTCTTGATTTGTGGGAATAGATGTGGTAATTTTTTCTCTCCAAAACTGAGAGGAAACACTTATTCTTAAACAAAATTAAAAGTAGTATCTTACCCAATATATTATAGCCATATCTCTGATTTAACATTTCAATTGATGCACTCTTTGCATGTGAGATGCCTGGTCCTTACTTGTTAAAATTGTTTTTATTTTTTAGGGTATATTTATCGAACTAAAATTTATCCATTTATGCATTGGCATATGGCTTTTAGGCTTTCAAATAGTTCAAATGTCACGAGCTGCTGGCTTTTCTATAATTGTTCAATTTATGCGGGCAGGTGATTTGTTGAGATCAACAAGTAGCTCCACAAATATTTTTAGGAATGTTTTATATTTTAATATAGTCAATCAAATCTAGCAATAACAAATTTTCCGACAGACTTTCAATCCTTAGATTTTAATGTGGGTTCTATTTGAAGAGAGTTGGCCTATGTTGAAAAAAGTGTATAGCCCGCATTTCTCTTTAATATATCATACGCACAGTCCTCACCTCCACTTTTCCTTATTGATAGCATTCAAATATTTCTAGAATTTGGGTATACTCATGTAAATGTGATGGTTATATCTAATCACTGCACACAAACAGAACGACATCAGTTTCCTAATGTCTGTATAACAGCTAGTCTTAATATAGCTTTTTTCAAATTATCCATAGGATTTGTCTCAAGATTTGGAGCCTGAAGATAGACTGTGCGCAGAGGACCACAACCAAATTGACGATATATAATTCAATGAAGTATGATAACCCCCATCCCTTACTTGCTCTATTTTGAAATGGTTATCAAATAATTCCTAGCGAGTTTCATTTTGATACTTTTTAGTAGCACCTGCATATCTTATTTACTTGCAAATGTTTCAAACGTCAATTTTTTGCTATCAGTTGAAAGAGGGTAAGGATGATTAAGAATGATGGAAGAAACTAAAACACATTAAATGGTTCTTAATTAGAATGACTTTTAATTATCTGCTGGTTGTTATTTGCAGAATGAGGATGAAGTCGGATGGCAGTGATAATGATGGTAATTTTGATGACATGGAAGACAGTGGTAGCAATGATGAGGATTCCACATTTTTAGACTGGGAAAATTATGAGTTTCTTGCGCAGGCAGGTTGACAAATTTTCATTTTCAGAAGCTCCTAAATGACATTGGCCATCGCCTGCAGTCAGCTAGGTATTGTTGATTTTGCTATTTCATTATTTATTTTGTAGGTGCATAACTACAATTTCCATACTGTATTTCGCAAAGGATTGACCGCAAATTTTCTTTGATCAGATGAGACTTTTTTGCTTTTGAAGCCGACATACCCTTACATGAAGGGTTGTCAAGAGGCAGGCTCAAAAGAAATTCTTAGAGCTGATGTCTGTAATCCTATTTGTTCAAAGTCCTGGAAAATGTGCCTACAAAATGTCAAATCCCTCACCAATGTAATGCCAGTTGTGGTTCCACTGCTCTCTGAGACAGTGCTTTAAGGATATCAGCTAAATTTTGAGCAGTATACAAAAGCAATCTGATTTCTTTGTTATCCTGATGTAATCCCATTCTGATGCTTTTTTTCATCTCCATCAATGGCGTGGCTGTTACAATAAATATAACATGTACAGGAATGTAATTAGATGAGACAAATTTGGCTACTGTGTACCAAACTACTTCATCAGCTTTCTAATAAATATAAATAAACATAATCTGTACGCCTTGATTTTGCAGCTTTGTATTTAGGATTTTATCATTATTTTTACTTTATGGTTCATTTTACCAGTTGTTTATTATGCACCCGCTCTGCTAGGTCTGGGAAGAAACCCTCTCAGTGCAAAAGGATGATAAAATTGAATCGAAGCATCAAGAAAGTAAAGATCAGGGAGAGCAAAAATGTGGAGAATCTGGTGGGTGGGTGGGTGGGTGGGGGGACCTTAGGAAAATGTAAGATAAATTTCATAAATCCGGGACTATTAATTGTATTTATTAGTCTTCACGTCACAACTTTAAAGTTTAAACACCAATTAAATAAGGAGGGAGGGAGTATATAGCAAATAAAACATCTCTAAATAACAATGATCATAGAATACTTTTTTTTGATGTAAAGCTTCAATTAATTTTTTTATCATAGAATTAATTTATTCCTAAACTAGTCTAATGGTTCATTCGCAGAATTACTTTATCCCCCCCCCCCCCCCCTCGTGAGTGAGATTGATTGAATTTGAATACTATTGTGACACTTGAGAGAAAAGAGTTTTGTTACTCTATTTTCATCTGAATCAATGTATTGTGGAGACCATCAAATAAATTGGCTACTTGTAAAAAAAAAATCAAATAAATTGGCTTGGCTAAATTCTAGTAATAATTTACGTTAATATAATATAACTTTTCCTTGGGGACAACGTTTGTAATGTACTTTGCAATCTTAGTAACCACGTTAAAGACAAGGATCAATAAAAAGAGGATTATCACAAGAATTCATAATGACACAGCCAACATGATCTTTTTCAGTAGGCTCTTTTCCATCAGTAGGCAAGGAATACATTTATGCCTGCAAATGAAACCTCCTTCCTTTAGAGTCTGAAGATTCATTATAATATGAAACCTCCATCAAAATACAAAACCATATTATAAGTGCACACTGAGTGAATACATTATACATATTATCTGTTCAATTAAATAAATGTAATATATGAATTCAACTTCTTCTTGAAGTATGTCATGTAATGTAATTCTTTTATAGAGTAAAGTTCATATTTGTCTACCTATGCGTGTGCCTTGGTTTTGGTTCCTTCTCTTTTTTGCTTTTAGTTCAAAAAATAGGAGGAAAAAAATATTAAGATTACTAAACAAGACTTAAGGCTTATAATTAGTGACATAATGAGTGTGCAAAATCATTTAGAGAGATTTTAACATTTTAAACAATGTTGACCAAGAATGATAAATATCATGAAAGCAACTGAAGCTAACTTTCTGCTTTGGAGAGCAAACCAGAAAGAAAGAAAATGCCATGTCCCAAAGAAGAAGCTCTTCTTAAACTCTTCAACAATGTCTTTAGCTCTTTCCAACTTCTCTTCTTACTTCTCTTTTCTTGTGCCATTTTTCTTGTCACCTTCTTAACTTTCATTGGCAGATTCCCCTTAATCCAAAGGTCTTGTTAGTTACTTGTTAGTTACATTGTTTGCCTCTGACAATGACATTTAACTTAATGTTTCTCTTTGTATATATTGCATTATTGCAGCGATCAACAATATGAATATGCGTTTTCTGAGGATGAGGAAGATGAAGAAGAAGACGAAGAAACTCAAGAAGAGTACTCTTGTGTAGATTCTACTGAGAAAGAACACATCAAATGTGGAAGCAAGGAAACCCTTTTGTTTCTGCACAAGGAGGAGCATCAGAGAACTCAGTCTTATTCTGAAGAATTCATAAGCCCCAGAGAGAGCTTGGTTGATGATTCAGAGGAAAACCATTATTCTGAAACATTATCTATCCATAATTCCCCACTAGTTTCTGACTTTGAAAATGAAGAAACAGAAGCAGTTGATGAAGACTTTACATCAAGAGATGCTGATTCTTTCATCAACTTGAACCTATACAGAAGTTACAAAAACAGTGACGGTACTACTACTTATTATCACTATATTATCTTCCGTCACAAAATATAACCATCAAAAATACATGTATCAGGACTAAAATTTTATAGTCGAGATACATGAACACAATATTTGGGGACAGAGGTAGTATGTTATAAAGGTTTTAAAATAGGTCCATGAACACAAAATAAGGCGTGACATCAATGTTTTTGATGTCTTTGCAACTGCGGTTGAGGCTATATTAGCCTCATTTGACCGTGATTCTATGCAATATCAAGAATTGCGTCTGTGATTGCAACCACGATTTAAATTCTTATGTAGTAGATGTCGGTATGTAGCACTTTAGTTTAACGAGGACCGAATTTGCTGTGACACTATTTTATGCAGGTGATCATGTTGGTCATGGAATTATTGAAAATAAGAAGATGAAGGAGGCAAGCCTCAAAAGGGATGAGAGATTATTTGTTTTTGCTTCTTCTAAGATGAAGAGTAAGAAGTTGATGGTTGATGAAGAGAATGATGAAGACTCTATGTGCTCCTCTGAATGGAGAAGCTCCATTCATTGTAGGGATTCAGAAACTGAAGACGATTTTTCTACTTCATCCAGAAGAAGTTGCCCCAAGTGGGAATCATATACTTTGTTCCAAAAAAATGAAGAAGATAAAGCATTCCTAGACAGAATTAATGCACAAAAACGTAATGAAACTGGTATAACACACTAGCATAAATATATTTAGTATATATTATTTAAATCCTTAGTGCAATATTTTAAGTATAAATAATATATTTGGTAACCTCATTTTCAGAATCTTTAAGGTCAATTCAAATTCAAATGTCTCCAAGATCAATATCAGAACGCATTGTGAACAAGTTTCCAAGTATAAACAAAAAGCCTGCTGATGTGTCCCACAACCCATATCATGAACTAGAGGCTGCATATGTTGCACAAATATGCTTAACATGGGAAGCCCTCAGTTGGAACTACAAAAGTTTTCGTTCAAAACACGCTTCGCAATCGCGCCAAGACCTTGATACCGGTTGTCCTGCCACCATTGCACAGCAATTCCAACAGTTTCAGCTTTTGTTGCAGAGATACATAGAGAATGAGCCTTATGAACATGGTAGGAGACCCGAGATCTATGCCAGAATGAGACTTTTAGCACCAAAATTGCTCCTAGTGCCAGAATATCAAGGTATGTGTATATTATTAATTTATTATCAAGGTTTTAAATAGCAGTCGCACCACGGTACATGATATTGTGGAAAATTGTTAGAAGAATTGAGAAAGAAAGAAATTCAATAATTCTTATTCAATGGTAAAGAGTAATTACAAAGATATATAAACTAAATATGGTTTATATAGAATATTACATCAGTGACTAACTAACTACCTAATTAACCAACTATTACATCCATAACTAACTAATTAACTAACTAACTTTTATCTTTAATAAGAATCGTGATCAAATGTGGCCTCAATCCGAGTCACACGAGGTTTGTGGACTCTAAAAATGAAAACACAATGTTTGTTTCTATTAATTCTTTTTCTTGTTGGTTTTAAAGATGCAGAAGAGGAGCAAAAGGATCATGATTTTGACAGTAAAATATCCTCAGCTACATTTCTTAAGATAATGGAATATGGGATTAGAACATTCATGAATTTTCTGAAGACTGATAAAGAAAAACCATGTCAGATCCTAGCAGATTACTTTAAGAGAAACAGAAGAGGCATGGTTGATTCAACACTACTTCGGCTAATGAAGAGAGTTAATCAAAAGGTATGTTAGAAATTTTAAATTAGTTTACCTTGTATAAATGCTATAATTAATTCAGATAATTTAATTACTTAACACAACACATGTCTGCAGAAGAGGGTGAAGGTTAAGAATCTTCGGCATTCAGGGAAAGGCTCGAGGAAAAGAAGGCTAAAGGTGGAAGAAGAAATGGAGAATTTAATGGCTCTGATAGACTTAAAAGTGGTGTCAAGGGTATTAAGAATGAATGAGTTAAGTGAACAACAATTGCATTGGTGTGAAGAGAAGATGAGCAAAGTGAGGGTAGTTGAAGGGAGAATTCAAAGAGATTATTCCACTCCACTCTTCTTCCCCTTACATTGTAATGTTTGGTGACAGATCATTATCATTGCGCATGAATGCACAGAAGGAATATGGATAACACTCTTCTGTATAGTAAGTAACATAACAACATCAGAGAAAGTGTATATTACAAACATTGCAGAAATTAGTTTCCAGGACACTAAGGGGTGCGAGTCGGAAAACATGGGGTGCAAGTAGCGATGCTGAAGATGAATGTTTATGTTATTGAAAACATGAAACATGAAGAAGATAGAGATATTGGCCCAACAAAAAATCAAAGATAGACACAAACGTTAGCTAGCTAGTGTTTTTAGACCAAAAAAAAAAGCTAACTAGTGTTTCTTTACTTAGGATCAAGAGAAGAATAAGCAAGATGAAGTTGAACAGAATAGCAATAGTAGTGCTGGGGAATAAAGTACACGGGATGATGAACGGGGGATTAGGTTTTAAGTTTTTGTATGTCTACAAAAATAACACTTGTAAAATTCAATTTTTAGAATAATAATTTATGTTGTACCAAAAAAAGAATAATACTTCATATGTAATGAGAAAGTTTTTTTTTTATATAATTAGTCTCCGACATTTTTAAAAGTGATTTTATTTAGTCCATCAAACTCTCAATGTCTATTTGGTCCCTGGTTTTTACAACTTAATATCAATAAGGTCTCTGACTTTACAAAGTATCAGGAACCAAACTCATACTAAGTTGTAAAAGCTAGGGACTTAATTGATATTAAGTTGTAAAAGTCAATGATCAATATGACGTCGAGAATTTGAGAGACTAAATTGAATAACTAAATTGATTATTAACTCGGTAAGTATTCTTGCCCGTCAGCTGGGCGACCCGTGTTGGAGTTCACTGAAATTGAGCATCTTGAACAAGTCTCATACATATTGCTTTGTTTTGTGAAGGAAGAGGGAGGCTAAGGTTATATATGGGCTCAAGTTCTCCTTTACAAAATGCATCAGTCAAAAACACCTTAAGTTTGTATTTGATTTTTTTTTTCTCTTATACACTTGTTTTAGAGTCTTGTGAGATGCAGTTTGTTCGGTACGGAACTCAAGAGAGAGAGAGAGGGAAAGATACCTCACGGCGGTGTATCCGAGGTGAATCCGAGCTAGTCCGAGGTAGGTAGGGCTCCATGGGAATCTGAGGTGGGGTGGTACCTAGGGGTGAAAAAAACCGCACCCATGCCTAAAACCCGTGACAGGCACGGGGCGGGTCCCTTAACGGGTACCCACGGGAAAAATAAACGAGCAATAAAAATACCCGTCAATAAACAGGGCGGGACCGGGTAATGAGGTACCCGTAATATATATACCTAATTACCCTTATATATATATATATATATATACCTAGTTTAAAATAGAAACCCTACAAATTTTCCACACACTCTCACATAGGGGTGCAAAAAAAAAATCTGCACCTTGTGGCTGTATCTTTTATCCTAATATTTTGGATAATTGGTGAGTTGTTATTTTCAAAGATTCTTGTTATTGTAATTCTAGTATTTTTATCTCTATTTGTTAACGATTATAAGTTAGTAAATAGTTGATAAGATAAATGGCTAACTAAATACATAATTTTCTTATATAAATGAACAAAACAAACAATGTTCAAAAGATTAATTTTGTATAGTAATTCAAATTTTATTTTATAAAAAATTATTTTTATAACTCTAACAAGTATCTGTGGGTATCCGTGGATACCCGCGAGGAGAGATAATACCTAGTTAATACCCGCTACGTGGGTACCCACGCGGGTAGCGGGTTGCTGGTACCCGTGCATGTCCCGCCTTGTTTGCATTCCTAGTGGTACCTGCAATGACACTCCAATGCCCAAGTCAGCGAAGTGGGAGTCGGTATGAGGTAGAGTTAGAAAGTGTACCTTCTGCATTAAATGCCAGCCTATTTATAGTCGCTCGGGACGGGAGGTGTAAGGAGTGCTTTGGTACACAAGCAAGAGGTGAGATCTGAGTCGTTCAACTAGGCCATGCGATCTCCACCGTTCTATAAGGGGTGGCGCAAGGATCGCCTAGACGGGAGTCCCTGCGCGTGTTCGAACAGTCGAGACTGGCCTACATCCGGGTTGGGCCGGGGTCCAGTCCAGAACATAGTTAAATAATTTTTTTTGGAGGGCATTGTGTGTTTGAGAGAAGTATATGTGTCGTAACAATTTTCACATAGTGTTATTCTATTGCTGTCATTAGACAACAATTCGTGGTTTTTTCTCTAATTTTGGAGTTTTCCACGTTAAATTTTTGTGTTCTAATTGTGCACATTTTATTTGTCTATGTTGTTTTCCCATCAATCGGGGTATGATCCCGACTTTCCTAATTCAGAAACATGAGGAGGGGATAGTCTTGCCCATATGATTGTTAATTTTTTCTTTTGCTCAATTGGGTTCACCCATGATGATTGTTAATTTTTTCTTTTGCTCAATTGGGTTCACCCATGATGCTCACGAATAAAATTATCTCGAACAATAATACATAGATATTTAGGTGAAATAAAAAATATCCCATTTAATTTTCTAAATAGTAATTCAGTCAATTAATTTTTTATTCTTGATAAAAAATATAAATGTATAAAAAATAAGAATATTATAAATTATTTATGAATAACATATTATATTTTATGTGCAAATGAAAAAGGTATTAATTACAAAATATAGGTAGATTAAAAAAGTTTGTTTTATAAAATAAATAAATAATTAAGGAGAAATTTGGATTGGACTTGTTTTAATGTAATTTACTATAAAATTCTGAATATTGCCATCAAAAGAAGATAAAATATAATTTCATCATTAAATAAAACAAATGAGGTGACATGATGAGAATAAAAAATTTGATAAAAAAATGATGAGAATAAAAAATAAAAAAAAGGATGGTGACTTCAGAAACGGAGGATAGAGGTTTGTCAAAAAAATTGGTGGATAAAGTGTTTTTGTTGGACTCTTCTCAGTTTAATTTTTCTTGTTCTCTTTGACATAACAAAAATGTTGTGCGGCTCGTCTTATTCTTTAGCATTTTTATACTTCCATCATTAAAGCTCCAGTTCTCGAAAGGAAAAGAAGTTACTGCTCTGCTATATCATGATTGCTCTATGAAACATTTGGAAGACTAGAAATACAATGTGTTTTGAAAAAAAGGCTCCAGTTCCTAATGATACCCTATTTGCTATTAAAGCTAATTGCTCTTCTATGATTATACAGAATCACAGTACTACTAATCAATCAGATGAAATTTATTGTCAAAGGAGGTCTATGGCTAATTGGAAACCTCCGTTAAACAATGTCATAAGATTTAATTCAGATGTACAATTTGATGTGATTAGTGGTAAAGGTTTTTCTGGTGTTGTGGCCAGAAACGACCTGGGTAAAATAGTTGCAGGGATTACCTCAAAGATCTATGCTCTATCTTCTCTTGTTGGTGAAGCGATTGCTCTTCGTGATGTGGTGATTCTAGCAGCAAGTCCTAGGGCTTCAGGAAGTGTCTTTTGAATCTGATTCTCTTGGATTAATCAATGCTTGCAATAGAGAAAATATGGTGGGTGAGATTGAAGTCATTGTTCTAGATATTATGGAAATTAAGAAGAATTTTACCTCTTGTGTTTTTCTCTGGATTCATCGGAATGGAAATAGGGTTGCTGATATGGTGGCTTCGCTTGCATCAAACTCTTCATTGCCGAGAAATTGGGTTTCGTCTCCTCCAATTGAGATCGTGAGATTGTTGCATGAAGATTTGATGGTGTAATGATCTTGATTAGAAATGGATTTGCTGGTTAAGGTTTTTACCTTTTCTGTTCTCTTTTTCTCGCTGCGTCGAGAATCTTTATGTTTTTTGCTTCTTTTAGCAAATGTTGTTTTTTGTGTTTTTATCTCGTTTTGTCTATCTTTGTCTTTTGGGTTGGGCTGAATTTGTATTAGCCCAATTTGTTTCTCTTGTGTTGTATGTTGGTTGGGCTTAGCCCATTTCTTCAATGAAAGCCTTATCTGTTGGATAAAAAAAAAATACTTCCATCATTAAAAAATAATTAAATTTTTAATATATAGGGTTATTGGGTTAATATGTGAGTGTAGTATAGTAAATATAGAGCTAATTTTTTTTTTGATTGGATATAGAGCTAATTTTTATTGTATTGTGCATTGTTTACGTCACTTTTAGGACTCACTTTTTTTTCGATAAGCAAAATTTCATTCAATGAGCACTGGGAGTGCTCAAACCCAACCAACAATGGTTACAAATTGTTTAGAACTTGTAGTGGATTAGACTACCATGATGAAATAGATACAGATGAATGGAAATCTAATCTATAAACACTCCAACTCCAAGACAAGCTCTTGATGCTGATTACCGTGGAGTCAACATTCGCTTCCTCCTCTTTAAAAATGGCTCCGTTCCTAGCGAGCTTCCTCCTCTTTTAGGACTCACTTGATAGTCAAGAGCATAGAGACATAAATAACGGTAAATTATCGTATTGTGCTTTAGTGTAGTGTTTGTTTGGCTAGTAATAGGATGGGATAACTCAATTTTCTCACTTTATTTTGTCTATCTAATTAATTAAAATTCTCTTTTGAGAGAAAGGCTAAAAAAGATAAGGTTGGGAAAGAAATCTGTTTCTACTCTCATTAAAATAATTTAAATCTAAAAGATATAAACTATAAAAATTGTTAAAATAAAAAGTAAAATTGAAAAAGTAATAAAAACTAAAAAATAAAAGTAATTTAAAATAATTTTTTTGAAATTTGTATGTTAAACATGTTTAATTTCAGCATTTTATATAATATAAAAAATCATAAAAATAATAAGAGTGTATCATGCCTATACTTTGTCATGTCCATCAAATAAGTTTATAACTATCCCTACTTTATCATGTCCATCAAATAAGTTTATATGTATTTTTTTGTATATATAGCATAAGGCTAAGGAATAAAGTGTGGATACTAGACCATTACATCAAATTTTGGCATAAGGCTTAACCGAGGGGATAGGCTATTAATGATAGTCCGAACGAAGTCTCCCTAGTGACCCAAGTTAACCAACAAGGTTGCAAAACTATTTGTCTCCATATAGGCTACAGAAACTATCTAATCTAGGGCAAGGTGGAGATGGATCACCTCATGGTTTTGTTAAGTGCAACTGGATGCATCATTTTTCTCATCTAAGAACCAGGTAATTGGAATAGCTAGGCGCATTTGCCTAAGAGATGAGTTTTGGTTGTTTAAGGGAGCAAAGACTCTTTGGGTCCAACCCTTAATGTAAAAGTGGGAGAAACATTAGGTCTACTGATGCTATCAACTATATGTTGGAGCTTTGGAATAGGCATTCGCCTAACAGATGAGTTTGGGTTGTTTAAAGGAGCAAAGGCTCTTTGGGTCCAATCTTTACTTATTGTAAAAATGGGAGGGGCATTAGGTATACGGATGCTATCAACTAGATGTAGGAGCTTGGCTTAGTCGACATCATCTCTATGAATTAGATTTCAGATTAGTTATTGATGGGATTACAAGGTCGGATGTGGACACCATGGAGTTTGGGTGCATAGTTCAAGAGTGTAGAGAGAATATGCTTTTGTCTTTTAGTCAAAACTGTTATGTGAGTCTCACTAGGTGCACTAGTGGAAAAAATGTCTTTTATAACGGTTATTTATATCGGTTAAAAACGGCCTGATATTAAAAGTGACGTGGTGGCAGTTTTGTAATTAAAATTACACTTTTTATATCGGTTGCCACTGGAACCGATATAGAAAGTGGAAAAACCATCTTTCATATCGGTTCCCTCGCATAACCGTTATAGAAAGTCCAAAAATTTTGGCTTCCATAACGGGTCACAAAACCACCCGTTATAGAAACCAAAAACATTAGGCTTTTACGCATCTCTTCACCATCGGCTTCCTCTCACTCTCGCGTGTCTCTCCTCAACATCACTCCCACCGTCCTCACTCTCAATCACCTACCCTACGCCTTTCTCTCAACCAACAGCGCCCTCACCTCCGCCGGCCACTCCATGCCTTGGTGCTCACCCCCTCACTCTCATTCGCACACCCTTCGCTCCCTCTCACTCTCATTCGCAGTCACTGTTTCTCCTTCTCTTTCAGTCACCAATTCTCTCACTCACAGCGCCTTTCCCTCTCTTTCAGTCACCGTTTCTCCCTCTCGTCTCACTCACTCACGAAGCTGCTAGAGAACGAAGTTGACGTCGCGTTTCTCCCTCTCGTTCTCTCTCGGTTCGTTCTCTCTCTCTCTCTCTCTGCCTCTCTCTCTCTCGCTCGATCTCTCTCAAAACTTTTTTTTCACCAATATTTCTCAGTTGATAGGCTTTGTGGATTTGGGTAATTAGGGTTTTGTTACATATGTTGTGGATTTGTTGATTTTGTGTATTTAGGGTGTAGGGTTTGTTGATTTTCTCAGTTGATAGGGTTTTTTTACACATTCACCAAATGTTAGATTATTTGTTTCATCTTTTTATGAATATATATGAGGTTATATTCACCAAATGTTAGATTATTTGTTTCATCTGCATGGAGTTGCAATCTGGTAATTTATCTTTGTCTGACAGGAGAATGATGCAATCTGGTAATTTATCTGCATGGACTCTTGGAAACCTGATTCATGTGACTTACCCAGGTTAGTGGTTAGTTTTGTCCATAGATCATATATATATATGGAAACAGTTTGCTATGGGAACCGATATGAAAAGTCTCTTTTTTTAAAAAAAAGAGACTTTTCATATCGGTTTTCTATGGGAACCGATATGAAAAGTCTCTTTTTTTTAAAAAAAAATAGACTTTTCATATCGGTTTTAGGGGCAACCGATATAAAAACAACTTTTCATAACGGTTCAGGAACCGATATGAAATGTCCCTATTTTTTATATCTCCTTTTTCGGCATCGGTTCGGGAACCAATATGAAATGTCAATTTTAACCGATATAAAAAGCCTTTTTTCCATTAGTGGTGGTATGCCAATATCTACGGGTGAGCAAAATAACGTGACATGCCCGCAACATGTGCCATTCGACGTGTAAAGAAAATACATGGGTGGTTGCGGGCAGGTCCGAGTGCCATCAAGTCAAAATTTTAGTTTTTCCACGGGTAGGTGAGTGGGTTTTAGTCTAAAAGATAATTGCGTCAAAGACCACTACCGACCACATTTAACTTCAATCGTTGAGTACCGCTAGATTTAGAATGATGGTGATCAACACATAACGAATGGACGAGATTAAATCGGTATGTGTTTGTTTTATTTCACTTATTTAACTCGACCATTTATTTATTTATTCATTTCATAAACCCTAATTTTCCTTTTAAGTCATTACCTCTCTCATTCCAACATCTTCATTTTTTCTATGTGCCTGTGTCGTTCCTCAGTTCCTCTATCATTTACGCATCCGCCTTTCTCTATGACTCCTTCCTCCCTCGTCCCTGCCTCTCACACTCTACATCTCACGTCCATGCCTCCCGTACTTTCCATCTCTTGTTCTTGTCTCTCCCACTCTCCATCTCTCAACTTGTTTGTTGCTTATGGTTCGACGACTGTTACTGGTTCTGCAAATTGAAGAAAGAATAACCGTGGAAGCATATATGAGCGGCTTTTGGGACTCCTTTTATGTTTTCTTGTTCATTTCTTTAGATCTATTTCATTGTAAGTGAAAGTTTCAAATTTTTGCAAATTTTGATATAAAAAGTTTCAATTTGTGCAAAGTTTGATGTGTTTGATTTGTCCTCGATCTATTAATTTTTAAGATTTTTTCTATATTGTTAAATATTTTTTGTTGGATTTATTTTTCCTCAAAAACTTAGTTAACCCACACGACCAACCACAAAACCACCCGATCCGCCACCCGTACAAATCGTCATTCCAAACAAACGGTGATTATTTCTTTCTCGATTTTGCTTGATATATTGATGACTTTGGACTTGAAACCGATCGTAATCGACTGGTGTCCACCCTATTAATACAATCATTTAATTAGCTACTAGTCCTTTATGTGTTTGGCTCTCTCTCACATAATATAAGGATGAGAGGAGAGAGATGATTAAAAAATTATAAATAATAATAATAAGAAAAGTGAAATTAAGAAAGAGATAAAAAGGATAGAAAAATACGTAATGAAAGTGGGAATGAGAAAATCAAAGTTTGTGCTTTATGGTGTAAAAAAACAGTCGCTGCTTTATGATGTTGTATTAAATAAATTTTACATTTTTTTGTTGCAAGGAATGGCGGACCTCGGACGTCGGAGTCAGGGGTGTCAAATTTTTTAAGGTCAGTGTCAAATAGGTGCAAAACTTGGTCTATTAGTGCAATTTAAAATATTCAGGGAGTTCAAAATTAAAATTTCAAAAACTTTAGACTATTTATATAGAATAATAAGTACAATTTTTTTTTCTATGGAGTTCAACCGAACCCCTGGTAACAAGCCAGGACCGCCAGTGCGAGGAATATACATTTTTTTGACCTAAAGAAAACAATAAATACATGAAATTACTACGAGATCAACCGTCCGCTTTGGAATCAGTTGACAGCAGAAGAAGACACAACACAAACACATCAGCTCTCTGACTTTGAAGGGCAAAAAGGAGAAAACGCATAAAGAGACAGAGAAAAGCACGACCACAGAACACTACACGTGTGGATCAGAAGAAGTCGAGTCATCATCAGTGGATAGAATCTCTCAGATCTCAAACCACCAAACCCTAAAGTCTAAAACAACTAAGTGTGGTCTTTGACACCTTCTCGTGCACTTGCACGTACTCTATCACACACTTCTTCACTTCGCTATCTCTATGATTCAAATACCCATAAAACTCACATCGATTTCCTTTCTCTTTTTCTCCCTGCTTTTTTCCTCTTCTCATTTCTCTGATTCTCTGGCATCTCAGGTATTCTTCTTTCTCCATCTACTTTTTTGTGGTGATGGTCGATTTGAAAACCTAGCTTAATTCGATTTCATTGAAATAAAAATAATATTTTTTTGTACATTTGTGGATGCAGTGTCAAGATCTGTGGTTTTCACTAAGATGAATTGCTTCTACCAACAAAATAACACTGTGACAAGCTGCGAGGAGAGGATGACGATGGAATCAGTGGTTTGTCCCAAACCACGTCGTTTGGGTCTCTCGAACCATTCATCCATTAACAGACCATTGGGGTTCCCCATCAGGTACCATTTTTAATCCATTTTTTCTTGACGATTTTTCAATCATTTTTTAATAAAAATCTTGACTTTCTTTTCTTTCTGTTTGTTCTTAAAAAATCAGCTATCAATCTGAGATCCAAGATTCAGGAGTTGGGGCTGAGCTTCTTGATATCATCTTTTCCAAGGTGATTTCCCTTATATCAATCTTCATATTCTTTATATCTGCGTGTGTTTTACTTTCAAACTTGTGTAATAAGAAAAAGGTGATTTCTTGTGATACCTAAAATTTTTGGTGATGAGTTATGATCAAAAGATTATGTATCCCTTTTAAAAGTTATCATCTTTATGATCATTTTTCGAGAAAATCTAACTGAGGAATTGTTATTTGATTGTAGGAACATGAGAGATCTGGTGAAAAAGTGTTGGCATCATCACCACCATTTTTCTGTGGATCTCCACCAAGCAGGGCATCAAACCCTGTTGTCCAAGATGAGGAATTCGGTAATGGGAATTTTAATCCATTTACCGTGCCATCCTCTTCGCCATCATCGGCGCGAGGTTGTGTTCCAATGAAATTTGGCAACACACCAGCTGTTGTGAGGATTGAAGGTTTTGACTGTCTTAGTAGAGATAGAAGCAACTGCAGCATCTCTGCTGTAGCCTAATTCATTTTTGAAGAACAGAAAATAGAATATATATATATATAGAGAGAGAGAGAGCCCAATACCAAGAAGCAGAGAAATGAAGCTAGCGGTCAATCAGCAGAGGAGTTTTTTAAATTTTTTTCACTTCTTTGGATTCTGGAAAGAGAAACTAATCTTAATTTATTGTTGTTAGAGTACTGTTTGATGTATATAAAATGGTCTGTGTAAGTTGCTGCTCATGAGTATGGTGTCATGTATAACTTAGATGAGCAGTTTTCCCCTTCAAAACAATAAGAGAACAAGGTAAAGGAAAGAAAAAGGCAAGCAAAGCCTCTTTCTTCTGTCTTGTTAGGTTTATGGAGAGTCTTTTGTTGTAGTTGTTGTGTCTGTCACTCACAACCTCTTTCTGTAATTGTAATTTGGAGGAAATTGAGGATAAATGTTTGGAATTTTGTACATTATTATTAGCTGTTTTTGTGGGTGTCCTGTTTGAAGGTGTTGCCTATCTGATAATCTCAAGGATAAGTTATGTATAAAATGAACTCCACCACTCAAAAAAGCCTAGGATGTTTGATTGTTTATTAGTGCATTCATGATTCTGTTCTTGAAAGAGAAGGACATTAGGGGAAAAAATTAATAAACTATTGCATTAGGAGGGATCTTAGGAAGCATCAAAGGGTATTTTGGGTCAGATTTGAGGGGCTTTGTCTTGTATTTTAATAATGATTGTCTGGTTGATTTTTTTTTTATAAGCAAAAATTTATATTAATAGAGTATTAGTATTTGCTGATGTGAAAGTGTTTTTTTAAAGTGAAATGTTATGTTTACAATGTGATTGAGACAGCTAGCTATGTTTGATAAATATGCATGTGACCGAGCATGAGTGTTGCAAACACAAAATGACAGCTAGCTAGGGGTGTTCGCGGTGCGGTTTGGTTCGGTTTTGAGATAAAAAGTGAACTGAACCGCAAGATAAAACTACATGCGGTTTGGTTTGGTTCGGTTGGCTTCCTAAAATAAAACCGAACCAAACCAAACCAAACTAATGCGGTTTGGATTGGTTCGGTTGGTTCGGTTTTTTCCAAGACAAAAGATAATTTAAAACGAAGTTAAAACTAACTAACATAAAAAATGGCTAACATAAATCTTTAAGAAAAAATCTACTCAAATAAAACTACATGCGGTTTGGTTTGGTTCGGTTGGCTTCCTAAAATAAAACCGAACCAAACCAAACCAAACTAATGCGGTTTGGATTGGTTCGGTTTGGTTCGGTTGGCTTCCTAAAATAAAACCGAACCAAACCAAACCAAACTAATGCGGTTTGGATTGGTTCGGTTGGTTCGGTTTTTTCCAAGACAAAAGATAATTTAAAACGAAGTTAAAACTAACTAACATAAAAAATGGCTAACATAAATCTTTAAGAAAAAATCTACTCAAATATATGTAGTATATAAATTACGGTCTTTTAATTCTTTTAAGATAGTTTAGACAATGTTTAAAAGAATTTGAATTAAATATTTTATTGTAATTTTTAAATATAGCATAACAATATAGATTGTTTGTAAGTGAGTCAAAGAATTAATTGTATTTGGGATAGTAAGTGAGTGAGAGTTGGGTTTTAGCTGCATCTGCGCTAGTAAGTTAGTAAGAAAGGTTGTAAGTCAATAAGTCTTAGTGTTACTTGCGGTTTGGTTTGGTTTGGTTCGGTTTCTATAATCAAAACCGCGAACCGAACCAAACCGCGTGGTGCAATGAAAAAAAGAACCGAACTAAACCAATAAGAAACGGTTTTTTGCGGTTTTCGGTTTGGTTTGGTTCGGTTTGCGGTTTTCTATTGATTTAGTTCGGTTTTGAACACCCCTACAGCTAGCTATGTTTGATTACTTCATTCATGTGTTTTTAATTAAAACCGTTAGTGGTTGCTCTTGCAACATCATTAATTCATTAATAGGGCCCCACCAAATGATCTGAGATGCGAAGTTGCGTGACGCTTTCTCATTTAGTCAAAAACTCCAAAAGGGACAAGTTGACCGGCAAAAATGTCCAACTGCTAAATAGCCATAATTTATTAGATTGAAATTTATATATTAAATAAACAAGTGTTCTAAACATAAGTAATATAAAGATGGCTAAATATATATTTTGGCCATTTATCTTTGGGGTTGTGGTCACTTTGGCCCTTTATCTTTTTTTTTTCTCATTTTAGACCCTCATGTTTTTTGTGTGTGTCATTTTGGCCTCTGCCGTTATCATTTTGGTCCCTTATGTTTTTAATTGATTTCATTTTAGTCCCTTATGTTTTTAATTGATTTCATTTTGGGCCCTTATGTTTTTAATTGATTTCATTTTCGTCCTTAAAAATTTGCCTAAAAAAACATAAACATAACGGCAGGGGCCAAAATGACACACACAAAAAACATGAGGGTCTAAACTGAGAAAAAAAAAGATAAAGAGCCAAAGTGACCACAACCCCAAAGATAAATGGCCAAAATATATATTTAGCCTATAAAGATTATAAAAAGGTTATTTCAAAATATGAAGACAAATTAACCCAGACGGTTCAGGGTTGGGGCTCATCCTCCATTAACCAAGGGTCGGGTTCGATTCTCACATTGGGTATAGAGCAACGTTAAAACTCTGGGTCAGCTCTCCTGATGACAAATTAGTTGATAATTAAACAAGGACATAACAACAAAGAAACTAGACCCTTTTGGGGCCAGCTGCACTCGTTGAAAGGTTGGACTTAAAATGACATCTAACTATAGTATTAAGCTAGGGAACAATTATAGCTATGCCACTTCAATACCAACATGAAACATTGAAAGGCTTTTGATTCAGTGAAACCCAACAGGTACACTTTGCATCCTCTCCTTCCAATCTTTCTACATTCTCTCTATCTCTCTTAATTTCATTCTCTCTCATCATTATTTATAATTTTTTAATGATGAGAGAGCAAAATTAAGAGAGGGAGAGAGAGAATGGAGGGAAATGTATAGAGTGAGAAGGAGAGGATCCAAATCCGTATGTTAACCATTCGAGGAGGTAAGAGATGGCAACAGAGGCTGAATATTTAGGTAGCACAGTATCTTAAAAATATAAACCCATGGAAGTCTCCGGCGGACCCCTCCCACTTTTTTCCGCCAGACCCCCTATCCCCATCCTACCCCCACACCCCCCTTTTTAATCCCTCCTCCCCCTTTTTAATTCCTCATCCCTTCTTTTTTTTCATATTTTTATCTATAGGTGTGATGTTAGGCAGCAAGTTTTGAGATACTTTAGAGTCCGAAAAAAAAATTAATTGTTCACATATGCAAAGTGTGTTTCAGTAACCGGTTTGTTGAAATAAAATAGTAATTTCGCAATAAAGTACGTAAAGTGAAATGCTTAACTATTCAAATGCAAGTTTTGTTCTTCAGTAACCAGTTCGGTGAATAAAAATAATGTAATAACAAAATATGTAAAGTACGATGTTAAGTTGTGTGGTTTCAGATGCTTTTGTGTTTGCAAAAAAAAGCAACTATTCAAATATGCGAAATTTGTGCCTCAATAACCGGCGTGTTTTGGGGTTTTTTAGTGCTCAGAAAAAAACTTAACTGTTAAAATACTCAAAGTCCATTCCTTAATAACCGATTTGGTAAAAAAAAATTCGTGACAAATATATAAAGAGCGATTTTAAGCAGTGTGTTTTGGAGTCTTTTCGTATTGCAATTTTAAAAATAAATTTTAACAAGATAGGAATTCTGCATTAACTGAAGTTGTTGCCCCGTGCGAACGCACATGTGCACACGCTAGTTGTTATATTAATAGTAGACCTTGTTTCTGGTTTTGGTGCTACAGTTTGGGTCTATTTAAATTCTTCACTTTTACAATCTTTTTTTTTACTAATTTACACTTTTAGATGGTATTTCAATTTCCCTTAATTTAGTTTTACCCTCTAAAACTACATCATACCATTAAAATTCATCATCCAACTTGTTGAAAAGCATATCGTTACCGACTAATCCATGCGTAGCAGGCCGAGTACAACTTGTTGAACTGAGTTATAACTTATTTTCTTTAAAATAAGAAAATTGTTTCTTATGATTGGGAATACAAAATCAGTTACAATATTCACAAAAAATGTCACCAATGTGACTAAAAATTCAAGTGTTAGAAGAAATTAGAACAAATCAATGAATGAATTAACTATATTTACATGGTGCATGTCATACTGTGAAGACTCTGTAACTCATTTGTAGCTACTACCTCCTACTTTACTGCCACCGTTTTGATGCTCTAATTTGGCCAATACTGGTGCTTTTTTTAATACCTGAAACTAAATTTGTAAAGGAAGTTGAAAATGATAGTTCAATGAATACATCAAGGAGAATTTTATGATACCCTTAAGACATCAATTTTACATTGCATACCTGGTGCTTTCTTTGGGGATTCCTTTGTTATACTCGTGGTAGATGGTGTTCGGCTTAATTTCCTTGCCGGTTGAACATTTTTGGGTAGTAATGCTTTTGATCTGCAAAATAGACATAGAAATATTTGAATCACGTGTACATGAATTTTAGACATGACTTCTAAATGATGCAGATATCCATGCATGTTTAATACAGGAATGCATTGTGGCACTACTCACTTCTCCATCTTTTCTAATTTTTTTGTGGCTTCAGTGACAGTGAAATTAGCAGAAGAACCATCAGTATCTGTGCCCAGAGCAAGACCATTGTCAGAAGTATCGCTTGATCTTTCATTAAAATCTGCATCAGGGAATCCTAGAGCTTCTTCTCCCCTAGTATTTTCAGATTGGTGGAGAAATTGATTTTGCTGTATGTGATCATCTATTGGTTGTTGGGTATCAACTTCAAGTTGCTTAAAACTTCCACTTGATGGTTTTTGGTTTAGCTTAGAAATACCACTAACTGAAGTATTTAGTGATTTAAGCCGCTCAATCTCCTCATCTTTTTTCAAAATAGTGTTCTTCATAGAAGCCACCTTCAAAACCAGGCAAGGTAGAAACTAATTAAAATAAGCTGGAACAGTTTAAATAGATGAGTCTATCCGACTACTAATATAGTCATGAGATGAGTCTAAAGTAGCTCTTCCAAATATTCAATTTGACAGACAAAAAGTGAAGTACCTGTTCCATTAATTCTCTGACATCCCTTCCTTCTTTGTTACTTCGAGCAGCTCCTAGTTCAACTCCAGAAACTCTCTCAGCAAACTTTAAAGTACTCATAGTTTCAGAAACTGAACTTACATCTGAGTTAATTTGGACAAACATGAGTGTCTTTGCCTGACCACCTGTGCAATAAAATCAAAGACAATATTCAAATCAAATGTTATATATAGTATAAGATTTGGAAAAATCTAAACCAAAGAGGTAAAGAGATGGCACACAAATGTAAAAGCCATTGAGCCAATTAAGAGCCTTTCTCTTATTTTTGTCTAGATCCTAGTAGAGCAATGCATGATGACATAAATAAATGATGAACATAGATTTACCAAGAGAAGTTTGCAGAAGTTGAGTAAGCTTGCTGTTTCTGTATGGTACATGGGAGCTTTTTTGAGAAAGGGCAAAAATAACATCACCGAGGGCGGATAATGATTTATTTATATGTTGTGCTTCCTTAAGCCTATCGCCAGTAACTTCAGACCGATCTACTCTTTCACTTCCTGCCAAATCTACCAAATGAAGATTACCATGTAGAGTAGAACCTGACTTCAAATCCCTCCCATGAACATGAATTGAGATCACACTGCACATCAGTTTATACGATGTCAAGTCATCGTAATAAAAACTTGTATATTTCAATGTTTAATGTCGAGGATAAAAAAGGATCTAACCTATGAGAACGACTACTTCTTTCATTCATGGCAGTTGCACCAATGGCTCTATTTTTAAGTCCAGTGTCCATTAACTTAATGACATCTGAAGGTGACTTGACGGGGAACATGCTTGCATCAGGTACTGCTATACCCTTGGATTGAGAATGAGTCAATATCCCAAGTGTGTGCAAATCAAGGAAACCAAAGAAGAAATATACAGAAAAAGAAAGTCAATGCAAAAAACAAACTGTTAAGAGATATTGAAAAAAGGATATCTTTTTGGAGAGCCATCGGTTGATAATAAGTCACGAACTTGCTCATTATATATCTCAACCATTTGAACCCCAATCTCATAGTCAATGAAGCTTGCTCTACTTGTGCAAATTCTGAAGAGGTCATTTAGAGCTCGGTAGTTAACACCTAAGTTCTCGCTTGTTGCTCCATTTGGACCAGTCTGAGAAAAGAGGGTATCTTGTGGAATGAGGAATTTCTTTAATAGCAAGAAGTATAAGATAAAATCAATATGAACAGAGCATTCATACCATTGTGTAAGTTTTCCCTGAACCAGTTTGACCATAAGCAAACATGCATACGTTATATCCATCTAGTACCGATCTTACAAATGGTTGAATGTCGGAGTATACGTTCTCTGCATCATTTAGAGCAGAATCATAACACAACATTAGAATATCAACATTACAATTGAAAAGTGGAAGAAAAACTATAATCTGCATAGATGGAAATAATGATGCAAGATTTTCATCTCTGGATATGGGAGACTCTCCATTGCCTAATCTCAAAAAATGGTGAGCATATAGAAAAAACCTTGAGTTTAGAATATCAGCACAACAATTGAAAACTGGAAGAAAAACTGTAAACTGCATAAATGGGAATAATGATGCAAGATATTCATCTCTGGATATGGGAGACTTTTCCATTGCCTAATCTCAAAAAGTGGTGAGCATATAGAAATAAACCTTGAGTTGAGGTAGGACCAAAAATCCTATTGAACTTAAATGACCGAAGTGCATCTTTCCCTTCTCTAGAGGGATTCGCCACAACCAAATCATTTTCACCAATGTGTTCTACAATAGACTGTTTTTCCTTATTGCGAAATGGTCTTATTCGACAATATACTCTGATATTTCCTGTATCAAAAAATTGTGTGAATTCAAAGTACACTTACATCAACAAAATAGAAGACAAACATGGATAATGCTACCTTTTAATTCTTGAATTTCATTGAACAACTTTCGATTTTCAGCGAGAATAGCTTGATAGTTATCAGCAGCATGTACTAGTGATTTAAGATTTACACCTGAAACAAAAATGATTAGAGAGTACACCCCAATAAAGAAATGAAGAGGGAGCACTAATTAAATGACATTCTAATGACAAAGGCATACCCAACTGATTACACTCCTCGACATAAACAACTTGATCTTTCATAATATCTTGCTTGACGGATTCCCAAGATAACTTCAATTTCTGGATATTTACAAATTAAGTACAAAATTGTAATGTTTGGCACCACAATAATCACATTGACATTAACACATTTGGAAGTGTACCTGTAAGGAACTAAATAGAAAATTTATAAGGTTCTGCAATTGGTTCCTCTTCATATTCCAATCTTGATATTTTGAATCTGAAGAACTCTCAAGCTCCTTAACTTTCCTTCTTAATTCTTCCAATAGATGCTCATATTCTTGAGATTTTTTTCTTAATTCTGCTTTAACATCCCTAGCTTCTTCTTCCAACTGTACGCATTGAGCTTCATACATCTTTTTGGTTGTTTCAAGTTCTTGCTTCAGTGCTGAAATAAGAGCTGAAATTTCCAAATTTTTGTCCTCTAGCTCTTTCATTAGCTTAATAGTTTCTTTTTCATCGTCCGTCTTTTCTTCCTCTTTGATCTTCACAGCCTAAATTGAAGGATCAAAAGACGAAAAGAATCTAATTATGTCTCCTGTATTATCCGGACTCTGAAGTGTATCAATATGTTGTTTATCATGAAATGTAAGAAATCATTACCTTCAACTTCTGAAGCTGGCTAGCAAATACCTGTTACAAAAATTCCTTATGATGAATAGAAAACTTTTGCAAATTTGCAGGAATATAAAATGGATTGGATTTTAACAAAATGACTAGATAGTGTTATTTTAAGATACCTCGCTCTCTTCTCTAGTTCCTGATGCAAGTGCCTCGAGTACTCGTATTCTCGACTGGTATTTTTCTTCCCGAGCTTTAAAAAGATTACTTTGCTGAAGGCAATGTAAGAAAGTTACATGAGGAAACAAACTGAGAAAACCAGAAGTAACAAGCTACCAGAATGATGTAATGGACATACAGTTCGTATATGTTCTGCTTGAGTTGATATACGCCGCTCAATCTCCTGGGAAACCTTTCTCAACAAGCACGCCACACGCTGAACAAATAAAGATAATAAACATTTATGAAACTGTATGTATTACATGAGTTTGAGGTGCAAGTCATTTGCATGGATTTATACTTGTAGTTTCATTTGCAAGCCATACATGAGGTATTTCGCCATTCCTTCTTTCTACACTTTCTTCAAGAATACCATTGACTACACTAAGAAGTGACTGGGTGGGAGCGTTCTACAGCAACAGACAATGAAACATATGAGTGAAGTATATAACAAAAAATACATATATTTTACACGCATACATAAAACAATATATGAAGGTTGGCTTTAAGAACTTACATCTAAACTATTAGATTTCATCATTTCGGATATTTTTGCAGCAGGAAGATCGGCATAGCTTCCGGGTTTAATTTGAAACACCTCATGGAACTTATGACCAACTTGGTATATTAATGAAGCTGATGGTTCTGCATAAGATACAAATGAGTAGAACCAATCACTTTTAAAGAGTAGAACGTAACATCTAATTCGTCTAATGAACCACAATGTGAAGTGATGAGTTCATTTCTAGCAGACAGGTAAAGGACTAACAATCTATTTATGATTTACCAGGAAATATATGAGGATTTGAGAGAAGGAATAGTCAAACACAGTCAACATGCAAGCTATTTTAGGGAACTCAAACATTCTAGAATGAATAACATTGCTTAGGGAACTCAAACATTCTAGATAAGTTCTCGTTAACATTCTAGGAAATTGTATCTCATTATCTTCTTATGTAAAACAAACATACACACACATATATATATATATATATATATATAGAAGGGAGAGGGTGAGTAGAATAAAATTCACCGGACCGGTCATAAGAGGGCTACTGAAAACACGTTGAAACCTTGACTCAGTTGAAAACCTTTTGTTGTCTATACCAAATGGTGGTGAATAATGAAAGCTGGTAGGTGTATTCCCACAAGGGCTTGGTGAGTTGGAATTGGTTACAGAAATATTATCTCCCAAAGAATTTTGCAAACTTTTCGCTCTTAGTGTTAAAAGACAATCCACAACTGGCTTGATAGATCCCTACACAACAATAGAGAACAATGAGTCAAGAAGCATGGTGAAAAACTCCTACATCAAGAATAATGCTATGAATAAAACAATGATACATAAAATAGGTATAAAGTCAGTTCTGTTATACCCTCTCAAGGTCTGATATTTCAAAGCGAGGCAACCCCAATCCATCCAAAGCTCTGAGAAACGTTTTAATATTTTCTGATTGTGATGGCAGAGAATGATCAGATTCACTGACCTACAAAAGAGAATCCAAACTAAAAGGTATATTTGAAATAAAACTTTAAAAATTCATAGTTTGAGTAGATTAAAAGTTGGAAAGAAGTATTACCAAATTCACAGAACCAGGTCGTAGTTTGTTCAGTATCTGGCACAAAATTGTACCATTGCTCAAACATGCTCTTAATTCACCATCCGTTACATTTATTGAAAAGTCCAATGAAGGAAGAAGACTAATTAACCACTGAACCAAAACCAATCGATGTTTGGCTGAAAATATTCAAACAGAATAAGATCAAAACATATTAGTAAATGATTAATTAACATGCAAGTTACTAAAAGGGGGGTAAGTTCAAGAGTCTCATTATACCTTCCACCTCACCACCATGATTGGGCACTACATCTCCATTTCTATGAAATCCATTGACAATGTCATTTGTGCTATGGTTTTTAGATGGGGAATTCATTGCTAGATTCCTAGTGGAGGGTTTCACAACCTCAGGTTTCCATGAAGATACATTTCAAAGAAATTCCAATTCAGGACATATCATCCAAATAACTCTTCAAACCCTGAAATTAAATATCCATTAATCCACCCCAATTAAAACGAAGTTTATAGAAAGCATTGCAGCTACCACAAACAAAAGATAAGATTTCAATTATGTTGACTGGCTAAAAGCCATGCACAACAAAACATTATGATTTCAAGAACACATGAATCCGAGGCAAACATAACATTCTCGTTTGAATTTGTTGAGAGTTGAAGAACGTTCAAATTATTAAAACAGCGAAACAGAGGAAGAAAAAAAAAGGAAAGAAGAATAAAAAAAATTCAAACCTGAGAATGTTGAGGTTGAATGAGAAATGGTCGTTGTGGGAAGATGAGTTGAGATTGAGGAAACTTGATGAAAGATGCATCCATTTGATTTTCTGTGAATGTAATTTAAATTAATTAATTAATTAATTAATTTTAAAAAAGTAGTGTTGGGTCATGGGGGGTTGTGGAAAATGAGAGAGTGGTCCGAGAAACACTCTTTGCGTCACATTCCATTTTAGCGCCAAATAACGAAACCGAACCAATTAACCGCCAAATAAAGAGAAGAGTGGTGACTGCCAACTGTCCAATACTCCACCGCGACGACGGTTGTAATCACTGAACTGAAAACCTTCTTCTTCCACTGCGGAATCTTGGATTTCCACGTGAATGATCACCACAATATGCTAAAAACATGGAAATTTATTGAAGATGCAGTAGTATATCCACTCTCCCCTTCTCAAAATAACCGTTCTTTACACTTGCAAAGAATAAATAAATAAATAAGCAAGTCAATGTGAGAATGAATTAGCGAGACCTATGAATTATGGTTCAATTAATTTATTTGGTTCCAGAACCGGATACTAATAAATAAAATAAAAATAAAAAAAATATTAAACTTGAGAAAAAAAACAAATAATAGCACCAAAAATATTATTTCAAACGATTCAACTCAATTCAATTGGTGGTCCAACCAAACTACAATCCATTGAAGCTAAACCAACAGCCAGACCAACCAGTTTCCGATTCAACGCCAAAATAAGCGTCTTCTATATAATGTTTAAATATATGTTTCGTCCAGGTTTAGTTCCTATAAAAATAAAAATTCATGTTTCGTTCTTGTACATATAGACATTGTTTCAAAATGTGATGTAAGAAATTCAGTCAATGAAATACAAAAACTATGCATTTCTGCATTCTCTCAGAAATGGGCACGGAAAGGGTACGGAAATTATTGTAGATTAATTGCTAATAGATTCTGCTAGATAATTCACAAGTGTAAACCAAACCATGAAATGGTCTGTGGAAGTAACACCTGTTAATCCAAGCTTGGAGGAAGGTTCTCTCAATTGTTTATATTAAGTATAGATATAGATTCGACCGTATTAACTTCCAGGTAATCTCAATCTGGCAAAATTTGAAGAAACAAAAATAATTGTACTTACAAAATCCCCTGTATCAGGAATTGTCATATCGCCAAATTTGATCTATAATGGACCACTACATTATCAAGAGACACCATATGTAATTTCTAACAATTTAAGAATCTTCCTTCTTCTTCTTTGACGCATGTTCATCATTCCCATTTTTCCGCTTGGCTTCTCGGCGCTCCCTCTTCACTCCTTTTGATTTACTGGGTAAAGCCATTTCTCCAATCTAAACAATTTATAATTGTTATCACTGGTTAGATATGGAATGGAGAACAAAAGTAACATAAGCACAAGTAATGTGCTTGGTGGAAGGAAATAACTCTTGTATTTGATGCAATGAATGAAAACAATCACTCTTACCTTCTGATCAGGAATATAAATATTTCCAATCTTTCCCTGTAGTAGATCCTTTTTAACATTCTTCTCCTGTGAACAACAGGGCAAGTTAGCAACTTAGACATCCAACTTCATTTTACATTACCAAATAAACTACAAAGATTTAGAGATGTTGTCAACCTTTTTCTTTGGCTTCTCTCTCGAAGTTCGCATGGCTTCCTTCCTCAAACTCTCATTCGGAGGACGATGCCGGCGAACAACAAAATCCATGGAAGGGCCAATTTCTACTAATTCCATTCTTGGCACAACTGTGCCCGGTTTTTTCAGACACAATGCAGTGTGTAAAATACACTCTATTTGGAGACAGGGCGGTACATACATATGCACAGTCGACTCCAGCAACATTTAAATTCTCCACAACCTGCACCACTCATGCACTTCACTTCTGTTAATATAATTCCAGTTGCCAATAAAAGACAGGAAAAGACTAAGGAAAGCAATGATCACCTCTCGACGAAAAGATCGAGCAAAAGTTCCTTCAAATGTTTTAGTTCATCCACAGTCTCAAATCCCTCTCCAATGAAAACAATAAAAGGCTTTGACCCTTCCTTTGGAGCTAATTTTTAATCGTAAGTAAATGATTCCATGGGTCTAAAATTTTCAACCCCAACTTCTACCAGATCATAGACATGGTGATCATACATCCTCCCCATAACAAGGTTATTGGGTCGCTTCTTTGAGTGAGATCCATACTGCAAAATACAAGCAGCAAGAACCATTACGAAATCACGTTGCCTACAATATTTGCAGCTCTAATTGTCAGTGAAATAAGGAACTCAATTATTTTTAAAGAAAAAAGGGGGCAAAACCTATATTAAGACCTTAATTGCTATCATACAGAAGCATTTTTTAAATTTGAAAAATAAATAGGACATGCATTACAAGCTTTGGGCAATAAAAATAGCAAAATATGAAGACAAATGAAGTTGCCCCAGATATTTCATCATAACTACATATGTTTCACGGTTAAAATCACCTAAGTAGCTTAAGATCAAACAAAGTTCAAATTCTAGAATTGGTCATCACAAGTGCTTAAAAATGGTGAAGCAGTAAATGCAAGTATGTAATTCTCTTACATGAGAGACAATCGAATTTAAAATAATAAACTCCACCAAATTTAGTGATTTAATAACGACTTCTAAACACACTAAAAATTAAAAATTCAGTAGAAGCACAAAGGAACCCAATAACTTGAGTTGCCACACAATCAGCAAGGAGAAAAGGCTATTAAGAAATGAGGAATTACGATAAAGAGACTGCAATATGTTTTGAGGGAGAAGAACTCCAAGGAAGTATCACCGCCAGTCTCAAAAGGGTTAATGCTGTCATTCCTGTGGGTATACTTGACAGCGCAGTCCTTCTTCAAGTGATAAATCCGCGTCAACACCGCGTTTAACACTGCGCTAGTCTTTGTCCCATGAAGCACCGGTGTCTTCTTCCCCGATTCTACCTGCAAACATGCCAACCCCAATCATCATTTTTCCCCCACGAGATCATTAGTTGTAAAATTAAATGGTAAATTTGAAATGAGTTCAGCTTTGGAAGAAGAGGGTTTGAGGAGTGCCATCAAAGTAGAATTTGCAAATTGAACTCATTGACAAATGTCATAGAAGAAACATCAAAATCGACAAACTGATGAAAATGAACCCACCACACAACTCATAATCATTGATTGAGGGCACCCAATTTAGACCAATAACAGATCGAAAACATACTTACAGATTGAGAGAAATTTATAACCACGGGAAAAAAGTGAAAGCTTAAATTTATAATTATACCTCAAAATATAGTAAAGTCATAAAAACAGAAAGAGCAGTGTCATGTGAAGATAGAAAGACAAAAAAAGAAAGATGAAGTGGGTATATAGATTAGGGGGCAATCAGAACTTACCTATAAACTGGTGGAAAAACCCGCATTGGAATCAAAAAAAATGTTAAGGACTTTCTTGATTACACTTTTAAAATCACTTTTCTATTGCTAAAAAACTAACCAAGAACAAATTGGTTCTTTGTTAATTTTTTAAAAACAGAAAACTGTTTATAAAAGCCTAACCAAACATGGTATTTGTATTTGTCGTGTTTAACTCAAACAAACAAACAAGGGTATTGCTTTTCCCACACCTCCTCCTACTCGAAACACACCCCATAAGGGTGTGAAAAGACCAAAAGGTCAGGCCAAACCTCTTTTTTTTCACGAATGTTCACCTGTTCGAACACGGGCATTCGAACAGGTTCGAATGACATCGTTCGAGTGTGTTAAATTTTGACTTCACACCCTTTTGGGCGTTTTTCACCTGTTCGCATGAGGTCATGCGAACAGGTTCGCATGACCTCGTTCGAACACATTCGAACGACATCGTTCGAGTGTGTTAAATTTTGACTTCACACCCTTTTGGGCGTTTTTAAACTGTTCGCATGAGGTCATGCGAACCTGTTCGAACAAGGTCGTTCGAACAGTCATAAAACACGTCCTCGCAGCGTCTCACGCGAGGTTATTTTTGGAATAAAATTTGTTAAGGGGTGTGAAAGAGTAGGAGGGGGTGTGGGAAAAGCAAAACCCAACAAACAATCTAAATCAAACTCTGTCCCTCCAAGTAGAGGTGTCAATTTGGCCCAAGCCCCCGAGCCCAGCCCCATTGGCCCCCAATCAAGCCCCATAAAATTGAAGCCCCCTATTAATGGAGTTTTTTTAGCCCCAGCCCACACTTTTAAATTTTTTAGTGGGTTAGGGCCAGGGCTTTGTGGGCTGGCCCCCAAATTTTATTCTCATTCTTTTCCCACTATTTACACATCCACTTTCATTCTTTCACCCCCCTTCCTCTTCTCCCTCCCTCTTACCACCACCTTCTTCTCCCTCTCACCACAACCACCACCACCACCACCACCACCACCTCCTTTTCCCTCCCACCACCACCACCACCTCCTTATCCCTCTCGCCACCACCACCCCACCTCTTTTTCCACTATTTATACCTCTACTTTCATTCTTTCACCCACTTCCTCTTCTTCCTCACTCCCACCACCATCACCATCTTGTACTCACCACCACCACCACCTCCTTTTCCCTCCTACCACCACCACCGCCACCACCTATTTTCTCACTATTTACACCTCTACTTTCATTCTTTCACCCTCTTCTTCTTCTCCTTCACTCTCACCACAACCTCCTTTTCCCTTTCACCACAACCACCACCACCATCTTCGACTCAACACCACCTTCTTTTCTCTTTCACCACCACCACCTCCTTTTCCCTCTCACCACCATCACACAATAACCACCACCTCCTTTTTCCTCTCACCACCACCACCACCAACTATTTTTCCACTATTTACACATCCACTTTCATTCTTTCACCCCCTTCCTCTTCTCCCTCACTCACCACCACCTCCTTCTCCCTCTCACCACAACCACCATCATCACTATCTCACACTCACCACCACCAAGAGTGGGTCATTTTTTGCAAAATAAATATTCATGGCCGATGGGCTGAACTAGGCCATCAAAGTTGAGTGGGTCATTTTTTGCAAAATAAATCTTCAGGACCTATGGGCGGGGCTGGGCCCACATGGGTCTTATGGGCTTGGGGCCTATGTGGGGCCTTAGGATGGTGGGCTTTTTGGCCCATGGGCCATGTGGGCCTAGGGTGGGCTGGCCCATGTGGGCCAAATTGACAGCTCTACCTCCAAGAGTGTCATCCCAAGCTTTTACTTTTTATTCCCTTTTTTTGTGATTACTAACTTATGATAACCTACATCTCTCTATCTCTCTTGCCATTGAAAAAGCCAAGCAAAAATTCTACTACGCTATCCTGTGGCTCACACTAAAGAAACAGAGTAGATCAGTAGTTAGTGAGTCGAAAGAGAAAGTAAAACTCACGAGTTTGGGAGTGCGCTTCTCGAGTTCCCGTTTGCCCTTTCTTGTCTTTGCGGTTTTGATTTCCAGCATCACGGCCACTGCAGTGTGCACACGGTTAAGGAAAGCAGCTTCTTGCTCTGCATAAGGTTTTAGGGTTTTGTCTGTAACCTGAAATTCAGATTTTTCTGTCATAATCTCCAATTATAACAGGAACCTAATAGTTAATATCTATGAAAGAATTAATTGATAAACCATCTTCTTAGCCTGCTATGTTTTTCTTCTCCCTAAGTTCATATCTATGAAAGAATTAATTGATTAGCCAGCTACTGTCTTCTGCAAACTAATTTAATGAGATTAACTCTCCCTAAGTTCATATCTAAGTTCATATCTATGAAAGAATTAATTGATTAGCCAGCTACTGTGTTCTGCAAACTAATTTAATGAGATTAACTCAACTAATAGTTACACTGTGAACTAGCACGTAAATACATAAAGTTGTTGTCGGAGATTAATTTAATAATATTAAATAATTTTTTTTTATTGTTTTAGACATTTATTTTATTTCTTGTTTTAATTTAATAAAAAAAATTATATTTAGTTTTATTTTATTAGTTAGTTTTATTTTTTTTATTATTACTCGTGCATGCTCACCCGCTCTCGGAGCCTATTTTGTTTTTTGATTTAGAAATTGAAAGAACTGCTCGAAGGATAAGAAAAGAGACAAGAATGATGGCTGCCAATCCGAGAAAAACTCTTCGGGACTACTTTACTCCAATAGCGAATATCACTACAAGCATAGTTAATCCACATGTGCAAGCTACTAGCTTTGAGCTCAAACCCAGCTTGATTCAAATGGGTTAGAATTCGACTATGTTCAGAGGTGCAACAACAGAAGACTCGCACACCCATCTTAGAAACTTCGTGAGGGTGGCAGACTCAGTAATTTGTAATGGTGTCACTCCTGATGTCATTAGAGTGAGATTGTTTCCATGGTCATTGGCTGACAAGGCATCTGCTTGGCTAGACTCTCAACCTGCTGAGTCCATTACCACTTGGGATCAATTGAAGCAAAAATTCTTGACCAAATATTTTCCTCCAGGTAAGACTACTAAGATCCGAGGTGCAATAATCTGCTTTGCTCAACTCGAGCAAGAATCTTTACATGAAGCTTGGGAAAGATTTCAAGACTTACTCCGAAGTTGTCCACATCATGGATTTGAGAAGTGGCAATTGCTTGAATACGGATTATCTTCTCAAAATAGGGGAATTATTAATATGGCTTATGGAGGCTCTCTAATGAATGGAGAACCGATAAACTCCAATTTTGTGCATTGTTTAGGGATATTTGTGAGTCATTTTTAGAGCAATTATTAGTGATAATATAAATTAGTGACTTGATCTCTCTTTATTTTGTAGAAAGGAAGAAAATATGGAAAAGATGAATAGTCCATTTTAAAGCCACTTTATAATATATATGGGTAGATTAAAGAGCAAGGCAATAAAAAAAAATTAAAGGACTAAGCCTATGAATAAGTCCACATGGCCCATTGGTTTGGAAGTGATCAAGTCCATAAATTAAATGGAGATATAATACTACCCTAGCTTGGGGAGAAAGGAAGCTTGGGGAGAAAGGAAGCAAGGCAGCAAGAGAATTAACAAATTAAAAAAGGCACGGCATTACAAATTAAAAGGAGTGCAACGTGAATTACAGAGGAGAATTAACACAGGAGCCGCACACAGAAAGGGAGAGACTGGACATACGCAAGTCACGCACCAATGGTAGCACCGGCTTGGAGAGAGGAGATTTTGGGTACCCGTTCTTGACACTGTGAGAGAGCTCTGGAGCAGAACAAGGAGACTAAATTTTCAGGATCAGAAATTTCTCTATTCCGGGTTATTTTTATCTCTGTAATTTATGACTCCTAATTTTATTTTATTGTTCTCGAACACTATGGATAGCTAAATCCTCTTGTAGGGTCTTAGGTGGATCTTGCATGTTTAGAGACCTTTTTATGTTCTAATTTCTGGTTTGAATTCCTATTTTTATTTCAATTAACATTGTCCTATTGTTTTTATCACATAATTAGGATTAGCTACCCTATGCATGTTCATAATCAATTAGTTGATCAGCGACCGTACTGCAACTAGTTGGTGGACCTATAGGATAATTGAGACTATAATTAATGCATGACCAAATGTTAATTTAGTCTTCCAATCATTCAACATTTTTTCTCTTTATGCTTTTCTTGAATTTAAATTCTTGCATGACCAAACAAGGGTTAATTTAGGAAAAAGAATATTAATCATGAATGACCAAACGGATTAATAGTTTTAGTAAAGGGATTGGTAATTAAATAAACTAAAGGAATTCAAGTAGGAATTAGACATAGGAGAATCGATGCTTGCAAGTGAAACCGTGACCCTAGACCTCTCTCCATTGAATTAATTCTTGCATTTTATTATTGTTATTTATTTAATTTTTTATTTGTTCCGTTACAATTCAAATATTTGTTCGTCTAAATAATAAATAATCTCGATTAGTTTGGTACTTGCTAATTAATCCCTGTAGACACGATAATCTTTTATACTACTTCTATGAAAGAGTACACTTGCTCTAAGTGTGTTTTTAACGCAACAAGTTTTTGGCGCCGTTGCCGGGGATTAATTTGGCAATATTAAACGAAAAAGATTTTTATTGCTTTAGACTTTATTTTATGCTTTAGTTTTAATTTTGTTTTTTTATCCTACTAAAAAAATTATTAAAAAAAAAACTGCTAATACTTTCCGAAGAGACCGTTGCAGTTCACATTGTGTTGCAGAGAAAAGTCTAAATCATGGTTAAAACTCTTGGAGACTACATTAGAGAGGCAGAGGCACAAAGAAATTTAGAGAAGTCATATTGGTATATGTCTCAATGCCAGATTCAAATTTCTCCTCCTCCTTATGAACCTTATTCAGACTATTGGGATGACTATGAGCCACCTCCTTATTCCTCCCACTGGGATAATTATGAGTCACTACAAGTACAAAGGCAAGAGGAGGAAAAGTCGGATGTCAATGAGGTCTTGGCCAAATTTATGCAGCAGACACATGAAAATTTTGAAAGCTTGGAGAGCCAAATTAGAGCTATTAACAACGAATTTGGAAGCCTGAATGGTCAAATCTCAAGTCTCATTGCTTTGTTATCTCAAGAGGCCCAAGAAACTCCTTCACAAACTAAGTCGACCCAAAATAAAGAAGCTGAGTAATACAAAGAAAGTATTCCTACGAGAGATGAAGTTGTCTCCATGGAATATAATTTGGAGGAAGAAACTCTCAAGAAAGATGAAGAGACTCTTACTGAAGGGAGTAAAATCAAAATAGTAGCTCCTACTGAAGGGAGTCATATTGAAACAAAAGATCCTATTAATGAGAGCGGTTGTGAGGAGAATGAGAAAGATCCATTGGTTCTTGATTTGAAGAAAGAGGAGAAAGCCCAAATTTTTGGGCAAATTGTTTTAACCATTGGTGATGCTGGGATTGAGGTTCATCGGGGAAAGGTAACTCTGAGGAGTGGTAAAGAAGATGATGTTATTAAAGCTTTAAATTCCAATGAAATTTTCTCTTCTTTAACTTCTCCTTATTTTGATGATGTGGTTGAAACTAACATTTTTAGTGAATTAAAGATGCAGGGCCTTTTGGAAAAAAGTCTTATTTTGCAGGATCCTAACATAATGGTGGATGGAGATAAAATAAAAATTTCACCATCCTTTGAAGTTCATCCACCACGTGGAAAAAGAAAGAACAATGTGAACCACATGGTTAGAAGGTTAAGAAGGTGTACTGCGTTCGATGTTAAATTTGCTCTTGGAGAGCCACCTGATTAAGCACTAACTATCGTCAGGCTCACGACGTTAAACAAGCGCTTTGCAGGAGGCAACCTGTGTTTTATTTTCAGTTATTTTCATTTTCTTTTTGTTTTGTTTTTAGGAATAAGCTCAGACTGCAAGCTCTCTCAGGGAAGTCACTCTTACTCTCTCATTTATTTATTTTTGTGCCAATTTGATATTTTGCATTGAGGACCATGCTTCATGCTAGTGTGGGGGAGGAGAGTTATTTTGTCACTTAATCTTTATTAATACACATACCCACCGTATATGTTGATAGCATTTTTTCTGGCTTATTTTAGCGACTTATGCTTAAAGTTGAAAAAAAATAGAGATTTTGCCTTTAGGGGATCCCATAATTAATTTACTTGACAGACTTGTGCTTAATTGTAACTGTGAGGATGTCCTTAGGAAGCTGATAATTAGCATTTGTCCCTGTTGAGTACTTTTTGTGAACTAGCTTCTAAAGGTGAGATTTGAGCCTTCATAAGGGAATTGATACTAAATCAAAATTTTTTTACCCCTTTTCTTTCTATGAGTGTGTTTCCCAATTTGCTACATTCTAAAATTTGTCTTTTGACCATTTCAAGGCGAAAATTGATTTGCATCATGTAAAAAGATTTGGGGAATTTAGGTATTTTTCTGGCCTCAGATTTGTTTGTTGAATTTATCCATTAGTTGCCCCATTTGAGCCTATTTGTTATATTTTTTCTTTGGTACCCAGATATAGTTTTTTCTTTTTTTGTGGTAACCATTTGAAATTAAATTTGGAACAACTATTGAAAGTTACAATTTTGTCTTGTATTTTATTTGTCTATCTCATCAGGACATAAAAACAAAATAAGAGTGGCTCATATGGTTACAAGTTCATTTTCCTCCCGAGAGAAATATAGAAAAATGAAATGAAAAAAAAAAGAAGAAAGAAAGCAAGAAGGAGGAAAAGGCACATCAGAAGAATGAAAGAGCCAAAGGGCATATAAAAAAAGAGTCTACTCAAGAGCAAAAAGCAAATCCAAAAGAGTCGACTCAATAGAAAAAGAAGAGTGAAGAATGGAAGTGAAATTAATTTGGAGTCTGGACAAAAATTGTAAAATAGATAGGAGCTCCATATTTGGTTTCAAAGGTTACTATTTATTTCTTGTTTTTTTAGCCCTTTGATTATCCCTTTCTTCTTATTTCCTACCCTGCATGAATTCACCCGGGCCCCATTACCACCCATGAAACCCCATCTTTTGCATGCATGTGAACTATTTAGTGGAGATTTAGTCAAATTACAAGCTTATGGTAATGTGCATTTTGTGGAAACTTGAGTGTATATTTCCCTGGTCCCTAAACACTTAGAGAGATTGCGAGCGAGTGCATTTTTTCACAGAAACATATTCTTTAGGGACATGAGCCTCTAATTGGGCAACCTTGGCACCTCATATGTGTTATACTGTCTATTGTCTGTCATTGTGCTTCAAATTTTGGGTTTCTTATTTGGCTGTCTCTATTACTTGTTTGAAAATTTTATTGAGCCAGGAAATTTGCTTGAGGACAAGCAAAGGTTAAGTGTGGGGAGTTGATAAACTCCAATTTTGTGCATTGTTTAGGGATATTTGTGAGTCATTTTTAGAGCAATTATTAGTGATAATATAAATTAGTGACTTGATCTCTCTTTATTTTGTAGAAAGGAAGAAAGTATGGAAAAGATGAATAGTCCATTTTAAAGCCACTTTATAATATATATGGGTAGATTAAAGAGCAAGGCAATAAAAAAATTAAAGGACTAAGCCTATGAATTTAGCAAAGTCCACATGGCCCATTGGTATGGAAGTGATCCAGCCAATGAATTAAATGGAGATATAATACTACCCTAGCTTGGGGAGAAAGGAAGCAAGGCAGGAAGAGAATTAACAAATTAAAAAAGGCACGACATTACAAATTAAAAGGAGTGCAACATGAATTACAGAGGAGAATTAACACAGGAGCCGCACACAGAAAGGGAGAGACCGGACATACGCAAGTCACGCACCAACGGTAGCACCGGCTTGGAGAGAGGGGATTTTGGGTACCCGTTCTTGACAATTTTTTTTTAAACAATCAAACATGCAGCCCAAATTTATTAATAAAATAAAGAGAAGATATGAAAACACAAGGGGGGACTAGACCAAAACCCTTGGCAATGAGAACAATAATAGAAAGCCCAGCAAAGGCCCCTAAAATAAACAACCAAAGAGCTCTAATAAAAGATATTCTAAGGCGACCAAGACAACCCGAAAAAGGAAGCAAGGCAACACCTGAATAGCCCCCACAACCTCCACCCACTGCCTACTGGGCACACACTCCAAACCACCACAGCCAGAATCACCTCACTATCCTCACATTAAGCACACTCCCAAAGATCGAGGTTAGAGGTGGAGGCCAAGAGACGATTGGGAAGGGCTCAGAAGCTGAAGGCAAAGGTAGGAGCCCAGCGAAGAGAACTGCTAACTGTAATCTAGGGACCCAAACTCCGAAGCAGGGCAACACCTGAAAGCCCCCACACACCACCACCCACCGTCAATTGAGTGCCACACCACAACACCCAGCATCACCTCACTATCCTCACATTAAGCACACTCCATATGACCAAGGTTAGAGGTGGAGGCCAGGAGAGGGAAGGGGCTCAGGAGCTGAAGGTAGAGGGGAGGAGCCCGTCAGAGAGAACTGCAAACAGCAGCCAGGCAGTGCGACAACAACCACCAAATCAAATCTGAAAAACCCACCAAAGCAACACCCACCGAATCAGCACACCCCCTGTCTTCCGGCGTCGAAACACCAGCCACCACCGCGAAGCCGTGTCACCGGCCAACACCGCGACACAACCGAGCTTGGCCGAGGTCGTCGATCACCAGCCACCACCGCGGTGTTGTGCCACCGGCCAACACCGTGACACAACCAAGCATGACGCTACTCAGCGACATTCAGCTAGTGACGGCGACGAAAGACGAAAAAGCGGCCTCGGAGGCGGATGTTGCCGTGATCGCGGATCCAAGAGCGATCCACCAGCCACCATCCCGCTCAAATCAGCAAACCACCGTGAAACAGAAGCACACCACGTACCTCCTAAAACGCGCAGATCCACCAAAAAGGCAGATCCAAACCAGCAACGCCACGGAGCAGAGACCATGAACGGCACAGAGGAAGCAAGATCACTATGCGACCCAAGGTTAGAACAACAACAAACGCTGAGGCCCAGATCATCATCCGAATCAACAACAATCGCAGGACAATCGCACGAAAACAAATCAAATCGCAGGATTCAAGAAAACAATCGCACGACTCGGTGGAGAAGATTGCGACAGCAGAGGCGGAGACGCAGAGTGGAAGGGGGAAGAAGCCCACGGGGAGGGAGCCCCCCCAGCGGCGGCGGTAGGTCGCGCTCTCTCTCAGACGAAATTTCTCATCTCCCTTATGTCCGTTCTTGACACTGTGAGAGAGCTCTGGAGCAGAAAAAGGAGACTAAATTTTTAGGATCAGAAATTTCTCTATTCCGGGTTATTTTTATCTCTGTAATTTATGACTCCTAATTTTATTTTATTGTTCTCGAACACTATGGATAGCTAAATCCTCTTCTAGGGTCTTAGGTGGATCTTGCATGTTTAGAGACCTTTTTATATTCTAATTTCTGGTTTGAATTCCTATTTTTATTTCAATTAACATTGTCCTATTGTTTTTATCACATAATTAGGATTAGCTACCCTATGCATGTTCATAATCAATTAGTTGATCAGCGACCGTACTGCAACTAGTTGGTGGACCTATAGGATAATTGAGACTATAATTAATGCATGACCAAAAGTTAATTTAGTCTTCCAATCATTCAACCTTTTTGCTCTTTATGCTTTTCTTGAATTTAAATTCTTGCACGACCAAACAAGGGTTAATTTAGGAAAAAGAATATTAATCACGAATGACCAAACGGATTAATAGTTTTAGTAAAGGGATTGGTAATTAAATAAACTAAAGGAATTCAAGTAGGAATTAGACATAGGAGAATCGAAGCTTGCAAGTGAAACCGTGACCCTAGACCTCTCTCCATTGAATTAATTCTTGCATTTTATTATTGTTATTTATTTAATTTTTTATTTGTTCCGTTACAATTCAAATATTTGTTCGTCTAAATAATAAATAATCTCGATTAGTTTGGTACTTGCTAATTAATCCCTGTGGACACGATAATCTTTTATACTACTTCTGCGAAAGAGTACACTTGCTCTAAGTGTGTTTTTAACGCAACAAGAACCTGCGATAGTATATGACTTAATTGCAGAGATAGCAGTTGATAATGCCCAATGGGAGACGAGTGACAGACACATCAAAAAATCAGCTAGGATGTACAAGGTTGAAGATGACACTAGTGTTAACATAAAGCTGGATGCTGTAACATCCTGGGCCCTTTTCTTTCTAGTAGATCAATTGGTAGTGGGAATGCATTGAGCATATACTTGAGCCCCAGGGTACATGGTTCGATTCCCACGGAAGGCAAAAACTCCACAGGGGGGTGGAGAAAGTCATGAGTGCCTCGCTGGGTAGCCTACTAGAAAGAAAATGGCCCAGGATGTTACAGATGCTCTCTCTAAACAGGTGCAATCTTTGATGAAGGTACAAGCACAATCTACTCCAATAGTTACCTCCACTAGTGACACCACAAATAATCTCTGGGGAGGCCTAACTGAAGAAGTCAACTATCTTGGTCAGAAGAAAAGTGAGTTAAGGCCTGGTATGCAAGATTCTTTAGTTAGATACATGGAAAAAGTTGGACACCCGTGCATGGGTGTTTTAGCCAATTACATGGACAGGACTGGTGAGAGGTTGCAATCCATTGAAGAACTGATAAAAGCATAGGGGCGGCCAACAACTTCAACTGAAGAGGCCAATTATGTTCAGAATTCCAACCGGACCCAAAATGACCCTTATTCAAACACTTACAATCCGGGTTGGAGAAATCACCCTAATTTCTCTTGGGGAGGACAACAAAAGGAGCAAAGCTCGAACTCCTATAAGCCTCCACATGTGCAAAGGCAATAGGAGAAAAAGTTGGATACCAATGACGTGTTGACAAGGTTTATGCAGCAGACAAATGAAAAATTTGGAAGCTTGGAGGGCCAAATTGGAGTCATGAACAACGAATTTGGAAGCCTGAAGGGTCAAATCTCAAATCTCATTACTGTGTTGTCTCAAAGGCCTCAAGGCTCACTGCCTAGCCAAACTGAGCCCAATCCAAGAAATGAGCATTGCCAGGCTGTCACTCTTAGGAGTGACAAGGAGCTGGTTCAAGAAAACAATGAAGATGGGCGGGCGCCCGAGAAAGAAATACAAGCTCCTACTGAGGGGAGCACTTCTGAGGAAAGCAAAAAGGAAAAGGAAAAATATGAGTAAGCAAAGGTAAATGTTCTTTATCCTCAAAGACTTAAAAATGAGTAGCATGATAAGCAATTTGCCAAATTTCTTGAAATATTTAGAAAATTTCATATCAACATTCCTTTTGCTGAAGCTATTGCTCAAATGCCTAAATATGCCAAATTTTAAATAAATTATTTCTAACAAGAGGAAGTTAGAAGGCTTTGAGACAGTTAGGCTTAATGAAGAATGTTCTGCTATAGTTCTAAAAAAGTTACCACCTAAGCTTAAAGATCCAGGTAGTTTTACTATCCCTTGTACAATTGGTAACTCTCATTTTGAAAAGGCTTTACGTGATTTAGGAGCAAGTATAAATTAAATTTGATGCCTTTTTCTGTTTTTAGAAAGCTTGGTTTGCAGGAACCACATCCTACTAACATCACTTTGCAGCTAGCTGATAGATCCATTGCCCACCCCCGTGGAGTGGTGGAAGATGTTTTAGTTAAGGTGGATAAGTTTATTTTCTCTGCTGATTTTGTTGTATTGGATATGGAAGAAGATGAGGAAGTCCCAATTATTTTGGGGCGTCCTTTCTTAGCTACAGAAAAAAGCTTAATTGATGTTCAGCAGGGAAATTGACTTTGAGATTTGGATATGAGTAAGTTGTATTTCAAGTCTTGAACTCATTAAAAAATCCTTCCTCATTTGCTTCTTGTAATTTTATTCAAGCTATCGATATTAATGATGTGGTTACCTCTGAAAGTTTTGATGATTTTAGAATTCAGGACCCTCTAGAAAAAGTACTTACTGTGCAGGGACTTGCCATATTGCAAGGTGGTGAGGAAGAAGAGTTCTTAATGTTTTTGCAGTCTCACCACCCTCGGAAAAATTGGAGTAACTATAGATTTGAGGAATTGGAATGAGGTATACTCCAAATCCAAAACCTTCAATTGAAGAGGCTCTTGGGCTTGAATTAAAGCCTCTTCCTTCAAATGTAAAATATGCTTTCTTGCACCCCCTTCCTCTTTGCCTGTGATTATTTTCTGTAGATTTGACAGACACCATGGAGGATAAGCTTTTGAGGGTATTAAGGGGCAACAAAGAGGCCTTTGATTGGTTTATTCATGATATAAAAGGCATTAGCCCCTCAATTTGCACTCACAAGATTTATATGGAGGATGATTACCAACCTCGGGCACTACCTCAACGCCGCCTCAATCCTAACATGAAAGAGGTGGTAAAACAGGAAGTGATTAAGCTTCTTGACGCATGTATCATCTATCCTATCTCTGATAGTAAGTGGGTAAGTCCTATTCAATGTGTTCCTAAAAAGGGGGGGTACTACTGTGATGGAGAATGATAAAAATGAATTAATTGCAGTTAGGAAAACTACTGGGTGACGTATGTGCATTGATTATAGAAAATTAAATGTTGCCACCCGGAAAGATCACTTCCCCCTTCCCTTTATTGATCAAATGCTTGAGAGAGTGGCCGGTCATGATTATTATTGTTGTTTGGATGGATATTCCGGTTATTTGCAAATACTAGTGGCTTCTGAAGATCAAGAAAAAACTACTTTTACTTGCCCATATGGAAAATTTGCATATAAAAGGATGTCATTCAGTTAATGTAATGCCCCTGCATGAGGTTTATTTGAAAAGTATTTTCATGCAAAATTATTTTTATAAAACCTTTTGTGGTGTTTTCATGCAAAATTATTTTTATAAATCCTTTTGTGAGTGTGTGATTTATTTTATACTTTGAGAGCTTTATTTTCACTTACAAATTGTCCTAATACACACACAACAATAAAATATCTCTTGGCTTGAGCTTGATTACATTTTTCTACTTTTTGCAGTCTTGACCTTCTTTTGTCAATCATCAAAACCAGATTATTCCTGTCAAGGCATATATTCACATTCTCCCCCTTTTTGATGATGACAAACATCTTTAGGAGGGATTTGCTCAATGAAAGGGTTAGAATAGAAATATTTTGAAACAGTGTATATATCAGAGATAAGCGCAGATTATACTCCCCCTTTCTATATGCAAACATTTAAAGAATACTCCCCCTGAAACATGCAAATCACATAACTCTCCCCCTTTTGGCATTATCAAAAAGCGGGAAAAATAAATAAATCATGTCAAGGCATATATTCCAATGATAAGTGAAAAATAATTTGCAAAAATTTTCAAAAGCCTCATTTTGGAACTCACCACCGTGATTACTTCGGATAGAGGCAATGATCTTATCAAATTTTCGAAAAGCATCAAAAGCTTCGTTTTTATGAAAAAATAAACAAGGTTCATGTATAGCGAGAGTAATAACGAGTGCATAGTAATTTCAATCATAAGACAAGTATAAGAATCAAGCACAACCTTGTTACCTTTGTTGCACAGATGACTAATACTTAGCAAGTTATGCTTCAAGCCTTCAACTAACAGTGCATTTTCAAAACAGGATTTAGTTTCTTACCAATAGTGCTGACGCCACTAATTTTACCTTTTGTATTGTCACAATAAAACACAAGTCCGCTTCTTTTTGGAGCTAAATGAGAGAACTTCTCTTGATCTCCTGTCATGTGCTTTGAACAGCCGCTATCTAGATACCACTTTGAGCTTTTGGCTTTCAAGCACACCTACAACACAAAATCAATTTTTGGCTTTTGGTACCCAAATCATCTTGGGTCCTTTTGGGTTAGTCTTGGGAATTGTGCCCTTTGGAATCCACTTCCATTTGTCATTCATATCAATATTCTTTGTTGCATTACAAATAGAAGATGTATGACCTTTTCTACCACAATAATAACATTTTGTAAAAGAGCTACTATAAGTTAGGTTGGGACTAAAAAACTTTTTCAAAGATTTTTCATGATTCTTTGGTTGATAGCCCAAACCAGCTTTATCATAAGTTCCCCTTTGGTTTCCCAAAATGATATTTAGATTATCTCTTCCCCTGGTGAATTTTGCAAGAGTGTTGTGCAAATCATCAATTTTATTTTTCAAAACATTGCACTCTTCACACTTGGGAATATGCTCCTTTTGATTTTTATAAGAGTTGCAAGAGGAGACTTCACTTACAAAAATTTGTTTCTCTTTAAGAATCTCTATTTCCTTGTTTAAAGTTTCGATTTTAGATTGAAGAGTGGAAATAGTTTTCTTAGAAGTGGAAACAATTTTTCTAAGTTTAGTTGACTCGTTATTTAGTTCTTCACAAGTACTAAGCAACTCATCATAAGTCAAATCAAGTTCAGTTTCAAAGGAGTTTACCTCATCTTCCTCATGCTTTGCCATGAGACATAATTTTGCTACCTCATTTTTGGATTCATCGGATGATTCCATATCATTTTCATCCCAAGCGATATACGCCCTTCTTCCTTTTGATTTCTTTCGAAGATCTCTATGTTTTTGACTTTGAGGACAGTCTGGCTTTATGTGCCCCTTCTTACCACATTTATAACATGTTGGATTGAAGGAAGTTCCTTCCTCATTTTTTCTTTGAGGATTTGGTTTACCTTTATACCTCATGAACTTTTTGAACATTCGAACCATTTTACTCATGTCTTCATCACTTTCATTGGAGCTATCATAATCTTCCGTGTCACTTTCTTTGATACATGCTTTTAGCGCAAGTCCTTTATTTTTCTTTTCACCTTCCTCACTTTCAATGAGTCGATTTAATTCGAGCTCATGTTCCTGCAATTTACCAAACAAGGTGGTTAAGTCCATAGAAGATAAATTTTTAGATTCCGAGATAGCTGTCACTTTGGGTTGCCAGTTTCTATTTAGGCATCGTAGGACTTTATTGGTCAAATCCTCATTTTTGAAAGATTTTCCAATGCCTCTGAGATGGTTAACTATATGGACGAAACGTTTATTTAGTTCTTGGATGGTTTCACCCGGTTTCATCCTAAATAGCTCATACTCATGAGTTAATGTGTTCATTCTAGCCCTTTTGACCTCGGTAGTACCTTCATGGGTCACTTGAAGGGCGTCCCACATTTCCTTGGCGGTTTTACAATGTGATACGCGATAGAACTCATCGATGCTTAACGCAGTTGTAGTGATGTTCTTAGCTTTCAAATTGTATTGAACCTTTTCTTTTTCATCTTTGGTCCAAAGAGATCTAGGTTTGTTCACCATTACATCATTAACAAGATGAGTGGGAACAAACGGACCATTTATGACAGTATCCCAAATATCACAATCTACAGCCTCAATAAAAATTTTCATTCTTGTTTTCCAATAATCATACCCTTCACCATTGAAAGATGGGGGTCTGTTTAAGGAGTCATTGTTTGAAGTCATCTTTCCTCTTGAGACAGTTAGTCTTTACCAAGAGTCTAGCTCTGGTACCACTTGTTGACCAAGAGACTTCAAACACAAGGAGGGGGGGGTGAATTGTGAAATTAAAAATATCACTTAAAAATAAAGGTTTCAAAAATAAAGTGCTTGAGAAAGTTCGAATTGCAATAACAATGAAAAAACAATAATATTAACTTGCAAAGAAAATTAAAGAGATGAAGGGAAAGAAGATGACACAAAGAGATTTATGCTGGTTCAGCCAAACCACAGGCCTACGTCCAGTCCCCAAGGAATGCTCCAAGGGATTTCAACTAACCACTAGCTTTTAAAACAGGTTCAGCTAGAAACCTTTACAATAGAACAGGTTACAATACCGGGATATTACCTCCCTATGAAAAACACCTTGAAAAATCCTAGAGATATAACCTCTCTAGAAAACCCTGGGATCTCACCCAACCAAGAGATATCACCTCTCTTGATTATCTTGGGATCACACCCAAAAATAAAGAAAACAAAGATTTGATGACACACTCAAAAGTGTAGATAAAAAACAAGTTGAAGCTCAAGTGATACAAATCAATTTATATGAAATATAAAGCTCTCAAGAATATAAAATATTAGCAAGTGAAAGAGTGATATGAGAGTGAAGAAAAGAATGAGAGAAATGCGTATGAGTTGTGTGAAAAAGAGTGAAGAATGAGATCCTATTTATAGGCTTAGGGAATTAATTGACATTGATCTATTTATGGAAGGTTGTAATCGATTATGAGGTTGAACAAAGGTATGTAGTAATCGATTATGCTCCTGACTGAAAGGAGTGGAATAATCGATTATGTGCTCTCTCACATTCACTTAGTAATCGATTATGTGCTTCACAAAATTCATGGATAATTTCCTTATTTAGATGAGTAATCGATTATGACATGTAAGGAAAGGATAAGTAATCGATTATCCCTCATTTTGGAAACAATGTGACTCACATATAGGCTAGGTACATCGCTTATATGCTTCTCAAAAACATTTTCACCTATTATCTGTTTGTCCTTTAATCTTGCATGCATGAGGTTTATTTGAAAAGTATTTTCAAGCAAAATTATTTTTATAAAACCTTTTGTGGTGTTTTCATGCAAAATTATTTTTATAAATCCTTTTGTGAGTGTGTGATTTATTTTATACTTTGAGAGCTTTATTTTCACTTACAAATTGTCCTAATACACACACAACAATAAAATAACTCTTGGCTTGAGCTTGATTACATTTTCCGCTTTTTGCAGTCTTGACCTTTTTGACCTTCTTTTGTCAATCATCAAAACCAGATTATTTCTGTCAAGGCATATATTCACACCTGCCACTTTCCAAAGATGCATGATGGCTATTTTCTCTGACTTGGTTGAAAAATGCATTGAGATATTCATGGATGATTTTACCGTCTTTGGATCCTCTGTAGCGACCGAAAAATCCGGGATAGGATTCCTCGAAGGTTCAAAAATGAAGCCGCCACCAAAATTTAGTTTAAGGGCAAACATTGGAAAATCCCTTTTGGAATGGATAAGGGTCCTTGAGACCAGATTAGGGTTCGGGAGTTGATTATGTGTGGGGAAGGTATTAGCACCCCACGACATCCTTCCTAAGGAAGGTTACCTGCTAATTAGTTGGAGAGGCGGAAGTTAATTTTGAAAACATTTATTTTTACCCTTTTATTGTGAATTAAAAAGAAATGAGAAAATTGATATTTTATTTGAATTTAAGAAAGGGATTATTTAGGAGTAGACTGAAAAAGGTTTTTTATTAGTGCAATTGACAGAGGTCGGCCGCCCTCTGCTCCTACGTATCTCTTGGTAGAGAATCAAATCACACGTAGTTCTTGGTAGAAAACTTTTGTTTATTGGTGTATTTTATTTAGGGATTTTAGGACTCCTGAGTGATCAATTCATTCGTCCTAAAATGATGACTAACCCGACCGTACAGTCGGCTTAGTCCCCTATTTTGTAAAAATGGGGTTTTTGGAATTTGGAAAATGGTTTGATGTGTGTTGGTTTGATTTTATTGGAATAGGGATTTTAGGATTCCTGAGCCGTACGGCTCATTCATTCTAGAATGCTGACTAATGTTCGCGAACGTGTGTGTTCTAATCGCAATGTCAGTGCAAGTATACACGTCGTACAAGTAATAAAGTGGATAAAAGTAAGAGATCGTTCCCACGAGGATTGATTAACTTTCAGAGTTCAAGTCTTTAAAACACAAGTGAAGCAAGTAACAAATCGACACTAAAAGTTGGTATCAAGACTAAGAACATAAATAAAGCAAATAAATGAGAAGTGGTTGTGAATATGGAATAGTATGAGTTGGGTTGCTGCATGCAAGTAAATCTCCTCTAGTCAGACGTTATAACGTTTACACGTTATTACGTACAAATGCCATGTTGTATAGACGTTATAACGTTTGAACGCTGTTGCAAAAGAGCTGTGCTTTTCAGTCACAAAACGTCAGAGCTTCAAGTACTAGAATTCCTATGTCTAGGTTCTAAGTAGGCCTACTCCTGTATTTTAAGTACCCACAGCAATGTCCTATGAACTATTATCCGTTCTATGTCTAGACTTAGATAAAAATGCCTAAATGTCTTTAGTGCACCTTTTCATTCACATAAATCTTTGAGTTCTTTTCATAGACCATGTCTGTACCTATGAATCTACTTATTTTAAGTGATCAGTTCAAAACAAGTTTGGAAATATTAACATGCAAAGATTTAAAACGCATAAGTATCAATACTTCATAACATTAAACTAGAGGTTCATTACATGCAAAACAACAACCCAACTACCAATGTTTAGCTCATGCTGAGCATCCTTACAGAAATAAGAGGAGTAAAAATCCAAATACCGTACATAGAGAAAAGGAGACTAAACGCAAAAGATACGCCTAAGGGGCCTTCCTTCATGCACGCTGTAAAGACGTTACAACGTCTGAGCTTTACAGTAATGGTTGCGAATGAAGATGGAAATTGGGGCCTTGAGAGAATTTAAAATGAAGAAGTCTGTGTCCAGAACTTCTCTTTGAAAACTATCTCTGAAAAATGGAGGAAGGTGGATGATGAATGGAGTCGTGTGTGTTCTGCATGGTGCACCCTTTGCCTTTTTGTAGAGAGAGAATAGCCATGGTCAAAAGAGGGTCACATGATGCTGATGTCATTCCCCACCTTCCAAGTTTGCTTGCGAGTTGACTCTGCCCTGAAGTGACACCGCACTGCTACAGTGCGTCAGCCGCGTCAGTGCTGAGGAGAGAGAAGATCTTCTTCATTTCCAGATCTCAGGCCATCATTACATGCGCGCCAAAATGATATATTATTTTCTTGCTCTGCTATCCTTCTACAGACGTGATGAGAGACGTTGCCACGTTGGGATTACTGCACAAACACAAGAAGCATCAAAACGCTCACAAAGGCGCCAATTGGCACCAAAATGCCCAGAACTTGTAATTTAGCCCCTTTCTAACTAAAAGCAATAAACTAACATAAACTTTACTAGAAACAAACTACTATTGCCAGAGAACTTGCATGATTTAGCTTTGAATAAGTATAAATAACTCATATAAACATGAGCTATCAACTAACCCGTCTGTACAGTCGGCTTAGTCCCCTATTTTGAAAATTTGATTCGTGGAAAGAAGTATGTTTATGTTTATTTGATTTAGAAATTGTTCGTTTTAAATAGGGATTTTAGACCATGATCCGTAACGGTTCATTAGTGACCTAAAAAGCTGACTAACCCGACTGTACAGTCGACTTAGTCCCCTATTTATATTTTTGAAAATGAAATATTCATCTATTTATTTTTATAGTTTTTTGTAAAAGAAATTGTTTTGAAAAGAAGTAAGTAAAAAAAAAACGAAAAGGGGCTGCATTACTAGAACATGGGTGCAGTTAGAGCAGATGGCTGTATTAATAAACTGGGGTGTGAAAAGTAGAAGCCCACGTTTCACTTTTGGGTTGTGGGCTGATAGTTTAGGAAATGGGTTTCGGAGAGGGTGGTGCGCGTTATTAAAACAAGGGGTGTAGAAAATCAATCTGAATATTTGATTTTTAAAATAAATAATAAAAGGATAAATATATAAAAGGGCAATTTGACAATGAAACCCTAATTTCCTAATCTCTTCCCTCACTTGCGCCGCAGCGGCCATAGGGTGGAGAGAGAAAGCATTTTTTCGGAGGGAGAGAATTGCGCGAAGAGAGAGAGAGTTACGCGGAGAGAGAGAGAACAAGATTGGCGGAGAGGGAGAGAGAGGAGCTTCGTGGAGATGGTTGAGGGATGGGGATTCGTGGTGGTCAGGAACGGCGTTCCATCGCCATTAACGGCGACCTTGTGGTGCTGCTACGGCAAAGCGACGGCGACTGCAACGGTGATGGTTGAACGTTGCGACGGGGATGCGACAGAGATGACCACCGTACGGTGGTCACTTGTTTCCGGTTCAGTCGTGAATGTACAGAAAAGATAAAGGGGTTCGACGGGAATAGGGGTTGTAGGCGAAGGGGCGGTGGTTCCGGCCAGGGGATGGTAGGTTCGCGACGGTTTACGACGAGTCAACGGGGGGAATCGAACGCTTGGTTCGTGTTTGACGGTGCGAAGGGAGGTGTAGCGGTTTGCCGGCGAAGCTACTGTTCGTGGTGGTACGGGGAAGTCCGAAGGGATATTTGGGGCGGACAACGGTGGACGACCACCGTACGCGGTGGCCGGAGGTGAGTTCTAATCCTTTTTCTTACTTTTCCCTTCTTCTCCTATTATCGTTTTTGAGACTTCTAAAACCTTAAATTTTTGTTTGTGATATTCTGGGATTTTGTGGTTCTGGTGCTAATTTTTGATTTCTACCATTCTCAATTTTCTGGTTGGCTTTCTTTAAATTTTCTCTTTTGTTCTGGAAAACCTAATTTTTATGAGTGATTTGCCCTATGCATTCCTCACCTAATGTTCTGATCGCAGTTTTTTGTTTTTTGTTTTTTTTAAACACAATAATCTAAACCGAAAAGCTAAACTAATGACAACCAAAAATTAGCCTAACTCATTCCCAGCAACTTGATCACACATAGACCTAGAGTACGTGTAAATAAATAAGAACAAATAGTTGATACCAACCTGATCTCCAGCCTCTGAGGTGCCTCTTTCGCTTATGTTTCGCTGCTACTGTTATTGTCGTCTTGCTGCTGACTGCTGCTGTTTCTAAATCATTTGATGCTTTGTTGCTGTCCCTCCTTTTTTAGAGTTTCGGTGATTAGGGTTTCAGTACGAAACCCTAATCTTGCTATAAGATTCGTGAATTTTCTGGATGAATTTCGGGTCCCTTTTCTGTGTGTATCAGGCTTGTTTTTATAGGCAGAAATTAGGGTTTCTGATCCTTCTCCATTTTTCTTTCCTTTTTTGCAGGTTTTGGGCTTGGGTTGGAGAAGGGGGATGCTTGGTGAGCAAGGAAAGGAGCTAGGGTTCAGCTGCTGCCTTTTTCTCGTTTTTTGTAATTTTTGTAATTTCTATATTTTTGTATTTTTTATTATTTTGTATTTTTTTGGATTTTTGGATTATTGTAAATTAAATATTATTTTTGTAATATACATTTTTTATTTTATGAGTTTATTATCATTTTTATGGCTTTTGAGTTGAAGGACTAAGTTGGGCCCAAAATATTAGACATAAGCCCACTTATAAAAAATGGCCCAACAAGCTAGATGTAGGCCCAAATAGATAAATGGCCCAAAACATTAGACACAGGCCCACTTATTAAAAAACTGGCCCAAAGATGTCAAGTATAGGCCCAATTAGAGAACTACCAAAATCAGGTCCAAAAGCTGGACCTAGGCCCAATTGGACAAACTGGTCCAAATTAAGACAGTGTTCGCAATACCGTTTTCATAATGATATTCCTCGGGGCTTATGACACGCGGACTAAGTAAAAAGACCATAATAGGAAAGAGAGTGGACAAAATTGGGGTATAACAGCTGCCCCTCTTTATTTATATTTTACTAGAAAAGGTGAATGGTTTTCAGATTTTCGTAGTAGAAATAAAAATAAAGATAGAATAGACTCTAATTTTGTCCGCTTAGGGGGAAGATGAGTTAGGGAAAAGGGGGACGATTAACACTTGTCGTGTTAACCGAGAACAATAAAGAAATGATCGTTGGAGATCTGGAGGAGCCTTGGGGCTCTAGAAGAGCATTTGGGCTCTAAGGGAGCACTGGGGCTCCAAGGGGCTGCCTAAACCTTAAAGGACCAATTGGGGTCCGAATGTGCACTGGGGCTTTGAAGTACCACTGGGGGTCCAAAAGAGCACAAACTAGCAATGGTACTAGTAAAATGGTATGCTCGGGGGTGGCCTTTTTTGAGCGGCCGGAGGGGCAAGATCAGGTCGTTGACCTAATTTGCTCACCTCCAAGGACTTCCACCATGTCTTAGGCTGACACAGCTAGTCTGAAGGACCTGGGGTCGGATGATCCGTCGCGCTCAGTGGCGACATAGTGATCTTGAGGGTAGAGTTCGAAGTCGTTGCTTTGACATACTGGGTCGAACTGAACTGATGGACCTGGGGTCGGATGATCCATCGGTTGCTCGATAACGCGACGTGCGATCTAGAATGAATGACCATTGGAGGTCTAAATTCAGACAGCGCTGGGGCTACGAGGGACTGCTGGGGGTCCGAGATTCTAAATTATGATATGAAACCAGTTAGGGAGCACCAACTTTGAGGGAACAAACTATTGACACACGGCGTACTTGCCTACAACATACCTAATGAATGCATTTACCTGAGACGGGGAAAGCTGTCTATATTTGGCATGTCTAAAAAATGCGATGAATGATGCATGGGTGCAATATAGGTATGTGAAATGGTAGGTGTCCGATGGAATGATTTATGTTATGTGGATGATTTTTTTCTTTTGGCTTTTCTTTTTTTGCCCTTTTTGTCTCCTTTTTGGTCTCTTTTTTTTGTTTTTCTTTTTGGGCCTCTCTTTTTGCTGGTCCTTCAACTCGCAGGACTCCCGGCATGGGGTTACAAGGCTAGCAAGTGCATTCGTACTGCTAGGTCAATTGCACATCTTTGGGACTTATCATTTGAGATGATCGCACATTTATTGCTCCATTCCTGCGGTTCCTTTCTTCTTTATAGGTATTTTAATGAAAGACTACATCTCTTCTATGATTCTCGGAAATTTCGTAATTATTGTAAAGTTTTTGATTATGCCACATGGTTCTCGATCCATTATCAATTATCACAAAACATCATTTCAAAAATAGATGGAAGTGAAAAGAAGGGAAAGTGTTTGATATTGACATGGAGGCCAAATGTGCAGAAGGCACACTGACTTAAGATTACGTCAGGAATTTCATTGAAAGAATAGGAAAGCTGAAATACTAAGCAGACTTCTCGGTAAGTAGTGCCCTTGAAGTAACGGTGCCGGCCACCCATGTTCACGACCTTGATCACTCATCATCTGACCTTTGGAAGTGTTGATTGCCCCAATGTTTGTTTAGTCCAACTTCTTGACCCTAATTTTTGCCTGGATTGTCCCTTTTGGATTTTCAATCCACCAGGTCGCTCTAACTTTTGCCTAGGTCGCCCTTTTGAGTTTTCAACCTAGCGAGCTTATTTTTGCTTGGCTCATCTTTCTCATTTTTCTATACTCCTTTTTTAGGCAGCGTTCACCGGGAGTGGGAGGTCTTCCCCGTCCATTTTTGTGAGAATTAAGGCTCTTCCAGCAAATGATCTCTTTACCACGTGAGGTCCTTTATAGTTCGAGGCCCATCTCCTGTGGGAATCCTTTTGGGTATGACTTTCTTGGGCACCAAGTCTCTTTAAAATTGTTGAGGACAGACTTTCTTTTGTTAAATTTTCTTTGTTCTTTTCCGATAAGACATAAGACAACCATTCTTTTGTTTGGGGAGGTTTAATGGAAGTACTACTCCCATCGTACAGGGTTGCCCCTGTTGAAGTATGAGCGAGGTCTGATCTCCATGTAAAGGTGAAATGTCACCATCATCCCTGATATTCTTTGTTTGTTGTCGCAACTGCCCCATTTGTTTTTTGGGCGGTATGGGGAGGGATCATGATGCTCGACTTGGAGTCCTTGCGTAGCCCTTTCACCACTGTCCGTGACGATCTTTTTAGGAAAGCCGTAACGGCAGACCATATTTCTGGTGAAATGTCACCATCATCCCTGATATTCTTCATCTGTTGCTGCAACTGCCCCATTTTTTTTGGGCGGTATGGGAAGGGATCATGATGCTCGACTTGGAGTCCTTGCGTAGCCCTTTCACCACTGTCCGTGACGATCTTTTTAGGAAAGCCGTAATGGCAGACCATGTTTCTTGACAATCACGAATTTGTCACGTCAGTGGGCGTCGGACTTTCTTGATTTGCTGTCCTTTTGGCGTGGTGTTAATTTTAAACACCTTTTTATCTTCTTTTGTACACAAGTTGATCATTTCGTTTGATTCCACGCAAGGCTGGGTCACTTTATCCTTTTGTTCCATTATTCTCATCACCTCTGAAAGAGTTTCCCAGTTATCTTCAACATCTTCCTTGGTTTGATTAATGGGGCGATCAACGTTATGACATGAGTTACCGACGTTGTTATTTTCAAGGACAAGTTATTTAGGTCTGCGTTAGTAGAAATTGAAGAAGGATAAAAAGAAAAAGTAAAGCGAGCAGATGAGTAAAGAAGGAATTTGTTGGAGAATTCAAAATGCTGTTTTATTAATATTGATACCAGAAAGAAACATGCGTGCCCTTATTGAAATGTCCTAAGGCTTTGGGCGGAGCCATAGGATTTGCATTACATAACATTACTTTGAACTGAAAATCACAAGAAAATCAACAATCTCCCACTTCATAAGTGCTTTAGTTGCAGGACAAAGGCGCACAAGGTTGATGATGCCGTTTTTAACCGTTGATCGCCTAAGAAAGTATTGACAGATGACTTTTCATGCCCCTGGTAAAGGGTTAGCGCCTCCATTCGGAGCATCCTCATTGAAGCTCAACCATTTGGATTCGATCAGACCCTGAACCACATGTTTCAGTGCCTTGCAGTTTTCTACTGAATGCCCAATTGCGCCTGCGTGAAATTCGCATGTGGCATTCGGGTCATAACCTCTCGGGAAAGGAGGTTCAATGGGCCTCATCGGGCGGGGGGAGATTAAGTTGTGACTAGTGAGGTGGTCGAACAGATCTGAGTAGGATGCGGGAATTGGATCGAACTGTACATGTCTCCTTTCTGGGTAGTTTGGTGGTTTATGGCTTTTAGTGGTTTGGGTAGAGAGGTGCAGGCCTCGAGGATGGTTTTTGGAAGTGTAAGAGGCTTTCACTGATCTTGTTATGGAGTTGGTCTCCCCTTCATTACCTCTAACAAATCCCGCGAAGGGTTTCCTTGGGTTATTTGTTTCGGCCGAACCGTGAGAGATTTTCCCGTTTCTCATTCCCTTATCCAACCTTTCTCCTATGGTGATCATGTCTGAGAAGTTAGAGGATACGCTCCCAATTAATCTGTCACAGAAGGGTGATTGCAACGTATCTATGAACATGGATACCATTTCTTTCTCTAGTAGAGGCGGAACTACCTGCGCTGCCGATCCTCTCCAACGCTGGGCATACTCCTTGAATGATTCTTTGTTTCTTTTCACCATATTCTGCAACTGTGCTCTATCGGGAGCCAAATCGATGTTGTATTTGTACTGCTTTAAGAAAGCATCAGCCAGATCTTTCCAACATCGAATGTGAGTGCGTTCCAACTGCATGTACCAGCTTGAGGCTGCCCTGGTCAAGCTGTCCTGAAAGTAATGGACGAGCAGTTTGTCGTCGTGTGCAAATGCGGCCATTCTTCTACAATACATAGTCAGATGGCTAGCGGGACAAGTTACCCCTCTGTATTTGTCAAAGTCGGGCACTTTGAACTTGGGTGGGATAATCACATTAGGGACGAGAGACACAGATCATATGCATCCCTTGCGCCGACATTGAATCCTTCAATTGCTCTCAGGCGCTCTTCTAGTATCTGATATTTGTCCTCGGGCTGAGAGTCCTCCATTGAGTAGTTATGAGAGGGTCCTCTCATGTTGTAGTGGGGAGGAACCATGGGCATTGTAGCAGAGTTCGGTGTAGGAGCATGATGAATTACTACTGGTGACGGAGTATAACCCTGTGGAATGACCTGTGGTGCAGTCGCAGGACTTGAGAAGTGAACTCGCGGTATTTCTGCATTTGTATTTTGAGCTGAAGGTTCAGCGACTCCTGAAGGTCCCTCCTTTGGATCGATTTCCATGGTAGGAGGAGCGTAACCAGCTGGGAGACCGTAAGGGGGCCATTGGTAGCTCTGGATGTTCACTCCAGCGGTGTGTGGAGTCTCGGAGCTGGGAGGAGGAAGACTTATAGCATTGTTCTCAGTATTCACTGCCGAAACACCTTCATCTGCATTTCTTCTCTTGAGGAGTTTCACGAATTCATACATTTGATCTTTCAGCGCCATCATCTCGGTCATTTGAGCCTTCAGCTTTGCAATGTCTTCTCTCAGAGCCTGATTATCCTCTTCGGCCATTTTCTTGTTTGGGAACGAGTCCGGTAGCGATGTTGATGAACCAACTTGCCCTTTTTCTCTCTGTTTATTTTTTCAATTTTTTTCTTTACGTAAGTACATGAATGGATGAATGAATGAATGTGCATGAAATGCGAATGTATGATTTCGTGTTACGCCGGGGGAAATCGTAGGTTTCTGTTCGACGCAGAACTGAAAGAAACTTATTTTATTAATGCAAATATTTGATCCATATTGTCAGAAAGAAAGTCTTACAATTCCCTGGCGGTTATAGAAATGCATGAAGAATGAAATGTTAAATTTTTTTGTTTTTATTTTTATGCCATGCAAAAGGGGCAGGTAAAAATGAATGAGGTATGCTAAAGAATAATTTGCCAAAATAACATATGATTTTTTGAGAATTTTGTTTTTAGAAGACCGAAAAATGTATCAGTGTTTGTTTGAGTGCAGGGGTATGAGGCTCCTTTGTGTCCTACGAGGGTTCCTTAGAGAAAAGGTCTAGGGCCTGTCTGTTAAGTGAACCTTTCAAAGGGTAGCTCTAAAGAGTCCTACATAAGGTTCCTAGAGCCAACGACCCCAATTAAGAACACTGATCAACAACAATAGGCAAGCTATTAGGAGTGCCAGCATTCTCAAGAGGGACCAAACTCTAGATGAGACTTTCGTGACCACCCAACAGGACGCACATCCAGTAGGCCATCACTACGCAGTCTCGTTCTAACTTAGGATATTCTCCAGTCCGGGTATAGGACTATTCTCACGTGTGTGCAAAAATGTGATAGTGGAGTGTGTGAAGGAGCAAAATATCAAGAATGCCCCCCAAGCTGCAAAACAAACAAACATACATAGAAAAAGTGGTCTTCTATCCTAGGGTTTTCATATCACAAAAGAATAATATGCAATGAAAATAAAAGACAGAAATGGAAGGGTAAAAATAACATTAAATTAACAACCAATCCTACAACTAATTAGACTAGGCTTGACTCTCTAAATTTTCCCCAGTGAAGTCGCTAGCTGTAGCGACCGAAAAATCCGGGATAGGATTCCTCGAAGGTTAAAAAATGAAGCCGCCACCAAAATTTAGTTTAAGGGCAAACATTGGAAAATCCCTTTTGGAATGGATAAGGGTCCTTAAGACCAGATTAGGGTTCGAGAGTCGATTATGTGTGGGGAAGGTATTATCACCCCACGACATCCTTCCTAAGGAAGGTTACCTGCTAATTAATTAGTTGGAGAGGCGGAAGTTAATTTTGAAAACATTTATTTTTACCCTTTTATTGTGAATTAAAAAGAAATGAGAAAATTGATATTTTATTTGAATTTAAGAAAGGGATTATTTAGGAGTAGACTGAAAAAGGTTTTTTATTAGTGCAATTGACAGAGGTCGGCCGCCCTCTGCTCCTACGTATCTCTTGGTAGAGAATCAAATCACACGTAGTTCTTGGTAGAAAACTTTTGTTTGTTGGTGTATTTTATTTAGGGATTTTAGGACTCCTGAGTGATCAGTTCATTCGTCCTAAAATGATGACTAACCCGACCGTACAGTCGGCTTAGTCCCCTATTTTGTAAAAATGGGGTTTTTGGAATTTGGAAAATGGTTTGATGTGTGTTGGTTTGATTTTATTGGAATAGGGATTTTAGGATTCCTGAGCCGTACGGCTCATTCATTCTAGAATGCTGACTAACCCGTCTGTACAGTCGGCTTAGTCCCCTATTTTGAAAATTTGATTCGTGGAAAGAAGTATGTTTATGTTTATTTGATTTAGAAATTGTTCGTTTTAAATAGAGATTTTAGACCATGATCCGTAACGGTTCATTAGTGACCTAAAAAGCTGACTAACCCAACTGTACAGTCGACTTAGTCCCCTATTTATATTTTTGAAAATGAAATATTCATCTATTTATTTTTATAGTTTTTTGTAAAAGAAATTGTTTTGAAAAGAAGTAAGTAAAAAAAAACGAAAAGGGGCTGCATTACTAGATCTGGGGTGCAGTTAGAGCAAATGGCTGTATTAATAAACTGGGGTGTGAAAAGTAGAAGCCCACGTTTCACTTTTGGGTTGTGGGCTGATAGTTTAGGAAATGGGTTTACGGAGAGGGTGGTGCGCGTTATTAAAACAAGGGGTGTAGAAAATCAATCTGAATATTTGATTTTTAAAATAAATAATAAAAGGATAAATATATAAAAGGGCAATTTGACAATGAAACCCTAATTTCCTAATCGCTTCCCTCACTTGCGCCGCAGCGGCCATAGGGTGGAGAGAGAAAGCGTTTTTTCGGAGGGAGAGAATTGCGCGAAGAGAGAGAGTTACGCGGAGAGAGAGGGAACGAGATTGGCGGAGAGGGAGAGAGAGGAGCTTCGTGGAGATGGTTGAGGGATGGGGATTCGTGGTGGTCAGGAACGGCGTTCCATCGCCATTAACGGCGACCTTGTGGTGCTGCTACGGCAAAGCGACGGCGACTGCAACGGTGATGGTTGAACGTTGCGACGGGGATGCGACAGAGATGACCACCGTACGGTGGTCACTTGTTTTCGGTTCAGTCGTGAATGTACAGAAAAGATAAAGGGATTCGACGGGAATATGGGTTGTACGCGAAGGGGCGGTGGTTCCGGCCAGGGGATGGTAGGTTCGCGACGGTTTACGGCGAGTCAACGGGGGGAATCGAACGCTTGGTTTGTGTTTGACGGTGCGAAGGGAGGTGTAGCGGTTTGCCGGCGAAGCTACTGATCGTGGTGGTACGGGGAAGTCCGAAGGGATATTTGGGGCGGACAACGGTGGATGACCACCGTACGCGGTCGCCGGAGGTGAGTTCTAATCCTTTTTCTTACTTTTCCCTTCTCCTATTATCGTTTTTGAGACTTCTAAAACCTTAAATTTTGGTTTGTGATATTCTGGGATTTTGTGGTTCTGGTGCTAATTTTTGATTTCTACCATTCTCAATTTTCTGGTTGGCTTTCTTTAAATTTTCTCTTTTGTTCTGGAAAACCTAATTTTTATGAGTGATTTGCCCTATGCATTCCTCACCTAATGTTCTGATCGCAGTTTTTTGTTTTTTGTTTTTTTAAACACAATAATCTAAACCGAAAAGCTAAACTAATGACAACCAAAAATTAGCCTAACTCATTCCCAGCAACTTGATCACACATAGACCGAGAGTACGTGTAAATAAATAAGAACAAATAGTTGATACCAACCTGATCTCCAGCCTCTGAGGTTCCTCTTTCGCTTATGTTTCGCTGCTACTGTTATTGTCGTCTTGCTGCTGACTGCTGCTGTTTCTGAATCATTTGATGCTTTGTTGCTGTCCCTCCTTTTTTAGAGTTTCGGTGATTAGGGTTTCAGTACGAAACCCTAATCTTGCTATAAGATTCGTGAATTTTCTGGATGAATTTCGGGTCCCTTTTCTGTGTGTATCAGGCTTGTTTTTATAGGCAGAAATTAGGGTTTCTGATCCTTCTCCATTTTTCTTTCCTTTTTTGCAGGTTTTGGGCTTGGGTTGGAGAAGGGGGATGCTTGGTGAGCAAGGAAAGGAGCTAGGGTTCAGCTGCTGCCTTTTTCTCGTTTTTTGTAATTTCTATATTTTTGTATTTTTTATTATTTTGTATTTTTTTGGATTTTTGGATTATTGTAAATTAAATATTATTTTTGTAATATACATTTTTTATTTTATGAGTTTATTATCATTTTTATGGCTTTTGAGTTGAAGGACTAAGTTGGGCCCAAAATATTAGACATAAGCCCACTTATAAAAAATGGCCCAACAAGCTAGATGTAGGCCCAAATAGATAAATGGCCCAAAACATTAGACACAGGCCCACTTATTAAAAAACTGGCCCAAAGATGTCAAGTATAGGCCCAATTAGAGAACTACCAAAATCAGGTCCAAAAGCTGGACTTAGGCCCAATTGGACAAACTGGTCCAAATTAAGACAGTGGTCGCAATACCATTTTCATAATGATATTCCTTGGGGCTTATGACACGCGGACTAAGTAAAAAGACCATAATAGGAAAGAGAGTGGACAAAATTGGGGTATAACATCCTCTTATGAGGATTGTTTACATAATTTGAATTCAGTGTTGCAGAGATGCAGGGATACCAATTTAGTGCTCAATTGGGAGAAGTGCCAATTTATGGTACAAGATTGCATTATTCTAGGACATAAGGTGTCCACTAGAGGCATTGAAGTCGATCCTGCAAAGGTTGAGGTAATTGCAAAGTTGCCCCCACCTAATTCTGTTAAGGGGGTCCGTAGTTTTCTAGGCCATGCTGGCTTCTATAGGAGGTTTGTTAAAGACTTCTAAAAAATTGCAAAGCCTATGACTGACCTCTTGGTTAAGGAGACCACTTTTGATTTTTCTGACACTTGTTTGAAGGCTTTTAATTGTTTAAAGGAAAAATTAATTAGTGCCCCTGTTGTTGTTGCCCCCGATTGGTCGCTTCCCTTTGAAATTATGTGTGATACTAGTGATACTGCTGTGGGGGCTGTTTTGGGGCAAAGAAAGAATAAGGTATTCTATACCATTTACTATGCTAGTCGCACTCTTGATGATGCGCAAAGAAATTATACTACCACAGCGAAAGAGTTGCTAGCTATAGTGTTTGCTTTTGACAAGTTTCGTCATTACCTTGTTCTTTCTAAAGTTATTGTTTATACTGATCATGCTGCTATTAGATCTTTGCTTGGAAAACAGGATGCAAAACCCAGGTTAATCAGGTGGATTTTGTTGCTACAAGAGTTTGACTTGGAGATTAGCTCAAAGAACTTTGTAGCCGACCACCTCTCAAGGCTTAACCATAGTGTGATGCAGGCCTCAAATGATGGGGAGATCAAGGAGGTTTTCCCTGATGAGAGACTTTTAGCTATCTCTACTATTCCTTGGTTTGCAGACATTGTCAACTACTTGGTGGGTAAGGTTGTTCCCCCTGACTTTTCTTTTCAGCAAAGGAATAAATTAATTTCTGATGCTAGACACTACTTGTGGGATGACCCTTACCTGTTTAAAGTTTGTGGAGACAAGGTAATTAGGCGTTGTGTGCCTATGGATGAGGTAACTTCTATCATTGAGCATTGTCATTCTAAAGAGGTAGGTGGCCACTTTGGCCCAAATAGAACGACATATAAAGTTTTGCAATGTGGTTTTTATTGGCCTACTATATTTAAAGATGCTCATGAATTTGTGAAAGCTTGTGATAGTTGTCAAAGGAGTGGCAATATTTCTAGGCGTCAAGAGATGCCTTTAAACAACATTGTTGTGAGATATTTGATGTATGGGGTATTGACTTTATGGGGCCCTTCCCTAAATCTTTTTCAAATCAATATATTCTTGTTGCTGTAGATTATGTGTCTAAGTGGGTGGAAGTTGTAGCCTTACCCACTAATGATGCTCTGGTGGTGGTGGTGAAATTTTTAAAGAAAAACATTTTCTCCAGATTTGGCACTCCCCGAGCCATTATTAGCGATGGTGGCACTCATTTTTGTAATAAACAATTTGAAAATCTTTTGAGCAAATATGGTGTCACTCATAAGGTAGCAACTCCTTACCACCCACAAATTAGTGGGCAAGTTGAAATTTCAAACAGAGAGCTGAAAAGGATTTTAGAGAAGACAATTAGTGCATCAAGAAAAGATTGGTCTTTGAAACTTGATGATGCACTATGGGTCTATAGAACTGCTTTTAAAACCCCCATTGGTATGTCTCCTTACCGTCTTGTTTTTGGAAAATCATGTCATTTGCTTGTTGAATTAGAGCATAAAGCACTTTGGGCTTTAAAATTTCTAAATTTTGATGCTCAGCTTACAGGTGAAAATAGGTTGCTGCAGCTCAATGAATTGGATGAGCTCCGTCTGGGAGCTTATGAGAATGCCAAGTTATCTAGGTGCGGACTAAAAAGTGGCATGACAATCGCATCCAGCAGCGTGAATTCCATGTAGGTGAGAAAGTTTTAATTTATAACTCACGTTTGCGTCTTTTTCCAGGAAAGTTGCGCTCAAGGTGGTATGGCCCCTACACTATTACTCAAGTGTTTCCTTATGGAGTGCTTGAGGTATCCCATTAAGATGGCACCACTTTTAAGGTCAATGGGCAGCGTGTGAAGCATTTTAAGGAAGGGCTGAGTCAAGTGAGCTATGTCACTGCCCTCAAGGATTGACTCTAGTCAAGTGAGCTATGTCACTTCCCTCAAGGATTGACTCTAGTACCGTCAGACTCGGGACGTTAAACAAGCGCTTTGCAGGAGGCAACCTGCGTTTTATTTTCTCTCATTTTTGTTTTGTTTTTTTTCTTTTTTAGGAATAAGCTCCAACTACAAGCTCTCTGAGGGAAGTCATTCTTACTCTCTCTCTCTCACTCTCATTTATTTCTTTTGGTTTCTATTTGATCAATTTGCATTGAGGACCATGCTTCATACAGATGTGGGAGAGGAGAGTTTATTTTGCCACTTGATCTCTATTAATGCACCTACCCACCATATATGTTAATAGCATTTTTTCTGACTTGTTTTGAATGAATTATGCTTAAAGTTAAAAAAAAATAGAGATTTTGCCTTTAGGGGGTCCCATAATTAATTTACTTGACAGACTTGTGCTTAATTGTAACTGTGAGGATGTCATTAGGAAGCTGATAATTAGCAATTGTCCCTGTTGAGTGCTTTTTGTGAACTAGCTTCTAAATGTGAGATCTGAGCCTTCATAAGGGGATTGATACTAAATCATAAATTTTTACCCCTTTTCTTTCTATGAGTGTGTTTCCAAATTTGCTACATTCTAGAATTTGTGTTTTGACCATCTCAAGGCGAAAAATGATTTGCATCATGTAAAAAGATTTGGGGGATTTAGGTATTTTTCTAGCCTCAGAGTTGTTTGTTGAATTTATCCCTTAGCTGTCCCCTTTGAGCTTATTTGTTATATTTTTTTTCTTTGGTACCCAGATATAATTTTTTTTGTTTGTGGTAACCATTTGGAATTAAATGTGGAGCAACTATTAAAAATTACAATTTCGTCTTATATTTTTAGTTGTCTATATTGTTAGGACTGAAATTTTGTCCTATATTTTAGTTGTCTATCTTGTCAGGATAAAAATAGGAGTGAATCATGTGCTTACAAGAATATTCTCCTACAAAGGAAACAAAATATGAGTTTTCATGTACTTACCTTTCCCTCCAAAAAAAATGAAAAAAAATAGGAAGAAAATTTGGAAAAAAAAGGAAAGCAAGAAGGAGGAAAAGACACATCAAAAGAATGAAAGAGCCAAAAGGCAAATCAAAAAGAGCTGACTCAATAGAAAAAGGTGAAGAATGAAGTGATATTAACGTGGAGTTTTGACAACATTTGTAAAATAAATAGGAGCTCCATATTTGGTTTCAAAGGTTACTATTTGTTTCTTGTTTTTAGCCCTTTGATGATCCATTTCTTCTTATTTCCTACCCAACTTGAATTAACCCTGGCCCCATTACAACCCATAACACCCCATCTTTTGCATGCATGTGAACTATTTAGTGGAGATTTGATCAAATTACAAGCTTATGGTAATGTGCATTTTGTGGAAACTTGAGTGTATATTTCTCTAGTCCGTAAACACTTAGAGAGATTGTGAGCGAGTGCATTTGTTCATAGAAATGTATTCTTCAGGACATTAGCCTCTAATTGGGCAACCTTGATACCTCATATATACTATATTGTCTATTGTCTGTCATTGTGCTTCTAATTTTGGGTCCCTTATTTGGCTGTCTTCATTATTTATTTGGAAATTCTATTGTGCCAGAAAATTTGCTTGAGGACAAGCAAATATTAAGTGCGGGAGAGTTGATTAACTCCAATTTAGTGCATTTTTTAGAGATATTTTTGAGTCATTTTTAGAGTAAATATTACCAATTAAATATATAATGACTTACTTTGTTCTTATTTTGAAGAAAAGAATAAAATATTAAAAGTGATAAAAATCCAATTTTGAGCTACTAAAAAGCCTATATATATATATATATATATATATATATATATATATATATATATATATATATATATATATATATATTTGTAGGTTATATGGGCTTGCAAAAGAAAAGAAGCACTCAAGGCCCAACAATTAAGTGAAGGATCAGCGCATGTAGGAGAAATAAGACCAATCCAATTAAGAAGCCCAACTTTTGGCCATAGAAGAATGCCGTGAATGAATATTGACTTGGTGATCAAGCATCAATAGTTTTGGAAGGCACAAAAGCCTAAGCTTCTATTATAAAAGGGTGCAGCAAATGTGATTGAAAAAAGAAAAGCTAGCGCGTAATATTGCATAACAAAGCAGCCGCACACAAGAGTTTTCACGCAATCAGTAGCGCCGGCAAGGAGAAAGAAGAGTATAATTGGTATCCGTTCTTGACACTGTGAGAGAGCTTTGGAGCAAAAACAGAGATTGAATGTAAGATCAGAATTTACTCTATTTCCGGATTATTTTTATCTTTTGTAATTCATGACTCCAAATTTTATTCCAATGTTCTTGACTAGTATGGATAGCTAAATCCTCTATTGTTAGCTTCTTGCTAACTGTGTATCGAAACTGTGAAGGACTGGGACAGTGGCCAGTTGATCTTCAGAGTGTTACTTTATTGAATTTAGGAAAAAGGAATTACACAGATGCTCTAGCACCTCTTACTGGCTTCACCCAGTTACTAGCTGATAACAAAATACTCCATAAAGCTCCTTCGAGTATTTATGTGAACTATTGGACTAGATTGAACTACATTATGTATTTATGTGCAAGCAAGTCATGATAATATTGCAGTGGCAAGATAGAGTGATCATCCACTGACTTACCGAACAAGTAGAGAAATGATCAGAATCGAAGTTTGATCTGCGATCGTGAGCTCAACACCGCTGATTCATTCTTCTTCTCGCGCTTCACACCGTCTTTTCTGTTCACCACCGCCAAACTGAAACTAGCGATTTGGCGTTTTGGGGATCATTTTTAAAATCGGACCGGAGATTAACCGGCAAGACCTTCGAGGTTCAATTGATTCATTCAGTTTAATCAGGGACGGAGAACCAAATGAATAATGAATAAATAAATAAATATTTAAATTTTAAGAAAAAAGTAAATCAAAAAACCAAAGAATATTTTGAATGATTCAACCTGATTCTAAGAGGTTCAACCAAACTGCAGTCTAATTGAGGTTGAATCAACTACTAGTTTGAACGATTTTTGGTTGAACCGTATGGTTCGATTCTCACAACAATATTGGTTTACGGTTCATTTGCAGGTTTAAGGAGTTGGGTTTAAGAATTCTGAAGCATGTGATTTTGAATGAGAAGGAACGTTAGGATACATTGGTTCAATATAGCAAACTGGTGGACAATTTGGGTTGTGTAAACCATTTAAATGTTTCTGGCCTTTTTGTTATGATGTGGTCTAGTTATTAACTAGGGTAAAATATGTTTTTAGTCCCTACAAAATCGGCTCCTTCTAAGTTTAGTCCCTACATTAACAAAATAGGCGTTTTGGCACTAGTGGAAAAAATGCTTTTTATAACTGCTATTTATATCGGTTAAAAACGGTCTGATGTTAAAAGTGATGCGGTGGCATTTTGTAATTAAAACTACACTTTTTATATCGGTTTCCACAGGAACCGATATAGAAAGTGCAAAAACCATCTTCCATATCGGTTCCAATGTATAACCGTTATAGAAAGTGAGTTATATTTAATATTTAATATTTAATATTAAATATTTAATATTTAATTATATTTAATATTTAATTCAGTTTAAAATAAAATTTTTTTATTGCTTATATTTAATATTTAATTCAGTTTAAAATAAAATAATTTTTCAGCAAAATAAAATAATATTTAATTGATGTGAGTTAGCATGTCACGTGGACAACACATCAATTAAAATGTCCACGCGGCATGTACAGTCATGATTCTATTAGCCCAATCAGCAACATTTAACATCAGGGACTAATAATGAAAACAGCAAAATAAGATAGGGACAAAAACACCTATTTCGTTAATGTAGGGACTAAACTTAGAATGACCCAGTTTTGTAGGGACCAAAAACATATTTTACCCTAAATGAAAAAAGCCACGTATATAAAAAAATTCCACGTGTAACAGCCACGTCACATTTCCGTTGCCTAATTAGATGGATTTAACGACAAGGACTATTAACGAAAACTGAAAAAAAATGTAGGGACCAAAACGCCTATTTCGTTAATGTAGGGACTAAACTTAGAAGGAGCCGATTTTGTAGTGACTAAAAACAAATTTTACCCTATTAACTATTAGAGATATTTTTGTTAATACTTTGTTAAAAGTTTGGTTAGAGTTAGTTATGTTAGTGTTGTTCCTTGGTTCAAACTCTTAGGTCCTAGCCGTGGATTCGGCCGGGGGTTTGAGCAAGTTCTTCGATTCCTTGTTCTTCAAGCGATTGCGCCAAGGAGGGAACCATGCTCCTTGACTGTGGGTATCCTGATTCCTCTAGAAAGAATCGAGTTAGGTGAGAGGGGACTGCGAGGGTAGGATTATACTACTGACTAATGCATAAAAAATAAAGATAAAGTGCGATAAAAGCAGATAGATGAAATAAACGTAGAGTTTTTGATTGATTGATTGTTCCTATTATGTACAATTACTCTGCTATTTATATACATAGGCCCTCGTCGGCCACTACCATAGCCAACATTTTCCTACCGTTGGATTAATCTAAGATCAACGACTATCATCGTTCCTAAGCCCTAAGGAGGCAGAGTAACCACCCACGATCTCACTAGCACGGTTAGTCGGGTGAACTCCCTCACTCCGCTCTTCAAGGCTTTGCTCCTTCGCTTGATCTTCAACCATTCCCACGTTCTATCTTCGTGCATGTCTCTTACGTGCCTTCGAAGTAAAACCGCCTTACCTCGGCCACTTGGTTTACTCAGCTAACCTTCGTCCTTAGACACTAACTCAGGCACCCGAGCCTACCCTGGCCGTGGCACTCTATAGGCTGAGACTGTACTCTCCCTCGGTCTTGCTCATTACTCCTCGGGCTAACCCCTTCCTCGGGGAGTTGTCTAGTGATATGCCCCGAGGGCTTCTCTTGATCATTTTCTCAGGCAATTATCTCTTAAAACCCTTGTCTAGTGACCTGCCTCAGTACTCCAGCTTCGCTTCCTTCTTTATTCATCCCTCGGCCTACGACCTAATTATTTTTGGGTGTGACCTGCACTAATTTATATGCTTTCTAACATACAAAAGTTTAACCAATCCCTGTGGGTTCGACCTTTCTCATCACTATATTACTTGTTTGTGACTGTGTATACTTGCACATATTTTCACACACCAAATTTTTGGCGCCGTTGCCGGGGATTGCCAACCGAGTTCTTCCTCCTCTGGTCCATCTTCGGCGAATGCTCCCTCTGAGGTTTCTCCACAAGATATCCTTGTTGCCGTCTCAGGCGGTGTTACAGTGCGGCCTACGACTTCTGCTGTCCGCGAAGGCTTTGATGCCTTCAAACAAACCTTCCACGCTTCGGCTTGTCCCGGCATACTAATCACCCAAGATTGGTTCACCATTGACGCCAAGGCGTCAGAAACCAGGGGTTGGGAAAAAGCCACCGAAGACTACCATGCCTGGTTCGACAGGATTCATTGTGTCAAGAAAGATGCTTGGAAAGCCAGGGGCGTTTGTGACATGATCGCTCTTTCTACCTTCGCCACCTCCCATAATTTTGACGTTCTTTTGCCTCTCCTGGGTTTCTGGTCTTCCACCTTCAATGCTTTTATGTTCCCCTGGGGCGTGGTCACCCCCACCATTCTGGACGTGGCCGCCATCACTGGCCTGCCCGCATTTGGCCGATGCGTCCATCCTGCAAGACTAACCAGGAAGGTGAACTTAGGCCATCTCCATGCTGGAGGGGTCTACTCAAAATTTTTGATTGCGAATTCCAAGTCTGAAGCCACTATCACCGAAGAGGAGCACACTGCCTTCCTTATGTATTTCTTTTGCAAACTTCTTTATGGCACTGCCTCTGCCGGTGTCGTCCAGGAATTGCAACCCTTCATTGCCGTGATGACCAGTGGGGAAGTTTACGCCTGGGCCCCCTATTTTCTTGGCGAGCTCTACCGAGGAATCCAAGTCATGCTCGACCAGATTAGGGACTACGACCGAGTCTCCAAAATTCAAGGTCCCATGTGATTTCTTCAGCTGTGGGCCACTCTCTATTTTCCTCACATTCTTTCAGTCGGATTGAGTATCCCCAAGTCACCATCCAATAAATGCCTGGGCCCCCAACTCTCGGCCACCCCTTGTCATAGGCGGACTGCGACTCAATTTATGAAGGAGATTTTTCAGATGATGGCAAGGACTGATGCGTGCCTCCCAAAGAAGTAGGATGTCCTCCCTGTAATTGGCCAGGAAAAATGGGGTTGGTGGGGCTGCCACCTTGTGTTGCATGCCTGTGCTCCAATTCCTTGGCTTGTTGCACTTCATTGTGCACCATAGGTTTAACTATGCCAGCCAATTGTTGGGACACTTGGTACATTATATCATGTATCCCCATGTCAATTTGTTGCCGGATGAATGAGGTGGTCCTGACCACAGGCTCACCCTTTTGGTGAGGCGGTTCATTCGATTCCGCAGTAACCGTTGCAGTAGTATTCCCTGAAACACCTACTGGCTCTGTGATTCGGCCTTTCGCAGCAGTTGCCTTTCTTAAAGCAGAAGCGAATCCATACTTAGGTTTTTCCCAGAGCGCAGGTGCATACGCCAATGATAATCCAGTCCAGGCAAATCAAACGCAATGGTCTGTTCACCTGTTCTAGTCCCACTGGGTGTGCCAATTTGTTGTTCCTTGGTTCAAACTCTTAGGTCCTAGCCGTGGATTCGGCCAGGGGTTTGAGCAAGTTATTCAATTCCTTGTTCTTCAAGCGATTGCGCCAAGGAGGGAACTCTGCTCCTTAACTGTAGGTATCCTGACTCCTCTAGAAAGGGCCAGGTTAGGTGAGAGGGGACTGCGAGGGTTGGATTATACTACTGGCTAATGCATAAAAAATAAAGATAAAGTGCGATAAAAGCAGATAGATGAAATAAACTTAGAGTTTTTGATTGATTGATTGTTCCTATTATGTACAATTACTCTGCTATTTATATACATAGGCCCTCGTCGGCCACTACCATAGCCAACATTTGCCTACCGTTGGATCAATCTAAGATCAACGACTATCATCGTTCCTAAACCCTAACGAGGCGGAGTAACCACCCACGATCTCACTAGCACGGTTAGTGGGGTGAGCTCCCTCACTCCGCTCTTCAAGGCTTTGCTCCTTCGCTTGATCTTCCACCATTCCCACGTTCTATCTTCGTGCATGTCTCTTACGTGCCTTCTAAGTAAAACCGCCTTACCTCGGCCACTTGGTTTACTCAGCTAACCTTCGTCCTCAGACAGTAACTCAGGCACCCGAGCCTACCCTGGCAGTGGCACTCTATAGGCTGAGGCTGTACTCTCCCTCGGTCTCGCTCATTGCTCCTCGGGCTAACCCTTCCTCGGGGAGTTGTCTAGTGATATGCCCCGAGGGCTTCTCTTGATCATTTTCTCAGGCAATTATCTCTTAAAACCCTTGTCTAGTGACCTGCCTCAGTACTCCAGCTCCACTGCCTTCTTTATTCAGCCCTCGGCTTACGACCTAATTATATTTGGGTGTTAACAGTTAGTTATAAATTTTAGTTGTTATTTTCTTTATTTCCATATTGACTTAATGTATAAATAGGATCCATTGTATTATGCTATTTTGCTTCTCAAAATTTTCTTGAGAAAATTTCATTCAGACTTCATTGATTTATTTTTCATTTCCTAATTGATTCTTTCTCCCACCACAAAGCTTAACTTTCTTAGCCGTTAAAGATTTTGCCATAAAAAACGTTTCAGTCCCTCTTTTGGTTCCTCAAAAGTCTTTCTTTATTACACTTTCAACTTCAAATATTCACTATGCAAGAATTGCTAAACAAGATTCTAAGATAAGTGTGGAGAAATACAAGATCTATATCTTCAAGATTTTGAAGCTGTTTCACCCTGACAACTACGTGATCTGGGGCTGGTTGATCGATTGCTCCGAGGATAATTTTGGTGGATCAAAGGCAGGCAAAATTTGTATTTTTTGAATGGTTTCTGCTATCATGCATTTGTCAAAGTATTTCAAGAACACCAAGAAAAAATATATTTAGCGATATTATTCTTTTTCCATTTTAACCTAATTGGCATCTTAGCTTCTAAGATAATGGATAGTTAAGCAAATTTCATTCTTTTAGCCTAATTGGCAATTTAGCTTCTATCCATAAATATCATGGATCTTCAAGCAATCAAAGTTCATTCTTGTTATCCTATTTGGCATTTTTGCTTCTATCCATATAGATAATAGACGGTTAACCAATCAAGATGGATATTTAAGCAATTTCATTCTTTCTAGCCTTGGCTCAAGGATAACACGAGGGATAGAGAAAGAGATAACTCTCTAGTTACTCAAGAAAAGTTGTTATTGCTTGATTGTCAAATGCTTGGTGATGAGCCCTATTTATACTACTCTTATAGGGCTTTACAAAATAGAATGATCTAGAAGCATTTATTATTACAATAAAAATCTAGATGTACAAATATTCTGATTCCTATGACTAGAAAGATCTAGAAAAGTTAAGATTGCACTAGTGCTTAATCTTATCTTATCTAGTAGTGTATCTTGAAGGTTCCTTAATATTCCTTAGTGTTCTCTATTTCTAGAAACTTCCATATTATTCTTCATTAAGCCTTGTTAGCATGCATTTTAAATTCTATCAAGAAAACAAAATGGATGGTTAAGAAAATAGTTTTTTTCCTACTTATTCAAGCTAGAAATGTAGATACATTTTAGTTTGTTGGGGGATATTAGATATAGGTTTGTTATTACTTTTTATTTTATTTTGCAGACAAAGTGGTAATTGCCACTAGAAACTCACGCACACCACTGTGAGGTCCCGGGTTCGAACCCGGGACATAATATCCCGCCTAACAATTTCGGCATTTGCCAGTTGAGCTAGGCCTTTCGGCATTTGTTATTACTTTGTTAGTAGTTAGTTTAGAGTTAGTTATGTTAGTTATTATTATTAGTTTCATTTCCATATAGTCTTGTATGTATAAATAGGGTTTATTATATTTATAGTTAAGTCAATTGATCAAATATCGATAATATTTGTTCATTACCTTTCTCTATTTTTCTTTTATGAGTTCTACTTCTATCGAAAATTGTAATATTAACTTTGACAATGGCTGAAATATATGTTTGGCCCCTGCAAATATGACCATAATCCATTTAGGTCCCACTAAAAAACAGTTTTAAAATGGCCATTGCAAATATTAAGCGTTTACAGTTAAACCTCTCTGTTAACTTTCTGTTAAAAAAAGGTGATGTGGCAAACAGAAATGACGTCACTACTGACGTGTCAGCATCTCATTGGACCCTTTTGCCACGTGGCGCACTAATAAACCACATCATCACCCATATCATCATTCCCACGTGGCACTGACGTGTGCCACGTTAGCAACCAATGAATGGTTGCCACGTGGTTTATTAGTGTCATGTGGTAAAAGGGTCCAATGAGATGCTGACATGTGGCAGTGATGTCATTGCTGACATCATTTCCGTTCGCCACATTACCTTTTTTTAACAGAAAGTTAACAGAGGGGCTTAACTGTAAACGCTTAATATTTGCAAGTGTCATTTTAAAACTTTTTTTCACAGAGGCCTAAATGGATTATGGTCATATTTGCAAGGGTCAAACATATATTTAAGTCTTTGCAAATTGTAATTCTAATATATACTATACTATTTCCACACTCTAGGTTTTTTTTGACAAATTGCACACCCGTAGTTACACGATGATGATGATGATGTTTACATGTCATGTGATGGCCCCATCTACCATGTTGAGTCTTTGCCTTTGCCATCACCTTTTTGAAGTGGGTTTTTTTACCCCACCTTAACAAGTTATACCCTCACAAAATATGATAATTCGAAAATACCCCTGATACATTTTTTCACACGGATTTATCTAATTTAAAGATAAATACGTTTCTTGTTTTTTTCCAAAACGGATTTATGTTTAAATTAGATAAATCCTTTTTCAAGACAAATATTTACCTAAATCCGTTTTTTATATCTTTGCAAACCGGATTTATCTATTTATCTAACAATAGATAAATCCGTTTTTTAAAAATAACAAAAACGGATTTATCTATGGTGGGGTTAAATCCGTACAAAACGGATTTATCTATTTGTTAGATAAATTCGTTTTGAAAAAAATTCAAAACGGATTTATCTATTAAATAGATAAATTCGTTTTGTAAAATAATTAATAAATGAAAGTGATAAATCTGTTAAAAACTCAAAATTAATTTTTTTAAAAAATATAAAATAGATATGAATATCAACCGTCTTTTGGTTCCGTTTAGTGTGTAGTTCGTTATCACGTGACGATGTTGTACGTCGAGTGAATAATTTAGGCTAAAAAATCGATTTTTGGGCAACCTACTCTGATTTTAATGAAACAATAGCCATTAAATCCGAAAAAAATCAGGGGTCAAGATTCCCCAAGAAGAGGCTTTTGTTGAGTTAGCGGGGCTTAAAATCCCAAATTCCATCATTTACTATTTTTTATTAATTTTTTTAGTTTTTTGTAATCTCCAAAAAATCTAAAAAAATTTGCATAACCTTATTTTGGTTTTATTATATTTTTAGTGGTGTTTTTATAATTTTTAGATTAGTTTTGACTCTTTAACGGATTTTTAGTAGTGTTTTTATAACCTTTTTTTTAAAAAAATTTAAATAAAAAACTGTTACTTTTAATACATAAAACGGATTTACCTATTCATTAGATAAATCCGTTTTGAATATTTTCAAAACAGATTTATCTAATAAATAGATAAATCCGTTTTGTAAAATAACCAAAACGGATTTATGTAGTTCTTAGGCAAATTCGTTTTGTTATTTTTGAAAACCGGATTTATATAATTCAATATAAATCCGTTTTTTTGGTTTTTTCCCAAAACAGATTTATCTAATAAATAGATAAATCCGTTTTTTGAAAAAAACTAAAAACAGATTTATATTTAATTAGATAAATCCGTTAAGTGGTTTTACTTAGGAGTATTTTTGGATTATCAAATTTTGTGGGGGTATAGATGCATGTGGTTGGGGTGAAAAAAAAAACCCTTTTGATGTTTGTGTCTTCATTTTCATAAAATTGGCCCATTGACCCCTAAATGTTTGGACCACTCATTGTTCGTATAGAGAGAGAACAAAACTTGCATTTCAGCATCTGTCATCTTCCTCGCTCATATAGCCTTTGGGATATCAGAAAGACAAATGTCAAGTTATATGTACCCACCACGGATACAAACAGATTTATCTTTTTAGGTTTTGTCTCTTAATTTTTTAAAAAAGGTTTTTAATAATTATGTTGCGGTAAAGAGCCAAAAAAATAAATAATATGATGTTGTGGTCGTAGATAGAAAGGTTTTATTCAAGAGCTGCCACTTTAAAACTTTTTCCTACCGGTAGTAAGATGAGAAAAAGGTGAACCATGAATAGAAATGTGTGGATCCTTGTATAAAAAAATGAGTGATTCATTTTCTTGCTTCTTGAATGCTCAAGGTAGATAATCTTTCTCCAACCGTACTTACATATGTTTGATTCCACCTTATACCACCAACATATGTTATTGTATTTTTTTATTACTGTTTTACTAGTACACAGTATTCACCGACTTTGTCGATGACTAATCTACAATTAATGTGGGACCTTACTCGCCACCTGTACCTAGATTTATCGGTCCGTATAGTTCTCGCTTTCCATTAGAGTTTTTGTTATACTCAAAACTCGAATATGAAGCCTTAAGATGGGACCTGAACCAGTGGCGGACCTACATGTATTCCAGGGGGTTCAGGGAAAAATAATATTAGCACCGATACCTTAGGAAAAAAAATATTTTTGCTTCCCTTAAAAAATATCCTTTGCACCCAAGTTTCTAATTTTGCACCAAAGTTCTTAATTTTGCACCACTCTAATACACAACACTCTCACATATTTTATTTTAAAAAAAAGTTTTTCACTCTCCTTGAATCGGTTTTTGTTCTTATTATCCTAATTTTGATTATGTTAATGCTATTTAATTGTTAATTTGTGTTAGTACTATTTAATTAATTTGTATTGTGTTAGTGGTATTTAATTTATTTTGATTATGTTAGTCTATTTAGTTTTAATCTATTATGTATTTTGTGAATATGTTGAATCTTTTAGTGCTTTTTAATTTGTATTTAGGAACTTGTTAGTGCTATTTAATTTGTATTGGTCTTTTGATTAGTAATTTGTGTTAGTCTAGTACAACACAAGTTGTTAACCCGTTAAAGTATTATTTATATTATATTTTTAGTGATGTGTGTGTTTGAAAAATTATGCACCCCCTAACCCAGGGTCCTGGGTCCGCCACTGACTTGAACTCATTTATCGCTCAGACCAACTTTTATTGTTGTTTTTTTGAAAATGTTACAGATTGGGCCTTCCCTCATGGAATTCACTAAGGCCAATGCCAAAAGGCAGATCCATTAGCCAATGGTTGAGATCAAAGACCTAGATCTAACGGTTCTCAAATGATTCTCAAAACCTATAAATAAGCATTCAATGCTAGCATTAAAGGTACACACTCTTTCCAATATCCTCACTTGGAATAGACCCACTTGCTGACTTGAGTGTCAGAGTGTCTTTGCAGGTACCACCCCACCTCGGATCAGAGTAGAGCTCGGATTGACCAAGACCATTTCTACCAACTACCTCGGATCAGACTCGGTATCTAAGATCGGATACCGGTTCAGAGATACGGTACAGATCATTGGCGACCACAGTGGGAGCATCTTATACTCTAGTTCCTCTCCCATCTTCTTGGTCAACGATGGCTCCGGTGTTACGTCAAAGGAACATTTCAAGTGCAATAGTAAGACCGGATCCGCACCAGGAAACTCCCGAAGGAGTGGCAATCACTCTGCCACCTAGCTCGGCACACACTCGTAACTCGACCACGGCCATTATACCTGGGAGTTCGGCCAGGAACCAACTTCTGCCTCCTCCTCACACTGTCCAGATGCCAGTCGAAGTTGTCCAACAGCTCGACCAGCTACTAACTCGACAGGTCAAGGCTGATCAACAGAAGAGCCAGCGTTACTCTCAATTAGAAGCGGAGGTAGAAGAACTCCGAGCTCGGAGCATCCCGGACCGAACTTCTCCTCAACAACACCCTTCAAGTAGGACTTCTAGTCGTAGGCGCCACCGATCTCCGGCTTGGAGAAGACACCACCACCGCTCTCCACCTCGTCAGAGAGGAGGGCGTGGATCAGAAACTCCCCAAGGCAGACCCCAGATGTTACTACCCCGAGGGCTCCCCTCGGCCAAGCTCATCTTTGGCATCCTCATCCCCGAGGCGACGTTCTAGAAGCCGGAAAAAATCCCTGAGGCAGGAGCACCGGCGTCCGCATTCAAGGAGATATCCCGACAAACATCGCAACCAACGGTGCCCACCCCGGGAGAGATCGGTAAAATGGAAGGGACCCTTCACCAGTAAGATCGACTACTTTTCGGTGCCAAAGCATCTTCAGAAACCCCCAGAAGGGTTAAAGATGTATGATGGGGCTGGCGATCCTGATCGCCACCTCGACTATTTTGACACGGTTATGCAATACCGTAATGTTCCGGAGGAAATTAAGTGCCAGGTCTTTCCTCTCACTCTAGAGAAGGTCGCTTTAGATTGGTTCCAGATTCTCAAGCCGAATACTATACCCTCTTGGGACCAATTGGCCAAGCTATTTACCGCTCATTTCGCCCACTCCAAGATGAAACCAAAGTTTCAGAAGGTGTTACGGGCGATTCGGCAAGAGGAGAATGAGTCCCTCCGAGACTACATAGAGAGATTCAACAGAGAGACTGCCCAAGTTTGGAATCTCGATGATTCGTTCCGACTTTACTTCATGGAGGCCGGCCTTCGTGAAGGGAGTTTATTTCAAACTGACGTTGAAGTAAACCAACCCGAGTCGCTTGCGGAGTTCCTCCAGCATCTCAAAATACATCGACCATGAGGAAGGGCTGAGCGCAGGAAAGTCGCTTGTTGATCCCGGAGGATCTAAGCCTCGGAATGAGAAGGGGAGCCGGAATGATCCCAAACCCAGACCTCGTAACCGACACAAACATGATTCCGAGATTAGTGAGACCAGAGCCAAAATCTTGGTAGAATGCATGAATACGGAATTCAAATAAGTTAAGTTCCCCGATCCACTCCCGCATAGGCCGGGGAAGTGGTTTAACAAATATTGTCGGTATCACCAAAGTAAAGGTCATGATACCAATCGCTGCAATGCTTTGAAAGATGACATTGAAGATCTTATCAAAAAGGGGAAATTGAGCCAATATGTGAAGAAACCGCCTTGGCAGGAAGGCGAGGTTAAGAAAGAGAAAGACGATCCTAAAAAGAAGGGTATGGCTAAGCAAGAGATAGAGGAAAGCTCGAAGGGCGATCAAGATTACCGGAAGTCTAAAGGCCGGCTCGTAATAATGGTCATCTCAGGAGGTTACCCCGATGAAGCCTCAGGGAAAACTATGAAAAGAAAGTGGAAAGAAATAATGAGTGCTGCTTCCACCTCAACTCCTGCCTCATTACCGGTCCGACTACCTTTGGCTTTTGGCGATCTGGACCTGCTGGATAGCAAACCCAACAAGCACGTACAACTTTTGATCAGGGAGGTGATGGCCAACGCTGAGATAAGGAGAATCCCAGTCGATCAAGGAAGCTCGGAAGATATCATCTTCATCGATCTCGTAAGAAAGCTGAAAATTTCTGAAGAAGACTTCACCCCTTACAGGGGATCAGATCTTTCCGGTTTCAGCGGATCGCGGACCAAACCACTTGGCTATTTGGAAATGATGGTCACTATGGCGAAGAACCATTGGTGAGGACCGTCAAGACCAAATTCTTGGTTTTGTCGTGTCCTTCGGTCTACAACTGCATCATTGGGAAGCCTACTCTAGGAAGGCTCGAGGCTGTAACTTCCACTGTTCATCTCAAAATGAAATTCTACTCCCTGTGAAACAAAGTTATTACCCTCGGCGCCGACTTAGAGTCCGCCCAGAGATGCTTCTATCTGCACATGAAGGCGGATAGGAAGGCTATGGAGGAGGGGGGATCCCCCGAGGAAGAAGAAGGTCGGAAAGATTCTGAGAAGAGAAGAAAAGGGAAAGCTACAGATATCAATGCGAGGTATGACCCAGACAACTCGGAAGAAGAGGATGATGACGACCTGGCTCGTGAATTGAGAAAGAAGATCAGGCGATCTCAACCTGATGGTGAATTTGTAGAGATCCAGCTGGGAGATGACCCAGCCAAAACTGTCAAGATTGGCTCCGATCTTTCTGATGAAGCAAAAGATAAGCTCACACTGTGCTTGAGAGCTCATGCCGATCTTTTTGCTTGGTCGGCTGAAGACATGCCCGAAATTCCCCCGGAAGTTGTCACCAGTTAGCTGTCAACCACGATGCTAAGTGGGTCGCCCAACGCAATAAGGCTCAAAGCGGAGAGAAGGCAGCAGCAGCAACTAAAGCCGTTGAAGATTTGATTAATGCTACATTTGTAACGGAAGTCAAATATACAACTTGCCTCTCCAACCCTGTACTGGTCAAGAAAAGTAATGGAAAATGCCGTATGTGCATTGATTATACCGATCTTAATAAGGTCTGTCCAAAGGACGCCTTTCCTATTCCTAGCATTGATCGCTTAGTCAATAATGCTTCAGGTTTTCGTTTATTGTCTTTTACGGATGCCTACTTCCGATGTTCCCTCCAGACCAAGAGAATACCACCTTCATGATTGACCGAGGTAATTTCGGTTACCGGGTTATGCCGTTCAGTTTGAAAAATGCGGGAGCTAAGTATGAAAGAATGATGAACAAAGTTTTCCGAAAGCAGTTCGGATGCAATGTAGAAGTCTATCTCGATGATATGATCGCAAAAAGTGAAGGTGAGAGCCTCCACGTGGCCGATCTTGAAGAGATTTTCGCAAAAGTTCGGGAAGAACAAGATGAGGTTGAACCCGGAGAAATGCACTTTCGGAGTCCGAGCTGGAAAATTCCTTGGTTTCTACTTCATGGAGAGAGGCATCGAAGCCAACCCGGACAAGTGTCGGGCTGTGACCGAGATGGGCACCCAAACTACCAAGAAGGAGCTTCAAAAGCTTAATGGTATGACCGCCGCCCTATCTCGCTTCATTTCCAACGCTGCCTTCAAATCACTCCCCTTGTTCAAGTTACTTAAGAAGGAAGCAAAATTTGAATGGACCCAAAAGCCCCCAGGAGCGGGACGAGGCCCTCTCCCAGCTCAAAAAGGTTCTGTCCGAGCCACCTATCCTAACTCAGCCCAACTCGGGAAAATCTTATTCCTATATTTGGCAATCTTGGAGGAGGCGTTTGGCACCGTTCTTGTCAGGGAAAACAAGACCGGCCAAAGCCCTATGTACTTTGTTAGCAAAACATTACAAGGACCTGAAATCAGATACCAGAAAAGTGAGAAGATTGCTTTTGCTCTGCTCATTGCTGCACGTCGTCTCCGACCTTATTTTGTCGCTCACCAGGTCATGGTACGAACAAATCACCCTATTCGTCAAATCCTACACCGACCCGACCTGGCAGGCAGAATGATTAAATGGGCAGCAGAGCTCTCTGAGTTCAGAATCAAATACGAGTCCAGGATGGCAATTAAGGCTCTGGTACTTGCTAATTTCGTTGCAGAAATGACCCCTGCCGACCCGGAAGGCGAGTTATGGACGCTTCATGTAGATGGGTCCTCGAATCCTAAGGGTAGTGGAGCCGGACTGATGTTAGAAAGCCCGACAGGTGTCATAATTGAGGTATCCCTTACTTTTGGATTCCCAACGTCAAACAATCAAGCGGAGTACGAGGCGTGCATTGCAGGACTCCGACTTGCCATTGACCTCAAAGTTACTTAGGTCACCTTGAACACCGATTCCCTACTGGTAGTTTCGCAGATCGGAAAGAAATACGAAGCCAAAGATCTGATCTTACAGAAATATTTAACCCGAGTGCGGAAATTGCTCGCTCAGTTCGTATTCGCGGAAGTCAAGCACGTTCCCAAAATGAAAAATACGAGAGCGGATGTTCTATCCAAGCTCGCTAGCACCAGAGTACCTGGAAATCACCGCTCTATAATCCAGGAAACGCTAAGTGAACCCAGTGTGCTCACTGACCCGGAGCTCGCCTCTTCTATCTATGTAGTTGAGGAAAGCAAATGGTGGATTGCTCCAATCATGAAGTATATTGAATCGGGGGACGAGCCTCCAGATTCTCGTGAAGCCAAATTGATCAGGAGGAAGGCCTCATCCTTCTCTGTGATTGACAAAGCTCTTTATAGAAGAAGCCTCTCTGAACCATTACTGAAATGCATTGAAGGAGAAGAAGCGGATTATGTCTTGGCCGAGATTCACGAGGGAATTTGTGGACAGCACCTCAGAGGTCGGTCACTAGCTCGGAAAGCCTTAAGGGGAGGTTATTTCTAGCCAACCATGGAAACCGATGCTAAAAACCATGTTAAAAAATGCAAGAAGTGTCAGATCCATTCCAATATTCATGTAGCGCCTCCTACCGAGCTTACTAGTGTCACCTCATCACGGCCTTTTGCGTGGTGTTGGATTGATCTCCTGGGACCTTTTCCCACTGCCCCTGGCCAGGTCAAATACTTGATAGTAGCTGTAGACTACTTTACAAAGTGGATCGAGGATGAACCACTAGCCATTATCACTGCAAGGAATTGCATAAAATTCTTCAAGAAAAACATCATGGTCAGGTTCGGGATCCCCGAGGTAGTGATCCGTGAAAACGGAATGCAGTTCACTGGTAAAGGCTTCAGGAAGTTGATGTCCGGTCTAAAGATAAAACATCATTTTACCTCGGTAGAACACCCTCAAACCAATGGGCAGGCCGAGGCTCCCAATAAAGTACTCCTCAATGGACTGAAGAAACAGCTTGACGAAGCTAAAGGTAATTGGGTTGAGGAATTTCCCTATGTACTGTGGGCCTACAGGACCACCCCACAGAGCTCGACGGTGGAAACTCCATTCCGACTCTCTTATGGGAGCGAGGCTGTCATCCCGATTGAAATTGGGGAGATGAGATGGAGAACACTCAATCCAAAATCACAAGAGGAAAACAACCAAGCTTTGAGGGAGAACCCCGACCTCGTCGACGAGATTCGAGGAAGAGCCTCCTTCAAAGAAGCATTTATTAAGCAGAGGATAGCAACCCGGCACAACTCGAAAGTTGTCCTGAGGGATTTCGAGGTCGGCGATCTGGTGCTCCGAAGAGCCGACGTCAGTTTAAAGAACGCCGCTCAAGGGAAGCTTGCCCCCAACTGGGTGGGGCCTTACCGGGGCGTATCTAAGACCGGTAATGGCGCCTTCGAGTTGGTGACCCTAGAAGGGAAAGCGATCCCAAGGACTTGGAATGCGACCAAACTGAAGAAGTATTACAGTTAATTCTCACTTTAAAGAGGAGACTGTATTCCGATGTTATAAACACTCTCATTTAATACGTCTTCATTATTCTTCATTATCGTTGCCGATTCTAATCCGGAGTTCCGAGGTTGAAGGGATCCCTTTGGGGAGGATCTCACGATCACACCGGGGTCCCTTACTAAAACCGGAACCCGGGCCACAACGCTTGAAACAATCTGCGACCTAGGTAGTCGCAAACCCTTTTTTGAGCGAGTTCGATCTAGGCCGAGTCCCGGTAAACTGTTGAAAAGGCTTCAAAGATCTTTGGGATTCAAAATCACAAAGATCAATGACCGAGGCTGCCATTACCCTGAAGGGCGAGTTCGATCTGGGCCGAGTCTCGGTAAACTGCCCTAAAGGCGACATGCATTACTTGAGCGAAATAAACGCAAGCACACAATAGAAATAAAGCATAACCGAGGTAAATTAAACCGAAAAAGCAAATAAATTAAATAAGAAAAATATTACAGGCCACCCCGGATACGGCCGGGTCCTCAAGTTCGCAAGAGCTTTTAATTACAGAGTTAAACACCGGTTCCACCTGGAGCCCGGGACCTATCCACAAAAAGAATACTACCCTCCAGTAACAGGCTAAGCGTCGCAAGGGCGGGGATAGACAATGGTACACTCTTTGGTGACGAAATCGGTCTTGACAATCCTATCTTCCACCACATCGTGTTCCACGTTGAAAATCTCTTGGTCCAGAGGAAGTGAAGGGTGAACCACGAAAACTTGAGCAAGAGCTTTATCAAAGCCTTCCCCCGCCATCCCAAGAGCCATCGTTGCTATGTCGGCAATTTCAAGCTCGGCTTTTCGAGTCTTTTCTTCAGCCTGCCTCAGCTTCTCTTCAAGCCCGACAACCCGATCTTGGGGGCGGAGCTGAGATTGATTATCTCCTCCCTAGCCCTCTCCACTCCGCCTCAAGCTCGGAAATCCTAGTCCTCAGGGTTGAGACCAACTCCGCGGCCTGCTTCTCTTTGGCCTCTAGCTCGTTAATCCGAAGTTTGAGCTCTTTTATTTTACTACAAGCTCGGAAATCCTAGTCCTCAGGGTTGAGACCAACTCGCAAGTTCTGCTCTCTCCTTTCGGAGATCAGAGAGGTCCTTCTGAGCCTTTGCTAGGGTGGAAGAAAGTGACTCATACTTTTTCCGTTCTCCTTCCCTCAAAGTGATAAGTCTTATTTTTACTCTTTTATAAGTCCTTGAATAAAATAAAGTTTGTGGAATTTTAGTTATCTTTTTGGACTATTTTACTACAATTGTTTGTTTTTATTTTTAGGGCTAATTTTGGAGCAATTGAGGATTTTTGGATGATTAAGGATCAAGGATCAAAAGAGCTTAGAAAAAGGAACAAAATCAAGCAAAATGGAGCCAAGCAGCAGAAGGTCACACACGACCCGTGCGTTCTACAACCTGATCCATGCGCTCCTGTATGAAGAAAATCAAGGAAAGTTTCAGAAGTTCCCGTACAGTCCGTGCGCCATTACGCACGACCCGTGCACATTTTTAGCTGATAGAATTTCTAAAGTCGCTTTTGGCACCCGATCCGTGCGCCTGTCTCAGAATTAGAAAAGCTGTTACAAACTCTTCCTATTCAGATCTTTATGGCTATCATGTGAATTTAATCACTTGTCTACTGATCCTGGGCTATGAATTAGACCTCAATTCAGTTGTAAAAGCATATTGGCTTACTAGAAAATTACACTCAAAGTTTACTCCTAAGTTTTATGCAATTCACTTTCTTCATATTAAGTTCTTGTTCTTTATAATTCCTGCACTTTACATTCTTGCAACTTTACTTTCTGTTCTTTATTTTCCAGCACCTTTATATTCTGCACTTTATTTTTTGTCATTTACATTCCAAGTCATTTACATTCTGTCATTTACAATTCCGCAATTTACATTTCCGTCATTTATCTTTTATGTCATTCTCTTCTACTCCCTTGTCTACTATGATCATATGTGAGTAGACTTCTTTAGTCTTGGGACTGTGGGAAACAATCCAATGATGAGTCCCTAAACAATTCCAAGACTAAACTCTATCTTATAAGTGTTCGCTTTTTAATCTAATTCCATCATACAAGTTTTATAAAACAAATATCAAACGAAGTACTGAGAGGTGATGTTTGATATTGGAACAAATGGAATTAGACAAGGCACATCAAAGCATGAGAATAGCTTTGATAGCCTTGGGACAATAATGTTGCGCTTAATGGGTCTCTGCAATGGTCAACCATGAGAATAGGTTTGGTCATTGTTTTGAGACACGTTCTTGTATTCCGAAAGGAAACCTGAATTACACCATAAAGAATACCTTGTCCTTAAAACGAATTTCAATATAAGATAGAGAATAGTTAAGGAGTTATTTTAAATTCTGTCATTGTGATTTGACCATAATCCCAAGGCGCTTTTCTTTATCTTAAATTTTAATCAACAAATCACTTCTTCTTATAAAACTATTCCCTTTCAGCTAATCAACATCAAAACTAGATTGGTAATCACATTTTACTCCCTGTGGACCGATACTTTCTATAACGCGATAAGACCGCGCACTTGCGGCCTATCACAAAGCTCGCTCCTGATCTCTCTCTTTCAGGGCCCCTGAAATAAAAGAAAGAAAATAATGCATCTTGGAGATATCGGCAAAAAAAATAGTAAAAGAAGGAGACGTCGGCTTCCCATGATTACCTCTAACTCGGGCTTCTGCTTCCTTCTTCTGCACCTTGGAGATGTCGTCCAGATGCCTAAAAAGTTTTGCTGCAACCTCCACTGAATCGACCCGATACTCCTCGATATTTTTCTTTAAGAAATCGCCGTCTATTGAGATGCTTGAAGACCGACGCTTCTTCGACCCATCTTTTTTATGGCGACCCTTCTTCGATGCCTTGGGAGAACCGCCTTGACCAGATCACACCCTCTTTCCTGGGGCTTGGGAAGGGGAAGCATGAACTAAGGGACGATCCTCCAACGCCAAATTTTGCTGGCGTTTTCGATGTTAAAGGTCGCCAAGCTGGTCTTCATCACTCGCGATAGTGATGGTGTTAAGAGGTACAGCTTGTATGGGTTCGTCCCGTCGAGGGGTACCCTAAGGGATCGGTGGAGCATCGGAACTGCCTTGTTGAAGCCCGACCCTCTTTTCAGCAGCGGCCCTCAGAATGGCGAACTTATCAGGAGCCATGTTATCTGCAAAACAAACAAATTGGAAGAGAAGATTAGGGATACCGCTCTTGAAGATGAAATAAAAGTTAAAAACATTTTATCAATATCCGACCCTACCAAGCACTTCTAACACCTTCGACTTCGAGCCCTCCTCGACCAGCTTCGCCGTATCAATACCGAATTTCTTAGGATCTTTGCAAGGGATCAGGTTAGTGAAGCTGGTCAGGATCGCCAAGGATTCTTGGTCTACGTCACTTAATCTGCTCTTGCTGACTGTATAGGCGTGGGGTGGGCGATTGAAGTGGGAAAGAGACCACTCAATAGGAAACTTAGTGGACTCCAGAGATCGTCCATCGTCACTATACTTGTCGACGTACTTTACAGCTTCGTCATTCACAGGCTCGACGAAGAAGAATTTATCTTTCCAATTTCCCTTCAGAGAGTCGGTATAAGGCATGAAGACCTTGGTATAATTTCTAGCTCTGAGGCTCACGTGTTCCCACCGCTCCCTCCTCGTGCCTCCTATTTATCTCGAAAAGATAGAAGACCAAATTGGTGGAGATCGGCCTCTCCAAATGAATGCACATCAACTCAAAAGCCCACATGAAGGCCCATGCGTTGGGGTGAATCTGTGCGGGGGCGAGGTTCAAGCTCCCCAAAACCTGCTGAAGGGCGGTGAATGGGGGGCGAATGTTCATACTGAAGATCGTCTCCTCGTACATGACAAACTTGAGAGCTTGCGCCCAAACAACGACGTGTTGATCTTCTCCCATGCCCTCCACATTCCGTATCTGTCCTTGTCTCCAAGAAATCCGGTTAACAATGTGGCTCAGATCATCTCCGGCTTTATATAAGGATCGGATCGACCTCAACGTCTCCGATACCCAGGAATATTCCCATGGAATATTTAAAGGCATCAGCAAGGGGACATCGACCAAACCGATCCCAGTGTTGGAGTACTCGTCGGAATCGCCTTCATTGTTTTCGGGACCTCCTTCATTGTTTCGGCTTTCAGAAAAACCCTCTACATCGACCTCGACTTTAGTCTCACCATCATCGGAGTTCCAGCTAGAGTTGGTGCTCCCCTGCTCTTCTGCATCCCGCTCAGCATCAGACTCATCCGACTCGATGACCACCACATCCTCAGATCGGTTCTCACTTATTCGACCTTCCTCCATCGACTCATTGCTAGGGATCTCAGGGGAGAGATCTTTCGCTTGGAAATTGTTGGGAGCAGATTTAAGTCCTTATTGAACATCGGGTTCAGCCGACCCGGTGTTACCAGCACGTGTACCCTCCGGGTCTCTAGGATCGGAAGCCATCAGTTTGGCTATGTTTGGACGATCTGTGTTGACAACCCTCTGGGTTTGTTTTGTTCTAGCCAGATTAGACCTGTAGAGGTGGGGGCATGCCAAGTCAAGTCTAAGTTTTAAATAGTGGGTCCACAACCAAGTCGGAACCCGACCTGACGACCCCCACTCTGTATAAATAAAAACGGGCTAGGGGAAGTCCCGGATAAAGCATAAGGAAAACAGTTAAAAGGCACTAACCTCAGAAATCGGAAGCTCGGCGAAGCTGAACTTGTTTGCGCGCTTTGACGATCTCACTGAACAGAAAGATGGAGACCCTCGCCACAGTAGGGTGGATCGGAAGCTCGGAGATCAAAGCACAAAGTGACGATATTAAGGTCGGTACTCAGAGCAATTTGCAAAAACCAGTGCAAATGAATGAGGTTTTCACACATATTTATAGTGGACCAAGAGCTACGAATTGGACCTAGGCCTAGGCGACGCGTCCAATCAGTAGTAGTTGGTACATGCGCGTGAAACGAGGCGCCATCATTACACCAGCCACATCGAACGACGCGCCCCATTAATGACACTGTTATCAAGCGCTGGAATTGAAGCGTCGCCACGGAAGGGGTACCTCGAGTCGCTCGGTGCTCTTTCAATGAACATTCCGAGGTTGGGGGCAGACGCTCAGGTGAGTATAAGCCCGACCCCGGACGGACGCCACATTTGGCAAACAACCAAATTCAAGCTCGCACAGAGCATTGTGAGCTCGTTTCTCAGAACTTATGCAAGACCCGAATCTCATGCACTTTGAGGCTGGGGACAAAACACTCACAAGAGTACAAGCCCGTCCTTAGAATGTACTGCAAACCCGGATAAGGAATCAAGTCAAGCTCGCCCCAAGACAATTTGACTTGGGGGGCAATTGTTACGGATTGGGCCTTTCCTCATGGAATTCACTAAGGCCCAATGCCAAAAGGCAGATCCATTGTTACGCAAAACTGTAGTTAGAGGCATCGCATTTAACCACAGTTATGCATATCTGTGGTTAGTGGCCACTAACCATTGCTATGCACATTTGTGGTTAGTGACATCTAACCATTGACATCTAACCATAGTTACGCATATCGGTGGTTAGTGACCACTAACCATTGCTATGCACATTTGTGGTTAGTGACATCTACCCATTGACATCTAACTACAGTTATGCATATCTGTGGTTAGTGGTCACTAACCATTGCTATGCACATTTGTGGTTAGTGGCCACTAACCATTTCTATGCACATTTGTGGTTAATGAACGGAGTTTTTTTTTGTGTGAAAAAAAAATCGCCCAGAATGTTATATTTTTTTAGGTAAATGACCGTTTTTGCGGTGAGTGATTTTGTCGTTTCCTTATTTAGTGAGTTTTTGTTTCAGGCGATTTTTTTGGAAGAATGAAATCACAAATTGATTGCAGTTTTTCAAAGTTTTTATTAAGTGGGGAGAATTTGACTCTTTTGCCCTAGGAAGGCTTACCACTTACCATTAATCAGTACTAAAACAGCTGCAGCTAGAGATATATACTATACAGAGCGAAACATATTAATATTATTATTATACAAAGACTAGGCTCTACGTACACAGCGAAACCAAGTTTGCAGAAGAGCAAAGATGGAGATCTGTTATAATAAGTAACAGATGATTGATGTTTGTCAGTGGTAATTAGTTTGAAAATCAGTGGCACCTCCTGATCCAGCAAATAAGCTTGTCCTCTTAACAAAACGACCTTTCATTCTAGGTCTCTTTTCTGCATTCAACTTCCTTACTTCGTATCTTATCTTCTTAGCAAATAAACGAGTCCTTCTTTTCTCTCTATACCTTGATACTCTTGCTTCTCTTCCCCCATCCATTCCCATTATTTGACCCCTTAGACTTCTTACTTCATCTGCTCCACCACTCGATCCACCCTAAAATATATATTCACAAACAATTAATTTTCCAAAAAGAAATCATTAATATTTGAGAAATTTGGTCAATGAAATTTGATGTATTTGGTTCAATTTTAAACAAAATACATGAGTTTCGTAGACAAACTTTTGCTTATAAAAGAGACCAGAAGTACATACCAAGCAATAGTTTGGCCAGGTGTCATCATCAAAGGAGAAGTTAGGAGGAGGGTTTCCAGTTGTCCATGGAGAAGGAGAACCTCCTTGACTAGCCCAAGCATTAATAACATCTTCATAGTTTAATCTCAAAAATCTTTCTCTCTTTGTTTCCTTTTTACTTGCAACACCAACAACATCACTATTAATAGTACTACTCACCATCCCACACTGCTTCTGCTTCTCTTGGTGTAAGTTCTCATCCTCATCCTCATACATATTCCAATGAAAGACAACCTCATCGTTTGTCAAGTCAAAAACTGACTCCAAATCATCAAATTGATCTACTTCATCCTTAACAACCTTTACCGTTGCACTCTTTGCTTCTTCATCTTCTTCTTTACAATCAATTAACACTTGACCAGTTACATCTTCTTGTTTATTATAATCAAACAGTACTTGTCCTGCTGCATCTTCATTCACCCCAAGTAGACTTTCAACATTAGCTGCAAACTCAGCAAGATCAACATCAAACTCAGAAAAACTCTCCAAGTCACAGACATCTTCTTCAAGATAAGCACCTTTCTGTGCATGATCAGAATCGTTAACATGGAACACGGGCACGCGACACAGCTCATCATCAACAAGCTGTAAATCTTGTTCTTCACCTCCAAGTTCAGGGACAAGAGGAAGAACACTACTAGTATTATTGAAAATAACTTGTTCTTTGAGTCGTTGAAGTTGCTTATTATGACGTGGTGTTCTCGCTTTGCGTGTGAATCCACTGTGCCATGATGCTGTTTTGGTTACCTTAGCAGATGCAGTTTGAAGACGAACCCTTTCGTGTCTACTTGCTAATTGATTTGCTGAGTGAACCAAAGCATCGCATGCATGGCAAAGGAAAGCATCATCTGCGCCACAAAACCAACGTGCTCTTCTTCGTAAACAGCTATCACATGCTCTTGCTGTCTTGGCTCCCAAGGCACTTGCACTTGCACCTTCACCTTTCATTTCTGCACTGATACAATAGTACAATACAATAGAATTTGTTTTTTTTTTTTTGTAATTTGAATATTCCAAGTGAAATATATATATTGAGATAGCTAAAAAAAGTGATTCAATTATTGTTTGTGTGTGTGTGTTGAGACTTGACGAAGGAGGGAAGGTGGGAGAGTCTGTGAATGATAATGCACTTTTGGTAATAAGCTACAGGAATATTAATGGAAGTTTTTGGGACCCACCATTTGGTTTCATCTTAGTGTTTATTGGTTGAAGACTTGATGTTCATCTTCTGCTCTTATTTCTGATTGGTTATCTTGTTAATTTTTGGATTTCTGATGGACCCATGATTCATGTGGTTCTGTATTAAAATATTGAGTAAGACAGTTTTGTTGTGTTATTCAATAATTCCAACCCGGTATTTGCGGTCCCCTCCCTATTCAGCTCGTTGCTTTCAATTCACCGGTGTTTGCCTTCTACCCATATTCTCTGCTCTTTTCTACTCTGTCTTCTCTCTTCTCTTATGTTTGTCACTATGTCATGTGAACGAATTTTTACAAATTTCAACCATTGGGTTTGGGTGGGTCAGGGTGGACGGACGCGGGGCACGGTGCCTGAAACAATATTGTATGGTTCTTGTTATAGTTAATTTTTGTACAATGAGTGTTTCAGCTTTAGAGTTCGTTACTTGTGTTTCAAAGAAATCCAAACCATATAATTAAAAATTGAAAGCATGGTTTGTGTTTGCCAATGCGTGTGTCCAAATTTAGTTAACTTTCGTATTTTGGATTTTTGCCATTTTATCTTTACATTGGTTTGGTGGTGGGTCAGATTCTTTTCAGCCTCAAATTAATTATGGTTCAAATCCAGTCTTGTAAATGCTGGAGCGTTAAAACTCTTGAGGGACATTTTTGCCGCTTATTGTGGCCGCGGCTCGAGAAATTAGTCTCTGTAGTTACGCGTAAAGGATACCCGATTTATAAAGGAAAAAAATTAATCCTTAATTGGCTAATTATTAGGTTTCTTCCTTCAGATGAAAAAACAAAAAGTGAAATTTGGGATTTGTACGTATATAACCTAACCTATTTCCTAACAAGTAGTTTTATTCAAAATCCTCTATGGGTGTCGATTTTGACTCCGACATGATGGCTTAATAATTTGGGCCGGATTGCAATAAATGATAGATCCAGAAAACTGAATAAAACATATATTTGCAGGGAGAATTTTTTTTTGTTTTTACGGGGACTAAACTAGAAGCATTTGGTATTTGTAAGGGCTTTTTTAAAAAAAATTAAATTGCAGGGACGGAACTGAATTTTTTGGATATTTGCAAGGACCAAACATACCTTTAAGCCTAATTTTTTTATGTTTTTTTTACATTTTTTGTGTTTTCCCTTATTAAAGATTGGATTGGGCCAGACTGGCTCGTTAGCCCAATGTTTTGGGCTGGGATACAAAAAATGCAGCCCAATAGATAATTGGACTTCCAGCCCACTTTTGTACTTCGGCCCATTTGGCTGGGCCGGACGACCCGACATCCCTACAATCGTCCCATACCATAGTGTCATTTTATAAAACAGCGTTTAACAATAATTTTTAGTCAGCAGAAACATCAATGGTGAACACTCAGATATTCAAAAGTTTTGTTGGGTGTGGTACACAACATCCTACATATTACTTTTTTTATATTTAATTATTGGTTTAAATTTTGCAGATTTTAATTTTAGTCCCTATAAAAAGTTTCCCTCACTTTTAGTCTCCATATTTTCACGTCAATGCTTGTAGTTAATAGCGCTTAACTAGAAGCGCTATATAAGCCTAAGAAAGCCCAATTAAAAGTCATGAGAAACTACGAGCATTGATAGAGGAATATATGGTGACTAAAGTGATTCGAATTTTTTTAGGAACTAAAAACAAAATTTACAAATTTTATTGGGACCCAACATATTTAAAACGAGTAGTTTTATCCACAATCGTCCCAAACCATAGTGTCATTATAAAAGAACGTTTAACGATAATTTTCACTGTCATCGAAAACATGTGGTGAACACTTCGATATCCGAGAGTTTTGTTGGGTATGGTGAACACCCCAATGATATATTATTTTGAAATAAATTTAAATGTTGAATTAATTTTGCCTACAAGTTATCGATATGCAACCCAACTCAAGGTTATTATAAAAGGACAAAACTTACATACAGTACCCTAAATACTAGCGGTGTTGTACTTCAAAAAAAGTAGGAAACTATCACTAACCACATCATTCGACAAGCTATCACGATAACAATCATTTCCCATTCCAAATACCTCCCCGGAGAGAAACAGTGTTAAGCCATTTTTTAGGCCCAAGTAACTTGCAATGTTCCGGTCGAATGTTTCAACGTGTTTTCACAATGTGTCTTTTAAGTATACGTAGTGTTCATCAATTCCTTCGAAGTTATGATACTCAAGTATATATATATATAGTCTCATATATGCTTAGTGTTTGGAAGCCACATACCAAGAGCCCCCTCTTTATTCGTGACATATCACATATATACACCAGCCAAGCCATCAATCCGACCCTTATCAACAACACAACACACGGGATGTCAAATAAGTTATCTGATTAATTAACTAACTCAACTTCCTTGCACCATGGAAAGGCAATTTTGATGTAACAGAGATTAATTAAGAGCAAGCGGATGAGATCGATAGCTCTGAAGTTGACATTCCAAGAATCAGTACAAAGAAAAGTTCACCATATAATTTTGAGCCAGTAAATTACCTATATGCCAAAACCATAAATTACACTGTTTTTTGCATAAATAATAAATACAACCGAGAGTGTTAATGTTTTTGTTTCTGTTGGAGTAGTAGGTATCTTCCAAGACCCATATACATCTATCATATCATCACATTCTCTATCACGAGTGCCACAGCCACCCACTAATCACTAAGAGGAGACAGAGGCATATATAGAAAGAACAAATATTATCGGCTATTATTAATATACAATAACACGTGGCATGTGGCTAAAACCCTAAAATTGGAGGAATCTTTTTTTTTTTATATAAATGTATCCTCCACGGCGACCGTGGAGACTAATCCTTCGAGGTATCTGATATTTATTTAAGGGGTTGAGCTCTCCCAATAAAAGTTTTTTCATACGCACCGGCCAGGGATTAAACCCATAACCAAATGGTTAAGGGACCCAAATATCTACCACTTGTGTCAGATAATGTTGGTAGGAATCTTAGTACAGTACACAGTGTTCATATCAACCTTGGTTTGGTATATTAAAAATATCTTCATAGTTTGTTGATGGAACAATAGAAGCAAGTTATCTTATGACACCTGTTTTGCCTTCAAAGACAACATGCATATATAACTGATCATCGATCACACATATTCTTCCTAGGATATTTGGAAGGAAGGAAGGAAGGTACTGATGCCAAAATCTGCTGCTTCTGAAGCCGATGATATATTGCTATCAGTCACTTAGATTAAAATGTGTACATATAATATTGGAGTAATTCCTGCGCTTACTGTCAGATTTTTATATATTTTATATCAATCTCAGTATTAATTGTTGTTAGCCTTAAAAGTCTTGCATTTATTTTTTACTTGACGTAGCTAGAGTGCTTGTTATGCCCAAACTGTTGAAGCCCACTTTGATCAAATGACAATGATTTAGAGTCCATGAAGAAGTGGATCATCCAATACCACAAGTGAGAGCCAAAAGGAACCGGGTCAAGCCCAAGTGGACAAGAAATCATTATGAGATGACTCTCAAATAGACCCATGGTCACTAGATGGTTCTAGAATCTATATTCCCATTTTTAGTTTTGTCTTTTATTCTTTTTTGTAATGACTCAGCTATCATTGGATACTGAGGATAAGAATGACAGCTGTTCCTAGCTAACTACAGCTGTCCCTAGACTACTATATATGTACTAATGAATCAAGGGAATGGATCATCAATTATCAAATGAGTAAAAGAGTTATTTTTCTTTCATTGTTTAACATAGCTTATTTGACACTTGTTTTCTGCCGCTGAATTATTCCCTTATTCCCAAATACATTTCCCTTTGCCTTCGAAATCCCTAATTTCCCTTCTCTGTTGACCGAACCTTTCATTTGGTGCTTTCAGTGATTTACTGACTCCCGGCCATGAGCTCTTCACCACCACCCACTCCCGAAGACACCAACACCATCCTCAACCAACTGTTACGCAACCAACAAGCCTTCGAAAATCACCTTGCCATTCTCGCCACCGAGTTCACCTCCTTACGAGCTCGTTTACCGCCGCCAGGCTTCCCACTCACACCGCCGACCAACCACACCAACCCTATCGCACTTCTGCAATCAAACTCGAGCTACCAAGATTTGTTGGAACCGACGCTTTGGGATGGATCTTCAAAATCACTCAGTTTTTTTGAGTTCCATCAGACGCCAGATGATCAACGACTGCGTATGGTGTCGTTTTATATGGAGGGTGACGCTCTCACATGGTTTCAATGGATGCACTCTAACGGCCAACTTCTGTCGTGGGCCACTTTCCTCCGCGCCGTCGAGTTACGTTTCGCTCCGTCGCAATACGACGATCCCAAAGGTGCGTTATTCAAATTTTGTCAAACTGGTTCTGTGAAAGATTATCAAACTGCTTTCGAAACCCTAGCAAATTGAATTAATGGTTTAGCTCCACAATTTTTTCTGAGCTGTTTTATATCTGGATTGAAACCTGAAATTCATCGAGAAGTTCTCGCATTCCAACCCATTACCATGACCCAAGCCATAAGTTTAGCCAAGTTACAAGAAGAAAAACTCAATGACAAACCTTCTGGCTCTCGTAATGTACATTTCTCAACCACCTACCAAAACCCTAAATCCTCTTTCAAATCTAGTGTCACCACCAATCCCTCAAAACCCCCCACTCAGATCACCAAACCTACACCTATCAAACGCCTATCACCTACTGAGCTACAAACCCATCGTGAACTAGGCCTTTGTTACAACTGTGACGAGAAATTTGCCACTAGTCACAAGTGTAAACGCACATTTCACTTATTGATTGCTGAACCAGAAGACCCAAACCCTCCAACAGATACACTCACCGGGTTATTAACTCAAACTTCCCCTGAATCACCTAAAGAACCAGAAACACCCCAACCGTCTAACCAAGCCCAAATCTCAGTTTTCATACTTTGATTGGCCAAACAATCCCTCAAACCCTTTGTGTCTTAGGACAGATCAAACACACTCCTGTTACCATTCTGATTGATGGTGGCAGTACTCACAACTTTATCCAAGAAAGAGTGGCCAAACAACTATCCCTTCCATGTCACAAGTCCAACTCATTTCAAGTTTTGGTTGGCAATGGTGAGGAACTAGACTGCTCTCTAATCTGTCCCAATGTTACTGTTATTTTGGATTCACATGAATTTTTAGTGGATTTGTATGTGTTGCCTATTAGTGGTACTGAAATGGTTTTAGGGGTAGAATGGTTAAAATCTTTAGGCCTTGTGCTCACAGACTACACCAAACTTAACCTTAAGTTTATTAAAGAAGGCCAAATCATTGAAATATCAGTCAACCCTCCCAAACACCCTGAACCAGCCCCACTACACCAGCTTAGGCGCCTTATAGCTACAGATGCCTTGGACACTTACTGTCAATTCCAAATTTTGCCACCCTCCACACCTCAAAACCCTGAACCTCATTCACATGAAGCCATCAACAACCTGTTAACACAATTCTCCCCACTATTTGACATACCCTCCTCAACACCTCCCTCACGAACTATAAATCACCATATACCACTCCTTGAAAGAGCCAACCCAGTCACTATTCGTCCCTACCGTTACCCACAATTTCAAAAGAAAGAAATTGAATGTAAAATTCACAACATGCTTCATCAAGGTTTGATACAACACAGCTCTAGTGCTTTCTCTTCCCCTGTTTTAATGGTTAGAAAAAAGGATCGAAATTGGCGTTTTGTGTAGATTACAGAGCACTAAACGCCATTACCATCAAAGATCGTTTTCCTATTCCGTCCATAGAGGAGCTTCTTGATGAACTCTATGGTACAAACTGTTTTTCAAAATTGGATTTACGATCAGGCTATCCCAAAATTCGTATGGACCCAAATGATAGTCATAAAACTGCTTTTCGCATTCACCAAGGTCACTACAAATTTTTGGTAATGCCTTTTGGGTTCTGTAATGCCCCATCCTCTTTTCAGGCCACTGTGAATCTGATTTTTGCTCCTTACTTATGCAAATTTGTCATCGTCTTTTTTGATGATATTTTGGTGTATAGTAAAACTATAGAGGAACACTTACTACACTTGGAGACTGTTTTTGAGTGTTTATTGCAGAATGAATTCTTTCTCAAGAGGTCCAAGTGCATCTTTGCTCAACAATCCATCAACTACTTAGGCCATGTGGTAACAGCTATTGGAGTTGGACCAGACCCTGAAAAAATTGCTGCTATGACTGCTTGGCCTGTCCCCACTACACTCAAGCAGATCAAGGGTTTCCTTGGTCTAACTGGGTTCTATAGGAAGTTTGTTCATCATTATGCATCCATCGCACAGCCCCTGACTGAGCTTCTTAAAAAAGATTCCTTTCATTGGAATGAGGCAGCAACACTTGCCTTCCAGAAATTGAAACAAGTCATGACTGAAGCTCCAGTACTTGCTCTGCCTGATTTTTCTCAGGACTTCATTATTGAAACCGATGCTTCTAGAGTTGGTATGGGGGCTGTCCTCATCCAAAATGGCCACCCAATCTCTTATTTCAGTAAGAAGTTCTGTCAAAAGCTTCTCGATTCATCAACGTACGTGCGAGAACTTTGTGTTATCACTTCAGCAGTAAAGAAATGGCGTACCTACCTCTTGGGACACAAGTTTATCATTTATACTGATCAGCACAGCCTCCGGGAACTCATGACACAAGTCATTCAGACTCCAGAAAAACAATTCTACCTCTCTAAGCTTCTAGGGTACTCTTATGACATTGTCTACCAACTGTTTACCGTGAATTTTGGTAAACAACCGCTGGTTTAGAATTTGTTACTTGCAAGATCAACCAGTAAATCTTAGGACATTTGTGCTATAGTTTTCCAGAAAAAGTTATGAATGTTCTTGATGTTATTTGTAATAACTGACAATTTTAAAGTTGTTGAAACTGTCGAATTGCCTTACGTATCTTTTGAATTCGATCAAGTGCAGAAAACAAGTAAATTGCAGAAATATTTAAGGAAACATGACTAGATTGCATTGAAATAAAAGAAATTGGTACACAATATCATACATCTGGTTTCTGTAACTCATGTTTCTTTGTAACTTGGAATTCTGAGCGTGAGAAATATGTATGAGAGTTTGTGACCCTTTTTTCTCTATGAGAAACTACTATATATACTATGCAGAGATTGTAACTGCCTACAACGGTTATATATAACTGTACACAGGGATTTAAAAACAACAACTGTCGTATTTTTCAACGACGTAACTGCTACAATCTTCGACAACAACGGTCGTATCCTTCGTCGGTGTAACTGCTACGTTCTTCGACAATGCTGCTTTAGCCCTGATCTGTTACTGTATTTTTATTCCCCTTTTTGTCGAAGTATTGCCGTCAAGGCCTCAATTTCACCGTCTTTGTGAAGTAGTCGAAAGTCGAAGATCACCTTTAAATTACCATCCCAATGTCGAAAATCAACATTTCTATTTTAAAGTGACAAGTCAAATTACCTCATTGGCTGCATTTAATTGAGCCTCTCGAAAATGCAGGATAACAAATTGCCCCCCAAAAATGTCATTTTCGACTGAGGTTTAAACAAAGGTAGAAAGTTGACGTTTTTGAATTGTCTTTCGACAACCCTATGTCAAGCACTCTAACGTCATCAACGTCACTCTTCAGCATCATGTCAGCACTTGAGTGTGCTGTCATATTAATGGCCACGTTTTGCTTTGGGAAACTGCCACACTCCATCACTTCCATCACATTGGCAACTGCTACACACGTTTCCCAAGTAACTGCCATCATTGCTTCTTTTTTTTTTTTATTATATATTGGCGCGTATAACAGGTATAAATAAAACTTTTCCCTTTCCATCGAAAAACTGTCGAAAAACCACGACAGACCAAAGAAAAACTCAAAGAGAAGGCTTCGACCGTTCCAAAGAAAAACCCAAAGGAGAGCTAGAAAACCTCAAAGAAACCTGAGAGTGCCCACTCTCGTGTCGAAGACAGCATACCAAAGGTAATTGATCGAGCCTAATTCCCTCTTTAAAAGTTTCATTCATTTATGGTAGAAGCTCACTAAATGTTTACTAACAGGAGCAAGAACCCACCCAAGTAAAGCAAACAACGCCCACTTCCACTCTTTCTCCGTCGAAGGGAACTGAGGTCGAAAAGAATGCCGCAGTAGAGGAAGCTGAGCAAGATAACCCTTCCAATGTCACCAAGGACACACCAATGGTTGAAGAAACAAATTGTTGCGCCCGAAAAAGTCCCCGAGGGAGAACCTTCCTCGTTCACAACTTTTCCTAAGACAATGAAGCCGCCACCAATATTTATTAAGGAAAATATTAGGAAAACCTTTTTTTAAAAGCGATTGGTCTTGCGAAACTAGAGAATAGGGTTCGGGGGTCGGTTACGCGTAGGGAAGGTGTTAGCACCCCACACGTCCTCTCTACTGAGAGGGAACCTTTAATTAAATGTGTGGTTTTAGTGTGTTGACTTGAAAATACTTAATTTTGCCTCTCTACTTCTTATTGAAAATCTTTATTTATTATGAAAAAGGGGGAAAATGGTTTTTTAGAAAAAACGCTTGACGGGACATGGCCCGCTCCTACGTATCTCCCGGTGCGATGGAGAACTCAAAGCTACGTAGTTCTTCTGTGTCTTTTTGAAAAGTTTTTGTTTTTTATCTTTTTTAGTGAGTTTTCGAAATAGGACGAGTATTTAGTGAACGATTAAACTAACCAAGGTCATGGGTAATCACCGCTAAGTACTCTTGAAAATGAGAGTCACTACCGCCAGTCAGACGAACAAATGTTCCGATTGACTATTAGTAGCGACTCGTTTTTATTTGTTCTTTTGAAAGTGGTCTTTGAAAGTGATTGATTGCACGATGATCAAACTAACAAAGGTTATGATGGATCATCGTTTATTATTCTTATGAGAAAAGGACATTGCCACTAATAGCTAAACGAACAAAGGCTCTGATGAGCTACTGGCAACAATGAGTTTGAAAATGATTTTTTTTTATTTGTTTCATGAAAATGATTTGTTTATGGTTGCGAAAAGGATTCTTATTTGTTGTGCTTGACGAGAACGTGACTCGCTCCTACGTATCCCAAATGGGAATCAAAGCGACGTAGTTCTAACGAGCCTTAAAAATGAAAATCTTTTTGAAACGTCTTTTGAAATTGAGGCTTTCATGACAATCAAACCAACAAAGGTTGCGATGGATTGCCACTAGTAACCGTTTTTGTGCCCGGCCGTTTAGAAATGAAAACAATGAATGTAAGAAAGAATTGGTGGATTCAAACATAACGCAATCAGTGGAATCAAATCATTAAGCAACAATATTTGAATTCGCAAACAAAAATCAAGCCTAAACTACACATATTAGATCACAACACATAGATAGGCAAGGAAGGAGCTTGGATTGGGCATTAAGCAAAATACAAGAGTAGGCGAGATTGAACCTAAATGCACATCTAGTGGAAGATGCTAGGCGAGAACCATACTCAAATATTTCTACAAAACGCAAGGGAGTCTAAATGCACATCTAGTGGAAGGTGCAATGTAAGGAATGGACCTATCTAAGTATTGATGATGTTCTATATGAGAGTAGACGATGACACCGTAAGCTTAAGCAAAAGAGTTGCCTCAATCATGATCATTGGCCAGCATAGGCAAGCAAATTATTTAGCGACCAAAGTATCGAATAATGTTGAATCACTTTGGTCAACCCTCACACTTAAGATTAAGTGCACAAGTGCACAAGTGTGAATCACATTGCCAATCATCATATAAACTAAAAGGGTTGAATCATCTGAGACCATCTTCACCACTCAGAACATGATGCACTAGGCATAAGTGGGAATCATGTGGTTCATCATCAACAATGACACTATAACTAAGTTAAATCACATAGGGCAATTTTGGCATGGATCACAATGATTAAATATTAACAAATATAAAGACAGAAATACCTCTGATGAAGGCAGATACTACCACTTGAAGAACGCAACTCCAACTAACTCTTGCAGAAGATCAGCTCAGACGGACCAACGGAACGAATAGAGCTAAAAAATAAAGCGTAGAAGAGTTTTTCTAAAATGTGAGAGATTTCGAGAAAAATGGGTTTTTTCTCTGATCTCGTGAAAATCTGTGTTTTTCTCTGATCATGTGAAAAATCTGTGTCTTTCTCTGATCATGTGAAAAATCCGTGTCTTTCTCTGATCATGTGAAAAATCTGTGTCTGAGAAGCAGAGAGGAGTTGTGAAATTGTGGTACCCGGTGTGTGAAACACTCTTGCCTATTTATAGGCGTAGGAAAAAATTGCTTTTTGAAAACCATTTAATGCAATACATAATCGATTAAGGCCTTCATTTGTTTAACATGACATAATCGATTATTTGATGGAAAAGGAAACCTTGGAGTAGCATGATAATCGATTATGTGTGAAGGAAAAACAAGTGTATAATCGATTATCAACCTTCCTAAAAAGGTGGTAATCGATTATATGCTTAGTTACAAGAAGGGAGTAATCGATTTATTTGATAAATATGGAAACCTTGAATAGCTTGATAATCGATTATGACATATAGTTATATTGAGCATGTAATCGATTATTGTTGTCAAGGAATTCACAAGATGTTTTGATAATCGATTATGAGGCTTAGTTGAAAGTGATGATAATCGATTATGTGATAAATAAGGAAACTTCCATTTGCTTCATAATCGATTATGTGTGATGTGCAAATGAAGGCTAATCGATTATTTGCTTCCTAATTGATTAGGATAATCGATTTATTGTTGTAAATAAGGAAACAATCGATTATTTGTTTTAGTAAAAATAGGAGAGTAATCGATTATGTGCTCTGAAAACATTCAGGCACATAATCTATTACCATAATCTATTATCTTTGTAAAAATATAGGATTTTAGTTTCAAGCCTTCAACCAAAATATTTTTAGAAATATTTTTCAGAACTACTTTGATGCACCATGCATGTTTTGAAACATTCATCTCTCAGCTACTAAAAGTCATAGACCTTCAGTGATAGGACCTTACACAGTGTCCTAAAGAAAGCTTATAAACAATTTAGGTCTTCATCTTCAAAGGCGGCTTCTTCTCCAAACTGCTCCACTTTAATGCTTCCTGCTTTTTGATTCCAGTCCTGTACTCTAAAAAAAATATTTTCATGCAAAATTATTTTTATGAGTCCTTTTGTGAGAAATGACCAAAATGCCCTTTTGACCCTAAAACCCTAATTTCCCCAAAAAGTGCATTCTAACCCTAAAAATGATTTCAAAAACTTTGGAGCGGTTTCTAGGACCCAAAATGCAATGCATAATTTATTTTTGTGTGGAAAATTAGGGTTTGGACCTAAGCCGGACAAAATTGGGGTATGACACAAATCCCAACATTGGCACCAACGAAACTGAAAAGGAAGTTTCTGACCATGTTCAAGAAAATGAAGGTCATCATATGGACATTGACGAAGGTCAAATTGCTGGTAATGTCGAAGCAACCTTGCCCCCATCTCTGCACTTGGACAAAGAGGAAACAGAAGGGGAAAAACAACAAATGGATGTCGAAGTAAGCGAGGATGACGATGACAACAATAATTAATGGTGAAGAGGAAGAACTATCTGAGAGTTCACAAGAAGATCTAGTCAAGAAACTTCAAACAATGCTCTTTGAAGTGGATCTATTTAAAGCTATTGAAGACGATCACATGATCACATTCAAGATCAAGGCCTTAATTAACAAGCTCAACACTCCTGCCTCCAACAAATCTCTCATAGGTTTCATTGTCGAATTTGAACCTCTTCTGGAAACAATTTCCAAAGAGATCAAGAGGAAAAAAGAGATTGCTGCAAATAAAGAGCGTGAGGCTAAATTTCAACAGGAAGAATGGGCTGCAGTCGAAGCGTCAGATGCTAAAATTTTGTCACTGGAACTCCAAGCAGCAAATGATGCTAAAGAAATAGCTGACTGTGATGCTAACATCTCAAAGTACCAGGAGTAAATCAAAAAGTTGCAGTCGAAGATTGGGGCAGAAGAGAAAAAGAAGGCCTCTATTCAAAAGAGAACTCTCGATTCTTTGGAAGCTGCACTTCGATCTGAAGCAACTCTGGCTATTAAGCACCTAGAAAGGGCCAACAAACATGAGGCAGCAGTTCAGAGATTGGTCGAAGACGAAATCCTCATTGCTGCCAGATTGGATCATGCCATGATTGTTCTTGAGAATTTTAAAGCTAATTTTGTAATTTAAATTTCAGCTTTCCTTGTTTCTAAAATTGTTTATCCACTTTGTACTTCGACAATATTCTTTGGCATCTAACTTTCGACATGACATAATTTCTTCGTTATTTCTTAGCCTTGCGTTATTCTAACTTCCTACAATATTGGCTTATATTTCTTTAAATACTTGCCATTTATTCGCAAAATTCGACTATCAGCGCCTAATTCTTCGACTTCATAGGCACCATTAGAAAAACCCGCGTAATTCGAAATGGTCCTTCCCAATTTGGTGACCATTTGCCTAAGACTCTATCTTTTTTATCCATAGGCAAAATAACTTTCCAAACTAGGTCTCCCAAGGCAAACGTTTTCAACTTAACCCTTCTATTGTAGGCTTTGGCTATTCTCTCTTTTTGCCTTGTAAGGACATTTAATGCATCTAATCTTTCTCCATCTAGATCAATTAATTCATCTAACATCATATTCCAATAATAATCTGATGGAATCTCATGTTGCCTTTGAATCCTAGCTGATTGTAGATGAATTTCAACTGGCAACACTGCATCGTGCCCAAACGTAAGTCTAAATGGAGTAGCATTAATAGACTCTCTAGGGGAATTTCGACAAGCCCATAAAACTTGGTCAAGAGTCTTGTGCCAATTTCTTGGTTTTTGTCCAATATGCTTTTTTATCAAATTAATGATGATTTTATTGGCTGCTTCCACTTGACCATTGGCTTGTGCATAATATGGTGTTGAACTTAATAACTTAAAACCTGTTTCAGAGGAAAATTCCAAGATCTTTCGACCAGTAAAAACTGAGTCTTGATCTGTGATAATGGTTTCTGGAATCCCAAATCTATATAGAATATGGTTTTGAATAAAATTCATAACTGCCTCTTGGTCAACATTGGCTAAAGGGATAGCTTCGACCCACTTGGTAAAGTAATTTATGCCAACTAATATATAACGGTGGCCTTTCGACGAAGTTGGTCTAATCTCACCAATTATGTCTAAAGCCCAACCTCTGAATGGCCAAGGTTTAATTATTGAATGCAATTCATTTGCGGGCACATGTTGAACTCCTGCGTGCCTTTGGCATTCTTGACAACCCTTAGCAAACTCTACAGTCTTTCAACATAGTTGGCCAATACACACATTGTCGAAACAAAAGCCATTTCATCTTGTGACCTGCTTGATGTGAGCCACAAGCACCACTATGAGTATTGGATATTGCCAAATAAGCTTCGTTTTCACTTAGGCATTTAAGCAAAACTCCTTCAGGAGTCTTTTTGAACAATTCGTTTCCAACAATCATGTAGCTTAAAGCTCTATACTTGGTTTTTCGACTAGTTGCTCCTGTTGGATTTTCCAAGTATTCGACAATTTGTTTTCGCCAATCATCATTCGACATATTGTCAATGGCAAAAATTTCAAAATTTTCAATTTCAGTTGGAGGTGACACCACTTCTGACTTGTCTGCCCCCCAAGTTTTGGCATTGACAATTGTGTGTTGGAACTATCTGTCGAAAAGAGCTTCTCTTTTATTTCTATCAACTCTTGCAATTTTTCTTTAGAAACTCTGTAGCCTGAAGCAATCTGTGCCAACTCATTTGCCTCTTGGTTATCAATTCTAGGCACATGTTTAATGTCAACATGAGTGAAACGTTTTAACATTGCATTGGCAGTAATAAAGTACTTTATTAAGTGTTCTTTGATGCACTTGTACTCTTTTTTTAATTGTTTCACAACTAGTTCAGAGTCACCTCTGATTTCGACGACTTTTGCCCCCAACTCTAGCAACATTTCAAGTTCTGCTATCAAGGCTTCATATTCAGCCTCATTATTGGAGCAATTTCCTTCGATTTTAAACTTAACTTTTGTTGGTATCTTTGTTGGAGATATTATGAGTACCCCAATTCCTGTACCATTTTTATGGCTTGACCCATCGAAGTACAACTTCCAGGGTTGAACATCCACAAAGCTTAACGTTGCTTCGACTAAAGAGTGGTCTACAATGAAGTCAGCAACAACCTGGCCTTTAACAGCTTTCAAAGGCTGGTACATGAGCGAATATTCAGATAAAGCTAAAGACCATTTTCCAATTCGACTATGTAAAATTGGTTTTGACATCATATGTTTAATTATATCATAATGCGAATAAACATACACATCAACAGGCTTTATGTATTGCTTCAATTTTGTACATGAAAAATACAAACATAGGCATAGTTTCTCAATTGGATGATATCTCGTTTCTGCATCATTCAATAGTCTACTAAGATAATAAATGACTCTTTCGACACCATTTTCATCCTCTTGTGCTAACATACTACCTATTGTCAGCTCTGACACTGCTATGTACAATTTCATTACCCTATTCCTCATAGGGGAAGAAACATAGGTGGTTTAATCAAGTAACACTTGATCTCGTCGAAGGCTTTCTGATGTTCTGGATCCCATCTGAACACATCCTCCTTTTTCAGTCGAAGTAATGGCGAAAATACTCGTGTCTTGCCACTTAAGTTTGAAATAAATCTTCTCAGGAAGTTAATCTTTCCTAGTAAAGATTGTAACTCTTTCTTTGTCGAAGGGGCCTTCGTTTCCAAGATCGCTTTCGTCTTGTTTTGATGGATCTCAATGCCTTTTTTTGTGCACAACAAAACCTAAGAAATCACCTGCACGAACACAAAGGGCACATTTGATTGGATTCATTTTCAATCCATATTTTCTCATTCTTTCGAATGATTGTCGAAGGTTGTCTAAATGACCACTTTCTGTTGAAGACTTAACAACAATGTCGTCTATGTATACTTGCATAAAATCTTCTATAAAATCATGAAACATAGAATTCATTGCCCTTTGGTATGTTGTACCAGCTTTTTTTAGGCCAAAAGGCTGTTTTCGACAGGGCAACGAAATGCTGTTTTCGACACATCTTCTTCAGCAATATAGATTTGATTATAACCTGAGTACCCATCAAGCATACTTAGATAATCAAACCCTGCTGCTGAGTCGACCAACATTTCTGCCACTGGCATGGGATATTCATCCTTTGGCGTAGCACTATTTAAGTCCCTAAAATCTATGCAGACTCTAAGAGTGCCTTTTTTCTTAATTACAGGCACTATATTAGCTAACCAATCAACATACCTTGCAGTTCTGATGAACCTCCTCCTGAGTAGCCTTTCGATCTCTTCTTTGATCTTCGATAAGAATTATGGTGCAAACCTTCTTGGTGTTTGTTTCACAGGTTTCTTATCTGGTCGAATTGGCAGTTTTAATTCTACTACTTCTTGACTCAGACCAGACATTTCATTATAATCCCATGCAAAGCAATCTTTGCACTCCTTTAAGAGCTCTATTGTTCGCTCTCTCAAACTTTTGTCGATTTTAGCACTAATAAACGCTGGCCTCTTTATAGAGCCATCTCCCAAGTCAATTTCTTCCAAGGGATCTTGTGCTTGAATTCTCTTGGTCGAACCCATTGGGTTTTTTTTAAATCCCAAAGGCTCGTCATCATAGATACAGTCTAGCCTTTGGTCTTCGACCATATTTTCTTTATCATCATGTCTAATAGTTTCACCTACCATTTTTTGTTGCATTTCGGCTTCTAAAACTGCATTTTGCTTGTTCTCGGCCACATAGGCCGTAATCCTTTCCTATGCACTGGGTTGAGACATTACTAATTTTTTAGGGTCCATCCCACCCAGTAGGTTTGCTGTAACCTTTTGGGTAGCTTGTTTCACCAATTAATTACCTCCCTTTCCCAGATAAATCCATGAGTAGGATGAAGGTCTAGTGAAGCATAAACATTGTCTTGGGGTACATAGGCACTGTCAGAAGGTGTACATGGCGCAATGTTTGCCAGTTGCTTGTCAAAGGTCTTCTTTGTGATGTGATCTACTTCTGCTAAAAAGTAGCTTTGATCACCCCCCACATTTTCTACCAGTCCATCTTCTCTCCAAATGGAGATTCTTTGGTGTAGGATCGAAGGAACTACTCCTACTCCATGTATCCATTCCCTGTCAAGCAGCAAGTTGAAATTTGCCCTGGTTGGAACAACCATGAACAATGTTAACCTCTTAACGTTGCCAACAACAAGTTCGACCTCAATTGCTCCCAGTGAATAACCAGATTTGCCTTCGTAGTTAGTGAGCACTACATTGTGTGGCCTTAAATCTGTGTCAGACTTGCCAATCTTTGTGAGCATACCTTGGGGCATTAAGTTAACTACAGCACCTCCATCGACTAGCACCTTGTTGACACCCACATTGTTGACCTTGGCTTGAATAAATAATGGTTTAAGGTGGTATTTCATCCCCCCATCTGGCCTTTCAAAGACAGCACTCTGCTCTTCAATGCAGCCATTGTTCACAACATAGTAGCATATTGGCTTATGTTTGGCCATGTCTTCATCGAAGTCTTCTTTGACTTTGTTTACTTCTGAAACCACGCCGAACTCTATTGGGAGAATTGTAACGCCCCAAAATTAATTAAATATTTATTTATTGATTTAATTAATTATATTAGTTTTATGTGATAGATATAATAATAGAAAAGTAAGTTAATTATTTTAGTGTGTTGGTGCATATTAGGATTGGAAATAACTAAGTGGAGGGAACTAGCCCAATAGGGTATGCGAATAGGGCTAAGGAAAATAGCCCATAATGGGTGATGAGTCTACTTAAGGGAATTAGGTTAGGGTTTCTCTCATAATTAGAAACAAAACACAATTAGAAAGTGAGAAGAGAAGAGGAGAGGGCGACGGCTAGAGAGAAAAGAAGAGAAGAATGCGTGAATCCACAAGGCACAAGAGAGAGAGGCGTAGCACAAGGAGAGAGAAGGAAAGCTAGATTTCGTGGTACTTCCTAAGCTAGGGTTTCGATTCTAAAAGCTAAGGTAAGGGTGAGGTTCATGCTTTATAAGGGTTGGTATGAAGGGTTGTATGTGGGTTAGGGTTTGGTAGTCATCATATGTGTATCATGTTTATTATGTGTTTGATAAAATGCTTTGAATGCTATATTGGTTGATTTTGTCATGTAATTGATGTTCCCATGCCCTAATACTATGTTTGATGATTGCATGTGGGGGTTAGGGTATGATGATTTATCACATGTATGATTATATGTTTGTGTTGCCTTGTTGAACCAATTGTTGATGATTGAACCTATTTGTTGATGTTTGAGATCACTTGTTGATGTTTGAATATGGTTGTGGAGAATGGAAATCAATTTGGGGTTTTTAATTCGCAAAAAAAACTGGGTATAGGTTCGGTTATATAGTAACTGAGAACAATCTGGTGGTCCAAAAATTATGTGGTTTACCTTTTCAGAAACTAGACTTAATTCTTGTTTATTTGGAACTGGTTTGGTTGCATTTGGAGTTGTATAGCTCGAGTTATAGGTGTCACAAGTTAGGTTAAAATTCTGGAAACAATCTGGATATAGGTTCGGTATTTCATGTATAACGTTTTCGTTTGAACTCCTTTTTGAATGATTCCTGATTCATTGTAAACTACACTCAATTTGTTTCGGGTTAGACTCAAGTCCCATGTCATTTGACTGAGTTTTGATAATTTTAGAGGTGTCACAAGCTAGGTCATGGTGGCTGTCCTGTTTTCTGAACCTTGTTGCTTATTTACTGAAACTGTACGAATTGGACCATTATTTTGCAAAATAAAAATTATAGTCAGGAACTAGACATTCTTAGCTTTCCATATAGGTATCCTTTGCTAAGTTTCGATACGGTTTGATAGGTTAATTAATTCACCGAAGTAGAGGTATGTTTGCTGAAAATTATTGTTGCTAGTTCTGAAAACTGTTTCTGAAAATTGTTGCTGGTTCTGAAAACTGTTTCCGAAACTTGTTGCTGTTTCTGAAAACTGTTCCCGAAAATTGCTGTTACTGTTTTCGAAAATTACTGTTATTGCTCCTATATTTGGGCACTATTCCTATTTTTGCGAGTCGTTCCTATTTTTGCGAGCTGTTCCTATTTTTGTTGTTGCCTTGTTGGTGGCCTTAGCGCCCTGTTGTCTTGTTGATTCGTTGTTGTTGCCTTGTTGGTGGCCTTAGCGCTCTGTTGTCTTGTGGATTTGTTGTTGTAGGCCGGTGGCCAATGTTGGATTGCCTCTTTAGGCATGGATTTGTTGTTGTAGGCCGGTGGCCAATGTTGGATTGCCTCTTTAGGCATGGATTTTATGTTGTAGGCCGGTGGCCATTGTTGATTTTGTGTTGTGGGCCTATGGCCAGTGTTGAGTCTTGTGTCATCGTGTGCTAAGATATGTTGCTTGTTGTTGATTGTCCGTGTTGCATCATTGTGACGCATGCATATCATTTGCATATGGGGTAGTTGGCCCCGGAGCTAGCCTCCACCACGTTGGATTGCCTCTTTTGGCATGGATTTTTGTTGGAAGCCTCATTTGGCTAGACCCGGTACCACATGCATTATAGGGTAGTTGGCCCTCTGTTGAGCATCCCGCGTTCATAGCGCGTGTTTGAAGTCACTGACTGTGGTGAACTGTTGTTGTATATTGACTGTTGTTGTATATTGACTGTTGTTGTTATATATTGACTGTTGGGTCGATATTTGACTGTTGAGATGATATTTGCATGTTGTGCTGATGTTGACCGTTGTGCTGATATTGACTGTTATGTCCATGCTGTTGTTGACCTGTTGTCTGTTATGATTATCTGACTTTCTGACCTAGATATACGGTCTTTCATACGATTCTTTATACTGTGTGATATCTCACCCCTTCTGTTTGAATGTTACCCCTATGTTGGTAACGTGCAGGTATCCACGAGTGAAGGCTGTTGTACTTCACTAGTTCGGTCGTGTCGTCGCTCTGATACGTAGCACTCGGGGGGGGGGGGGGATGAACACTATTTATATTGTTTATGTTATTTTGTGGATTTTGATGTTATGAATCTTACATGGTCACTACGTTTGTTTTAGTTGAACCCTTATGATTTTCCGCTGCGTGAATGAGTAAGAATTGATTTGTTTTTAAGTCTAAAAATGTTGTTTGTCGGTTCATCCGAGTGATGAGTGTTATGTATCCGCTTAAGGTTTTTTTTTAAGTCGAAAAGTGTGACATCCGTTTCATTGTTGAAAACTCTGATTTTACGCTAACAAATTACCGGGTAGAAATGGGTGTTACAATAGTGGTATCAGAGTCGTCGAGTCGTTGTGTCGGTTAACGACCAACTGTTGTCTTTTAGTACTAACCATTGGTTACGTTGCAGGTTGTTCGAATCAGGTAAAATTTCGAGGACGAAATTCTTTTAAGTGGGGGAGAGTTCTAACGCCCCAAAATTAATTAAATATTTATTTAATTAATTATATTAGTTTTATGTGATAGATATAATAATAGAAATGTAAGTTAATTATTTTAGTGTGTTGGTGCATATTAGGATTGGAAATAACTAAGTGGAGGGAACTAGCCCAATAGGGTATGCGAGTAGGGCTAAGGAAAATAGCCCATAATGGGTGATGAGTCTACTTAAGGGAATTAGGTTAGGGTTTCTCTCATAATTAGAAACAAAACACAATTAGAAAGTGAGAAGAGAAGAGGGCAACGGCTAGAGAAAAAAGAAGAGAAGAAGGCGTGAATCCACAATGCACAAGAGAGAGAGAGAGGCATAGCACAAGGAGAGAGAAGGAAAGCTAGATTTCGTGGTACTTCCTAAGGCTAGAGTTTCGATTCTAAAAGCTAAGGTAAGGGTGAGGTTCATGCTTTATAAGGGTTGGTATGAAGGGTTGTATGTGGGTTAGGGTTTGGTAGTCATCATATGTGTATCATGTTTATTATGTGTTTGATAAAATGCTTTGAATGCTATATTGGTTGATTTTGTCATGTAATTGATGTTCCCATGCCCTAATACTATGTTTGATGATTGCATGTGGGGGTTAGGGTATGATGATTTATCACATGTATGATTATATGTTTGTGTTGCCTTGTTGAACCAATTGTTGATGATTGAACCTATTTGTTGATTGAACCACTCATTTCTCTCTCTCTCTCTCTTACTCTCCTTCTCCCTTAGTCTTCTCTTTCTCTCTCTACCCTAATACCCTTCCCCACCACCACCACTACCACCACCACCACCACCACACCATAATAATAATAATAATAATAATAATAATAATAATAATAATAATAATAATAATAATAATAATAATAATAATAATATAAAAAGGCTGATATTGTCAATAAAAAAACGTGGCTGTCAGATTTAGCGACGGAATTTGAATCCCTCGCTAATTAGCGAGGGAATTAGCGACGGAACATTCCCTCGCTAATTAGTGAGGGATTCAAATTCCCTCGCTAATGAATTAGCGAGGAGATAATTAGCAAGGGACTGATTCTGTCGCTAATTCCCTCACTAATGGGTATTAGCGACAGATTTGAGGCCATTAGCGAGGGAAAAATCCCTCGCTAATGGGCAATTTTTTTGTAGTGAGAGATCCAATTTTTCTCAGTCACTTTTGGCAAGAGCTATTCCGTTTAAGGGGTACTAAGCTACGCATGTCCTCTGCTTATCACCCTCAAAGTGATGGCCAAACAGAAATTGTGAACAAAGCTCTTCAACAATATCTTCGCTGTTTCGTGTTTGATCATCCTACTAAGTGGGCAAAAATTTTGCTTTGGGCTGAGTGGCACTACAACACAACAGTCCATTCATCAGCTACAGGTTTCACTCCATTTGAAATCGTTTATGGAAGACCCCCTCATTCATTGCCACAATACATTCTGGGTTCTAGTAATTTGGAAGCAATTGAATCTGAGTTAATAAATAGAGATGAATTTTTGATAGCTCTCAAAGCCAAACTTCTCAAAGCTCAACAAACAATGAAACTGTATGCTGACAAGAAAAGGCTACCACACTCGTTAAAAGTTGGTGATTTGGTTTTTATTAAGCTGTGCCCCTACCGACAGAGGGTGAGCAACACACTCATAAACTCTCTAAGAGGTATTATGGTCCATTTGAATTACTCAAAGCTATGGGAGAAGTTGCATTTGAAGTCAATCTACCTGCTCATAGCAAAATTCAGAGAGTTTTACATGTCTCTCAGCTGAAACCATGCAAGGATCCTTCGGCCAGACCCTTAGAGCTGCCTTCTACTGCTGCAGAAAATCATCCTATTATTCAACCATGATAATGTTGTTACTAAAATTCTGGTACAGTGGCAGGGTCTTTACCCAGAAGATGCTACTTGGGAATCCTTAAAAGAGATGAAGAAGACCTATCCTTCCTTACACCATGAGGACAAGGTGGCTATGCATGAGGAAGCAGATGTTATGGCCCAAACTAGCTGTTGAAGCCCACTTTGATGACAATGATTTAGAGTCCATGTATGAAGAAGTGGATCATCCAATACCACAAGTGAAAGCCAAAAGGAACTGGGTCAAGCCCAAGTGGATAAGAGATTATGAGATGACTCTCAATTAGACCCATGGTCACTAGATGGTTCTAGAATCTATATTCCCATTTTTAGTTTTTGTCCTTTTTATTCCTTTTTGTAATGACTCAGCTATCATTGGATACTGAGGATAAGAATGACAGCTTTCCCTAGCTAGCTACAGTTGTCCCTAGACTACTATATATGTACTAATGAATCAATGGAATGGATCATCAATTATTAAATGAGTAAAAGAGTTATTTTTCTTTCCTTGTTTAGCATAGCTTATTTAATTGACACTTGTTTTCTGCCGCTGAAATTGTTCCCTTGTTCCCAAATACATTTCCCTTTCCCTTCTAAATCCCTAATTTCCCTTCCCTGTTGACTGAACCTTTCAGTGCTGCATATATCTTGTCATCTACACTGACTAATAATCAAAATGCAGAGTAATCCTTAATTAAATTATCAATAATCAGAAATGGACTAAAATGTTCAGCTTCAAATAAACAATATTAAAATTTTGTTACTCTTGTGAGGTTTTTAACTATGTGTAATTTTAAATATATTAAAATTTTGTTTTGATAATTTTTCTAACGATATTTGATTTTAAATTTTTTTGCACCCTTAACCGATTCAAAATTGACTGAGCCTTCCTTCCACCAGAGACACGTACGTGTTCTCTGAGATGTTGGATCATTAATCCAACGTTGGCCTTATATGTTAATAATTAATTATGTATTGTGGACTGTCACTTAAGATTAAGCCCAATTAAAGTGATCTAATAAGATTAGGCTAATGTGGGCTTATAAGTATCTAATAGGATATGACCTTTAATGTGAAGAGACTAATGGGTAGTTCTAATTTTGTGATGGGCTAAATTATAAATACCAATAGATAACCCTAATTAGGGTTCTATAAATAAGGAGGTTATGGTCCCCATGTCACACTACACAAAACTACAACTTTTGGAGCCGTTCTTACCTGACATCCCATTATCAGGAAGATACAGAGAGAAAGCTAAAGGGTTCTCTCGGAGAGAGTATGTGTTGACCTGGAAGGCCAAACCACATACCGGATAAACGGATCAACATCATGAGTTCAAGTACGCTTCCACTTCAGTACTTTCTAGTGATTAGCATGATTGATTCTGGCTTTATAAAGAATTAATTCGGACCTAACATGAGAACCCTCGGAAAGTGGCAAGAGTGATGGGCTTAGCAACAAAACAAATGAATTGATGGTCCACTAATTTAGATTATCTACAACAAAAGACAAAACTGAGAGAGCTAGCAACAAAACAAATGAATATTGGCATTATACTAGTATTTATTTAATATCTCTAATTGAGACAATGAAATTGTTAAACAATATTCATAGATTTTTACTGGATTTAATAGTTGATGGTAAAATCATGTATGTACCCCAATTTTTAATTGTTCTTTCTCATTAGCTAGCTAGGCTCTAAGCTAAATCCAAAGATTAGAGGTGTAAAAGTTATTTATTACATTAGTAAGTAGTTAGTTTTTCTTGATGGCTAGCATCTCTTAATGTTAACAATATTTTCACTATCGATATAATTTATATTCTCAATTTTCTACACTTTTCTCCACAAGTGCAAAATCTGCTTTAAAAAGCACTATTTGAAATCGGTTGTTTGGAGAACCGATTCCAAATGTAGGCGTGGTGGCAATTTTGAAATTAAATAGATGTTTGAAAGACTTTTTGATACATTTTGAATTGGTTGTTTAAACAATTGATTCAAAATGTGTATATTTAGACATTTGGAATCGGTTGTGTAAACAACCAGGAAAGTGTTCATTTAGAATCGGTTTTGTATACCTGATTAGTAACTTATATGATGAGAGTGGTGGTGCAATTGAAGATTTAGATGGTAAGCTATCTCTTGAACTGATCATAAAAGTTATATGTCTTTAGGTAATACCTTTAATAACTGCATTGTTAGGGTTGAATAATATATATGTTTGTGTATATCATGCTTCAGTTTGATGCCTGCCAGTATATAGTTCCTTTAATCCAATGAAATGCTTATTTAGCGATTGAGTTTTTTTGTTAATAGTTCATTGTGGTTGAAAAATGTTTGCATAAAGGATTTTGATTTTATAAATAACTGATAGGTTACGAGGCTACGACTCTACGGTTTCCTAAATTTTTTTTATTTTAAAAAAGGTGACATTTCTAACCGGTTATCTAAAGAACCGATTTAAAATGTCTTTTTTTAGTACATTTAAAATCGGTTGTTTATATAACCGATTTAAAATGTCACATTTTGAATTGGTTATTTAACCAATTCAAAATGTTCATTCATTTAAAATCGGGGAGTATACGAGTCGGCCAATAACCGATTCCACATATGCCAAACAATCGATTCCAAAAGCCTTTTCTGCAGTAGTACTCTTTGCAATCAAGAATTGTAATATTGTATCATAAGAATGATTTTGTTGTCTTCTTTCTAATCCCCAAGACCCATACCATGCTTTTAGGGTGTGTTTAGAAGAGAAAGAGGGAAAAGAGAAAGAGGTGAGAGAGAGTAATGGAAGAGAGAAAGAGGTGAAAAATAGAGTATATTAGGGGTGTTGTTTTTGTTTGGTTTAAGGGAAAGAGAAGAGAAATAGGGTGAAGAGAGATGTGTCTCTTAGTTTGGTAAGAGAGAAGAGAGAGGATACTGCTTTTGAACAGACAAAAACACCCCTAAACTAAAAAATAATATATTTTTGGTTCGGACCATCGCTGGCTATCCATAGAGTGTCCCAACGCTTTCATATTCTGTTTAGCCGATGTATTTTCAACATTTCACCTACTTTCTGTGTACCCACGAACAAATTTCTGTGATATTTTATCCGGATTTACTTTGAATTCTATGCAATTTTGGTTGAAATTTTTCCTTTAAATTTCATACAAATTCCATTGTCAACGTTTTTTTTGCTTTTGTGATATAATAATAAAATGTCCCATTAAACATTTTAATGGGACATTTTATGTCTTGCTGAGCAAAAGGTTATAATTAATGTGACATTTTTTACTTTTTAGTGTTGCTGAGCTTATGGCTATTTATAAAGGTTTTTATGCTTTGCTCGTAATGAGGTAGTAGTTGTGTTATTACGATGTATTTATAGCGGTGTTGCAATGAAATTATTTTTATTACAATTAAAACTGATATGAAGGAGGAACCTCAATATATAAACCCTAGACCGAAGTAGCTCAATATGAGCCACAAACAAAAACAAAAAACCATACAAAAAATGGCATCAAATCCACCATGGTATGAGGCCACCATTGCGAGCTATTAATTATTCAAAGTTTCATCTAATGAAGCTTTACATTGTTTCATCTCAAAGACCATTTGTTCTACTTTCAACGTCATCTTCCATATCTTTCTCCTCCTCCTCCTTCCCCCATTTGAGATTATCATCAACCAAGGCTGGTGCAACTCGATCACCTAACAAATGTAGAATAGATTGATTTTAAAGTTAACATTTTTATTGCTTGAAACTTGTGAAGCACTAATATTAGTGATGTCAAGCAAAATAGATGATAGAGATGTAGGATACAAACCTTGTGTGGGACGCATGGCCTCAAACTCATCCCACTTTTTGCTATAAACTATAGCAGCCTGTATTTCCGTATCATGAGTTCCAAGCCACACACGAGCTCCATTAAATGGGTTTCGTATTTCGGCTGAAAACCTCCCCCATGGTCTACATCGAACACCTTTGTAGATGCTCGATGATTGACGAGGTCTTCGATTATCTTTTCTCTGATAAGGCCAAGGTTCGCTTTCTTTCCCTTTCTTGCTATTTCCTCCATCGTTATGAGTTTTTCCTGAATAGCTTGACATTTTAATCTACAAACCAAAAATCAAATCAGAAAATCACACCCCTACTACTACTGCTTTTGAAAGAATGAATGGAGTTCGAGTAAGTGAGATCGAACATTGGAAGGAGATAGGTGAAAAAAGACATATATCTTAGATCTATATGCTTTCAGAATCAATTAAACCACAATATATTCTATATTTCTGCTGGTTCACTCATATATTCAATCGTCTAAAAAAAACAGCAAACAAAAAAAACCAAAAATAAAAGCCAATTAATTAGAGATATCAAACAACAAAAAGTAGTTAATTGATAACCTTACTGTAGAGTATGGCTGAATCTAATATTGTATCAGAATCACAATCTCTCTTCTTGTGTTTGCACTGGTAAGTCTTAAGTAACTCGTTGGGTTCACTTCATTTGGCGTCATACACATACACATATATACATGAACGAAGACAATGTGGCCAATATTTTATATATAATTATTATATTATATTACAAATATTTTATTGTATTACCAAAATAAATTATACTATATATGTTGTCAATAAAAATTATACCTATATAGTTAAAATCCTCTTAAGTACATGTTGTTATGTAATTAATTAATCGGATGAGGATGACTATGTATAGAAACAAATTTTAATATTAACTTCACTGCTATATTTATTATTAAAAATTAAATGACATTTATTTCACCGAAAGAAATGAAGAATTAAATAAAAAACTTATAAAAATGGGATAAGAATGAGTTGCAAGAAGGAGGTGCGGGGTTCAAATTCTGGAAACTAACATTCTCTAATCTTTTAACTAATTACTAACCACTATCATTTGCCTATAATTTTTTTTTTAGAAATAAAATTTTTTTTTCAAATTTTAAATCTGCAGTAGCTTACTAAGTTCTTATGTATACTGCTTATCTAAAAAAAAGTTCTTATGTATACTTTTATTTTTATTTTTCTATTTGTATGATGTGTAATGGGTTCTTATGTATACTTTTTTTCTATTTTTTTAATGAGAGATTTATACCGCATTTTTCCTAAAATCTTAAGGTGATAGATTGGTAGATACAGTCTCTTATATACTCTTTATTTTGCTTCTCACACTTAGATACTAGATATGATAGTTTACGTTACTTTGACTTATAAATTTTCTGTATATATTAATTATATTCCTCTTTTGATAGATATTAAATTAAATAAATAATTGTTATTTAAGTCTTAGAGTATTTATGAAATAAATATTGTTTCTCACTACAACAAAACTGTAGAAAAAGGGCGCACCCTTTAGGGGCGCTTTTTAAAAGCGCCCCTAATGCCCAAATACGCAGGGCTTTTAGGGGCGCTTTTTAAAAAGCGCCCCTAAAGGCCCTGCGTATTTTGAGCATCAGAGGCGCTTGTTAAAAAGCGCCCCTAAAGGCCCTGCGTATTTTGAGCATCAGGGGCGCTTTTAAAAAAGCGCCCCTGATGCTCAAAATACGCAGGGCCTTTAGGGGCGCTTTTTAACAAGCGCCTCTGATGCCTAATTAAACCGGATCCACCAACAGGGGCGCTTTTTATGAGCGCTCCCAATTCCCTAATTTTTAATTTTCGCATCCACCAACAGGGGCGCTTTCCACGAGCGCCCCCAATGCCCAATTTTTTTAATTTTTGCGTTTCCCATTTCAGATCCCCTTTGTTTCATTTCCCTCTCACTCACAGTACAGATCTCTTTCCCCCTCTATCTCTCTCCCCAAACGGCGCGCCCAGCTCTCACCCTCCCAGCTCTCTTGACGCGCGGCCATCTCTCCCCACCACCATCGCAACCCTTCTCACCCAAACGGCGCAACCTCTCTTTCCCCCTCGATCTCCACCCAAACGACGCGCCTCCCCATTCAGCTCTCAGATGCGGCGGACCACTAGTGGCCACCACCATCTGTTCGCAGCCCAGCCATAAGGTTTGCTTTTCCTTTTCCTTTCTCCTTTCGCAGCCCAGGCATTACGTTTGTTTTGTTTTTTTTTTTGTCTTGATATTTATAGTTATATAGTTATATATATGTTGCTGAAATGTTGAAGTATTTTTTGGATATTTATAGTTATATATGTTGCTGAACATGTTAAAGTATTTTTTTTCTTGAATGATTAGGAATTATTTCTTGATATTTCGGTTCTTAAATGATTGATTTTTTTTTTATAGATAATGATAGAGTATTTTGAATGATTATTTTTTTTTGGGTTTGTCAAAAAAAATGTAGAAATTTAATAAGTTGGATCTTTATTTTTAGTTGTTGTTCAGTTAGCATTTTAGTCCTTAAGCCTTTTATCTTATTTGCAAATGAATGAGAAAAGTCTTAACAATCATTTTGAATTTCGTTGGGTTCATAATAATGATTATAATAACTTTAAGAAATTTATTTATTGGTACAGGCTCTCGTTGATCTCTCTCCTGCGCTCTCTCTGGTTCATCTCGCTTAGCTTTGTGGTTCATCTCTCTTAGCTTTCCAGGCACTTTTGTTGTTATCTAGTTTTTGATATTTTTGGACATATTTTGAATAAAACTGTTATCGGGGATGTTACCGAGAATAAGAATAGAATAGGAAATATAGCTTGGGAAAATAGGGAGAGGAATTGAAAAACTTTTAAAAAAGAAAGTTTGTTAGTTTTTTTTTATTTGAATTGAAAAACTTTTAAAAATTGTACTCTGTCTGTTTTTCACCTATAACATATTTAAGTTCTCTTATCAGGAATTTATATTAAATTTCGGTCTAATATGGATAGAAAGTGGATGTCTGCCAATCGTCTGTCGAAAGAATATGCCGATGGAGTGGAATATTTTGTGAACTTTGCTGTTCGACGTTTAGGAACTTCTAGTAAGTTCAAGTGTCCTTTTTAAGATGTTACGCCAATCGAGTTACTGCGGTTGACTTGGGAAGACATTTAAAGGCCAATGGAATCGATCAAAGTTATATTTGTTGGACAATGCACGGTGAGAAAAGAGGTGAACCTTCAAATATGGATAATAGTACTCAGAGATGTGATCCGGTTGATTATCCTGAAACATTTGATGGCGACCAATTTGAAGAGATGGCAAAGGCGATTGAAGACGATCTTAATGATTCTCCTCAAATGTTTGAGAAGTTGATAACCGATGCGGAGACACCGTTGTATGCGGGCTGTACTGAATTCACAAAGTTATCGGCTGTGATAAAGCTGTATAACTTGAAAACTTGCCACGGATGGACGGATAAGAGCTTTACGGAATTACTCGCGCTATTGAAAGATATGTTGCCGGAAGACAATGTTCCCTTCTCGGACGTATGATGCAAAACAAATGTTAGGCACCATTGGTTTGAACTTTGAGAAGATACATGCTTGTCCAAATGATTGCATTTTATTTCAGAATGAACATGCATTGTTAAAGTCGTGCCCTAAATGTAATGCACCGCGGTATAAGAAGAAAGACTCTGCTCCAGAAAAGGTATTGTGGTATTTTCCCATAATTCCTCGATTTAGGCGTATGTACCATAGTTCGGAAGATGCAAAACTGTTGACTTGGCATGATGATGAAAGGATTAAAGATGGCATGCTACGACACCCGGCGGATTCTCCGCAGTGGAAAAAGCTTGATATTGATTATCCTGATTTTGGGCATGACCCAAGAAACCTACGCCTTGCATTGTCTGCCGATGGATTTAACTCGCACGATCCAGAGTAGCTCCCATAGTACATGGCCTGTGATTTTGGCGATCTATAACTTACCTCCATGGCTTTGCATGAAACGAAAGTATATGATGTTGGCATTGTATGTCTCATTAGTTTGGTTAGCTGGTTTTTGGTTCCTCATTGTATGTCATCATGTTTGTCACTTTGTTGTCTATGTTGGCATTTAGAATTTGGTTAATGATTTATGTATGTATATAGTAGATGGGTATATTGGTTGGTTGATTTGAAATTAATTGGTTAGTTGATTTATGGAATTTAATTTGTAATTGGTTAGTTCATTTGAAATTTATTTGGTTGTTGAGTTGATATTGGTCGTTGTTGGTTCTGGTTCTGTTTCTGGTTTATGCAGATTATGATATTGGCAGTTGTTGGTTGATGCAAAATATTGGATATACGAGAAACAGAAAACAATATTTTTTAAAAAAAAAAACTTAGAATCAGGGGCGCTTGCAGCTAAAAGCGCCCCTGTTGGTCTTGGCGCTTTTGAGAATCAGGGGCGCTTGCAGCTAAAAGCGCCCCTGTTGGTCTTGGCGCGTTTGAGAATCAGGTGAACCGCTCTACCACGAAAGTGCGCCTCCACACCCTGAACAATGATGATCCTGCCTGATCTTGATCAACGGCAGGCATCGTCTCGCCAGATCCAATGGATGGGGCGTGGCGAGGCGGTTACGAGCAACCAATCTCCAGCACACACCTGAAGTCTATAAATAGGGGCCAACCTCTGATGCCAAGTACACATTCACTCGTTCTCTCACACATCGCTTTGACTTCTGCTTACTTGGGCGTCGAAGTGTCTTTGCAGGTACAACCCCAAGTCGAGTTCTGACTTTAGCTCTAGACCACAACTTCAGCAGGAGCTTCCTACCTACTATCCAGACCGGCCGCACCGAGACAGATAAGGTACGGATCAAATTATATTCTCTTTAATAAATAAATTTTTTGTATGTATTATATTCCTCTTTTGATATATATTTTATTCCTCTTTTACATTACCATGTTTATGAATAAACAAACTTAAAATTCTATTACTATTCAATGTTTTTTTTGACAAAAATACTATTCAATGTATTTTAGTATATATTCCCTTATTTAAAATATATTGTATGATTTTAAGTTAATATATTTTTTTAGAAAATACTTTTGTTAAGTTTGTCGTACGTTTTATTTCCTGTTAAAAAAGTTTGTTATATATTTCCATTCAAAAAAAAGCTTGTGATTTATTTAAAGTGGCTACTGAATTGATTGTGGATATATAGGAAACGTATCATAGGCTATTAAAATAATTCAAATAAATTATACACGCAAAAAAGATTAACTATAGTTATATAAATTTTATTTTTTGTTATAAAATTGAAAGTTTACACAAAGACTTATATCTCCTTCTCCACTTTATTTTGGTTTATTTTATTTTTTGGTTTATTAGTAAGATAAGTAGATTGTCAAGTTCTACTATTGTTAATTGGTGACATAGTCCACTTTCTTGTGCTCAGAGTATCTAATTTGCCTCTCTGTAGTGGGTTGGTGCACCCCTAGTGTATGGGTCCTCTTAATACATCTTTTCTTATCAAAAAATATCTCCTTCTCCATCTATCCCCAATAAAATATTTTTACGTACACCAGGAAAAAGACATCACTTAAGGGAAAGTTATATACATTTTTTCTTAATATGAATATTTTATTTAGAAAAAGTAACTAGAAAATAAATATTTCCATAATTTATTAGTTTTTTTCCGATAAGCATTGATTAATTGATGGAGCACTCCATTGATGGAGCACTAGGAGTGCTCAAATCAAAAGTATAAAGGGAGCCTAAACATTGTTAGTACACATGATAGCATTATTCCATGAGCCTTACACCATCGTTGGCTACCCACGGAATGTCCCAACGCTTTCAACGAAAGACTAATCTCTACTCGTGTTTAGGATCAAATTTCGCACTGGCCAACACCGAATTTGTCCAATTTGGGAATCGAACCCGGGAGCACCGGGTCGACCCCCGTGTCCTAGGGTAGATATTAAGCCATTAAGCCAATGGTGTTGGTTATCATTTTGGTTAATATGGTCTCGAGTGTTGATCATTTTGGTATTGATTTAGCATATATACCTTGATTTTCCAAATCTTTTCCTTCTCTTGTAATGAGGTAGTTGTCTTATTACGATGTATTTATAGCGGCGTTGCATTGAAATTCTTTTTCTTAATTACAATCAAAACTAATACTCCCCTTCGTCTCATTTTAAGTGTCATGTTTGAGTTGTGCACAATATTTAAGAAAATGATTAGTTGTGTTGATTTTAATGGTTAAATGAATTTTTTTTTGGTCAAAAAGTGGTAAAATGAGTTCCATTTACTAAAATATCCTTATTAAAAGTAGTTAGTTGCATAGTTAGGTCAGTTGAGAAACAATAAACAAAGGTATATTAGTGAAAAAAGTTAATAAATATTGTTGCATTGGTATTCTAAAGTGACAAATAATTTGAGACACAAAAATATTACAAAATTGACACTTAAAATGAGACGGAGAGAGTATATTATATATTCATGAGTGAGGAGGAACCTCGATATACCCTTACATCGAAGTAGCTCAATATGAGCCACAAACAAAAATCCAAAACCATACAAGAAAATCGCATCAAATCCACCATGAGGCATGAGGCATGAGGCTACACTTGGGTGGGGCACAGTAATATGTTTAAAGAGTTTCAAATTCAAAGTGCGAGCTATTTATTCAGAGCTTCATTTAACGAAGCTAACATTATCATCTTAAGGACCATCAACAGGGTTCAAATTGGTTCTACTTTCAACGCCATCTTCCATATCCTTCTCCCCCTCCTCCTCCTTCCCCAAATTGAGATTATCATCAGCCAAGGATGGTGCAACTTGATCACCTAACAAATGTAAAATAGATTGATCATCTTCATACGCTACACTATTTATTTTAATTAATGTCAACATTTTCTTTGCTTGAAACTTGTGAAGCACCAATATTAGTGATGCCAAGCAAAATAGATGATAGGGATGTAGGAAGTAGACCTTGTGTGGGACGCATGGCCTCAAACTCATCCCACTTTTTACTATAAACTATAGCAGCCTGCATTTCAGTATCATATGTACGTGCCAAGCCACACACGAGCTCCATTGAAAGGATTTCGTATCTCGGATGAAAATCTCCCCCATGGTCTACATCGAACACCTTTGTAGATGCTCGATGATTTGCGAGGCCTTCGATTATCGGTTCTGAGATAAGGCCAATGTTTGCTTTCTTTCTCTCTCTTTCTTGCTATTTCCTCCATCTTTTTGAGTGTTTCCTGGATAGCTTGATATTTTAATCTACAACCCAAAAATCAAATCATGAAAGGAAATGAGCCGTCAATAATATTTATGAGTTATAAAAGAGATATTAATCAAAAGTCTCACATCATCTACTTTCCCTCTCCCTAATAATAATAAAAAAAATGAAAAGAGAATGAAGGGAGACTCGTTAAAACTTTCTAATGTAAACCTTCTGAAATCATTCTACCACTACTACAAATAATAATAATAATAATAATAATAATAATAATAATAATAATAATAATAATATTAAACTCTATAAAGTTCTAACGATTTAAGTGCAGTCACTAAATTCAAATTATATATCTTCAAGTAACTTTGTTGAATGTTTATGTCTAACGATTTTGGCTGAGGTTGCTGGATGCAAAGGTCAAAGAATGGGGTTTAGATTAGAATATTAGATGCAGGCATGCATTTCTATCTCTCCTTCAATATTTTTGCTTTATTTTTTAAAAGACTAAGAATGAATGGAGTTCGAGTAAGTGAGAACAATGAAAGGAGACAGTTGAAAAAGACATAGATCTAGATCCTTTTTTCTGGATAAGTATGGATCTTAGATCTATATGCTTTCAGAACCAATCAAACCACAACATATGATATATTTCTGCAGGTTCCACAAGTAGAAATTTTGCTATTACTTGCGGAATTTGCTTTGGAAAGTTTCCGCAGGAATTTTTTGAGAATTTTCCTGCCCTCCCTAGATATATAGAACATTTGCTGCGTATTTTAGCGGTGCAGGTAAGTTGGCAGGAAAATTATGATTTTCCTGCGAAATTTCCAAAGAACCCCAGTTCGCAGGAAAGTTTCTTTTATTTTATTATTATTTAAAAATTTAAAAATTTTAAAAATTGAAAAGTTTTTTTAAAATCTTTTGTTTTTAAAACTTATAATCGTGGATTTCTATTCTCTTCGAAACTTCTCTCTCACACTCACGCTTACCTTCGTCTTCTTTTTTATCTTTTCTCTACGATTCAGCTTCTTTTCTTCTTCGATTCAGCTTCGATTCAGCAGAAATCAACACAAAAACAGAGAAATCGCGCAGAAATCAACAATGTGAAGCTTCGATTCAACAGAAAAACTGAGAAGTCGCGCGATACTTTCTTGTTCTCCACTTCTCCGTCGTGTGGTGTCAACTTTTCCGATCGTCTTCTCAGTTGCGTTCTCCACTTCTCCGATCGTGCTCTCAACTTCGCTGATCCTGGCTTTCACTACAACTTAGTTGGATCCTGGCTTATCTTCTTCCGCGAAGGTAACCTAATTGGAACCTAAACGTTTTGGTAATGAGATTTTCATGCTATGAGTTCTGCTGATCTTTTGCGTTTTGGTGTTGAGTGTGAGATTTTGAGTGATTTTTGGTTATGAGATGAGTTTGGAACCCTAAAGCTACACTTCTTCCCTCGCTTCAAACACTAACACTTTTTCTTCAAAATTCTGAGTGATTTTCTTGCTGTGAATGTTGATAATATTATGAGCTCGAGCACTTGATGTTTGTTTGATTATTTGGTGCTTAGTCTTCACTGTTAGTTGCCTTTTAAAAACATGTCATAATATGTGGAAGCACACACTAAGATTAATCTATTAATATTTGTAGCCAAAAAATGAAAAAGTGACCAATCATGTGTTGAAAATGAAAAATACAGATATTAAGTATTTGATTTGATTGGATGCATTTGTTAAGTATTTGATTTGATGAAAGCATAGCATACGGATATTAGTTCAAAAGTCTTGGCACTCATGTCCATTCAATATTGAAGGTATATATCCACCACAAGTGTTCTGGAGTCAACCAGGGGGTCCCATTAGCAAAACCAGGAGGTGCATCTAGCAAGTGATATGGATCAGCCCAACCGATTCAGCCCATATCCACCTCATGCGAGCCCAACATGCTTGGACGGTCAAGATCGACTCTATCAATCCAACGACCCACGAAGGGGCACGATTTCCTATAAATACAGGCATATTTTGCCCTAAGAAAGGTTCAATCTCTAATCCTTAGTACCTTCACTCATATATTCTATATACTGACTTGAGCGTCGGAGTGGCTTGCAAGTACCCCCCCCCCCCCGGGGCGCTCACTGACCTCCTGCCAGGACAGCAAGAGACCTACCAACAGCAGCCGACCAAAAACCTGCTCGGTACAGAATATTGGCGACCACAGTGGGAGATTTCTACATCATCACTACTCGAACTTTTCTCTTGCTGCTCCATGGCTCCCATGGGCAGACCCCGGGTTCAGAGCATTGCCATACCCGCACCCCGACCAGAGGGTATTCCTGAGGGCAACGTCGCAACCCTACCTAAGGAGGGTACCAGTCAGCCTGCCCAGTCTTCGAATGCGAGTCAGCTTTTGGATCTCCTGGCCAATCGCACTCAAGCTATGCAGCATCAGGAAGACCAGCAGATTGCTAAGACATGCCCATCCCAACGCCCATGAGGGCGCCTGGCAGGACGCCAATGAAGAGCAGCCAGCGCCCAAGAGGGAGCCTGGCAAGGAAGCAGCCAGCGCCCATGAGGGCGCCAGGTAGGGCACCAGGGCAGGATCAGACAGCGCCCATGAGGGCGCCTGGCAGGGCGCCATGACAACATCAGGCAGCGCCCATGAGGGCGCCAGGTAGGGCACCAGGGCAGCATCAGACAACGCCCATGAGGGCGCCTGGCGAGGGAACCCTTCCTCCAACAACGGTGACACCAAAGACACCACCGGATATCGCCATCGAGGAGATCCCCCGACCGACGTAGGCATCAAGAGTTTGACTAAGAAGACACCTCCCCCCGAAACTCAAGAAGGTTTTCGGACGAAGGACCTTTCACTCGAAGGATGGATGGATGCCGAATCCCAAGGGCCTTGGAGAAGCTGCCAACTCTCAAGATGTATGACGGAACCGGAAACCCAGACCGCCATCTGGCACACTTCTCCCTGATGATGCGCTATAGGCGCCAGGGAGCCTGTTCACTGGAAAATATTCTCCCTCACTGTAGAAAATGCGGCACTAGAGTGGTTTCAAGAGCTAAGGCCGAACTCCATATCCTCATGGTATGTTGGGTCTCATCTTCCTAAAGCAAAGCAGCCAAGTTCACGGCACCCACCCGACAGGGATCCAAGGTATGAGACCACGATGTCTTGGGTAGAAAGCGCCAAGAAAGACGCGAAAGTCAAGCAAATGACGAGACCAGGAGGTCACAGACACCAGAGATACCCACCTACGAGGGTGATCTCTAGTCTGCAGTCCATAACTTCGTCCATACTTATCCGATGGAGGCGTGTGAGCATGAGTTGGAAAGCTAAGAGGAAGAGCTACAATTCTCATATTGAGCTCAAAATCCAATTCGGACGTCTTCGCACCCGGGAAGGGCGCCCATGAGGGCGCCAGCAGCATACTTATCCGATGGAGGCGTGTGAGCATGCGTTCGAAAGCTAAGAAGAAGAGCTACAATTCTCATGTTGAGCTCAAAATGCAATTCGAACGTCTCCGCACCCGGTAAGGGTGCCCATGAGGGCGCCAGCAGCATACTTATCCGATGGAGCCGTGTGAGCATGCGTTGGAAAGCTAAGAAGAAGAGCTACAATTCTCATGTTGAGCTCAAAATCCAATTCGGACGTCTCCGCACCCGGGAAGGGAAACAAGCTGACGGCACTCACAAGCTCGTGAGAAAATCAAATGGTGTACGAGCACGTGAGCAAAAAAAAACATAGTGCACGAGCACATGAGAAAATAAAATGGTGCACGAGCACCTAGGGAAGTAGAACGATGCATGAGCATCCGAGAAAATTAAATAGTGCATGAGCACGTAAGGCAGCACACGGAAGGACGCCTGGCAGGGCGCCAAGGCAGCCACAGGCGGCACCCAGGAAGGCGCCCAGCGGGGCGCCACCAACGGAAGAAAGGGAACCTCCCCCTACTTGCACATGATAGAAAACAATCGCTCCAACAGGATAATCGCTGTGATCAGTGATAACTCATATTTAGATGAGTTATTTATACTTATTCAAAGTTAAATCATGCAAGTTCTCTGGCAATAGTAGGTTGTTTCTATTAAGTTTCTGTTAGTTTATTGCTTTTTAGTTAGAAAAGGGCTAAATTATAAGTTCTAGGCATATTGGTGCCAATTGGCGCCTTTGTGATCGTTTTGATGCTTCTTGTGTTTGTGCAGTAAACTGAACGTGGCAACGTCCCTCATCACGTCTGAAGAAGGGCAGCAGAGCAAGAAAGAAATATCTTATTTTTGGCGCACAAGAAATGATGGCCAAAGATCTAGAAGTACAGAAGATCTTCTCTCTCCTCAGCACTGACGCGGCTGACGCACTGTAGCAGTGCGGTGTCACTTCAGGGCAGAGTCAGCTCGCAAGCAAGCTTGGAAGGTGGGGAATGACGTCAGCAAGCATGTGACCCTCTTTTGACCATGGCTATTCTCTCTCTACAAAAGGAAGAGGGGGCATCATGCGAAATCATCCACGAATCCATTCATCATCCACCTTCCTCCATTTTCAGAGATAGTTTTTCTAAAAGAAGTTCTGGACACAGACTTCTTCATTTTAAATTTTCTCAAGCTCCAATTTTTATTTCCATTCGCAACCATTACTGTGAAGCTCAGACGTTGTAACGTCTTTACAGCGTGCATGAAGGAAGGCTACTTAGGCGTATCTTTTGCGCTTAGTCTCCTTTTCTCTATGTACGGTACTTGGATTTTAACTCCTCTTATTTCTGTAAGGATGCTCAGCATGAGCTAAACATTTGTAGATGGGTTGTTGTTTTGCATGTAATGATCCTCTAGTTTAATGCTATGAAGTATTGATGTTTATGCGTTTTAAATCTTTGCATGTTAATATTTCCAAACTTGTTTTGAACTTGGCCACTTAAAACAAGTAGATTCATAGGTACAGACATGGTCTATGAAAAGAACTCAAAGATTTATGTGAATGAAAAGGTGCACTAAAGACATTTAGGCATTTTTATCTAAGTCTAGACATAGAATGGATAATAGTTCATAGGACATTGCTGTGGGTACTTAAAATACAGGAGTAGGCCTACTTAGAACCTAGACATAGGAATTCTAGTACTTGAAGCTCTGATGTTTTGTGACTGAAAAGCACAGCTCTTTTGCAACAGCGTTCAAACGTTATAACGTCTATACAACATAGCATTTGTACGTGTTAACGTGTAAACGTTATAACGTCTGACTAGAGGAGATTTATTTGCATGCAGCAATCCAACTCATACTCTTCCATATTCACAAACCACTTCTTGTTTACTTGCTTGATTTATGTTACTAGTCTTAATACCAACTTTTAGTGCCGATTTATTACTTATTTCACTTGTGTTTTAAAGACTTGAACTTTGAAAGTAAATCAATCCTCGTGGGAATGACCTCTTACTTTTTATCCACTTTATTACTTGTACAACGTGTATACTTGCACTAATATTGCGACTATAAAACACACGAGCGCAACAAGTTTTTGGCGCCGTTGCCGGGGATTGAATTTAACTTTTATTGCTAAACAAGAATTAAAACACTAGGTGAAAGAATTCTGCTGTGTTGTTTGTTGTTTCTGTGAGTGAACAGGTAAACGTTACAGCGTATGCTTAGTTCCAGTTCAAGCTCTAGTTCAACTGAACCAGGGAGTGGATCTGAGCCTGAATTCTATCCAGAACCTGAAAGAACCTTCAGGCGACTAAGGAGACAACAAAGGTTAAGAAGGCAGCAACAACACCAGCAATTTCATCCACCAATCATGTCTAAACATGGTACTGGTGGTAGAAGCTCTAGAGGTGGACGCACTCCAAGAGGAGGAAGGCACTCTGATGCTGGAGGTAGAGAACGTGGCCGTGGACCACAGACTCATACAGAGACATATGTTGATGATGAACACTGGCAGAGACAGCAACTCATCAATGCAGGGCCACAAGACATGGTCAATGACAGAGACAGGCCTATGCGTGATTATGCCGTGCTCAATCCTGCCCATTTACAAACAGGCATTGCAAGACCACCCATTCATACTGGTCACTTTGAATTCAAGCCAATGATGTTCCAAATGCTGCAGACTGCAGGGAAATTTGGGGGTTTCCCTCAAGAGGATCCCTATGCACATCTAAGGCAATTTTTGGATGTGTGTAGCAACTTTGTCATCCCTGGAGTCTCAGAAGATGCCTTCCGATTGAAGCTATTTCCATATTCTCTCAAGGATAAGGCCAAGAATTGGTTGAACTCCTTAGAGCCAAATTCAATTCACACTTGGGATGAGCTAACTGAGAAATTTCTTGGAAAATACTTCCCTCCCAACAAAAATGCCAAGTTAAGAAATGACATCACTTCCTTCAAACAAAGGGAAGGCGAATCATTGTTTGAGGCTTGGGAGAGATGGAAGGAATTACTAAGAATGTGCCCACACCATGGTATACCCGTGGTTATTCAAATGGAGACTTTCTATAATGGTTTAGATCAGCCTACCAGGCTTATACTTGATGCTTCATCCGGTGGTGTCATATTGAACATGTCTTTCTCTGAGGCATGCAGGCTTATTGAAGACATAGCCACTCATAATGCCCATTGGCCTTCTGAAAGATTCACTCCCGGAAAGAAGGCTGGTGTCCATGAGATAAGTGAAGTAACTGCCCTTTCTGCTCAGGTTGCTTCCCTGACCAACATGATTAAAAACTTGAGTACTCCAAACGTGGCAACGTCTGAAAGACAGACTGCTGCAGCTGTTGAACCAACACCATCTGGGGGAGTAGTGTGTGTCTATTGTGAAGGAGGGCATATCTACGAAGAGTGTCCCCATAACCCTCAGTCTGTAAACTTTGTATCCCATAACAAAGGTAACAGTCCTTTCTCCAACTCTTACAATTCAAATTGGAGAAATCACCCAAATTTTGGTTGGAAGAACAACAATTCTTTGAATGCTAGCGATACTGCTCCTGCAATACCCCCAGGATTTCCCCCTCAACAACAAAAGCAGTATACGCAGAATAACAACAACAACAATTTGGAAGCCTTGATGAAGACTTTTATAAGCGATTGTAGGGCAACCTTACAGACCCATGAGTCTTCAATCAAAACCTTGGAGAACCAAATTGGGCAGATAGCCTCAGCTCTTACTCAAAGACAGAATGGATCTCTTCCATCCACAACTGAAACACCATCTTCATCTAAGTCAAATGGTAAAGATGTGGTGAGTGCACAGGTAAATGCTATCTCTTTAAGAAGTGGAACTGAGTATCCTGACCCATCTATGCCTAAGGAACCCAAGGTGCCAGAAGAGGAAAAGGACAATAACAGAAGTGGAGAAAAAGAGAAGATTATTCCAGATACTGTGCTATCTAAGCCAGACGTTACAACGTCTAGTTCTGAACCAGGAATCAAGACTGTTCCTAAGCTTGTACCTGAATATCCTCCTCCACCCTACCCTCAAAGACTAAAGAAAGCCCATGAAGACAAGCAATTCAGCAAGTTCATGGAGATGCTCAAACAGCTACACATAAACCTTCCCTTGGTTGAAGCTCTACAACAGATGCCAAACTATGCCAAGTTCCTAAAGGATATCATCACCAAAAGAAGAAGGCTAGGGGAGTTTGAAACTATTGCTTTAACTGAAGAATGTAGCTTAATTATGCAGAATAAACTCCCTAGAAAACTAAAGGATCCTGGCAGTTTTACTATACCATGCTCCATTGGAGATTTTTACCTTGGCAAAGCTTTATGTGACTTGGGGGCAAGTATTAACTTGATGCCCAAGTCCATTTATGAAAAACTTGGTATAGGAACTGCCAGACCTACTTCTTTAAGTCTTACCTTAGCTGATAAAAGTAGAGTTTATCCTGAGGGCATATTAGAAGATGTTTTGATTAAAGTTGACAAATTTGTTTTTCCAGTGGACTTTGTTATTTTAGATTTCGATGCAGATAAGGAAGTTCCTATCATCTTGGGGCGACCATTTCTAGCCACTGGAAGGACACTCATTGATGTGCAAAAAGGAGAATTAATCATGAGGGTCAATGACCAAGAAGTCAAGTTCAACGTCCTCAACGCACTCAAGTATCCAGAACCTAACACAGAGGAATGTTCCTTTGTGGTTGCCCTTGACCATGTGGTTCAAAAACAATTCAATAAAGATAATGACCACTTGGAGAAGATTCTGGGAAATGATGAGATTCAAGAGTTGTTAACAGAAGAAGTTGTTCCGCAAAACGTTACAACGTCAACTTCAGACGTTGTCACGTCTGACTCCCCTGTACCCAAGGCGTGGACAAAGAAGTATGAATCTTTGAGGCAAGAAGACTCCAATCTCAAGAAGATAGTTCCTTCCATTGAAGAGCCACCCAAGCTGGAACTGAAGGTGTTACCTGATCACCTGAAGTATGCCTTTCTAGGGGAAAATGATTCTTTACCTGTAATCATTTCTTCTAATCTCTCACAAAAGCAGGAAAGAGATCTCATTAGCACCTTGAAAAGACACAAGAAAGCCATTGGTTGGCAAATGGCAGATATCAAGGGTATCAGTCCCACAATCTGTATGCACAGAATTGTCTTAGAAGAGAATGCAAAGAACAGCATTGAAGGACAAAGGCGATTGAACCCGATAATGAAAGAGGTGGTCAAGAAGGAAATCATCAAATGGTTAGACGCATGAATCATCTACCCAATCAGTGACAGCTCATGGGTGAGCCCAGTTCAATGTGTACCAAAGAAGGGTGGAGTTACTGTGGTGACCAATGACAAAAATGAATTGATTCCAACAAGGACAGTGACTGGATGGAGGATATGTATGGACTACAGGAAGCTGAACAAAGCAACCAAGAAGGACCATTTTCCTCTGCCATTTATTGACCAGATGTTGGATAGACTTGCAGGCAAAGAATTCTATTGTTTCCTTGATGGTTACTCAGGATATAACCAGATAGCTATTGTGCCTGAGGACCAAGAGAAGACCACATTCACTTGTCCTTATGGTACCTTTGCCTTCAGAAGGATGCCATTTGGGCTGTGTAGTGCTCCTGCAACATTCCAGAGGTGTATGATGGCTTTACTCTCAAATTTTATTGAAAAATCCATGGAAGTTTTCATGGATGACTTTTCAGTCTATGGAGACTCATACAAGGCATGCTTGGATAACTTAGAAGGAGTTTTAATAAGATGTGAAGAGACCAACTTAGTACTCAACTGGGAGAAATGCCATTTTATGGTTCAAGAGGGAATTGTTTTGGGGCATAAGATTTCAAAGAAAGGGTTGGAGGTTGATAAAGCAAAAATTGATGTTATTGACAAATTACCTCCACCTACCACTGTCAAAGGTATTAGAAGTTTCTTAGGGCATGCTGGTTTTTACAGAAGGTTTATCAAGGATTTCTCAAATATTTCCAATCCTTTGTGTCTGCTGCTGCAACGTGATAACGTCTTCAACTTTGATGAGCAATGTCACGAAGCCTTCCAGAAATTGAAGACTGCCCTTGTAACAACTCCTGTGATAGTCACTCCTGACTGGTCCAAACCATTTGAATTAATGTGTGATGCGAGTGACTACGCTGTGGGGGCTGTATTGGGTCAAAGGTATGGCAAAATTTTTCACTCTATCTATTATGCTAGTAAAACCTTAGATGATGCCCAATTAAATTATACTGTAACTGAGAAAGAGTTACTGGCTGTTGTATTTGCTTTTGACAAATTTCGATCATACTTGGTGGGTGCAAAAGTTATTGTTTTTACTGATCACTCAGCCATCAAGTATTTGATTGCTAAAAAAGATGCAAAGCCACGACTCATCAGATGGGTTCTCCTCCTCCAAGAATTTGACTTGGAAATTCATGATAAAAAGGGGGTGGAGAACCAAGTTGCTGATCATCTTTCTAGGCTTGAAAATGTTGATGCAGGTACAGGTGCAGAAGAGATAAAAGAAAATTTCCCTGATGAAAAACTGCTGACAGTAGCCACAGTAGCTGAAGACGTTACCACGTCTATGGCAATTTCTTCAAACGTTATAACGTCTGATGCTACTGCACCCTGGTATGCTGATATAGTCAACTTCCTAGTCAGCAAGATTGTGCCTGTGGATTTCAACCATCAGCAAAGAAAAAAGTTCTTCCACACCGTGAAGCACTATTTTTGGGATGAGCCCTATCTGTATAAGATGTGTCAAGATCAGTTGCTTAGGAGATGCCTTGCTGAAAAAGAACAACTTCATGTGTTACAACAATGTCATGCATCACCTTATGGAGGACATTTTGGAGGAATCAGAACTGCAGCAAAGGTGCTACAGTCAGGATATTATTGGCCAACACTCTTCAAAGATGCTCATGAATTAGTGAAAAGCTGTGATAAATGCCAAAGAACTGGAAACATCTCCAACAAGCAAGAAATGCCATTAACAAATATCCTTGAAGTAGAGCTGTTTGATGTATGGGAAATGGACTTCATGGGGCCATTTCCTATGTCTCATGGAAACTTATACATTTTGGTAGCTGTGGATTATGTATCAAAATGGGTGGAAGCCATTGCATTGCCCAATAATGAAGCCAAATCAGTCAGCAAATTCCTTAAGCAAAACATCTTCACAAGATTTGGTACTCCAAGAGCTATAATCAGTGATGAAGGCTCTCACTTCTGTAACAAGCTAATTGAGAATTTATTGGCTAAATACGGAGTGAAGCACAAGATTGCTACAGCTTATCACCCACAAACAAGTGGTCAAGCAGAAATTTCCAACAGAGAAATTAAAAGAATACTTGAGAAGATGGTTGGTCCAAACAGGAAAGATTGGTCCCCGCACCTTGATGATGCATTGTGGGCGTACAGGACAGCATTTAAGACACCACTGGGCATGTCACCATACAAGCTAGTCTTCAGAAAAGCTTGTCATCTGCCTATTGAACTCCAACACAAAGCTCACTGGGCACTGAAGCAACTGAACTTAGATCATTCAAAGGCTGGAGAAGCAAGACTCCTTCAACTAAATGAGCTAGATGAATTCAGGCACACTGCCTATGAGAATTCAGTAATCTATAAGGAGAAAACCGAGAAGTGGCACGATCAGAAAATTCAAAGAAGGGAGCTAGTAGAGGGACAACTAGTTTTGCTATTTAATTCAAGGTTAAAGTTGTTCCCTGGGAAGCTAAAATCAAGATGGTCAGGACCTTTCAAGCTGGTAAAAGTCTATCCTCATGGTGCTGTGGACCTGTTTGATGAAAAAACTAATTCCATTTTCAAAGTCAATGGCCAAAGAGTAAAGCATTACCATGGAGAACATGTGGTTCGGGACAAGACCACAGTGGCTCTCAACAACCCCTGAATTCAAAAAGGGAATAGTCTGGCTGAAGACTCTTAAAGCAAGCGCTCCTGGGAGGCAACCCAATGGTTTTAACTAACCAGCAATTTTGTGTCTTTAAATTTTTTGTTTTGTGCAGGAATGGGAGCTGAAGTATGGTAAACGTTATAACGTCTTTGCGTGTCTAGGATGTTGTCACGTTTGCTGCCTGGGTAAAGTTTTAAATGAAAAAGAAAAGAAAATGAGTCAAGCAGTTTTCAAATGAAAATAATTTTTTTTTCAAGACGTGACTGCCAAAGTGACCATGACGTCACTTCCAACGGTTACCCCTTTTTCCCAAGCCCACGCCACCACCTACTTCTCAACTTCCCATAAAACCTCCCCAATAAACACTCACCAGTTACAATCATCAAAACCACCTTCAGACACTTTCAGAAACCGCAATCTTATCCCTTCCCCCAAATCTCAAATCTCAAATCCCCCACTCTCCAGAAAACTCATTCAATCACCATGACAAAAACCAAGCAAGCTGCAGTAAAATCATCTGGTAAAGGAAAGAATGTTAACCCAAGTTCTTCCTCTGTTCCAATTCCAGAAATCCCCATTCCTTCAAAGAAGAAAGCTTTGCTACCAGAAAGGGGCTTCAGCTTGGAAAACCCAAATCCTGATTTTCTCGCAACAGTGGCAGCATTAGGATGGCAGAAATTTGTAGTTCACAGAAAGGAATACATTGCAACTCTGGTGCATGACTTCTACAAAGGAATCGTTGAAAGAACCGATGGAGAACTTTCAAACACCTCCATCGTTCGTGGTGAAGAAGTCAAATTTGGTGTAAGAGTCATAAATGACTACTTTGGGCTGGGTTACTATGGCAAGGCAGTTGAGATAAAGCAAAAGACTTACGGAGTGGCAGAGATGACTGAAATCAAAGAAAGGATATGTGTTGAAGGAGCTGTTTGGGAGCGAAGAGGCGACCATGGGAATGAATTCAAAATTTTGAAAAGATACCTTTGTGATGAGGCCAGTGCTTGGTTTCATTTCATTAGGCACTGCTTGATACCCACTTCTCACACTCTCTGGGTTGATAAGGAGAGGCTGATTGCTATTGATGCGATTATGTCAAGAGATAAGATTGAGGTGGGAAAGCTCATCAACAGGGAGATAAACAAATGGCAGAACAGGAAGGATGGATACCTATACTTCCCTTGTTTAATCACTGATCTCTGCATGGAGGCTGGAGTGGAGATTGAAGCATCTGAGCTAAGAGAGGAACCCCAAGGGGCATTCTCTACAAAGTTCAAAGCTAGGCAGAGAGCTGCAGATGCTACCACGTCAGTTGATGCACAGACGTTACAACGTCTGGTGGACCAGCAAAACAGCCTAGCCAAGTTTGTAAAGGAGCAGTTTGAGTGGCAAAAGAAGGTGAATGCACAGACAACAAAAGGCAAGATGGTGATTGAAGAACCAGTACTTCCAGATTGGATGCAAGAGGAAGATGAAGACAACATACCCTTATCAACAATGAACCTCAGGGCAGTGAAGAAGGAAAGAGTTAAGAAAACAAGAAAACCAGCCACAAAAAGAAAGAGCCCAGCAAAGAAAAAACAGAAGAAGGTAAGTAGTGAGGAAGAAGAACTCAAATCAGCCGATCTGGATAGCATCAGTGAGAGTGATGCAGAGGAATCAAAGAATGTGAGCAGAGAAATCCTAAGCGATGATGAGGAAGAAACACATTCAGAAGAGAAAGGAAGCTCCAGTGATAAGACTGATATTGAGGCTGACTCTCCACCAACCCAAACACTCAAAGAACCAGCCCAGCCCACACCTCCATCACCAAAAGCCAAACAACCCCAACCCTCAGCTAAAGAACAATCCACCCATGACCAAAACATCCCCAAAACACCACAATCTGAACCTCAAGATCAACCCATTTCAAAACCAACCCCCACTCAACCTGAACCAACTAAAGAGCCATCACAACCATCCATTCCAGAAGTAACCAGTGCAGACGTGGCTAGGGGTGTTCAAAACCGAACCAAACCAATAGAAAACCGCAAACCGAACCAAACCAAACCGAAAACCGCAAAAAACCGCTTCTTATTGGTTTAGTTCGGTTCTTTTTTCATTGCACCGCGCGGTTTGGTTCGGTTCGCGGTTTTGATTTTAGAAACCGAACCAAACCAAACCAAACCGCAAGTGGCACTAAGACTTATTGACTTACAACCTTCCTTACAAACTTACTAGCCCAAATGCAACTAAAACCCAACTCTCACTCACTTACTAGCCCAAATACAATTAATTCTCTGACTTATTTACGAACAATCTATATTGTTATGCTATATTTAAAAATTACAATAAAATATTTAATTCAAATTCTTTTAAACATTGTCTTAACTATCTTAAAAGAATTAAAAGAGCGTAATTTGTATACTACATATATTTGAGTAGATTTTTTCTTAAAAATTTATGTTAGCCATTTTTTATGTTAGTTAATTTTAACTTTGTTTTAAATTATGTTTTGTCTTGGAAAAAACCGAACCAACCGAACCAATCCAAACCGCATTAGTTTGGTTTGGTTTGGTTCAGTTTTATTTTAGGAAGCCAACCGAACCAAACCAAACCGCATGTAGTTTTACCTTGCGGTTTGGTTCATTTTTTATCTCAAAACCGAACCAAACCGCACCGCGAACACCCTTAGACGTGGCAACGTCTGAACCTACTGCTGTTGAAAGTAACCCAGACCCACAACTCATTCCCCCACCCAAAAAGCAAAGATTCAAGACTGTACCCACCCAGAGTCCATTTGGGAAAAAGAAAAGGCGTGAATTAGCTGCTGCAAGTGAAGAAACAAGACATGGTGAAGAAGAAGAACAACTAGCTGATGCTCCTGCAACCAAAAGGCAAAAGTTGCAGGTAAGAAAGAAATCTGAAGCTGCTAAAGACAAGCCAGCAACAGCTACCAGTGCAGCATTTGTTGCTGCTAGTGGTTCAGAGAATGCTCCTGCTGTTGTTACTGAAGATAAAGCTGCAGACGTTACAACGTCTCAAGAGCCAGAGGTTGAAAAAGCTCAGGGGGACCCCAAAGAGCAGCAGCAGATTAATCCTGCAGAGCTAGAAAAGCAGAAAGCATGGGAGGAAGCAAAGAAAAGAGTTGCTGAGAGCAGTGCAAAGATGCCCCAAGAAACTGAAGTCTCAGTTGATGCTGGTGATGGTGAAGGAGAGAAGAAGAAGAAGGAAAAGAAAAAGAAGACTGTGCAAGCAAGCATCCCAGCCAGACAGAGTGGAAGGCTCAGGTCTGGTGCTCTGAACAAGTAAGTTAGCCCTCTTTTTAGCAGTAGTATAGTTATAGTTTGTAATTTCAGTACAAATAAATAGCTGTCCAGACGTTACAACGTCTAGAGAGTTAGTAGTCAGTAGTTTGTTTTGTTTCTGTTGTGTGTGAATGTTCCTCTCCCATTTTTCAAAATCAATGAGCAGTGGGGACACTGCTCATCTTTCTGTTTGGGGGGGGGGGGGGAGGATCATCTTTATGTTTTGTGTATGCATAAAATCAAATGCAAAATCAGTTTACTTCCCTACTCTAGTAATCATCAAAAATGTTTCTCTTTGGGCTAAATCTAGGAATGACTATGTGTGAATTTGTGTGAATAGCTGATGCATGCTTAGATGAATAGAATTGATTACTGCTTCCACACAAACTCTGTTTTAAGGAAAACCTAGTTAGCTAAGGACTATGTGATCCAAAAGCTAGTTTTGGTTGACTATGGTGATGGTAAAACTTGATTAAAAACTTAGAGTAGCAGTAGAAACTAAGTTTGGGGGTATATCAGGTTGTACTAAGGCTGGGTGCAAAGACTGTAGGATGATTAGTGCTTGTGTAGTGTGAGTGCAACGTTGTAACGTCTACCCGTAACGTTATAACGTATGCCGTGTGTGTTTTCGTGTTGTGTTATGTGTTATCAAACGTTGTAGCGTCTCACCTATAAACGTTATAACGTCTACTCCAAAAAGACCAAAAAGAGTGTGTTGTTTCAAATAAGTGGAAAAATCCACATGTCCTCTGTGTCTGCTGCAATTTCCCGAAACAAATGCTGGGCAGCCCAAATATCTCAATCCTAAATTGTCAAATCCAAAGGATCAAAAAAAAAAAAGGAGAAAATCACAAAAACTCCAAACCAAAAGTAAAGTGAATCAAATGAAGGTTGCTCAGTAATGAGGGGTTGCAGTCGTCTGTGTGTTTTGTGTGGTGTGAGTCAGAAAAGTAGTTGCACTAATCTAGTCCTAGCACCCAAGTTAAGACCCTTTGTCGTGCTTCAAATAACCCTCATGCCTTATGTGGAAATGTTAGCCTACTCTCTGTTTTGAAAGATGTTATACTCTCACCATATGGAAACCACTCTTTCATAGGCTAGGGTAGCTTCTGAACCTAGCTAGGAACAGAATTGATACAGAGATCACACACTCACTTTGGGCAGTAATGAATCTAGAATGTAATTGTGCATTGGTGCGTGAGTGTGTAGTGAAAGTCTGAAGGAATTAGCCCCTTGAGGAAAATTTTTGATCAAATGGATGAGCGGGGTGTAAACTGCTGGTGTATTTAATTTCTTGCATCTTGTCATATGTTGTATTTCAATTGCTTGAGGACAAGCAATGGTCTAAGCTTGGGGGTGTGATAACTCATATTTAGATGAGTTATTTATACTTATTCAAAGTTAAATCATGCAAGTTCTCTGGCAATAGTAGGTTGTTTCTATTAAGTTTATGTTAGTTTATTGCTTTTTAGTTAGAAAAGGGCTAAATTATAAGTTCTAAGCATATTGGTGCCAATTGGCGCCTTTGTGAGCGTTTTGATGCTTCTTGTGTTTGTGCAGTAAACTGAACGTGGCAACGTCCCTCATCACGTCTGAAGAAGGGCAGCAGAGCAAGAAAGAAATATCTTATTTTTGGCGCACAAGAAATGATGGCCAAAGATCTAGAAGTACAGAAGATCTTCTCTCTCCTCAGCACTGACGCGGCTGACGCACTGTAGCAGTGCGGTGTCACTTCAGGGCAGAGTCAGCTCGCAAGCAAGCTTGGAAGGTGAGGAATGACGTCAGCAAGCATGTGACCCTCTTTTGACCATGGCTATTCTCTCTCTACAAAAGGAAGAGGGGGAATCATGCGAAATCATCCACGAATCCATTCATCATCCACCTTCCTCCATTTTCAGAGATAGTTTTTCTAAAAGAAGTTCTGGACACAGACTTCTTCATTTTAAATTTTCTCAAGCTCCAATTTTTATTTCCATTCGCAACCATTACTGTGAAGCTCAGACGTTGTAACGTCTTTACAGCGTGCATGAAGGAAGACTACTTAGGCGTATCTTTTGCGTTTAGTCTCCTTTTCTTTATGTACGGTACTTGGATTTTAACTCCTCTTATTTCTGTAAGGATGCTCAGCATGAGCTAAACATTTGTAGATGGGTTGTTGTTTTGCATGTAATGAACCTCTAGTTTAATGCTATGAAGTATTGATGTTTATGCGTTTTAAATCTTTGCATGTTAATATTTCCAAACTTGTTTTGAACTTGGCCACTTAAAACAAGTAGATTCATAGGTACAGACATGGTCTATGAAAAGAACTCAAAGATTTATGTAAATGAAAAGGTGCACTAAAGACATTTAGGCATTTTTATCTAAGTCTAGACATAGAATGGATAATAGTTCATAGGACATTGCTGTGGGTACTTAAAATACAGGAGTAGGCCTACTTAGAACCTAGACATAGGAATTCTAGTACTTGAAGCTCTGACGTTTTGTGACTGAAAAGCACAGCTCTTTTGCAACAGCGTTCAAACGTTATAACGTCTATACAACATAGCATTTGTACGTGTTAACGTGTAAACGTTATAACGTCTGACTAGAGGAGATTTATTTGCATGCAGCAATCCAACTCATACTCTTCCATATTCACAAACCACTTCTTGTTTACTTGCTTGATTTATGTTACTAGTCTTAATACCAACTTTTAGTGCCGATTTATTACTTATTTCACTTATGTTTTAAAGACTTGAACTTTGAAAGTAAATCAATCCTCATGGGAATGACCTCTTACTTTTTATCCACTTTATTACTTGTACGACGTGTATACTTGCACTAATATTGCGACTATAAAACACACGAGCGCAACAATCAGCTGACAAACTTAGCAGGCCCGACAACGACACGAGCCGAAAAGGCGACCTAACCTACAAGGGCATTCTAAACGACAATGTCAAGTCAAGACCATCCCCCAGGATAATCTCGACTTAGGGGGCAACGGTGGAACCAGGTCAATATTCACCAGAGACACCGCCGGGGATCACCATCGAGGAGACCCCCCGACCGACGCAGCTCAATACCAACGCAGGACGGCAGCAAGAAGGATGATCTGGCTTGATTAGGCACAGCAAATGCAACGCCCTCAGGGACGACATTAAAGAGCAGATCCATGACACTGGTCCCTAGCAGTAACACTTATTCCCAAAGGAAACTTCCCCAAGATCAAAAAAAGAGAAAGGGTCCAAATCCATAGGAAGGAGGGGGCAATGCTAGTTTGAGATCCTACCTACCGGGCAGGGAGGGACTGCCTGGATCGCAGGGGCACGAGTCGACCTACTCGGTTCACGAAGCGACTATCAAGAGACGTCGCAACCTCTAATGGGTGAGTTAAATTCGGATAGATTCTGATAAACTCCTGTTAGAGACCCTAGATGGGCGAAGCGGCTATCAAGAGACGTCGCAACCTCTGATGGGTGAGTTAAATTCGGATCGATTCTGATAAACTCCTGTCAGAGTCCCTAGATGGGCGAAGTGGCATCGCAAGATGTCACAACCTCGAAGCGGCATATCGAAAAGGTCGCAACCTCTGATGGGTGAGTTAAGTTCGGATAGATTCTGATAAACTCCTGTCAGAGTCCCTAGAAGGGCGAAGTGGCATCGCAAGATGTCACATCCTCGAAGTGGCATATCGAAAAGGTCGCAACCTCTGATGGGTGAGTTAAGTTCGGATAGATTCTGATAAACTCCTGTCAGAGTCCCTAAATGGGCGGAGCGGCATCGCAAGATGTCACAACCTCGAAGCGGCACCGCAAATGTCGCAACCTCTAGTGCGGAAGTTAAATCTGATCGATTCTGATAAACTCCTGACAGAGATAACATTGCCACGAGGTGATATGAGATTATACATTCAGATGCCCAAGGCAAGGACTGGCGCCCGAGCCCACCTCGCGCATGCTAGTCATAGGAATGAGAATCAAGCCTGACAAGAACCTCATGATCAAATCAAAGGAGGCTCGACTCTAGAACGGCTTCCGTATATAAAAAACGAACATGGCCAATCACTTTGTCGTAGGCAGCATAGAAGAATCTCCACCACCTCATGCTCAAAAAGCAGATCATCATTTAGAGGACAGGGGGCAGAACAAGCGGTTACAAGACAGACGAGAAAACTTGTAGACAACCCCCTCCTCTGAGGTTGGGGACTTCAACAAACACCCCCTCCCCTGAGGTTGGGGACTTCAACAAAGACCCCCTCCCCTGAGGTTGGGGACTTCAACAAACGCCCCCTCCCCTGAGGTTGGGGACTTCAACAACCACCCCCTCCCCTGAGGTGGGGGATGTCAACAAAACAAGACGTGCTCAAACACAAAAAAGCAAGAAAAGCAGGCTAAGAGACAAGGTGAGCAGCAAAAAATAAAGTAAAGTGCCAAGCACACGTCTACACAAGTCGGCACCCAAGAGGGCGCATCACAAGGAGGGCACCCATGAGGGCGCCTCGCAAGGAGGGTGCCCATGAGGGCGCCTGCAAGGTTGCAACCGGCGCCCATGAGGGCGCCTGGCAGGACCAGGAGGGCGCCCATGAGAGCGCCTAGCAGGACCAGGAGGGCGCCTGGCAGGACCAGGAGGGCGCCCATGAGGGCGCCTGGCAGGAGCAAGCAGCGCCCAGCAGAGGGGCGCCTGACAGGGGGCAGTCTGAAAGCAAATCCTTTGCAACGGGGTAGTCAGCATTATGCAGTAAGGCACCCGTGAGGGCACCAAACCCTGTCTCGCAAAATTAAAGGATGCATGAGCATCTGAGTGCATGAGCACGTGAGAAAATAAAAGAGTGCATGAGCACGTAAGAAAATTAAAGGATGCATGAGCATCTGAGTGCATGAGCACGTGAGAAAATAAAAGAGTGCATAAGCACGTAAGAAAATTAAATGATGCATGAGCATGTGAGTGCATGAGCATGGAATGAAATAAAATAGTACACGAGCACGTGAACAAAAAAGCAGAGTGCCAAGCACACGTCCACACAAGCCAGCGCCCATGAGGGCGCCTGGCAAGGAAGCAACCAGCGCCCATGAGGGCGCCAAGCACCAAGGCAGCGCCCATGAGGGCGCCTGGCAAGGCGCCAATGCTGGAGCAGACAGCGCCCATGAGGGCGCCTGGCAGGGCGCCAATGAAGAGCAGCAGCGCCCATGAGGGCGCCTAGCAGGGCGCCAAGCACCAAGGCAGCGCCCATGAGGGCGCCTGGCAGGGGAATAATGCAAATCCTTCGCAAGGGGGCAGCCAGCTCTGCGCAACAAGGCGTCCAAGGCACGCACGAGGGCATCAAAATCTTATCTCGCAAAATCTACTCCACGAGGACACACCCGACGTATAGGCACCCATGAGGGCATCAAAATCTTGTCTCGCAAAATCTGCTCCACGAGGAGACACCCGACGTATAGGCACCCATGAGGGCATCAAAATCTTGTCTCGCAAAATCTGCTCCACGAGGAGACACTCGATGCACCAAGGCGCCCTAGAGGGACCCAAAACATGTTTCTGCAGGATGGCACCAAGCACATCCAGGAAGGAACCAAGGCTCCCTAGGGGGCGCCAAAACAGGTTTCGCAGGAGGGCGCCAACATCAGGAATCCTGGCACAAGGCTCCCATGGTGCCCATGAGGGCGCCAGATCCTTCCCCAAGAGGCGGCAGCCAAGACAACATGACAAGGCCCCCATGGCGCCTATGAGGGCGCCGAATCCTGCTCCACGAGGAGACACCCAGCACACGCACGCAGGGAACAACACCAAGGGCGCCCAGGAGGGTGCCAACTCTTAGAAACAAACAAGCGTCCAGCAAGGCGCCCAGGAGGGCGCCAACAGCAGAACTTAGCACTCCGGCAAGAGGCTAGGAAAAGAAGCTAAGTGTCACCACAATTACCAAGTGATAGAGAAGCAGCAAGGTCGGACGAACAATCGGGAAAAAGACAAGTCCCCTTGATGGCAAGCTGAACCTCAAAATATCAAATCAAAAAGCAAGTCTAAATAAGCAATAGAACAACAACAAACAAGGAGATACAAAATTTAAAGTCGGGATCAACACCCAAGAGGGCGCTTGGAAGGGCGCCAAAACCAAGCAACACAAGGCGCCCATGAGGGCGCCAGATCCCCTCTCACCAATCACCAACCACAAGGCGCCCACGAGGGCGCCACTCCTTGTTTCACCAAACATCAACCACAAGGCGCCCATGAGGTCGCCACCCCATCTTGGCGCATCATCAAACAACAAGGCGCCCATGAGGGCGCCACTCCCATGTTTACGAACCCCAAGTACAAGGCGCCCATGAGGGCGCCAATCTCTCTCATACAAAGTATCGAGCACAAGGCGCCCATGAGGGCACTACTCCCCGATGTGCAAAACACCAAGTGTAAGGTACCCATGAGGGCGCCACCCTCTCTTGTGCGAATCATCGAGCACAAGGCGCCCATGAGGGCGTCACTCCCCCACTTTTGTGAAACACCAAGTGTAAGGTGCCTATGAGGGCGCCAATCCCTCTCATACAAAACATCGAGCACAAAGCGCCCATGAGGGCACCTCTCCCTGATGTGCAAATCACCAAGTGCAAGGCGCCCATGAGGGCGCCAATCCCTCTCATGCAAACTATCGAGTACAAGGCGCCCTTGAGGGCGCCACCCTCCATCTCACTAAACGGTGCCTGAGGCGCCCACGAGGGCACCAGAATCAGGATGTCTTAGCACCTTGGCCCAAGGCGCCCAAGAGGGCACCAACATCTGGGGGCATGGCACAGGGCGCCCAAGAAGGCGCCAATCTCAGAGCATCCTGGCACAAGGCGCCCAAGAGGGCGCCAACCTCAGAGCACTTGGCACAAGACGACGCCAACATCAGGATACGTCACCCTAGCTTGGTGCCGGGCACAAGGGTTACACCGAAAGAGGTGTGAGTCACGGTCGCAACAAAGTGATCTCATACGACCCGACAAGACAGACAAAGCAACACTTAGAAAAAATTTCTCCTTTTTTACTCTAGAGAGTGGAAATGACAGAACACGGTTGTTACAAAGGCAGTGTCCCGCGTAACCTCACAGATCCGGCAAACCGGCGAAAATCCTTCAAGCCAAGACCATCCTTCGGAATAATCTCGGCTTGGGAGGCAACTGTTCTGGAGTCAACCAGGGGGTCCCATTAGTAAAACCAGGAGGTGCATCTAGCAAGTGATATGGATCAGCCCAACCGATTCAGCCCAACCGATTCAGCCCATATCCACCTCATGCGAACCCAACATGCTTGGACGGTCAATATCGACTCTACCAATCCAACGACCCACGAAGGGGCACGATTTCCTATAAATACAGGCATACTTTGCCCTAAGAAAGGTTTAATCTCTAATCCTTAGTACCTTCCCTCATATATTCTATATACTGACTTGAGCATCGGAGTGACTTGCAGGTACCCCCCCCCCCCTCGGGCGCTCACTGACCTCCTGCCAGGACAGCAAGAGACCTACCAATAGCAGCCGACCAAAAAGCTGCTCGGTACAGAACATTGGCGACCACAATGGGAGATTTCTATCTTTCACATCATCACTACTCGAACTTTTCTCTTGCTGCTCCATGGCTCCCAGGTGCAGACCCCGGGTTCATAGCATTGCCATACCCACACCCCGACCAGAGGGTATTCCTGGGGGCAACGTTGCAAACCTACCTGATGAGGGTACCAGTCAGTCTGCCTAGTCTTAGATTTGGAACTGATCCATTGATATAAATGCTGCAGATTGAGCCCCAACTTTTAGCTGGAAAGAATGTGATGATTGCAGCACATGGGAATTCATTGAGATCCATTATCATGTATCTCGACAAATTAACTTCCCAGGAGGTGATTGGAGTATTCAGAATTATTATTTCTATATAACAGATGTCTTATGCATGATATACACTCTTATCCAATGTTAAGATCTTAACATCGTACATGGATGTGTAAGTTGAAAAATGTGATTTTGTTTCTATGTATTTTCGGCTCTATTAATCCTTCTCTAATTTATGAAGTTTATTCTGTCAAGTAATAAATAATATACAGAGTGGAAAAAATGTATCTTTCATCAGATGCTTGAGCAAGGCTGTGCTCATGTAACTTTCATCAGATTTTGGATTTCCTGCGGAATTCCAGTGGAACTTCCTTTCCTGCAGAAAGTTTGAATTTCCTACGGGATTCCTGCGGAACTTCATGTGGAAATTTCCTGCCGATTAAAATTCCACAAGAAACAATTATACACGAACGAAATAACTGAAACCTTAATCCGCTAAAAATTCCGCAGGAAATTCCGCAAGAAATTACGAAAATTCTAGTAGTAATTCACTCAACCGTACCCAAAAGAACAGCAAACAAGAAAAACAACAATAAAAGCCAATTAATTAGAATATCAAATAATGAAAAGTAGTCTATTGTGAACTTTACCGTAGAGTATCGCTGAATCTAATCTTGTGTTTTTCCCTTGCCCATTCTCTCTTTTTGTGTTTGCTTTGCACTGGTAGGTCTTAAGCAACTCTGGGTAGTTCACTCCATTTGGCATTGCACATATATATACATGAACGAAGACACTGTGGCCAATATTTGTTGAAAATTTGTTAAATATGAATTTGAAAAAGTCCCACATTGGGTAGACTAAACACCTCTGTAGTGAAAAAAGACTATAAAGGGGAGACTCCCCCTCACTTATTTGACACACCAAAAGTTGATGCACTTCCAACTTTTCTCTCTTCTCTCTAAACTTCTCTTCTTCTTCTCTAGAAAACTTGACGCATTTCCAAGTTTATTTTTAAGAGTGGTTTTTCATAACCATAGAAAGCTTGAAGCATTTCCAAGCTTAGTTTCTAAAGAGTGGTTTTCATAACCATATTGAGGGTGTATATCTTAGAGCGAATTTTCATGGTGCAGTGAACTTTCGTAGCAGTTTCGTCTGGGCTGTTTTATCCTGGGGACGTCGTGGTTGATAGCCTGCTTGCACCTTGGAGCAGTGCCACGAAACGTCTTAAAGAGAGCGACCTAGTCCGCGACTCATCCCAGTAATCTCTTCGGCTTGATTTTTGAAAACAGTATTGTTTTGCGGAAAGTTCTGGCTAGGAAAGACTTGGTACTTAAGAGTGTTCATTGTAACCCACATCTCTTTCCTGGGAACCTACTCGGATTAACAATATTTTATATATAAATATTATATTATATACAACATTACCAAAAAGAAAAATTATACTATATATGTTGTCAATAAAAATTATATATACTATATACAAATACATGATGGTATATATGTAATTAATTGGATGAGAATGACTATGTATAGAAACTGTTTTGAATATTAACTTCACTACTATATTAATTATGAAAAATTAAATGACATTTATTTCACCGAAAGAAATGAAGAATTAAATTAAAAAAACTATTATAAAGAGAGAAATAGTGTCTTCAAATTTAAAAGCTGTTGTACCTTACAGGGATGGAGCCAGGATCGAATTGTTGTGGGGGCGAACTATTAAATTATTTTGTTAATTTTTTTGTGAAAGTATCATACTTATTTTTCCAAAAACATATGTTTCAAATGATATGCGTAATTAAGAACATAATATTTATACAACGTGAAGGAAAGTTCTATCTTCTAAGCATTTTTTTTTTCAAAAATAAACCTCTAAACCTTTTATTGTTGTCAATTTTTTTTTTTTTACCTTTTTATTTAGTAATTAATCCTTATTGCTAAGAGAGAAGTAGATGTTACCTTTCATAACTTATTATTTATCTCTTTTATTTAGTTGTTGCTTTTCATCGATTATTCTTTATCCCTTTCATTTATTTGTACTTCTTTTGTATCACACTTATTCCATATATTTAGTAGCTCCATCTTTTACATTTTCTATTTGAAAAACTTCATATATTTACATCATCTAGACATCTTAGATTTTAATAGATGTTAGGCATTGAAAATGAAAATCTATATGTATGGCAAGATTCGATTATTCGTTCGGCAGCTAATCCCATTTCCACACCATGATGGCATGATCTTGAAAGTGAACCGAACCGCAAGGTAAAACTACATGCGGTTTGGTTTGGTTCGGTTGGCTTCCTAAAATAAAACCGAACCGAACCAAACCAAACCAAACTAATGCGGTTTGGATTGGTTCGGTTGGTTTGGTTTTTTCCAAGACAAAACATAATTTAAAACGAAGTTAAATTTAACTAACATAAAAAATGGCTAACATAAATCTTTAAGAAAAAATCTACTCAAATATATGTAGTATATAAATTACGCTCTTTTAATTCTTTTAATATAGTTAACACAATTTTTAAAAGAATTTGAATAAAATATTTTATTGTAATTTTTAAATATAACATAACAATATAGATTTTTTGTAAGTGAGTCAAAGAATTAATTGTATTTGGGCTAGTAAGTGAGTGAGAGTTGGGTTTTAGTTGCATTTGGGCTAGTAAGTTAGTTAGGAAGGTTGTAAGTCAATAAGTCTTAGTGTTACTTGCGGTTGCGGTTTGGTTTGGTTTGGTTCGGTTTCTATAATCAAAACCACGAACCGAACCAAACCGCGCGGTGCAATGAAAAAAGAACCGAACTAAACCAATAAGAAGCGGTTTTTTGCGGTTTTCGGTTTGATTTGGTTTGGTTCGGTTTGCGGTTTTCTATTGGTTTGGTTCGGTTTTGAACACCCCTACCGTGATCAATAGGAGACTAATTAATCATTTGACTAATTAATCAAAGTATTCTCCACGATGACAGTGGAGACTAATTAATCATTTGAGGTAACTGAGATCCATTTAAGGGGTTGACCTCTCCCAACAAATGTTTTTCCATACGCACCGGTTAGAGATCGAACCTAGGACCAAATGGTTAAGGGACACAGATATCTACCACTTGTGCCACATCATATTGGTAGTCTGTTATATACACTTGGATACTCAATATGATATTTTACGTTACTTTGACTTATAAATTTTCTGTATATGTAATTATTGGATGAGGATGACCATGTATAGAAACAGTTTTTAATATTAACTTCACTACTAAATTTATTATAAAAAATTAAATGACATTTATTTCACTGAAAGAAATGAAGAATTAAATTAAAAAACTATTAAAAAGAGAGAAATAACGTCTTTTTTGTTCAAATTTCAAATCTATTGTAGCTTCCTAAGTGTTGGGTTCTTACGTATACTTTTATTTTTATTTTTGTATTTTTATGAAGTGTAACAAGAGACTTTACCACATTTTTCCTAAAATCTTAAGGTGATTTTTTTTTTGATAGTCTCTTATATACACTTGGATACTCAATATGATATATTTTTACGTACTTTGACTTATAAATTTTCTGTATATATTATATTTCGCTTTTAATAACTATTAAATTAAATAAGTAAATGTTATTTAAGTTTTAGAGTGTTTATGAAATAAATGTTGTTTTTGTGTATATTATATTCCCTTTAATAAATAATGATCTTTTTTTGTCTACTTAGAAGAAATGACAAATAAACATCACACACTACAACTGCTTACACCCGGGTTCGAATCCAGGAGCCGACGTCTACATGTCGCTGAAATTTTCAATGCAACCAACAGTGAGTGACCTTTAATAAATTATTATATCTAAGTGTTATATTCCTCTTTTGATATATATTTTTTTCCTATTTCACATTACCTTGTTTATGAGTTAACTTAAAATTCTATTACTATTCAATGTATTTTAGTATACATTCCCTTATTTAAAATATATTGTATGTTTTTAAGTTAATATATTGTTTTGGAAAAAACTTTTGTTAAATTTGTCGTACGTTTGTTTCCTGTTTAAAAAAAAATTGTGATTTATTCAGAGTAACTACTAAGAATATTGATTGTGGATAGAAAGAAATATAACTCAAGAGCGTTTGAATGAGATGGTTCGGGTTTCTTCTAAGTTAACCAAAGTCTTGGATTTGAATCGATTCAGCCTTGAGAATGCAGTAGTGTTAAAATTTTTGAGGAGAGCTTTGTTGCACATTATGGTCCTACCTGAATCGAGTGATTAGTCTCTGCAGTTGCGTGTCACACCCCGATATTTTTAACATGTAAAAATACCCAAGTGCACCAAACTATAACCATCAGAGATAATAATTCCTGCTCAGACACTGAATACCACTATAAAATTTTTGCTGAAATATAACATAACCGTCTTATACACAAATAAGACCATACGGTACTCAGACCATAAACTGTCAACAACTAGGGTAGTCAGAGTCATACAAGAAAGCGGAATGAAAGATAACCATAACACTAATGCCATAGTGATGTGATACATAGACACCATAAGGAAAATAAACTTCAACATAAAGTTAAGTCATCATCCATCTCCCGGGGCCACCTACTTGTGCCTCTGAGGTTTCTTCTGTCCCTGTTTATCTGTAAAACAACAACATTTAAACAGTGAGATACAATCTCAGTGAGTTCTACCGAGACCCCTACTAGCACTCTCGGTTCAATTATTCGACCATTTGAACGCGTCACCGACTGCGCGAATGCTAAGCTGCGGTGTATCACATTCTTTAACTTTTAATATAATGCCGACTACGCGAACGCTAAGCTGCGGCTAACCTGTTATAACTTGGTACGACACCGACTGTGCGAACGCTAAGCTGCGATGAACCGCACTGTACGACACTGACTGCGCGAACGCTAAGCTGCGGTGTATCGCACAACAAACAATTTAACATAACACCGACTGCAGCGAACGCTAAGCTGCGGCGAACCCCATAACCAATAGTGTTTCCTAACGGCACGGAGCCTAGGGTAAGGGTTCATGACTACCCCGCCTAGTATGTCAACATGGGTTGTCACCCAAACTCGATATAGTATATATATCTACAATACTTTACCACGTAGGACTCATAGTCCGCTTTGTTATCAATAAAACATATCCGCACACGTATGCTATTATTCGGTTTTTCGAAACGATTTGGACATCAAAAGTATTTTATAAAACCTTTTTGAAACATACCCAAAATCATGGCATTATAAGCCTAACATCATTATAAAAGGGTTAGGAAAGGATTAGGAAAGGATTGGAATCGAAACGGAATCATTTAGGGCACTTTGAGAAATTTGGACAGAACCATGCGCACGGATCGTGCTCCTGGGACGCACGGATCGTGTGCATGCGCACGGATCGTGCCCCTGGGACGCACGGATTGTGCTCCCTGTTAAGCATTTTAAAAACCTGAAACCGAACCAGGCGCACGGATCGTGCCCCTGGGACGCACGGATCGTGCTCATTTGACAACATTGCAAAAACAGCCTTTTTCGTGAAAATTCGCTTTCCGATTAATCCGAAACTCGCTCCGATCGATTCCTAACTCGAAAACAGATCATACCAGGCAATATTCCAGTCCAATCAACATCAAACATTCAAGCAATTCAATCAAAAACCCAACAATTACGAATTTCGTCAAAATGCGATATATTCCAAAATAACGTTTTCGACTCAAAATCTTTCGAAACCAAGTCACACAAAATGCATTTCAAAACAGAATAAGCCTAAACGTGAGTAAAACTCACCCTTGAAGCGAGAGTCGATATCGAGCCGAATTTGCCGAGACTTGAAAACTCTCGAACGAAACCCTATTTCGCCAAACCGCTCCAAACTTCGATTCAAACTTCACAACGCGATCAATCCGCTCCTAGCTTCGATCCTAAACATAACCCAATCATCGACACAACCTATCAATCCTTGATTTCAACAAATTTCCAACAAAACCCTCTAAATTTCGTAGGTCACAAAAAGGGGGGGAAATTGGATGAAATCTTACCTAGCTCTTGGGTTATGATGAGGGAGAGGAGATGATGAAGATGATGAATTTTGGAGGGGTGGGTTCACCTCTTCTTCTTCCTTTCTCTTCTCCTTTCTTCTTCTTCTTCTTCTTCTTTCCTTCTCTTCTTTCTTTTCTCTTCTTTCTTTCCTTCTCTTCTGTTCGCGTTTCCTTTCTTTTCTTTCTTTCTTTCTTTAACACACACACACACACACACACACACACACACACACACACACACATATTTAGTTAATAAATAAGTGGTAACGTGGTCCAATTACCATATTGATCTTAATCCCTTATTTCGATTCCAAAACTTCCTTGACCCGTATTATCCGGTTAACGATCCAATGACAACCAATAAATAATTTTAGCACTCAATAAATTTACCAGTCAAGTACTAAATTATTCCAATTGGGTTAACATCCAAATAATTCGCCTAATTATTTTGAGGATGTTACATTCTCCCCCACTTAAAAGAATTTTGTCCTCAAAATTAAACACAACGTACCTCAAGAAAACAAATACGGATACTGAGTCTGCATATCGTCCTCCAACTCCCAAGTAGCTTCCTCGACGGAAAAACCATCCCAAACCACCTTGACAATGGGAATTGACTCCGTCCGTAGCGTCCTCTCGCCACGTTCCATGATGTAATTTCGATGAGGTTGGAAAGACAAGTCCGTTCGAAGGTCAATCGTTTCAAAATCTAACGGTTGACCTGGATCGGGAATGTACTTCCACAACTGAGACACATGGAATACATCATGCAGATTTGACAATGGCGGAGGCAAAGCGATACGGTATGCAAGAGGCCCAACTCGCTCGATAATTTGGAAGGGTCCAATATACCGAGGACTGAGTTTCTTCACCCGTAATGCCCTACCTGTGCCAATTGTTGGTGACAATCTCAAAAACACATGATCACCCGACTCAAACTCTAATGGCCTTCTCCTTTTGTCGGCATAACTCTTTTGCCTACTCTGAGCAGCTTTCATTCTTTCCCTGATTTGGCGGATCTTTTCAGTAGTGTCATGAATCATCTCGGGTCCTAACAATCGGTTCTCACCGACTTCCCACCAACACAATGGAGTTCTACATTTCCTACCGTACAAAGCTTCAAAAGGTGCCATTCTGATACTGGAATGATAACTGTTGTTGTAAGAGAATTCCACCAATGGAAGATGATCCTCCCATTTCTTCCCGTTATCAAGTACCGAAGCCCTAAGCATATCCTCTAATGTCTGGATAGTTCTCTCGGTCTGCCCATCTGTCTGCGGGTGATAAGCGGTACTAAGAAGTACTTTAGTCCCCAATGCTTCATTCAGAGCTTTCCAAAATCGAGAAGTAAATTTTGGATCTCGATCCGACACTATACTGGTAGGAACCCCATGTAACCTTACTATGTTCTTCGAATACACCTCAGCTAACTTGGATACTTTACTGATCGAACGAACTGGAATAAAATGAGCTGATTTAGTTAATCGATCCACAACTACCCAAATGGAGTCGTTACCGGCTTGGGACCTTGGCAATGCCATTACAAAATCCATGGAAATGTCTTCCCATTTCCACACTGGCACGTCTAGTGGCCGTAGCAGACCAGCAGGCTTTTGATGTTCTATCTTAACTCTTTGGCAAGTTAAGCATTTTGATACAAATTCAGCAATCTCTAACTTCATTCCTTGCCACCAATACATCTGCTTTAAATCTCTATACATCTTGGTGGATCCAGGATGTACAGAAAATAAACTTCGGTGTGCTTCCTCTAGCACCTGCCTTTTAACATCTTCATCATCGGGCACACAGATCCTACCGTTGAAGCAAATAACTCCATCACTATCTTCGGTAAAATCTGGCAGCACTTTTTGTGATTGTAGCTTCACATCAATTTCCTGTGCTAAGCGAATAGAATCCCTTAATGAACTTGAGATCCTCATATGGCTCAACACTAATCGGTTCTTCCTTGATCTTGCATTCAAATTTAAGTCGCTAAAGGACTCCAACAATTTCATTTCATGCATCATATACTCTGCCATGTGAATGGATTTCCTACTTAGTGCATCAGCTACAACATTAGCCTTTCCCGGATGATTCTTCAATTCGAAGTCATAATCCTTCAGAAATTCCACCCACCTTCTCTGCCTGTTATTCAACTCCTTCTGATCAAACAAATATTTCAAACTTTTATGATCACTAAAGACTTCGAAACGAGATCCATACAGGTAATGTCTCCAAATCTTCAGTGCATACACAATAGCTGCCAACTCCAAATCATGAGTCGGATAATTCTCTTCATGAGTCTTCAACTGTCTGGAGGCATAAGCTACAACTTGTTGGTTCTGCATGAGAACACATCCCAAACCCTTTCCAGAAGCATCGCTGTAAATTTGGAACTCCAATGACGGATCTGGAAGAATTAGGATTGGAGCAGAAGTTAACCTAACCTTGAATTCTTGAAAACATCCCTCACAATCGGCATCCCATGTAAACGGTTGGCCCTTACGAGTTAACCGAGTAAGTGGAAGAACCAATTGTGAGAATCCTTGAATAAATCTCCTGTAGTAACCGGCTAGACCCAAGAAACTTCTTATTTCAGTGACAGATGTTGGTCGCTCCCAGTTCATTACAGCTTCCACCTTACTGGGATCCACCACAACTCCTGATTGGGAAATCACGTGTCCCAAAAACTTCACTTCCGGCATCCAGAAGTCACACTTCGACGGCTTGGCATACAATTTCTTTTCTCAGAGTACGTTCAGAACAATGCGGAGATGTTGAACATGGTCCTCAATGGTCTTAGAGTACACCAAGATATCATCAATAAAAACTACTACAAACTGATCGAGGTACGTGTGAAAGACTCGGTTCATGTAATCCATGAATACCGCTGGAGCATTAGTCAAACCGAAGGGCATCACTACGAACTCGTAATGTCCATACCTAGTACGGAAAGCTGTCTTCGGAATATCTAAGGCTCTTACCTTTATTTGATGATAGCCCGACCTCAGATCAATTTTTGAAAATACCACTGCACCTCGAAGTTGGTCAAGCAAATCGTCTATCCTTGGCAAGGGATATTTATTCTTGATCGTCGCTTTATTCAGTTGTCGATAATCTATGCACAATCTCATGCTACCATCCTTCTTTTTGACTAGCAACACCGGAGCACCCCATGGAGAAGCGCTCGGTCGAATGAACCTCTTTGAAATCAACTCTTCTAGTTGAGACTTCAATTCCTTTAATTCTAAAGGAGACATTCTATAAGGAGCAATAAGAGGTGATAGTAGATTATCAATAAGAGTGTAAACAGATTTTGGAGAGAAAAATTAAAATTTTAAGGTGATAACGTTTTCAAAAAAAGTGATAGTTTTTTTTTTGTTTTTTAGTATGACTCATTTACATTTTTATAGGTAATTTTAATAGAGTAGTGTTTTTATAAATTTAGAAATTTAGTTAAAAGAATTAAAGTGAAGTGATAAGAGAAAGAGAATAATTATTTATGGCAAAAGTAAAGTAAAAAGAAAAAAAAGAAGAAAGAGAGTGTAAAACAAAAGTGAAAAGGAGGAAAAAGAGTGTAAGAAGAAAGAGAAAAAAGGAAGAAATAGAGTGTATGAGAAAAGTGAAAAGTAAGAAAGAGAGTGTAAGAATAAAGAGAAAAAATAATAAATAGAGTGTAATGACATTTTTACCCTCAAAAATTTGAGGTGTCTTTTAGATAGAATGGGGGTATTGGTAAAATTATATGCGGTGAATTGGTATAAATATATATAGTAGATATCAGTGCAGTTATTTCGTAATTTCAATTAATTATTTTAGTTGATTCGTAGATTATCAAAAAGAAATATTTGTTTCAAATATTAATCGGTATTTTAAATAGTCATTAAATCTTATAGTTTTTTATATAGTAGGTTTATAGTAGTCTTCAAAAATTTTAATTATCAATGGCAAATATTAATACTGTGTTTTTTTATATATCAATGCAGTTGTCTCATGTTTTTTTATATATTATTGCAGTTATCTCGTAGTTTCAATTGATTACTTTAGTTGATTAGTTGATTATAGTAGATCCTAAATGTTAGATAGTAGATTATCAATAAGAGGTGATAGTAGATATCAATAAGAGTGTAAACAGATTTTGGAGAGAAAAATTAAAATTTTAAGGTGATAACGTTTTCAAAAAAAAGTGATAGTTTTTTTTTGTTTTTTAGTATGACTCATTTACATTTTTGTAGGTAATTTTAATAGAGTGGTGTTTTATAAATTTAGAAATTTAGTTAAAAGAATTAAAGTGAAGTGATAAGAGAAAGAGAATAATTATTTATGGGAAAAGTAAAGTAAAAAGAAAAAAGGAAGAAAGAGAGTGTAAAAGAAAAGTGAAAAGGAGGAAAGAGAGTGTAAGAAGAAAGAGAAAAAAGGAAGAAAGAGAGTGTAAAAGAAAAGTGAAAAGTAAGAAAGATAGTGTAAGAATAAAGAGAAAAATAAATAGATAAAGTGTAATGACATTTTTACCCTCAAAAATTTGAGGTGTGTAACATCCTCAAAATAATTAGGCGAATTATTTGGACGTTAACCCAATTGAATTAATTTGGTACTAAATTGGTAAAATTATTGAGTGCTAAAATTAATTATTGGCTCTCACAGGATCGTTAACCGAATAATACGGATCAAGGAAGTTTTGGAATCCAAATAAGAGATTTAGATCAATATGGTAATTGGACCACGTTACCACTTATATATTGATAAATATATATGTGTGTGTGTGTGTGTGTGAGAGAATTAAAAGAAAGAAAGCTACACGAGAGGGAGAGAAGAGAAACAGAGGAAAAGAGGAAGAAAAGAAGAGAAAGAAGAAGAGGAAAAGAAGAAGGGAAAGGAAGAAGAAAAGGTGAAGCCCATCCCTCCAAATTTCAGCACCATCATCATCAACCCTCCATTGCCAAACCCCCAAAGCTTGGTAAGTTTTCATCCATTTTTCTCCAAGCTATGGAGCTATGAATTTTAGGGGTTTTGAGGGAGAAAATTGTTGAAATCTTGGATTAAATGATGAAATTGATGATTGGGTTATGTTTAGGATCGAAGCTAGGAGCGGATTGATCGCGTTGTGAAGTTCGAATCGAAGTTTGGAGCGATTTGGTGAAATAGGGTTCCGTTCGAGAGTTTTTCAAGTCTCGGCAAATTTGGTTCGACATCGGCTCTCGCTTCAAGGGTGAGTTTTACTCACGTTTAGGTTTATTCCGTTTTGGTATGATTTGTTACGTCGGTTGATTTCGAGATTTTTGAGTCAAAAACCGTTATTTCGAAAAATATCACTTTTGGATGAGAATCCGTTTAGATTGGGTTTTTGATTGAATTGCTTGATTGTTTGATGTTGATTGGACTGGAATATTGCCTGGTATGATCTGTTTTCGAGTTAGGAATCGATCGGAGCGAGTTTCGGATTAAACGGAAAGCGAATTTTCATGAAAATGGCTATTTTTACAATGCTGTCAAATGAGCACGATCCGTGCGTCCCAGGGGCACGATCCGTGCGCCTGGTTCGGTTTCAGGTTTTTAAAATGCTTAACAGGGAGCACGATCCGTGCGTCCCAGGGGCACGATCCGTGCGCATGGTTCTGTCCAAATTTTTTAAAGTGCCCTAAATGATTCCGTTTCGATTCCAATCCTTTCCTAATCCTTTCCTAACCCTTCTATAATGATTTTAGGCTTTTAATGCCATGATTTTGGGTATGTTTCAAAAGGGTTTTATAATATACTTTTGAAGTTGAAATTCTTTCGAAAAGCCAAACAATAGTACACGTGTGCGGATATGTTTTATTGATAACAAAGCGGACTATGAGTCCTATGCGGTAAAGTATAATTTAAATGGACTAAATGTTCATATGATTGTAGATATATGTTTAAATATATATCGAGTTGGGTGACGACCCATTGTTCGACATACTAGGCGGGGCAGTCATGCTCCCCCACCCTAGGCTCCGTGCCAATAGGAGAATGTACTATTGGTAAGGGGGTTCACCGGGTATATAGCACTGGATTGCAGTCGGTGTTATGTCATGAGTTTGTTGTACGTACACCGGGGTTAGCACTTTATTGCAGTCAGTGTCGTAATGTGCGATACACCGGGGTTAGAACTTTATTGCAGTCGGTGCCGCACTTTGTTTGTTCACGTTCACCGGGGTTAGCACTTTATTGCAGTCGGTGTCGTGTTGATTTTAAAAAGGATTATTAATTGAACCGAGAGAGTTAGTAGGGGTCTCGGTAGAACTCACTGAGATTGTATCTCACTGTTTAAATGTTGTTGATTTACAGAGACACAGGGGCAGCGGAAATCCAAGAGGCACGAGTAGGTTGGGCTCGGGCGACTATTGACGACTTAGCATTTATGCTTAAGTTATTTGTTATTTCCTTTACTGTCTATGTATCGCAACACCATGACTTTAGTATTATGTTTTCTTCCGCTTTCTTGTATGATGCTGAATACTTTAGTAGCTGACAGTGTATGGTCTGAGTACCGTATGGTCTTGTTTGTAAATAAGACTGTTTTGTTTTAATCAGCGAAAAATTCATAGTGGTATTCAGTGTCTGAGCAGGAAACATATCTCTGATGTGTTATTAATGTACACTTGGGTATTTTTAATAAATGAAAATTCCGGGGTGTTACAGGTGTCTTTTAGATAGAAATGGGGTATTGGTAAAATTATATGTGGTGAATTGGTATAAATATATAGTAGATACATATATATATATATATATATATATATATATATATATATATATATTAAGATAATGACAAACTATTCCTGTTATGGCCTCCCCTAAAACTGCTAAGGAACCTATCTCTGCCAGAGATCCTAGAGATCTCATGGAACAATCCAATTACCTTCAAGCTTTAGGTATTTCCACCCAAAAGGAAAACCCTGTTTTCAATCCCTATAGAAGGCTTAAGAACCTCAAAAGGGCCTTACAGCATACTGATTATGAAGATCACATCAATAGTGATTTTAATAATACTAAGGGCGAACTCTTAGCCAAAGTCAATAAGCAACTTGTTCTTCTTAGAGCACTTGCTCCCGACACTCCTTCACCTAAGAACATTAGGTCCATCAGTGTGTTAGATAATTATTTTTTAATATATGTGTGTGTGTGTAATATAATTATTTTTTAATATTATTATGAAACTTTCAAATTTGGTATAATGTGTTTATTTGAAATAAAATAAATAATGCAAAATGCGAAAAATTTTCTTGTAATTTAAAACGCAAACATAACATAACATTATAATCCAAAGGTCCAATACACTTCCTCCCTCTAATATGCTCGCATATATTTCATTTCACTTCCCTCTTATACTAAATTCTAGGCTGGATATCATGTCTCGGATTCGAACCCGAGACCTCACAGTTGTATGTGTGAGTTTCTAGTGGTGTATATTAGAGTCTCCTCTTCTTTTCGAAAGAATTTTTTTATTTTTGATGATGGCGTGAAAATGGTGTTTTGAAAGAAAAACAATATTATTTTCGGAGAGGTAGAACTACCCTAATATTTTAAATGCCACTTTCCTATTTTAATGTGTTTACAAAAATTGCTTCAATATTTAAATTTTAAATGAATCTATTATAAGATATTAGAAATAGTCTATTTTCGGTAGAAATAAGAAATGTATAGTATATATGTATTAGGGTGTTTAAATCCAAACCAATCCCGAGAGGGCATATTATTATGTTATATATGATTAAAAACTAAAAAACTTTGTCACACTAATACACGTCTCCTTAGTCACACACACCAAAAATTGAAGTTTTACACAGTTCAAATTTATTTGTAATTCAACGTTATATACTACATGTGATTTACTACATATAATGTAAGTTATTGTTTTTTTTTTGTCTAGATTGTAAGTTATTGTTTGTACGTTTTTTCCATATAATGTTTAGGCAATAATACATTGGAGGTCGTTTAAGTTATTTATTTGTAACAAGTTGGTCCTTTAAGTTTTTTTGTAACAACTTAGTCCTTTAAGTTACCTAACGTGACACCGTTAGTCCTTTTTTCATTTCTTGTTACAAAAAAACCTAGTTGGCAGTAACGTCAGTGATGTGGCTGTTAAATGCTGATGTGTGTATAACGCTGCTGACGTGGCAATTCCAAATAGACTTTTAAATTTTTTTAATAAAATTTAATAAAAGTTAAAAAATGAATTTAATTCATTCATGTTCATCTCCTTCCTCTCGTTCATGTTCACACACAGATTCCAAATGGCTACCGATTATCTCCTTCCTCTCGTTCATGTTCAAACACAGATTCCAAAACGTTTCTTCGATGTTTTGGATTTTTTAGGACAAAATCTTCTAACCCAAAGGAAAAAACCAGATCTCTGGGCATAAAATAAAGCACCGAAGAGTACAAATATCAATAATGAAATCAAAATCAAAATTATTAGGTTGTTTTTGTTTACTCCTTAATAGATCTGGAAAAAGTTACAATAAATTCTGGGTATGAGCCAAAAAGCTTTGGGTTTTATTCAAGAACCCAGATTTGTTCATAAACCCAAATCGTGTTCTTCAATTTCGATTTCTTTTTCTTCCGTAGACTTCGATTTTTTTCGATTTCCTTAAAACCAGATTTCATTTTCGTTCGATTTCCAGAAAACCAGATTTTGTTTTCTTTCGATTTTCAGAAACCCAGATTTGTGTGCCTATTTCGTTCATGTCGTTCTTGTTGTTCTGGAAATCAATTTCTTTTCATTCAGATTTCATATTCTTGTCGTTCTTGTCGTTCAACTCATTTTTCATTCATATTTCGTTCTTGTCGTTCAGATTTCAATTCGTTTTCCATTTCAGATTTGTTGTTTGCTGCAACTGTGAGAGAGAAAGTTGTGAGGAGGAGAGAGTGATGAGGGACTTCGCTGGGAGAGAGATGAGAGGGATGAGGGAGGTGTTGTTGGGGTTTTTTTTAAAATAAAATAAAAAACTAATTAAAAAATATAATTATTAATTTAAAGTGACGTGTACTGCCACAGATGCATCTTTCAAGCCACCTCAGCAATCGTTAACGCCACCTCAGCAACGTTAACGCCACATAGGCGTTTTTGGAACGGAAATTTGAAAAAAGGTCAATGGTGAACACATTGGGTAACTTAAAGGACAAATTTGTTACAAAAAAAACTTAGAGGACCAACTTGTTACAAATAAATAACTTAAAGGACCTCGAGTGTATTTTTGTCTAATGTTTATCATATAGCTTCTATATAATGTAGTATATAATTTCTCCATATAATGTTTTTTGTAACACCCCGATAATTTCTAACTTGTAGAAACTACCGAAATGCACTACTGGCATACATCAGAGTGACTTTCCTTTTAAAATATTGAACACATACTAAACTTCGATGAATCACTCATCAAACGTGCTTACATAACTGAACATGAAATATATAAAGTCGGTCCTTACACCCTCAAATAGTGCTCAATACTCAAAACAGAAAGTCTGCGGAAGCGATTTACAACTTTAAAAACATAAGTCGTACAATCGTACAATCTAAGATACAAAAGAGACTGAAATACATAGCATAAAGAAATAAAAGCGTCAGCAACTCCTCAAGCATCTTCATAGCCATGGTTCACAGCCTTCCGACTCTTTCCCTGCTTCACTGAAAAACAACAACATGGATTGGGTGAGACAACTTGTCTCAGCGAGTTCTATCGAGACCCCTTATTAACTCTCTCGGTTCAATTATGCTTAATTCATTATTCTTAACTCATAAATCATAGTCCTCAAAGTTGACTATGTGGTTGGACTAACGTTGTCCTCATAACCCTCAAGCCGGTTACGAGAGGCAACACATAAACTGAAAACTGATTTTTAGCGTGTCACCGGTCACTTGGTAAAATAAGCTCCCAGGTGAACCCATACCACTAATCACTAGTGGTCCCCTCATGGGGCCTAGGTTCATAGGGCTCATGACTTCCCCTCCCCTAGCACACTAAATTGAAATAGGGTCGTCACCCTAACTGAACTAATGTATATATTTTAATATACCTGAACTGAACTGATCTGAACATAACAATGAACTGAGCATAATAATGAACTTAACTTAACATGATCTCATTACTAAAATGATCTTATCATTAACATGATCTAATTACTAACATGATCTGATTACTAACATTAGGTGATCTCACACGGCTTACTAAGGTTATTAACTTATCTTATAATTATTACTCATTCAGTCCGACTATAATACATCAACCATAATCAACATCAACATAACATAATCATCTCAATCACACTCAGCATAACCATGGCATGACAATTAACTTCATACAATGAATTTAACTTGATCATAATTAGCCTCATGACATTAACATGACTTAGAGCATTAAACTAACATCAATAACACTCAATTTTTATTACGTGATTAGGTAGGCTTTTTGATAAGCTTTCTAACGCACCTGAGAACACTTAAATCGGACCACCGGATCAAAAGATATCGCGAAAACAAAATCAGTTAGGTTTGCTGAAAAATTACACTGCGTCGTGACGCGAACAGGTTCCGTCGCGACGCGGAAAGTTACAGAAACGAAAGTGTCGCAAAATAGACCCTGGTCGCGACGCGACAGCCACGGGTCGCGACGCGACAGCCACGGGTCGCGACGCGACAGCCACGGGTCGCGATGCGATGAGATGCAGAAATGCAGAAAACTGATGTTTGAAAACCCGATTTCATTCCGGTTCGCTTTTAATCCGATACCGAGACATTCGAAAATCTTCGAGACTTAAAAACAGACATTCAACGCAACCAATCCAGTCCAGTACAATCATCAATTCAATCAAATATCAATTATCATCATCAATCATAATGCTCATCTAATCAAATTTCACAATCGCCTAACATATGTTCTAACGCATTTTCGCAAAGCGGATTTGACACGGTTTCCCATAAAACGCGAGACAAAATTCAGAACACATACAAATTCATTATCATGATTCCCTAGTGAGTTATAGAACTCACCTCTTGGAGACAAAGGCGATCGACACAATTCAGAAATTCAGCAAGACAAACACCGAGACTTTGCAACAAGGACCACGGCAACTCACGAACTCTCCAAATTCGCTCCAGATGCACACCCAACCGAAAACCCAGCTTCTAGTTGGTTGTACCCTGAACCCATATCTGAAATGACTCCTAAGCTGCTCCAACTCGTGATTTGGCTGCTGAATACGATTCTAAAGCTTGCCAATATGACATGCAAGGTTCAGATTCTGAAATTGGTTAAGTGGAGCTTGGATGGGTCTTTAATGGTGATTTGAGGTTGAGGAGGGGGATGACTTCGAATTTAGTATCAATGGGAAGGGAATGGAAAGCTGATTCTGAATGTGTTGATAAATTGAGCATGCATGGTAGTTTGAGGAATTCCCTCTTGTCTCCTTGCCTCTCCCTATCGCGCCCTCTCCCTCCCACTTTGGTTCTGTTTCAGAATTCTGGAAAATGAAGTGTTGTTCTCTTTGATTTCAGCTGAATGGGGTATTCAAAGGATCATAAGGGGGAAAAGACAAATCTGCCCCTCACTTACTTATTCTATTCCCTATGACTCCTCTCCATTCTAATTAACTCAACTTGATGCAATTAGTTTTAATTAAACACACAATGCACATACTCATAAATTAAGGAATTCATTTTATTTCCAATCAAACTAAATAAATCATTAAAAATCATTTCATGTCAAATAATTTAAAATAGCGAAAAAATTGGGGGTATTACATTTTTCATCTAGTTTAAGTTTGGGAGTTTATACGTAAATAAAATAGTAATCACATTATTATTTTATTTTTTAATATTTGGATTTAGAATAAAAATAATTAATTTAACTTTAGATCAAATTTCATTTTTCGGCTTGTAAAAAGGCGAACTAACCAAGCCAATCCAAACTGTATTCGTTCGAATTGGATTGGTTCAGATTTTTTTTAAAGAAGCAAAGCAAACCAAACAACGTGTATTTTTGTACCTTGTAGTTTGGATGACTTTTTGGTTTAAAACTTAACCAATCTGCACCACGAACACCCCTTCTATGCATTATTGGTGTAAGGAATTTTCACATTGTTAACCAATAATAAATTGTCGCATCATTGAAAATTTCAATTTCTAGCCATCCTACTTTCAATTTGTAAGGAATTTTTACACTTATTGTATGTAAAAATTAAACTCGTACTATAGAATATTGTTACTCTGAGAGTGAATAACGACCCAATATAATACTCTCTCTCTTTATTACATAATGAGTGGCACTTTAGCTCACTTCATAAATAGGAAGAAAATATTATAAATGAAAGAAAAAGAATAGTATTTCTACTAAATTATCCTTATCAAATATGTGTGTTCACCATTATCATAAATCCAAAATAAAATATAATAACTTATATTGATGTGCATAATTCTATGTTCCCATCGGAAAGATGCTCTTGCAATTTCTTAATTGTGACATTTTGATTTGATCAAGTAAATAGAGAAATTGTTTGCTTTCTCTCTGCTTTCATTTTATTTAAATAAACTAGCAAGTATCACCGGTCACTCTGTTTGTATGTATTTTTGAAATGTACTTTTATAAAATAAAGATTAGGTTAAATATGTTTGTGGTTTCTATAGAATTAGAATTTCTTGATTTTAGTCTCTAAAAAAACTTTCATCTACTTTTGGTTCCAAATTTTTTTGTCAATAGTTTTAGTCTTCGTTGTCGTGTGATGTATTAAATAGCGATGATGTGACTCTGCTTACTGCATTTTTTTTTAATGCGCTGACAATGACATGTAGTGCCACATCACCCCCGATGTGCTTTCTCACTACCCATGTGGTAAAAACAAAGGGCTAAAGAAAAAAAACTTAGGTGTACGTTGTTTTTAGGCTAAAGAAAAAATCTTAGGGTATGTTTGGGAGGGAGTTTTAGGAGGGGAGTGGAGGGGAGGTCTTGAAAAATATTAGTCTATATTTGAATATATATTTGAGTTTTAAAAAAATTAAAAGAATACCATGATAGATAACAATAAAACATTTTTAATCATACTTCATTTATGTTTAGAGACATTTTATAACTTCATTAATTTAGAATTGAAAAATACGTCATCCTCTCCCTTCCCCTCCCCAAACCCCTCCCAAACACACCCTTAGGTTTTCTTTTGGGATTTAGTTTTTGTCTTTGCCACATGGGTAGGGAGAGAGCACACTAGGGTGATGTGGCACAACATGTCATTGCCACCACATTAAAAAATTTCACGTAAGTAAAGTCACGTCATCACCGTTTGACACATCACATCAGATTTACAGTAGAGACTAAACCGGTTGACGAAAAAATTGGAGGACCAAAACTAGGTAAAAAAATTTTGAGGGACTAAAGATATAATACTCAAATTTTATAAGGATCACAAACATATTTGACCCATATATAAAGATTTTTTTCCATCTTCACTTAAAACAAAATATCAATCTACTGAAAGTACAAATTTGTATAAATGCATATATATATATATATATATATATATATATATATAATTATATCAATAACATGCAATTTTTTTTACGTTGAGGCTAAAAAACAAACTAATCATTTATAAAGACAAAATATAGAAACTAATCAATATACCGACAATGATGATATTTCTTTGTCACAATTCAAACACAAAATTATCATTTATAAAAAAGAAATAAACTTATAAAAATAAAATATAAAAAAATATTTATAAAATGTTATGTTTTTGTGTCAATACTCTAAAGAAAAAAATTTATTTGTCAAACAAATACATTTATAAAGACAAGATATATAAAGTAGACTAAAAATCCACTTTTGGTCATTTATTCTTGACCAAAGTTTCAATATAGTCCTTTTTTCTTTTTTTTCCCGTTTTAGTCTTTTACCCTTCATTTATGTGTTAGTTTGGTCCTTTTTTGAGTTTTCCGTCCATTGAGTTTAACAGACGACACACTGACAGTTAACTACTAACGTGGCATCTTAAGTGTCAGATCTGAGGTGGATTTCATTAAATGATGCGTCAATTCATTTTTTAAAATCAAAAAATATAACACATAAGCATTTCATTTCAGTTTTTAAATTAAAAAAATTAAAAAAACACAAAATAGAAAATATAGATAAGCAAAAAACGAAAAACATAAAACTAAAAAATAAATTAGAAAGTTAAAATCAGGAACCCTCATCTTCATCTTCCCCACTAACTCACCCCCATTTGAGTAAGGTGAACCCTACACCAAAAACTGTCATCTTCATCTTCTTCACCACTAACTTACTTGCTTAATTAATGAAATACGAACACAAATCAATGAAATCTTTCAATTGGAACAGGGGAGGGACGGAAGTTTTGGGGATGTACGTAGGTACCCATCATTTGGTCCCTCTAATTCGCAGAGCTCTTCTCCACATGATTGTTAGTGTGGCGTAGAATGTGTTGTTCGAGCTGTGAAAAAAGATAGTTCAAACAAGGGAGGGAAGTTTTGGGGCTGTAGGTATTTCATGGCAAGATTGATGGTAGTTGGTCCCTCTATTTTGCCATTGTTGTAGATCTGGGTTTTCTGTTGAAGCACCATTTGTTTCATTTTGGTCCTCTCTGTTTTTGTTTAGTTTCAATTTGGTCCCTTTAGTTTTTTTTTTTAATTTTCAATTCCGAGTTTGAAGTTTGTTTGTTTGCACAAACTAAAGATGATCCTTCTGGTTGCTCATTTTTTGACTAGGCACTCAGATCCATGGCCTCCTCGAATACGAAGACAAATAAATGTGCAGAGACACAATATGCAAATACACAACGTGCAGAGACTGAATGTGCAGATTGTGTTCAAAAAATAATTGAGATAGTTGAACTTAGGAATACTATTAAGGAGGTCCACGGAAATATTGTTGAAAATTGCATTGTACACTCTTTTTCTTGTTGTTGTTGTAGCTTGTGTAATTCTAATTGTCAAATCTGGAAATTTTATTTAATGGTGTAACCGAGAAGGGTAATTAGGTGTACAGGTTTTAGATTTGGGTAATTCTTTGTAAGGGTTTAGGAGGGTAATAGTTAAGTTGTGTTCAAGTTATATTAAGAACGTTATTTTGATATAATCCACAATTATGTATTACATTTATTTAGTCCAATTTATATATGGACTATCAATTTTCATTTACCAATCTCTACACCCGTAGGACATCTAGCTTAGTTGTGTTGTAAAAAGTAAATAACAAAGAGGGACCAAATTGAAACATTTCCAAAACATAGAGGACCAAGTTAAAACTGAATAATAAACTTAAAGGACCATTATGCAACATACCATACCAACTTAATGTTAACTTAAAGTGACCAAATATGTTCTCCACCAAGTCTATTCGCTAAATAAACTATATCCAGCTAATTAAACAACAAAAAGGGGATTAAAGCCTCACTAAACATTCAAATCCAAAAAACAACAGTTTTACACATAACTTAGTGACCAAAATAACATAAAGTAACACATAACATTATAAACCCAACTCATTCACTGCCTCTTCCATGTTTGAAGTTTAGGCCTAAATTTTTTTCTTTGAACAGTAGCAGTAGCTCCAGTAGAAGATGCATTGGTGGATTTAGCTATGTTTGATGAAGATGCATCAGCTCCAATAGCTTGGGGTGCATTTTGGGTTGGTATAGTTTGGGCTAGGCCTGTAGCTTGAGGTGCAGTTTGGGTTGGGCCAGTAAGTGGTGGTGCAGTCTGTGATTGGGAAATAATTTGAGTTAGTACACTTTGAGGTCGCGTAACACTTTGGGCTTGTGCGGTTTGGGGTGGTGTAACAATTTGGGCTTGTGCAGTTGGGGATGGGGTATTTTGGTCAGTTTGTGATGGGACTGTTTGGGCTTGGGATTGGGCTTTGGTGGATGCAGTTGGACCACTTTGGCATCTTCTTTTGTTGTGCCCAGGCTGCTTGCATTTACTGCACCTACTAACCCTTCCCTTTCTAGTTACATTTTCAGATTGTGTTTTCTTTTCATCTCCATCTTTGTTCCTTGTCGTCTTTAGTTTATCTGTAAAACATTACAAAAAATAAAGACATTAAGGAGCATGAATATCGTAAATATCAATAACAAATATCAACGTCAAATAATAAACACATTAAGGAGCATATTTTAAGATTTTATATACCCAAAACCATATCAAAAAGTTTTTCATTTCTTTTGAAAAATGGAAAAGAACTCTAAGTTTATGTCAGATATGGGACGCATGAGCCACTCACTATATATCTCCTAATCTCCACTCAATATAAGATTAGGCTTAATTGAGCGAAACTATTGCATGAAATGTTATGCATAAAACTAAAAATTTATGATATATATATGATATTTTCACATAACATGAAATTTTGATGTCTTGTAGCATGAATATGCATCAAGTAAATTGTCTTATGTCTTAAAATATATTTTAAAAGTTTCAAATTCAAAGTGCAGCAAATTCACATTTAGAGTTTCGCCTATCCTATCGAAGCTAAATTTGTATCATTTCAAGGACCATCGTCAATAGGGTTCAGATTGGTTCTACCTTCAAAGTCATCTTCCATGTCATCCTCCTCCTCTTCCCCCCATTTGAGAATATCATCAGCCAATGATGGTGCAACTCGATCACCTAAAAATGTAGAATAGATTGATCATCTTCTAAAACTACACTAGTATTAGTGATGCCAAGCAAAATAGATGATTGAGATGTAGGAAGCAAAACCTTGTATGGGATACAACTCATCCCTCTTTTTGCTATAAGCTATAGCAGCTTCCAATTCAGTATCATAAGTACCAAGCCACAAACGTGCTCCATTAGTTGGATCTCGAATCTCGCTTGAAAATTTCCCCCATGGTCTACAACGAACACCTATGTAAATGCTCGATGATTTGCGAGGTTTTCGATTATCTTTTCTGACATAAAGCTTGTAAGAAGGTTCAGTCTCACTCTTCTCACCACTTATATCAACTTGTTTTGGAAGTGACGATTTTGGTACCAAAATATCCTTACTGAATCCATTTGAACCAATGGATTTAAAGCCATTATTCAAAACTTCAACTTCCTCTTCACTTGAGTAATCTGTAGCATCAGGGTCCCTATATATGATTCTGATTTTTTGGAATAAATTAGAATTATCACTTTCTGTTGTAGCTGCTTCTTTTCCTTTCTTATGATTTCCCCCATCTTTTTGACCTTTTTTTGGATAGCTTGACATTTTTACCTACAACCCAAAAATCAAATCAGCAAAAGGGGATAAGCCGTCAATAAGATTTCTGAGTTTTAAAAGAGATATTAACCCAAAGTCTCACAACATCTAGTTTCCTTCACCCTAATAATAATAATAATAATAATAATAATAATAATAATAATAATAATAATAATAATAATAATAATAATAATAATAATAATAATAATAATAATAATAATAATATTTCTTTTGGCAAAGAGAAAGAAAAGAGGATCCTTTAAAATTTTCTGATGCAAAGCCTTTGTAAATCACCCTAATAATAATAAGAGCATTGCTATATGCCTCAAAGAAAAATTGTCCCAAAAACTTACCTCCCAATATATGTACCACTGAGAAGGTTTAATTATTATTTCCAGAATGATCTTTTGATTAAAACATACATATACATAACAATATGCAATATCACATACGTACCTCAAAATCAAAAATAAATAATAAATCCAATAAAACCACATTAGCGCAATTAGAAAAAACAAATAGACAGACACCCATCTAATAATAATAATAATAATAAATAAATAAAAACTCTATCAAGTTTGAACTTTTTACGTACAATCACAAATTTTTGGTAAAAAAAAGTGCAGTCACAAATTTCAATTATAGATACGTAACCTTTTTTGAAAGTTTGTGTCTAACGAATTGGCTGAACTTGCTGCATGCAAAGGTCAAAGAATGAATGGAGTTTGAATAAGTGAGAACACTGAAAGGAGACAGTGAAAAAAGACACAGATCTATATGCTTTCAGAACCAAACCACAACATATGATATATTTCTGCTGGTTCACTCAATCGTCTCGAAAAAAGTTAACAGCAAACATGAAAAACAAAAATAAAAGCCAGTTCATTAGAGATATCAAACAACGAAAAGTAGTCAATTGTGAACCTTACCGTAGAGTATGGTTGAATCTAATCTCTCTCTTGATATGTTGTTTGGTTTGTGCTCTTCTTGTGTTTGCACTAGGTAGGTCTTAAGTAACTCTTTGAGTAATTCACTTCATTTGGCGTTACACACATACATGAATGAGGACAGCCAATATTTGACATATAAATATAATTATAGTATATACAAATAATATTTCGTATTACCTAAAAAATTACTATATACAAATACATGCTCTTATGCAATTAATTGGGTGACTATTTTTTTATAGGCATTAATTATACTATAATTAATTGGATGACTATGTTTAATTAGAAACAGTTTTAAATACTAACTTCACTACTATATTTATTATTAAAAATTAAATGACATTTATTTCACTCAAAGAAATGAAGAATTAAATTTTTTTTAAAGCAAAAGAAAGGGATATGGAGTCCTTAAGGAAAAACCTTCTGATGCAAAATCCTCCTTAAGGAAAAAATATCGAGAAGGAAAAAGAGTACCTCATAAATTTTATTGGTAAAAAAGGAAAATAAATAGAAAGCATGAGGGACTAGACCAATACTCATGATCATAAACAACATTATATAACCAACATGGGTTGGTCCAAGTGGTAACTAGACTTGGTTCCCACCCCAAAGTCTCGAGTTCAAATCTTGGGTGTGGTAAAAACTCTGTTGGGAGGGGAGAACCACACAGGCCGGCAAAGCCGGGTACTCATGGCCAGCCAGGTTCCCCGGCGTAGATCACCGGCAAAGCCGGTGGAAACTACGCACCAATGACATGGTAACAAAAAAAAAGTAAACAACATTATAACCCAAAAGGAAATAAAAATAATCCTATAAAGGTATGCAAAAATATCACTATAATGACTCTCGTCCCATGTTGGCACCAATAATTAATAAAAAAACTATTAAAAAAAGAAAAATAATGTCCATTTTTCAAATTTCAAATATGTTTTAGCATACTAAGTGTTGGGTTACAGACGAGCAACAAAGGTTGATCCGAGTGATAACTGACTTTGGATCTTACCTCAACGTCTCGAGTTTGAATCCTCGGTGTGAGAAAAAGTCTATTGGGAGGGAAGAACCACACAGACCGGCAAAGCCAGGTACCGTGGCCAATCAGGTTTCCTGGCGTTAGTCACCAGCAAAAGTTGATGAATATTATGCACCAATAATACGATAACAAAAAAAATACTAAGTGTTGGCTTTCTTATGTATACTTTTATTTTTATTTTTGCATTATTTGTGGTGTGTAATAAAAAACTTATACCACATTTGTTTCTAAAACCTTAAAGTAATAGTTAATAGATAGGCTTAATTACAGTTTTGGTCCCCCTATTATGACCAACTCACGGTTTTGGTCTCCAAAGTTTTAATTTGACGATTTTGATCCCCCTATTTTCCCAATTTGTAAAATCAAGGTCCCCCTCTTAATTTGGTCAAAATTAAAACTGACTTTGACCAAAAATCCTACGTGGCAGTCCACGTAGACTGCCACGTAGGCACTGTTCATCTCTCTCTCTCAGCACTGTTCTCTCATCTCTCTCACAGCCCCCTCCCCTCCCCCCACCGTAACCCCTCCCCTCCCCCCTTCGCACCTCCCCTCCCCCCTTCGCACCTCGCCTCCCCCCTTCGAACCTCCCCTTCCCCTTCGCCCCTCCCCTTCCCCTTCGCATGATCTGTCTCTCTCTCTCTCTCTCTCCTTTCTCTCTCACCGTCACCACCCACAGCCACCACCCACCTAGTTTTCCTTTCCCTCCTCTGCGACTCCGTGAACCCCTACCCGATCTGGATCTGAACGGCGAACGACAAGAGAGGGAGAGCGACGAGAGAGAAAGGAGAGAGAGAGAGAGAGAGAGAGAGAGAGAGAGAGAGAGAGAGAGAGAGAGAGAGCGACGAGAGAGAGAGAGAGAGAGCGACGAGAGAGGGAGAGCGGCGAGAGAGAGAACGGCGAGAGAGGGGGAGGGGAGAGCGAACCAGAGAGGGGGGAGAGATGCGAAGGGGAAGGGGAGGTGCGAAGGGGGAAGGGGAGGTGCGAAGGGGGGAGGGGGAGGTGCGAAGGGGGGAGGGGGAGGGGAGGGGTCACAGTGGGGGGAGGGGAGGGGTTACGGTGGGGGGAGGGGCTGTGAGAGAGAGAGAGGAGAGAACAGTGCTGAGAGAGAGAGAGAGAGATGAACAGTGCCTACGTGGCAGTCTCGTGGACTGCCACGTAGGATTTTTGGTCAAAGTCAGTTTTAATTTTGACCAAATTAAGAGGGGGACCTTGATTTTACAAATTGGGAAAATAGGGGGATCAAAATCGTCAAATTAAAACCTTGGGGACCAAAATCGTGAGTTGGTCATAATAGGGGGACCAAAACTGTAATTAAGCCTAATAGATATAACCTCTTATATGTTTTTTATTTTGTTCATTATTAGGTGGTGTGTGACTATACACTTGGATACTCAACGGTAACGTTTTAATTTATACTTTTTTATAGATACTAATGGTGCGTTTGATTTTCGAAAAGGCAATAGACTAAACTAGATAACTCTGGCTGTACCCTGTTTGATTTGAAAAATGTTATTGGTACCAGACAAAAGTGGGGGCAAGGAACTGGATAAAAATTCAAATCCATGTCCCTCCCAAAACCATTGTACAATTTTTTGTCCCACAGTACAACTTTCTAATCACCCAAAAAAGTACCAAAATATTATTTTTATTTCCTTTTCTATAATTTTTTCTCTCTCTTTCTCTCCTCTATTCTCTCTCTATCTCTCTCCTATCTCATTATTCTCTCTCCCTCTCTCTCCTTCTCTCATCTCACTTCTCTTATATCTTCTCATCTACGGCCTCTCTCCCTCATCTCTCTCTCTCCCTCTCTACCTCTCTCCTCTCATCTCTCTTATATATTCTCATGTCAAGACCTAACCCCTTACCCCCCCCCCTCCCTTATGCCTCTCTTTCTCTCTCTTTCTCTCTCCTTCTCTCTCTTTTATCTTTTCCTTCACACATTTTTCTTTATAGTTTCTTAATTATAATATAGTATATGTTATATAAAATCGTTATAAATATTAGAAACGAAACTATAGTAAATTTTACATTTTTTTGCTTGTGCTGTCTATTGTTCACCAAATAGTATGCGAGATCTAGTACTGTCATGTCCAGTATTGTACTGTTCAGTCTAGTACTTACATATATGTTTGCAAATCAAACGGAGTCTTGGATACACTTGCCATAAAATTGCTAATAATTTTTTTAGTTAATTTTCAGAACTAAAACAAGAGAAGAGACATTGTTATACCAAAGTCATTGAGTCTCAAGATCAACGAATCCAAATCTTCTCTTCTTAGTATGTCTATGAGAGTTTTCTTCATCAAAATTGACTAGCTAAACATTTTTCAAATCTCTGCTTCTTACTCCTGGGACCAACAATACTAACACCTACAAAACAATTCTTCTCAATATGATATTTTACGTTAATTAATTTTGACTTATAAATTTCCTGTATATATTATATTCCTCTTTTGATAGATATTAAATAAATAAATAAATGTTTTTTTAGTTTTAAAGTATTTATGAAGACTGAGAAATATATATAATATATATATATATATATATATATTTCACATTACCTTGTTAATGCATTAAACTTAAAATTCTTCCTATTAGTACTCAACGTATTTTAGTATATATTCTCTCATTTAATATATAAATACTGTTTGTTTTTAAGTTAATATATTTTTATAGAAAATACTGTTGTTAAATTTGTCATTTATTTCCTATTAAAAAAAGTTTATTATATATTTCCATTCAAAAAAATTGCCATATGTTTAAAGTGACTAGTGATAATATTGATTGTGGATAGACAGTGAAGGTGATCTGAGATAATATATACTAAAATACGTCTCTCGATATTAAAATAATTAATTTCTTAGTATGCCCTGTGATTACTATATTGTCTGATCTTCCACAACATAAACGAAACTTGATACTGTGAAAGTGTTGTTTGTGAAGGATTCTGACTAGGAATATCCGGTATTTAAGTGTTTCCATTGTGACCCTCATCTCTTTCATGAGAACCTATTTGGTGCACGGTTTACAGTCTCCATATATACAAATGCAATGTCAAATTTTTCATGTGCTGTAAAGTTTGACATAGATAAATTTCATGGAAGAATCAATTTTGACTTGTTGAAAATACAAGACAAGGATGTGTTAATTGATACAATTGGGATAACACGTTGTTTACCGTGAATTTTGATAAACAACCGCTGGTTTAGAATTTATTACTTGCAAGATCAACCAGTAAATCTTAGGACATTTGTGCTATAGTTTTCCAGAAAAAGTTATGAATGTTCTTGATGTTATTTGTAATAACTGACAATTTTAAAGTGGTTGAAACTGTCGAATTGCTTTACTTTGAATTCGATCAAGTGCAGAAAACAAGTAGATTGCAGAAATATTTAAGGAAACATAACTAGATTACGTTGAAATAAAAGGAATTGGTACACAATATCATACATCTGGTTTCTGTAACTCATGTTTCTCTGTAACTTGGAATTATGAGCGTGAGAAATATGTATGAGAGTTTGTGACCCCTTTTCTCTATGAGAAACCACTATATTTACTATGGAGAAACTGTAACTGCCTACAACGGCTATATCTATAACTGTACAAAGGAATTTAAAAACAACAACTGCCGTATCCTTCGACGGCGTAACTGCTACGTTCTTCGACAACAATTGTCGTATCCTTCGACGGCGTAACTGCGACGTTCTTCGACAATGCTGCTTTAGCCCTAATCTGCTTTATTCCCCTTTCTGTCGAAGTATTGCCTTCAAGCCCTCAATTTCACCGTCTTTGTGAAGTAGTCGAAAGTCAAAGATCACACCAATTTGTTTTACCATCCCAATGTCGAAAATCAACATTTCTATTTTAAAGTGACAAGTCAAACCTCACTGACTGCATTTAATTGAGCCTGTCGAAAATGTAGGCTAACAAATTGCCCCCCAAAAATGTCATTTTCGACTGAGGTTTAAACGAAGGTAGAAAATTGACGTTTTTGAATTGTCTTTCGACAACCTTATGTCAAGCACTCTAACGTCATCAACGTCATTCTTCAGCGTTGAAGAGACGTTTTCTTTCTCATCATGTTAGCACTTGAGTGCGCTGTCATATTAATGGCCACATTTTGCTTTGGAAACTGCCACACTCCATCACTTCCATCACTTTGGTAACTGCTACACACGTTCCCCCAAGTAACTGCCATCATTGCTCTTCCCTTTTTGTAGCGCGTATAACAAGTATAAATAGGACTTTTCTTTTTCCATCCTCCCTTTTACCTTCTTTCGATTTCCTGAAATCTCTTTTCTCTCAAAACCCTTCTTCTTCTCCACGAGTACGATTCTTATACGCAGAACACGCCATTAACGCACAAGAGAAGCTTTTCAGTTACTGCGTTTTCTTCAATGGCTTCGAAATTTACTTCTTCCAAGTCTCGAGCTTCTGAAAATCCCATTTCTCCAAAATACGTATCAGAGCCAGATTACAGCGATGAGCAAGCTCAAATATGGAAGTCTCAGGTACTCATTCCCTCTTCTCCACCTAATAAGTACGCTTTCCTTGGTCCACTTCCTGAGTTGGAAACTGATTCTGAAAACTCCAAGAAATTTTCCCTGGTTACCATAAGTTTAAACCCAGGATCGTTACTAAAGGCCCATATGTCGTGAGCTTCATGAACAGTCCCAATAGAGTCTTTAGGTCTTCTCCACCTACCGAAAATGAATCTTACCTCACTTGGCTCGACAAAATTAAGTCTAAGAAAGCTGAAACCTGGAAAAAATTAGGCATTTTCGAACTAATTCAATTGTCGAAATATGGGCCAAAATATCAGAGCCCAATGCTCGTTGCTGCACTCCATTTTTGGGAGTTAACCACTAATAGTCTTCACCTTAAGTGTGGTATGCTTACTCCTACTCTCTTGGATGTAGCTGCTATCACTGGTCTAAAACCCACAGGTGATGTTTTTAATCCCAATAGCACTGGCACTAAGTACCAATTCGACTTCAAACGTGCCACTTTCAATGGGTACATCGAAAACCATCATGTCACTGATAGTGTCGAAGTCTCTGATGAAGAACATATTGCTTTTCTCACCTTATGGCTTTCCTTCTTTGTCTTCTGTTCTTCGTCACTCCAAGTGGCTAAGATGTACATCAACTTGGCCATCCAAATTCATGAAGGTCGAAACATCTGTCTTGGCAAATTGATCTGAGGAAACCTTTATGAGTCTCTAGGACAAAGCTCTGTCAATTTAAAGACACTTGCACCCAATGGCAAATTCCTAGTTTCAGGACCCATTTGGCTATTTCAATGGTGGCTTATCGCCACATTTGAGTCGAAACTTGACTATTTCGTTCCTGAAGATCTTACATAGAAGGATCAAAGGAATAAGGCTAGCACTCTTAAGGCCTAGGGAAATAGGGCAAACCACAGAGCAACTATTTTCAACAGCCTTCGACATGCTCCTGAATTGCACTGCCTTTGTCCTTTCGATGGCACCTTTCGCTGTTAGAACTTATGGACCAGATTGGTTTCTTAAGGAATTTCCTGCTGCTTCCCCTGAAGACAAACAAGAAACTAACCAGATATGGCAAGCATTCTTAACCCCCAATTACCTGTCAACAAGAATTAACTCTAGCAGATCCAAATCTTCCTTTGTAACAGAAGCATATCAACCAAACCTAGTTGCAAGGCAATTTGGGCTATGTCAACTTCGACCTAGGCCTTTGCACAAGTCGAAGAAAGATTAGAGGCATCCTGATAATGAGAAAGACTTTTGGCATCGTCTTGACAATGCCATTAAAGAAGCCCCTACCTTCGACCCCATTGAATTCGAACAATGCTTTGCTTACACTAAGCATTTCTCCAAGTGGTGGAGGGAATATTACAAATCTAGGTCTGCTGATGTCGAAGAGTCTAACTTGCTTCAAGAATTAATATCTGCTTTTCCTTCTGCGCAGAATAAAAAGGAAAAATCTCAAGGTACGCACATCCAAGAAATTTAAGCCTTCCAAAATTACTTCGAAATAATATATGATCCTAATAAACTTGGTCGAACTGTTTTTGAAGCCGCTAGAATTTTAAAGCAAAATATTATTGCAAAGCTTCCAACATTGTCTATTCCATCTTATGTGTTGGACAAATATACTTTTGCTCTAAAAAATAATAAAGTCAAATTTCCACCTTTGCCAACTAGCAAATTAGCTTTGGCATTTCGACCACCAATGCCTCAATGGTTCTTGTGTGGTTCGACCATGGCAATATATGATTTTCTCTCATCTCAAAAAACGGCTAAAAAAGTAGTTCCGACAAAGCATAACATACACACGTATGAGGGTCATCTTCATTTGGACAATCAGCATGTTCGAGTTACATCTCCCATGGCAACAGGTGATGTATAAACTCTTAGAAAAATTTAGTTTCTCTTTATGTATGATCTCACTCACACATTTGTCAAATGCTTGTAGTTGTACCTATAGCATCTGCTTCGACAGATGACACAACAGCATCCAAAGTGAAGAAGGTAGTGAAGAAGAAAAGTGAAGCCACTGTGTCGAAGAAGAAAAGTGATACAACTTCGACAAAGCAAAGCAAACCCCCAAAACCAGAGAAACAAGAGGTAAGTATTTTTACTTTTCTCTGTGTTTTAATATTAGGCTTGACATGTAATAGTTTCATTCTTCGCAGAGTCGAAAAAGATCAAGCAGTTCCATTGCTGGTACTACCCCCAAGAAGTCAAAGAAAACTTCTGCAATCGAATTGAGTGATGACTCAGAGGTCAAAATCGTTAACCTCCACTTTGCTTTTCAGCACTTGTGTTTTTTTTTATTTATACTAACATATTTTTTCGAATATGCAGTCTGATGAATCACCAGATGCTCTGAATCAATCATCTGTTGCTGGTGAGGCTCAAGCTGAGAAAGAGAGAAGAACAAAGCATGTTCAGGATAGCACTCCCTTTCCACAGAAAACTGTCGAAAAATCACGCCAGACCATAGAGAAGGCTTCGACTGTTCCAAAGAAAAAACCCGAAGGAGAGCCAGAAAACCTCAAAGAAACCTAAGAGTGCCCACTCTCGTGTCAAAGACAGCATACCAAAGGTAATTGATCGATCCTAATTCCCTCTTTAAAAGTTTCATTCATTTATGGTAGAAGCTCACTAAATGTTTACTAACAGAAGTAAGAACCTATTACCCAAGTGAAGCAAACAACGCCCACTTCCACTCTTTCTCCGTAGAAGGGAAATGAGGTCGAAAAGAATGCCGTAGAAGAGGAAGCTGTGCAAGATAACCCTCCCATTGTCACCAAGGACACACCAATGGTCGAAGAAACAAATCCCAACATTGGCACCAACGAAGCTGAAAAGGAAGTTTCTGACCATGTCCAAGAAAGTGAAGGTCATCATATGGATATTGACGAAGACCGAATTGCCGGCAATGTCGAAGGAACCTTGACCCCATCTCCACACTTGGATGAAGAGGAAACAGAAGGGCAAAAACAACAAGTAGATGTCGAAGTGAGCGAGGATGACGACGACAACAATAATGGTGAAGAGGAAGGGGAGGAAGAGGAAGATCTATCTGAACACGAAGATGAATCTGCAAAGGACGATAGCCCTCCAAGAATTGTGCTTTCAATAGGCATCAGCTTGAGCCACCAAGAATTGTCAGAGTTAAAGAGCAAGAATCCTCTTAAGGCTCTCAAGCTATTGATGAGTGGTAGGTCTTCGACTGAGAGTAAGCAAAGCACTTCGACTGCTTCTGGCGGTGGCCACTCTGAGAGTTCACAAGAAAACCTAGTCAAGGAACTTCAAACAATGCTCTTTGAAGTGGACCTATTTAAAGCTATTGAGGAAGATCACATGATCACATTCAAGATCAAGGCCTTAATTAACAAGCTCAACACTCCTGCCACCAGCAAATCTCTCATAGGTTTCATTGTTGAATTTGAACCTCTTTTGGAAACAATTTCCAAAGAGATCAAGAGGAAAAAAGAGATTGCTGCAAATAAAGAGCTCGAGGAGGAACTCCAAAAGGAAGAGTGGGCTGCTGTCGAAGCTTCAAATACCAAGATTTCTGAATTGCAAGCTCAAGCAGATCAAGACTCCAAAGCCATAGCAGAGTGTGATGCTGCCATTGCCTAATATCAAGAAAAAATCAAGGCTTTGCAGCAAAAGAAGGCTTCGATTCAGAAGAAGAAAAACTCCATCAACGAAGAAGCAGCTGCAGCAATTGAGCATTTTGAGAAATTCACTCAACATGAAGGTCGAATCCAAAAGCTCGTCGAAAGTGAAGACCCCATTGCTACAAGATTGGAGCATTCCAGGAGTGTCTTACTAAGAATGAAGATGGATCTTACACAAAAATGAATCTTGTACATTGGCTTTTTAGCTCTTTTTTATCTTGGTTCTTGTAGTTTCGACAATGTATTCGACAATGTATTCTGGCACCAATGCCATGTTTGGTTTAACTTCACTGTTTTACTCTTGCGCTATTTTGACTTCTTGCAACATGGGTTTATATTTCTTTAAATACTTGCCATTTATTCGCAAAATTCGACTATCAGCGCCTAATTCCTCGACTTCATAGGCACCATTAGAAAAAACCTGCGTAATTCGAAATGGTCCTTCCCAGTTTGGTGACCATTTGCCTAAGACTCTATCTTTTTTATCCATAGGCAAAACGACTTTCCACACTAAGTCTCCCAAGGCAAACGTTTTTAACTTAACCCTTCTATTGTAGGCTTTGGCTATTCTCTGTTTTTACCTTGTAAGGACATCTAATGCAGCTAATCTTTCTTCATCTAAATCAATTAATTCATCTAACATCATATTCCAATAATGATCTGATGAAATCTCATATTGCCTTTGAATCTTAGCTGATTGTAGATGAATTTCAACTGGCAACACTACATCATGCCCAAACGTAAGTCTAAATGGAGTAGCATTAATAGACTCTCTAGGGGAATTTCGACAAGCCCATAAAACTTGGTCAAGAGTCTTGTGCCAATTTCTTGGTTTTTGTCCAATATGTTTTTTTATCAAGTTAATGATGATTTTATTGGCTGCTTCCACTTGACCATTGGCTTGTGCATAATATGGTGTCGAATTTAATAACTTAAAACCTGTTTCAGTGGCAAATTCCAAAATCCTTCGACCTGTAAACACTGAGCCTTGATCTGTGGTAATGGTTTCTGGAATCCCAAACCTATATAGCATATGGTTTTGAATAAAATTCATAACTGCCTCTTGCTCAACATTGGCTAAGGGAATAGCTTCGACCCACTTGGTAAAGTAATCTATGCCTACTAATATATAACGGTGGCCTTTCGACGAAGTTGGTTTAACCTCACCAATTATGTCTAAAGCCCAACCTCTGAATGGCCAGGGTTTAATTATTGAATGCAATTCATTTGCGGGCACATGTTGAACTCCTGCGTGCCTTTGGCATTCTTGACAACCCTTAGCAAACTCTATACAGTCTTTCAACATAGTTGGCCAATACATACCTTGTCGAAACAAGAGTCATTTCATCTTGTGACCTGCTTGATGTGAGCCACAAACACCACTATGAGTATTGGATATTGCCAAATAAGCTTTGTTTTCACTTAGGCATTTAAGCAAAACTCCTTCAGGAGTCTTTTTGAACAATTCATTTCCAACAATCATGTAGCTTAAGGCTCTATACTTGATTTTTCGACTAGTTGCTCCTGTTGGATTTTTCAAGTATTCGACAATTGATTTTCGCCAATCATCATTCGACATATTGTCAATGGCAAAAATTTCAAAATTTTCAATTTCAGTTGGAGGTGACACCACTTCTGACTTGTCTGCCCCCCCCCCCCCCCAAGTTTTGGCATTGACAATTGTGTGTTGGAACTATCTGTCGAAAAGAGCTTCTCTTTTATTTCTATCAACTCTTGCAATTTTTCTTTAGAAACTCTGTATCCTGAAGCAATTTGTGCCAACTCATTTGCTTCTTGGTTATCAATTCTAGGCACATGTTTAATGTCAACATGAGTGAAACGTTTTAACATTGCATTGGCAGTAATAAAGTACTTTATTAAGTGTTCTTTGATGCACTTGTACTCTTTTGTTAATTGTTTCACAACTAGTTCAGAGTCACCTCTGATTTCGACGGCTATTGCCCCCAACTCTAGCAGCATTTCAAGTCCTGCTATCAAGGCTTCATATTCAGCCTCATTATTGGAGCAATTTCCTTCGATTTTAAACTTAAATTTTGTTGGTAGCTTTGTTGGAGATATTATGAGTACTCCAATTCCTGTACCATTTTTATGGCTTGACCCATCGAAGTACAACTTCCAGGGTTTAACATCCACAAATCTTAACGTTGCTTCGACCAAAGAGTGGTCCACAATGAAGTCAGCAACAACCTGGCCTTTAACAGCTTTCAAAGGCTGGTATGTGAGTGAATATTCAGATAAGGCTAAAGCCCATTTTCCAATTCGACTATGTAAAATTGGTTTTGACAGCATATGTTTAATTATATCATAATGCGAATAAACATACACATCAACGTGCTTTATGTATTGCTTCAATTTTGTGCATGAAAAATACAAACATAGGCATAATTTCTCAATTGGATGATATCTCGTTTCTGCATCATTCAATAGTCTGCTAAGATAATAAATGGCTCTTTCGACACCATTTTCATCCTCTTGTGCTAACATACTGCCTATTGTCATTTCTGACGCTGCTATGTACAATTTTATTACCCTATTCCTAATAGGGGGAAGCAACATAGGTGGTTTAATCAAGTAGGACTTGATCTCGTCGAAGGCTTTCTGGTGTTCTGGATCCCATCTGAACACATCCTCCTTTTTCAGTCGAAGCAATGGCGAAAAAACTTGTGTCATGCCACTTAGGTTTGGAATAAACCTTCTTAGAAAGTTAATTTTTCCTAGTAAAGACTGTAACTCTTTCTTTGTCGAAGGGGCCTTCGTTTCCAATATCGCTTTCGTCTTGTTTTGATGGATCTCAATGCCTTTTTTGTGCACAACAAAACCCAAGAAATCACCTGCACGAACACAAAAAGCACATTTGATTGGATTCATTTTCAATCCATATTTTCTCATTCTTTCGAATGATTGTCGAAGGTGGTCTAAATGACCACTTTCTGTTGAAGACTTAACAACAATGTCGTCTATGTATACTTGCATAAAATCTTCTATAAAATCATGAAACATATAATTCATTTCCCTTTGGTATGTTGCACCAGCATTTTTTAGGCCAAAAGGCATTACTACCCATTCATAAACGCCTAAAGCCCCAGGACAGCGAAATGCTGTTTTCGACACATCTTCTTCAGCAATATAGATTTGATTATAACTTGAGTACCCATCAAGCATACTTAGATAATCAAACTAATCAAACCCTGCTGCTGAGTCGACCAACATTTTTGCCACTGGCATGGGATATTCATCCTTTTGCGTAGCAATGTTTAAGTCCCTAAAGTCTATCCTGACTCTAAGAGTGCCATTTTTCTTATCTACAGGAACTATATTGGCTAACCAATCAACATACCTTGCAGTTTTGATGAACCTGCTCCTGAGTAGCCTTTCGATCTCTTCCTTGATCTTCGATAAGATTTGTGGTGCAAACCTTCCTGGTGTTTGTTTCACAGGTTTCTTATCTGGTCGAATTGGCAGCTTCAATTCCACTACTTCTCGACTCAGACCAGGCATTTCATTATAGTCCCATGCGAAGCAATCTTTGTACTCCTTCAAGAGCTCTATTGTTCAATCTCTCAAACTTTTGTCGATTTTAGCACTAATAAACGTTGGCCTCTTTATAGATCCATCTCCCAAGTCAATTTCTTCCTAGGGATCTTGTGCTTGAATTCTCTTAGTCGAACCCATTGGATCTTTTTCAAATCCTAAAGGCTTGTCATCATAGATACAGTCTAGCCTTTGGTCCTCGACCATATTTTCTTTATCAACATGTCTAATGGTTTCACCTACCATTTTTTGTTGCATCTCGGCTTCTAAAGCCGCATTTTGCTTGTTTTCGGCCACATAGGCCGCAATCCTTTCCCATGCACTGGGTTGAGACATTACTAATTATTTAGGGTTCATCCCACCCAGTAGGTTTGATGTAACCTTTTGGGTAGCTTGTTTCACCAATTACCTCCCTTTCCCAAATAAATCCATGAGTAGGGTGAAGGTCTAGTGAAGCATAAACATTAGGGGTACATAGGCACCGTCAGAAGGTGTATATGGCGCAATGTTTGCCAATTGCTTATCGAAGGTCTTCTTTGTGATGTGATCTACTTCTGCTAAAAAATAGCTTTGATCACCTTCCACATTTTCGACCAGTCCATCTTCTCTCCAAATGGAGATTCTTTGGTGTAAAGTCGAAGGGACTGCTCCTACTCCATGTATCCATTCCCTGCCAAGCAACAAGTTGGAATTTTCCTTGGTTGGAATAACCATGAACAATGTTAACCTCTTAACGCTGCCAACAACAAGTTCAACCTCAATTGCTCCAAGTGAATAACCAGATTTGCCTTCGTAGTTAGTGAGCACTACATTGTGTGGCCTTAAATCTGTGTCAGACTTGCCAATCTTTGTGAGCATACATTGGGGCATTAAGTTAACTGCACACCTCCATCGACTAGCACCTTGTTGACACCCACATTGTTGACCTTAGCTTGAATGAATAATGGTGTAAGGTGGTATTTCATCCCCCCCATCTGGCATTTCAAAGACAGCTCTCTGCTCTTCAATGCAGCCATTGTTCAGAACATAGTAGCATATTGGCTTATGTTTAGCCATATCTTCATCGAAGTCTTCTTCGACTTCGTTTACCTCTGAAACCACGTCGAACTGAATTAGGAGAATGGAGACTACGTTGCATATCACGTCGAAGTCAGGTTCTGAATCAGTGAAACCAGAACCCATTTCCTCATCAAAATTGAGGCCTTCTTTTGGATCAAGGCCTTCCTTAATAACCGACAGTGGAGGACATATTCTCTCCGTTGCAGGCTTCACGGGAATTTCGACAAAAGAGGCTACTTGCTTACCCTTGCTTTTGTTGGAATTCTCACCCTTTCCTGCAGCAGTAGCAGCGGCTTTCTTTTGGCGTTGATACCTACGCCATTGTGTTCTTGTCATCGGATTCTTTCCCTTGTAGTTATTGTTGTAGGCATACTTATTCGACCCAGTTGCCTTACTCTGTTTTGCAGTGCTTGTACTTCCTTTGACCGTAGTTGAATGATGACCTGTGTCTTTGCCACCAGAATACACCCACTTCTCGACAGGTGACTTAGTTGGCACAAAGGTCTTGATTTGCGCCTTAACCTCTTAACGCTGCACCTTGGACACAGCATAACCTCAGTGTTGGTAATTATGCAACGGTTAAGGAAGTCGACCAGTTCTTCTTCAGCCTCGGGGTAAACCACTTGCATTTTCTCGTTGTACTGGTCCTCAGTGACCATTTCGACGTTGTGCATTGAACGTTCAATTGTTCCTTTCTTGTCAACATCTGCAGCAGTAAACTCAGTAGCTTCCACCACATTGATTTCGACGGGTTTAGCATACATAGCATCTGCTACTGGCAGAAGATCAATGTCGATCTTCATCGGAGGCTTAGACCTGTCTCCAAATTTCAGTCTTCCTTCATTCAGTGCTTTTTGGACCAAATCCCTGAAAAGAACACAACGAGATGTATTATGGCCTAAAAAGTTATGATACTAATTGCAATAACCTCTTTTCTTTTGTTGCTCTAATGGTGGTATCTTGAGGCCCTTAGGCACTATAATTTGACCATCATTAACTAAAAGATCAAATATTTGATCACATTTATTAACATCAAATGTATACGTTTTTGCAACAAATCTATCATTTTTAGGTTCGACAGGATTTTTCCCATCTGAAGGCTTCAATAATTTACAAGTATAAGGAGGTCCAGGTTTTAGTTCAGCCATACTGACCTCTTCTTCGACATCCTCGTAAGAGACATCAAATTCTTGGTCGCTGTCATTAGTTTCAACGTATGAAACCTTTTCTTTTTTATTAAACCTACTGGTTCTAGCCTTTTCAGCTTTTAGCCTTTCGACTTGTCGAACCCTATCAGCCAATTGGGCCATATCTCTTAAGTGTGATGTGTCTAACTTCTTTCTGATAGAATAGTCGAGGCCACCAGCAGCCATTTCGACTAACTCATGTTCAGGCACCTGTGTAAAGCACCTTGCCTTGAGAAGTCTGAATCTATTGAGATAGTCATCAATAGACTCTGCCACTTGGTGTCGAATGCTAGCCAATTCTTTAAGACTAATCTTCGACTGGCCCATGTAGAACTGTTCATGAAATGCTTTCTCTAATTGCCCCCAGTTAAATATGGAATGTGGGGGTAAAGTTGTAAACCAAGTGAAAGAATTTTTTGTAAGGGAATTTGTGAAGTATTTCAACCTCAAATTCTCATTATGTGCTATGTCACCAGCCTCAGTTAAATAACGGGCAACGCGTTCAACAGTGGATTCTCTAGTTTCCCCTGCGAATTTTGTGAACTTGGGAATTTTCCAACCTCTAGGCAGCTCAGTTTGCAACACATAATCTGACAAGGGTGAAACAAAATTAGGCCTATGCAGGCCCAAATTGAGGCCATTCTGGGCTAAAATGGTTTCGACGAGATTAGCCAAGTTATTTTGGAGTCCAAAATTGTTTTGTTGAACTTGTCTAACCACTTCATCAGCATTCTGGCCTCTGTTGACCAACACAGCCTCAGGGTTTACTTCGACTTCCCTTCTTAGAGGTGGTTCGACAGCAATTTGCTCTCCTTGACCCACAAGGTTTTCGACAGGCCTTATATTTTGAATTTGAGGCACTTGCTGGTTTTTCAATGGTGGAGTTCCAAAGAAATCTGCTATTCTCCCCAATTGATTAGCCAACATCTGGTAACTATGGTTCGTGTTTTGAATTAAGGGGTTAAACACCGTACCAATTTGTTGGGTCAGCATATTGACCATGTCATGGTTACCCTCATCCATTTGTTGCCTTAAAGCCAGCAACGATGATGTGGTTAAGGCAGGTTGAGCATTTCGACCAAAAATGCTCTCTGGTGAACCATGGAGAGGGGAAAACGCTGGGACTGCAGTGTCTGCATAAGTAGACATATTTGTTTGAAGGCCTGCCATCATGGCTGTTGGCATACCATATGGGTAACCCCTAAATTGAGAGATATTTGGAAACCTTGTATCGAAAGTATTTCCAACTAAGGGATTAGCCATTAGAGGGTTGGTCGAAGACCCTAATGTCAATGGTTGTGTTAACGCCGCTGTAGTCGACACTGTTACAGGAGCTGTTACCCCTGCTATTGCAAAGAGGGCATAGGAGCAGTTGCTCCCGTGACATTTGCAACATTAGCGTCACCCATTGACGCTTGTTCTTGTGAAGTCTGTGGATTCTGTGCATTAGACGTCGAAGCGTCGTTCGAACCAGAACGTGCCATCTCTGAAAGATGTTTTCCCCACTCCTTAAATGCATACACACAACAGATCACAAGTTTATGTTTCAAGAACCAATTCGGAAATTGTTTCAAATGATTCTGAAACTTAGCACAAAGGGTCCCACTGGGCGTGCTAATATGTTTACCGTGAATTTTGGTAAACAACCGCTGGTTTAGAATTTATTACTTGCAAGATCAACCAGTAAATCTTAGGACATTTGTGCTATAGTTTTCCAGAAAAAGTTATGAATGTTCTTGATGTTATTTGTAATAACTGACAATTTTAAAGTGGTTGAAACTGTCGAATTGCTTTACTTTGAATTCGATCAAGTGCAGAAAACAAGTAGATTGCAGAAATATTTAAGGAAACATAACTAGATTACGTTGAAATAAAAGGAATTGGTACACAATATCATACATCTGGTTTCTGTAACTCATGTTTCTCTATAACTTGGAATTCTGAGCGTGAGAAATATGTATGAGAGTTTGTCACCCATTTTCTCTATGAGAAACCACTATATATACTATGGAGAAACTGTAACTGCCTACAACGGCTATATCTATAACTGTACAAAGGAATTTAAAAACAACAACTGTCGTATCCTTCGACAGCGTAACTGCTACGTTCTTCGACAACAACTGCCGTATCCTTCGACGGCGTAACTGCTACGTTCTTCGACAATGCTGCTTTAGCTCTAATCTGCTTTATTCCCCTTTCTATCGAAGTATTGCCTTCAAGCCCTCAATTTCACCGTCTTTGTGAAGTAGTCGAAAGTCAAAGATCACCAATTTGTTTTACCATCCCAATGTCGAAAATCAACATTTCTATTTTAAAGTGACAAGTCAAACCTCACTGACTGCATTTAATTGAGCCTGTCGAAAATGTAGGCTAACACACGTACATGGCGTTAAAAGGAAACATTTCCAACATGGACAAGGAGAAATGGGAGGAACTGCATTTCAAGTGCAATTCATCTTTGTTTGGCTAAGAATGTTCTTGCGAATGTGCGGGAAATATTGTCAGCTACGGATCTTTGGAAGAAACTCGAAGGGCTATATCAGACAAAGGGGATCTCAAATCGATTGTTGTCGAAGGAGCAATTTCGTAATTTACGCATGGATGATAGTATGAAAATATATCATCATCTTAGTGCTCTCAATGGTATTGTCTCTTAATTAGAAGCTATTGGAGCGAGGACTCACGATGAAGATAAAGCATTGAGATTCCTATGGTCCATTCCATCTTACTATGGGCATTGAGATAAGTCATGGGACTCTTTTTGCAGAGTGTTATTTTGTTGGCGGCTGATATAGGACTTACCTGATTTGTTTACTTGCATATATGATGCTGAAAAACTTTGTCTCTTGTCTACAGGTGGTTTCTGTGGGCGTTCCTTACCTTGGTTGGTGGGAGCTTGTTTGGTTGGATGATGTTTCCTTCCAACCACCAGGTTCCATGGGCCCATTTGTAACTCAGACGGGTCATGTTCGTTACGGTTTGTCATTGACTTGTTCTAATCAGCAATGTCGAGTATGGTATAGCTTCGGTTTCATGGGAGGTTCCACCAGTCGCAGGGACACTAACATGCATATCTGTTAAAGAAGTGATGCAAATTTCTAGATTTCTCTATTGAAGTCTAGATCAAAGATATTCTAGAAATTACCATTACATGTACTAAGTAAAAGAATCTAGAATATTCTATGTAAATATCAAAAGAGAAAAACCTAGAAGCTACAAGTACAAGATAAATCTAGAATATATTAGAGATGTTAATCATGTAGAATTATCTAGAACCATCCTCAAGCACCTATAAATGGGCAACCTTGGGAGCATTTGTAATCAAGTCATTTGTGACCAATTTGAGAGCAATACAACTATTCCTTTGCTCCAAACATCACACTACTAATTAACTACTATCATCTTCCAACTATCAACTAAAGCCTTCTCTACTATTCAACTATTTACTAAACTAGCATTACTACCTCAAATATTAACAGTGGTACCAGAGCTACGTTCGGTCATATACTGGGCGTAGATAAACTATCCAACTACCAATTAAAAATCACTACCCTCACTCTACACTACTTCCATATTTTTTCTTAGTCAATGGCTAACAACACCCAATCATCATCTAATATCCAAGTCCCTCCTTTTTCCGGTGAAAACTATGATTTTTGGAGCATTAAAATGAAGACATTTTTTTGCTCCCAAGATCTATGGGAAGTTGTGGAAGAAGGATTTACTACTCCCGCAGATACTTCAACTCTTACTGCAGCTCAAAGGAAAGAGTTGAAGGAAAATAGGCAAAAAGATTCCAAGGCGCTATATTACTTGCAGCAAGCTGTGGGTGACTCTATTTTTCCGAGGATAATGGGAGCTTCTAGTGCCAAGGATGCATGGAGTACACTACAGGAGGAGTTTCAAGGAACCGCCAAGGTACGTGCCGTCAAACTCCAGAGTCTAAGGCGTAAGTTTGAATTATTAAATATGAAGGAATCTGAGACCGTACAAGACTATTATACTAAGATAAAAGAAATTGTTTCTAAAATGAGAGCCTACGGGGAAAATATTCTCGACAAAAGAATTGTTGAGAAAATTCTAGTTTCTATTCCCTGTAAGTATGATCCAATCGTGACGACGATTGAACAAACGAAGAATCTATCAAACTTATCTATGACAGAACTAATGGGCTCTCTTGAAGCTTATGAGCAAAGATTGAGTAGGCGTGATGATGACTCTGTAGAAAATGCCTTTCAATCTAAGCTTAAATTACGGTCTCAAAATAAAGGATACGGAGGAAACAAGAGTAGTGGAGAAAGTTCTAGAAATAGAGAGAATTCTAGAAATTTCTCAAAGAAAAATCAAGATGAGTATCCTCCATGTGGCATCTGCAAGAGGACAAATCATGCCGAGAAAGACTGTCGCTGGCGAGGAAAGCCACAATGTCGGCACTGTAAGAAATTTGGGCACGTGGAGAAGAATTGCTATAGCAAAAATAAACATCAAGCAAATTTCGTCGAAGAACGTGAGAATGACTAGAATAAACATGACAGTGAAGAACATCTTTTCTATGCACCCAAGATTCCAACGACGACAAGAAATGAACCTGGTACTTGGATAGCGGTTGCAGCAATCACATGGCTCAAGATGAGAGCATCTTTAAGGAAATTGATGACTCTGTCAAATCAAAGATTCGACTAGGGAATGGCACTACCGTGGAATCAAAAGGCAAAGGCACTGTCATGGTGGAGACAAAGAAAGGTACGCGACTCATTAGAGATGTCTTACTAGTTCCCAATCTTAAAGAAAATCTCTTAAGCATCGGTCAAATGATGGAGAAAGGCTATGTCCTTCACTTTGAAGGAGATAAATGCACAATCTATGATAACAGTAGTAAAAGGGTTGAGATAGCCCAAGTAAAGATGGAGACGAGGAACAAAAGCTTCCCGACAAACTTTAAATATACCACTAACATTGCCATGAAGGTGCAAGCTGATGATTCATGGCTATGGCATCGAAGATTTGGCCACCTCAACTCGAAAGCCTTAAAGTTGTTATATCAAAAGAATATAGTAAGAGATTTACCAAGCCTAAAAGAAGATAGTGGAGCATGTGAAGGATGTCTTCTTGGAAAACAACACAAACTACCATTTTCAACGAGCAATACATGGAGAGCTAAAGATGTGCTAGAACTCATCCACACTGACGTTTGTGGACCGATGAGGACACCATCACTCACCAACAATAGGTATTTCATCCTCTTCATCGATAACTTTTCTAGAATGACTTGGGTCTATTTCATCAAGGAAAAATCAGAAGTCTTTGGAATATTCAAGAAGTTCAAGGCCCTTGTAGAAAAGCAAAGTGGCAAACACATAAAGAGGCTTAGGAGTGATCGCGGCAAAGAGTACAACTCCCATGAGTTTGATAAATTCTAATAGGATGAAGGCATTGAAAAACAACTCACAGTCGCATATTCTCCTCAACAAAATGGAGTATCTGAAAGAAGAAACCGCGCGGTCATGGAGATGGCTAGATCGATGCTAAAGGATAAAGGACTACCAAACACTTTTTGGGCTGAAGCGGTTTATACTGCAGTCTACATTATCAATAGATGCCCAACTCAAGCAGTCCAAGACAAGACTCCCGTTGAAGCTTGGAGTGGGCAAAAACCTTCTGCCAAACATTTAAGGGTCTTTGGATCAATCTGCTACATTCATGTCCCAGACTAAAAGAGGCATAAGTTAGAAGACAAAACGATTCGAGGCATCTTCTTGGGATACAGTACACAATCAAAAGGCTATCGAGTCTACAACTTACAAACAAAGAAGCTCATCATTAGTCGAGATGTCGAAGTTGATGAAGCTGCTGCTTGGAATTGGGATAAAGATAAAATCGAGAGAAGCAACATTTCCCTTCCAGTACAGCAACCTCAAGAAGAAGTTGAAGAAGTAACAGAAGATCCAGGTATGCCTTCTTCGTCTTCTCTTCAACAAGATTCCTCGCCAGAATCTACTCCGAGGCGAGTAAGATCTCTGGCGGATATATATATATGAAACTTGCAATTTGGCCATACTTGAGCCTGAAAACTATGAAATAGCATCAAAACAAGAAGTATGGGTCAAAGCAATGGAGGAAGAGATTAAATCAATTGAGAAAAACAAAACATGGGAGCTAGTAGACTATCCAAAAGATAAAGATATCATATGAGTCAAATGGGTTTATAAGACAAAGCTTAACCCTGATGGCTCAATACAAAAACACAAGGCTAGGCTTGTAGCAAAGGGCTACGCTCAGCAACCTGGAGTTGACTACAATGAGACATTTGCTCCAGTTGCTCGTCTAGACACTATAAGAGCTTTAATAGCTCTTGCAGCACAAAAAGAGTGGAGCATCTATCAACTAGATGTCAAGTCTGCATTTCTAAATGGAGTTCTAGAAGAAGAGATTTATATTGAGCAACCACAAGGCTTCGTCAGCAAAGGAAATGAAGATAAAGTACTGAAACTAAGAAAAGCTTTATATGGTCTCAAGCAAGCTCCTCGAGCATGGTACAGCCGAATTGATCAATACTTCATCAATCAAGGATTCAGGAGGAGCAAGAGTGAGCCAACACTATATGTCAAGACCCAAGGTCAGCAGGATACTCTCATTGTCTCCTTGTATGTAGATGATCTAATCTACACAGGAAACAACACGAAGATGATCGCTAATTTCAAAGAAGACATGATGAAGACATTCGAGATGACAGATCTTCGCTTGATGAACTACTCCTCGGCATAGAAGTAAAACAACAAAAAGAATGAATATTCATCTGTCAAAAGAAATATACTGAAGCACTATTAAAGAAATTCAACATGAACGAATGCAAGCCAGTAGCTACTCCGCTCGTGACAAATGAGAAGTTACAAAAAGAAGACGGAGCGCCAGAAGCTGATGCACCGCGCTATAGAAGTTTGATAGGGAGCTTACTATATATCACTGCTACACGCCCAGACATCATGTATGCCACAAGTCTTTTATCAAGATTCATGCAGAAGCCGAGCCAAATTCACTATGGAGCAGGAAAAAGAATTTTAAGATACCTTCAAGGAACAAAGGAGTATGGTATATGGTACGGAACCACGACCAACTCAAGATTGCTTGGCTACACCGACAGTGATTGGGCAGGTTCTATTGATGACATGAAAAGTACATCAGGCTATGCCTTCTCACTAGGATCAGGATTTTTCTCATGGGGATCTAAGAAGCAAGCAACAGTTGCGCAATCAACAACAGAGGCTGAGTACGTGGCAACAGCTGAAGCAACAAGTCAAGCTATATGGCTTCGGAGAATACTTGAAGACATGGGTGAACAACAAGATCTCCCTACTACAATCTACTGCGACAACAAGTCAGCTATAGCAATGGCAAAGAATCCAATTCATCATCATCGAACAAAGCACATCTCTATAAAAATTCACTTTATTAGAGAAGCAGAGACAACTAAGCAGATTCATCTCGAGTACTGCACAACAGAAGATCAAGTTGCAGATATATTTACGAAGGAATTACCAAGAGTCAAGTTTGAGGAACTAAGAACAAAGCTTGGAGTTTCCGAAGTTTGCATCAAGGAGGAGTGTTAAAGAAGTGATGCAAATTTCTAGATTTCTCTATTGAAGTCTAGATCAAAGATATTCTAGAAATTATCATTACATGTACTAAGTAAAAGAAACTAGAATATTCTATGTAAATATCAAAAGAAAAAACCTAGAAGCTACAAGTACAAGATAAATCTAAAATATATTAGAGATGCTAATAATGTAGAATTATCTAGAACCATCCTCAAGCACCTATAAATAGGCAAGCTTGGGAGCATTTGTAATCAAGTCATTTGTGACCAATTTGAGAGCAATACAACTATTCATTTGCTCCAAACATCACACTACTAATTAACTACTATCATCTTCCAACTATCAACTAAATTCTTCTCTACTATCCAACTATTTACTAAACTAGCATTACTACCTCAAATATTAACAATATCCGATGGCTCTGCAGGAATCATAATCATATCCACAGCGCGTTGGGGTTCTTGAACTTCGAGCAATTCCCTGCATTGGTTAGTTTTGTGGCCATATTTACCGCATCTAAAGCATTTAGAGCGTAATCCCTTGTATTCTAGGAGAAGTTTAACTCCACGAATAATGATATGAAAGGATAGTTTCTTATCCAGGTCTAATTCAACGCAAATATGCGCATCGTGTATAGAAGTTAGTTTATCGATTTTTGAAAAAGTGCTAAGAGTAGAACCAATTCTTTTTAGAAAATGATAATTGTATAGTTCAAGTGGTGGTCTAGGAATTCTAACCCATACATCAATCTTTCTTGATATATCAGCATTGAAGGAGAAGAAAGGCCTCCATCGTTGAACGACCAGGTAGTGATCCATGATTTTCCATGGGCCTTCAAACAAGGCGTGACTATAATCTTCTTGCGAAGAAAGGTGAACCAAGTAGAAGTCTTCTGCCAAATCAGTGATTTTTATGGTGCTGCCCTTGGTCCACAGCTTTTGGAGTCTATTTTCCAGGAATGTGAAATTAACGCGTGATGGGATCACGGCAAGTGTACCGGATCGTTGCAAGTGATAGTACGGAAAGACCGAGTGTCGAACTCAGGGACTGCGGTTAATTATCAGTTTAAAAATTTAACTTCTAAATTGAAAAGGGACTAAATTGGATTTGTTTGACAAGAAATTAAAGTGATAAAGCTGTAAATATTTTTAGTGATTTTAATTTATAACGATAACAAAGAACACAAGTGTGAATTTATATGAATTAAAAAGCATTGGGGACGAGCTTCAATTTACTTCACTCTTATATCTAACGAATCAAACGTGTTATTGAACTTATTTTATGAGCTATGATCAAATTGTTATAATTATTCTAATCCTAATTCCTTAGGTAAGAGAACCTTTATTCCTAATAAAAATCTCTAATTCCTTAGGTGACCTTAAAGAGAAATAAGCAGTAATAACAACAATTATCTTATGATTCTGAATACCAATCACTATTCCTAGACTAGAGATAAACAGATTTCAATTCTCAAGCATATGTAATTCAAATTTCCATTCATAATCACATATCATAAATCATCCTAAGGGTGATCAAATCCTACAAAGCGTTAAGGACGGAGATTGAAACATAAATCATAACATTCATTCAAAATAATAGAGGTTTGATTCAACAATATAAGAGATTCATGAATTGTTACTCATCCCCAACAAGAGGAAATTTAGCTAGACATAGAAATAGAAATAACAAGAGAAAAGATCAAACTAGACGGAGAAGCTAACAACATTGATGCTCCAATGACTTGTTCCCAAGCTTGAATCATCAACAGAGGTCAGCAGAGTTCGAATCCTTGCCGTCACGGACTTCAGAGCGCAAAACGAGACTGTTCCCAATGATCAGAATGACCTAAAATTCGAGTTACGGACTTAAATATGAGCTGGGTAAGTGACCCATCGCCTGGCGAGCAGGATCCATCGCCAGGCGACCCACTACAAGAAAATCAACGATTTCTGACGGCAATTTTCGTCGCAAATGCAGCGATTTTCGTCGGAAATTGACGTTTCCGACGAACTTTCCGACAGACAAAAAGTCGTCGCAAACTCGCTCGTCGCAAATCGTTTCCGATGGATTTTTTCGTCGCAAATGTCTCCGTCGCAAAGTCGTCGGAAACCCGTCGCAAATATCCGTGGCAAAGTCGTCGCAAAGGCTGACACATTTTCGTCGCAAATCCGTCGGAAATTTTAAAAAAAAAATAAAAAAAAATTAAACTATACATACTAATCAGTACTAATACATACTATTTAATAATCCTTAAACCTTTCCTAGTTTCCCTTGATTGAAATGATTTACTCTTAACTGTTTCAGTTAGAATCTAACTGAATTGTTTCTGTTTTATTGAATTTTCTGAATGAGTACATAGAGACTATTTATACAGCATTGCTACTGAGCTTACAACGGGAGGCAGAGTCACTGCAGAGAACTATACTGCAGTGACTATTTTATAGTGCTTGTAATTACAGAATAGTAAACCTATTTTACAGAATAGTAAATCTATTTTACATATTTTACATACTCTAACACGCAGGGCCAGAATCGCCGCAAATACAGTTCCTCCAAGTGTGCAGATGACCTACAATTAATAGACCAAAAATACACATTGCATTGCATTATACTCCATAACAAACCATGCTTGAACCCGTGTCCCATGACTGCTTCCCACTCCCTTTCTAAAATATTCATCAGAAACAGTCCAATAGGAGGAAAGTGGAAAAACAAATAATATTAGCCAACCATTAAGTATTCATCAGCTAGTAAGCACCCATCAACTTGCATTCTACCAATTAAGTTCCATGAGTAATCTTTTAGCAATCCAATTCTCACATTTAAATATACCATATACAAATTGACAGTCAGTCTCAAGTCTATGTGAAGCAAATTGACAGTCAATCACAAATCTTACAGAATAACCAAACTGAATCAGACAATTAGTTTTAACAACAACCAAAAACAACAACATTAAGATGAGATGTTGCAAGTTTAAGAAAAACAAATTGTGCCTATCGGATATCACATGCATGACTCAGCAAAGTCGGTAATGGAAATACATGCATGTACACATAGCCAATTTAGGAGTCAATACTTTGGTGTCCTATTCCTGTGCGGCACATTAAGATGAGATGTTGCAAGTTTAAGAAAAACAAACTATTGTATATTAAAATCCTCCATTGATTAAAAGCATTATATGAAAAGAGAAACAACTAATTCCCTGAAGAAAATTAAAACCATTTGAATAACAATCCACCAAAAAACCAAGGAAACTCCTTTTTAAACAAGGAACCAAAGACAAAAATAGAAAGTATACCATAATAACAGAGAATACAATGTTTCAACTGTTTCTAATTTAATTTAGGACTACCTCATACTAGTACTCAAAGTCAAAAGTCACACTAAATTGCTTCTCAATGTATGTTGGCCTCCTTTGACAGAACAAATGGCCAGAACTGAGAACATATGTCAAATGGAAGAATGCAAACACAACATATGTAGTTTCCAATTTAGAAGTAGCAAGTTATGATGTGCATCAGCATTAGAACTAATAGGATGAGGCCCTCAAGAGGGAGAGATCAATTTCTGATTTAAATACTCATTAGATATACTAGATGTTGGCAACAAGTTGCATGATCATCATATAAGCCAAAAGTCTTAATATCAGATAATTTACGTTTAGCATATTGTCTCTCAAGTTTTCTCACCATATATTTACTTATTGACATCCTTGTCTTTGCACCTCTCGGACCCACTTCTTTACTCGGACAAAAGAGTCCTGAGTCAAAAAATACACCATTTTGTTCTGTCAGATATGTTGTCTCAGTGAATGTAATTAGACATATCTAAGCAAAACATAAGACTGAATCTTTTAAGGATAATTACATTAAATAATCATGAATTAATCTCCTATTCTAAGTAAAATACATATCAACTATGAAATTAATCTCCTATTCTAAGTAAAATACTTAACAACTATGAAATTAATCTTTCACAGGGAACTTAGTTAAAATTTAAAAGCAAGAAAATAAGGAGTAATTTCTTTTTTAATGGAGCTGATCCTCATTTTATATCATCAAGTAAAAAAAAGAAAAGACATACCCACCAAATGGCATCAAATGCAAGATTTACAAATCTACTAATGCATACAATTGTGAACTCATTATAGCTTAACATTAATGAATTACAGCAAACATGCAAAAACAATAGATATCTAAGAGTCAGCTGAATTACAAGTTATCTTGTGCAATAACCAACATTACTTACCTATTTCAACTTGCTTGGATCCAGTAACAATATAACCTTCTACACCATGGACAATATCCCTTTGATAATGCTGAAAGCACAACAGTTTCGAGTTTCAGCCTTTGCGAGAAAGGATAAATTGATTATAAATTGTGTAATGACTAACCTATTAAGCATAATAATACATAATACATAATACATATATAACATAAAATTTAAATGCAGAATGGTCATCAAATAGTTAAGAACAATACCTCTTCATGTTCAATTGTATGAGCAAGAGGTAAAATGACTTGGCTGTTGGGGCATCTCGGAAATCCCTCAAGTAATCACTGCAACTACATCTCGGCAAGTAACTCAGAGTGATACAGCTTCTCAGCTTGGTGACAATGTGTGTTTGGTTATACAGCTTCTCGCCAAAGCCTATAGGCAGAACAGATCAGATAGCGACAAAAATAAATATAAAATCTTTATGGGCTTGTTCAATACATATTTCCTTTTCCTGTTCAATGTGTGTTTGGACTCATTCTAGAGCTAAAAGCTACATCTACATCAGAGAAATGATGAACACAAAGTACATATGTCAAGATATATATTCATCCAAAATATTTGAAGGAATTAAGGTAGTGACCCTTTCTGTGAATAAATATGAATATGATCACTCAAATAAATAAATAATAAATACTTGAAGGAATTAAGGTAGTGTCGTCGACAACGAAGAGCAACTCAGTTTGTAAGAGACTTCATCTACAACTAAAGGGTCACAATTGAGTCATAAATATGGGAAGTGGAAACTACTATTGCTCCCTTAATAACATTTTTTAAAAAAGTGACACCATTGCAATGAAAATACAAAATAGAAAAAACAACATTAACAAGTTGCAACTTGCAAGAATGGTCATAACAGATTGGGAGGGAAAAAACAGGAAGCAATATTAACAAGAATTTCTATTAATCAATCAATCAAAGTGGTCAAGACACAAATCCTAAATGACTTGTTCAAAGAAGATAACCAACATCAGTGCCAATATCTGCTGAGGAAGAAAGAGTTGAAGAAGTGGGAGAAGCAGAAGCAAAGTGCTGAAGGAGACTGATCCAAAAAGTTCACCATTTCTCACCACCCCAATTCTTGAATTCAATAATCTCAACCCCAAAGGCCACCCTTCTTCCTGCATCAACCCCAACCCTATTCCCACCAACCAAAAAACAAACAAAAATAATTAAACAAACACACAATCTGCTAAATATGCTGCCAAAAACAAAACCCTCAAAATGATTCAAAAGCAACTTGCTTTATGGAAGAGCTTCATATAACATCAATATGTATATATCTGCACATTGTGTGTGTAGAGAGAGAAAGAGAGAGAGGGAAGTAAAGATGGTAGTGGTACCTGTTGAGCCATTACTGTCTATGCTGAAAAATATGGTGTGACTTTTGAGTGATACTGAAATGAAATATTAAGAAGAAGTCACTTCAGATAGGAAAGTATGATCTCTAGAATGTGTACACTCTAACCAAAACAACACTTTAACGGTTACACAAACTACAATAGTAACATATCAACATTCAATATTAATGGTACAAATTTGACATTTTTTCTTTATTTTTGGTTGATACATTAACTCAAGCAGTTTAAGTGTTAAACCACATTCACAATTGGTATCTAATGGAATTAATCTTACAGCAATAGTGACTTTTTGAGCTAGGATTTTTGACGATTCATAGAGCGGCCTCAGCACTTTGGGAACACTCCAGACCTGCAAGCAATAACAATGTTAAGAATTAATCTTACAGATTTTCTTTTAAGTAGCAACATTGCTATCAAGAGTATTGAACAGCACAGAATTCAGCCTTTGTGAGAAAGGATAAATTGATTATAAATTGTGTAATGACTAACCTATTAAGTACTAGGGCTTTAGTTCTCTCAGTAAATGATCTCCGCAATTTGTTCGGATCCAGGGTCCATTGAGGCGGGTCAAGAGACACGTACCTGTCCAATTAAGTTCACAAAAACATGGGGAAATTAGATAAAGGCCAAAATGTTGAAACAATAACGCTAACACTTAAAAGAGACGTCAAACATGCAGGATCAATATCCAATGGGAAGTATGCAAATTATGTGCACAAAAGTTTTGAGTTAACACTGCATAGATCTACTCAAACATTCTCAGGATGCAGATTATGTCCCTGGAACGATAGTAATGGGGATGACTGGTAGAAAATGTCCTAATTCAAACATTCTCAAGAGAGTAAGAAAAATAATTTCTGAAAAACCTGCATAGAAGAATCTGAGAAAATGTAAACGTAAAATACAAATCTGAGAATCTTCACTGCCAAGTTTGAATTTTTTGAAAAATCAAAAGGGGGTTAGGGTTTCGATTCACAACAACAACTATTGATTCCAAAATCCGCAACAACAACTAATCAGACTTAAATCAAACCCTAACAGCTACTGATTCTAACCAAAAATGGGGATTTAGGGTTTCATTCAAAACTGGAAGGGGTCGCAATTTTTGGTGATTTTGGAAACCCTAACAGCTACTGATTCTAACCAAAAATGGGGATTTAGGGTTTCATTCAAAAATGGAAGGGGTTAGGGTTTTGATTCAACCAAAAATAGAAGTAGAGAAGAAGAAAAAACACTTACAATCTAAGAAGAATAAGAGAGAAGAGCGAGTGAGAAATGAGAGGCGACTGAGAGAGGAGAGTCACTGGTCACTGATGGTGGTGGTGCTTCGAGCAAGGCGGGAGGTGATGTAGAGGCGGTCATGGAGGTATGGCCGGCGGAAGAGGTGAGGGTTGTGGTGGTTGAGAGAGAGAGAGGTGTCGCTGCCGATTGATAGATTTATAAAATTTCAATCTTTATTTGAGGGTAGGCTTAAACATAAAAAAGTCTACATTTAATTTTTCAAAAGAGAAGTTAAAGCTAAAATTGTGGAGTTAAAGCTATTAAACACGAGTCTTTTATTGTCTCCATTACTTTTTTTACTATAGTTTTAGTGTGTTTTAGGTATATAAAAGATATTTGGATTCCAATGACACCAACATTGCCAGTATGTTGATTGGATTGTAAAGGTTTGCTAGGAGACAAGTCAGTATCCTGGGATACTGTATCATCATCCTCTTGCTCAGATGTTTGTGACAATGTTGATTGTGATGCTGAGGCTGTGAAAGCATTCTTCAAGCTAAGATTAGCGAGAACTGTGACAAGATCTTCTAAAGTCTCCACCTTGTCTAAAGGTAGTAAATTGTATAGTTCATCAACATCATTGAACTCATCAAAATCTTTCTGATTACGCTCTATATAGTCGTCTAAGAAGTCTTTGACATCATTAACCTCCTCTGGACTCAATTTGTCATTGTCTAAAAGCCTCAAAAGTAATTCACAATTCGTTATATGGGTAATTGATATCTCTAGATACGTCAATCTAGAAGGCCTACTCTTCCCTTTCTTGACAGAAAGCCCTTCAAGTTCGGCTTCAAAGTTATCAATCTGAGATTCTAACTCTCCAACCACGGTGTTTAACCAATCTCTTGTCTCTGATTTAGCCTTCTCTTTTGGATCGGTCTTAGGTTGTTGACCCAAGCCTTCTTTGGTCTTTGTTTGCTTCTCACAGATCTTGAATCTTTCCATTTCTTGCTTAATTAGCTTTCGTGCATCAACCAGAGTTTGCTCATACGAAGTACTAACCTTCTTGTCCTTGACTTCATTGGACTGAATCCAACTTTTAATTCGATCTCTAAACCTTTGGAGCTTCCTCATCTCCTTTTTGAGGTATGCTTCCAATTTCTCCTTGTGGTTTGCATTGTTTGTCCCAAATACTATTGATGACTTCAACACCTTCATGGACCTTTTTGAGAACGCGATCTATCTCTCCTTGAAGCTTTCGACTCACACCCATTTTTTTTAGATAAGCAAAGATTCCATTAAAGGGAGCACAAGGGGTGTCCAAGGGGTGCCCAACCCTTACAATACAAATCATGAAAGGGGGGCTCCTCAAAACCTCTCTGAGCCAAAACCCATTGGGAAAAAGACTCAGGTAGGAAAAAGAGTATCTCGCACAGAAACTGCACAACAGTGGGGATTAATGTCCTAGCCCACTGCTTCTCCCCCGTCTAAAGTACATAATGATTACACTGAGTGAAACTCACTCCAAACAGCCCAGAGGGCAAGTATACCAATCTGACCATCCGAGTCCGCAGGAGATCCCCTTCCTTGCTTTGAACCAGCTCCAAGCGCCATCCAGAATACCTGATACCAACGTTGAGATCGAAACCACCTCTCCTTTGAACACTATTTTATTTCGCGTGATCCATATATTCCAAATCACTGCCAACCAAATAAGGTGCCTTACTCCTTTTTGCTTCCTACCAGATGAGAATTTCCCAAACTCCAAGAAATGTGAGACCACATCCTCCGAGGCAATTAATGATACCCCCATCCACGAAAAAATTTTCTGCCATACCACCTTGGTCACCCGACAATTAAGAAACAAATGCGCCGTAGATTCATCCTCCTCGAAACAAAAGACGCAGCATTTGTCCAAATTAGATTGTAAGATACCACGATAGTGTAGCGCCCCCCGAGTCGCCACTCGGTTAAGCAACACCCTCCACCCAAAAATCAGCACTTTAGAAGGCACGTCGTTCTTCCAGAGCTGCTTCCACACCCTGCCATCGTTGGCGGCCAATGCTATGGGAACCACGCTGCTGGCCGAAGCAACTATGGCTGGACCACCACTGCTGGCCGAACCAACAGCAGCAAAAACAGCAGGCGTTGATTACAGTTATCTCAGATCATTCAATTATCCGAGCGGTAACCAGTTATCAATATTTAGTTGCTTTCCCCCTTCGATTTTAGCCTGTCATTAAATACTGTTTATGACAGTATATTAAATACAATTTATGACAGTATATTAAATATAGTTTATCATAGTATATTAAATACAATTTATTAAATACAGTTTATAAATTGTATTTATAAAATGTATTTAAACTGTATTTATAAAATGTATTTAATGTACTATCATAACGAATATCTTGGATTAGAAACACACAATCAATCAAAATTCACCTACAAAATGCCTAATGGCACACACCGAAAGTTCTCCAGAATCAGCAGGCAGATACATTGAGGGGATTCATGATCCAAGTCATATCTGAAGAGGGGAAGAAAGGGGTTGAGATGAATGGTAAGTGTGTAGGTCTAGGTTAGATCTTGGGAGGACGGGTGGGGATAGTCAGTGATGGGATTGGAGTGCTTGAAGATCTAGATCAATTCAAGGAGAGGATGGGGAAGGATAGGAAGGGGAAAACGGGGCGAGCATGCATATTTCGAAAAGATCTAGGGAGGAGTAAGGAATGTAGGGGAAAGGAATGGGGGAGCATGAAAATCTGAGTAGGAGAGGAGGGGAGAGCATGAAAATCTAGGTCAATTATGGGGAAGGACAAGAGTGAGATTGGGTAGAGTGGAGAGCTTGTAGAACCAGGTCAATTACAGGGAGAAGGAGGGTACAATGCGTGAAGTGCACAGATTTAGGTTAGATCTGAAGGAGGAGTGGGGAATTTATGTGGAGCGTATAGATCTAGGTCAAATATATGGAAAAAGGGAGTAAGATAGGGGAAAGTGGAGCAGAGGAGTGGGGAAGCTTCCAAATCTGGGTCAATTTTTGGGAGAAGAAAAGGACGACGTGAGTGTGTAGATCTAGGTCAGATTCTAAAGAGTAATGGGGAAGACATGGGAAGCGAGAGAGTGGATCACAGAGATCTATGTGAATTTTGGGGAAGGGTGGGGAAGATGAAGAGAAGCATGTAGATCTAAGTCGATTATGGGTCGGATTAGAGAAAGTGTGGAGAGGATTGAGGGGGACTCGCAAATGCAGGTAAATTATTTGGAAGAGGTAAAGGGGATGGGAAACATGTAGATCTAGGTCAAATATTGGAAAGAAATGGAGTAGGAGATTGAAAAGTAAGGAGTGGGGGGGAATAAGGGGAATGGGTTTCTTGAGAAATAAAATCAAAAGCAAAGAGAAAAGGGAGTGGTTGCACATGAAAGTGAGTTGAATAGCTAAAGTAGTTCTTGTGAGGTTATATAGAATCAGTAACATATAGAGTGGACGAAATAAAATTTTGACGACAGCAGCAAACTTGACACGGGCCAGGCTGGTTGTGGGGGCCTGTTACGCAACTCTGATGGAATGTGGCTGAAGGGATATACCTCCAACATTGGGACTTGCAATGCACTTCAGGCAGAAATGTGGGCGATGTGGCTGGGCATTCAAATCGCTAAAAGCATGGGGATCCAACATCTCCCGGTGGAAAGCAACTCCAAAAGTTTGGTTGATATGGTAAACAATCCCAGGACTCAAGAAATACCTTTTCTTTGGTTAGTCGCATCAAGAATCTCATTCGTGGTAATTGGCAAGTGAAGGTAGCCCATACCTTGAGAGAGGGGAATCGGTGTGCGGATTGGCTTGCGAGCTACAGACTTCACCTACCTCATAACAACATTTTGGAGTTGGAGCACCCTTCGGCAGAGCTTCAACGCCGAGAGTGTTTTGTGATGAGAAGAGAGAATGATGGTCGAGTGCGAGAGTGAGCAATGGCAGAGGAGAGGGAGGCGACTGAGAGTGAGCAATGGCGGAGGAGAGTGAGCAATGGAGGGTGAAAGACGAGAGGGAGGCGACTAAGAGAGAAGTGAGAGTGGAATGCGTGAAATGAGAGGTCGTAGGAAGAGCCACCCTTTAATTTGGGATCTGTTACTTTGCGATGGACTTTTAGAGGTTTTCGACGAAAATATCCGTCAGAAATTTGCGACGAAAAACAATTTCGTCGCAAACGTAAGCGGGAATTTTAGCGCCTCTTTTGTTGAACATTTGCGACGACTTTTTCGTCGGAAATCCGTCGGAAATTGCGACGGATAAGAGTTCGTCGGAAAGTTTAGTAGGAAACGGAGCTTATTTTTGTAGTGACCTGAACAAAAACAAGGAATTTTTAACATCATCGCCTGGCGAGCAGAACCCATCGCCAGGCTACCTATAGAAAAACAGCGCCCAGAAGAACCATCGCCTGGCGAGCAGAATCCATCGCCAGGCTACCCGAAGCAAATCAACGACCAGAACTCAGCCACCATCGCCTGGCGAGCTAGTCCCCTCGCCAGGCGACCAGAAGTGAAATTTTTCCTTTTTTTGTATCTGCTGAACTGCTAGGTAAGCTCTTGTCATAACTAGGCTAAGGACAACAAAAACACACGAATTAAAGGTACCAAGTATCTCAAAAACACGTAAACAAAAACCAAATTCAATCTAAAAGCAAACAAACAAAAATCAAACTATTACGATCTTAAAACACACTATAATTGAGAAAAACTTAAGAAAAACTAATTAAAAACTAGTCAAACTATACATATAATGCAGAGCAATCAACGCACTTACCTAACACTTTGATGATGAGGGTGTTCTTCCAAGGCTTTGACCAAAGCGTGACCTCCTCATCAGAAAGCGGTATTACGGGGGTTGGGTCGAAGGGTTTTTCGGCAACCCCCAATTCTTGGTCATCATCTTTATACCATTTATTTTCCGGTAAGTCTGCATTGTTGCAATCTCCCCAAGATTCTTCACTATCACTTTCTGAGCCAAACACGCTGAGGAGCACATCCTTGTACGAGTTTTGCGAGATGGGAATGGGTGATGACGTCGTGGGTTGTTCCGTCATAGGGAAATCTGTCGTAACCACATCTAAACTACCATTCACATTCGGTAGTTTGGGTTTCTTGTTACTTCTTGAATGGAGGCCTTCCTCATGCGTAGAAGGAAAGGCCACGTCCGCCTTGGCTTTGAGCGAATCGGACATGACGAGCCTTGTTGAGTAGTAAAGACAAAACATTAAACATAATTATTCTAAAATCATGTGATGTTTTTTTGTTGGCACTTAATAGAAAAATAATGATTTGTAAAAAATAAAATATTACTAAAAAGAAACGTATTTTTAAAAGGAAAACACAATAATTATATCTAATTTTTTCTCATGGGGACTTAAAAGTATAAATACAAAATATAAGGGTCTCATCTTAGCTTGGAATGAAGGATAATGAAGGATATAGGAATATTACATGCTCCTCGGATTCTTAACTTGTTGTCCAATTGGTGTCAACTCCTCTCAACAATCTTCATGGATATGCAACTGTAATTCAGAGTATCAAAGACACGCATAACCTTGCATGATAGTTCATTTAACTGCCAAGTCAGGTGTGGAGATTTCATGGCCAAGCATGGTGCAAATAATCTTGAGAAGTGGAGTGTGCTTCACCATCCTCTTCAAGACATGACAATGATTCTCTTGGATGATGTTTTGAGAGTGTCAATTCCTCATTTTCGTTTGTAGTTTGTTTTTGTTTGTTTTTCTGTTTTTTTTTCTCCGTTCTTCGCTGTTTACCAAAAATACAAAATATAAAAAAAAGAAATATCGACAACATATATTTAAGGGTAATTAAGTTGAATATTAAAGACATTGAAATTATACTAAAACTAGTAAGATTTTCCTTCGAGACTTAAAAGCTAAATTAAGATTGAAGGCTAATTAAGTTGAAGATTTACCCTTAAATAGATCTATAGTTAAATAATTTATTTTCCTAATTTTAACGAATCAAGTGATAATATTCATGCCGTGAAAAAGTGAGAATATTTAAGAAGAAAATTTCTAACAATCGACGAACAAACAATCTTGATAATAAACTTTTTCGGTTCGACCTTGTCTTGACCCGGTCGAACCTTTGAATCTTGAACTAGTATCTTCTCGAGTTTAATGACCGGTACATCTTAACAACCTTATTTAAAAAAGTTGTAAAAGAACTAATAGTTTTTTTTATCAGAAAAGAACTAGTAGTAGTAGTAGCTGGTATAAGGTAAGTTGTGTTGCCAATAAAACAGTGTTAATAAAAAATTAATTAATACTTTTTTGAAATGTGCCATGAACTAGTAGTAGTAGCTGATATAAGGTAAGTTGTGTTGCCAATAAAAAAGTGTTAATAAAAAATTAATTAATACTCTTTTGAAATGTGCCATGCAGGACACACACAAACCACTGGTTGCGGTTGCCAATTCTTGCTAAATAATGTTTTTGCCTTTGCTTGAGATTTGGGTTACAAACTTATTGACAATCCTGTATTTGCCATTGAGCTTATTATTAAATGGCACATGCCACATGCCCCTAACTACCGGTCTAGACACCATACAAGTGAATCATTTACAATGGAATGAAAGTTGGTCTAGTTGGTAAAGATTTAACTCACGTTTTATAAGGATGTGAGTTTGAATCTTACCGTTAATGTGAGAATCTTGTCAGATTTGGATTTTGTTCATCTGCATCATCATCTTCCCCAATCCTCTCTTCTCCAAAAAACCCAGATTTGGATTTTGTTTCTAGAGCAGATTTCTCTTCTTCTCCATTCGATTTCGTTTCTGATCCAAATCTAAAGTTTGTTTTCGTTTTCGTTTTCATCGAATGTGTTCATCTTTCTCAAATCCATCGTTCTTGGGTTTCGTTCATCATCTGGGTTTTTGCCTTTGCTTGAGATTTGGGTTACAAACTTATTGACAATCCTGTATTTGCCATTGAGCTTATTATTAAATGGCACATGCCACATGCCCCTAACTACCGGTCTAGACACCATACAAGTGAATCATTTACAATGGAATGAAAATTGGTCTAGTTGGTAAAGATTTAACTCACATTTTATAAGGATGTGAGTTTGAATCTTACCGTTAATGTGAGAATCTTGTCAGATTTGGATTTTGTTCATCTGCATCATCATCTTCCCCAATCCTCTATTCTCCAAAAAAACCCAGATTTGGATTTTGTTTCTAGAGCAGATTTCTCTTCTTCTCCATTCGATTTCGTTTCTGATCCAAATCTGAAGTTTGTTTTCGTTTTCATCGAATGTGTTCATCTTTTCAAATCCATCGTTCCTGGGTTTCGTTCATCATCTGGGTTTTGTTTCTGACTCTCTCTGTCAGCTAATGTTCTCCATCGCACTCTCTCTCACATCGTTCTCTCACTGCGCTCTCACACTCTCTCACATCGCACTCTCACTCTCTCTCTCTCTCTCTCTCTCTCTCACATCGTTCTTTCACTGCGCTCTCACTCTCTCTCACCGCGTTCTCCATCGCTTCTTGCTCTCCAGGTTTCAGATCGTGATTTCTTCTTGCTTCTGCTTCTACTTTAATCGAAATCCGTTCATGCTTCTGCTTTAATTTTGTTATTCTTCATCAATCCCAAATCGAACCCTAACAGTGGTTTTAAGGAAACCCAGATCATCCAATAACAGTGGTGTTGATTGAAACGAGATCTGAAATCGTTTCGATGATGTGTGAAGATGCAAAATCAAAAACATTAATTTCTCAATTTGAAATCATTGTTTTCCGTTGTTCTTCGTTTCTTGATGTTCTTCGTTTCAAATGTTCTTCTTTGTCAATTTGTTATTTTTTAATTTCTCAATTCTTTCTTTTGTTAGGTTTATTCACTACTACAGATTTTTTAATGGGCAGCGCTTTTTTTTATCAATGGGCAGCGCTTTTGAGCGCTGCTAATATTTGCGCTGCTGATTCCACTCTAATAATGGGCAGCGCTTTTAAAAGCGCTGCCCATTTATAGCAATGGGCAGCGCTTTTAGGAAAAAGCGCTGCTCATTGCCTTAGCGCATTTTCAAATGGGCAGCGCTTTGTAGGAGAAAGCGCTGCTCATTGGCTTAGCGCATTTTCGAATGGGCAGCGCTTTTTAGGAGTAAGCGCTGCTCATTGCCTTAGCGCTTTTACGAATTGGCAGCGCTTTCTCCTAAAAGCGCTGCCTATTCGTAATAGCGCTAAGGCAATGAGCAGCGCTTTCTCCTAAAAGCGCTGCCCATTGTGTAATTTTTTTTTTTATTTTTTTTCTGTTTTTGTTATTTTCCTTTTGACAATTGCAATTTTCCTGGACATATATACTCATAACCAGCTATAATCAAACATTCAGCAATTCATTCCCAATTCATTCCAATTCAAATCAAACATTATGAGCAAAATCAAAACTAGCTAATCAAACATTCCAATCATAACTAACTTAGCTATATGTATCCAAAAAGGCAAAATCAAACATTATGTATCCAAAAAGGGAAATCAAACATTCAGCAATTCATTCCCAATTCATTCCAATTCATTCCATTTCTACACTTGAACCAAAACAAACTAACTAACAAGTTATTATCCAATTCATATGTACCCAAAACTAGCTAAACTTACAATATGAACCAAAACTAGCTAACAAGTGGTTAAGTTTCCCAATTCATTCCATTTCTACATTTGAACCAAAACAAACTAGCTAACAAGTTATTATCCAATTCATATGTACCCAAAACTAGCTAAACTTACAATATAAACCAAAACTAGCTAACACGTGCTTAAGTTTCCCAATTCATTCCATTTCTACACTTGAACCAAAACAAACTAACTAACAAGTTATTATCCAATTCATATGTACCCAAAACTAGCTAAACTTACAATATGAACCAAAACTAGCTAACAAGTGGTTAAGTTTCCCAATTCATTCCATTTCTACATTTGAACCAAAACAAACTAGCTAACAAGTTATTATCCAATTCATATGTACCCAAAACTAGCTAAACTTACAATATAAACCAAAACTAGCTAACACGTGCTTAAGTTTCCCAATTCATTCCATTTCTACACTTGAACCAAAACAAACTAGCTAACAAGTTATTATCCAATTCATATGTACCTAAAACTAGCTAAACTTCAATATGAACCAAAACTAGCTTAGTTGTATGTATCCAAATGAAACGCTAACAACTTACAGTATTACATATTCTATCCAAAATCAAAAAAAACGGGAGACATAACGGCACCACTCTCCTCTAAGCTCAACTAGCTGTTCCTCAGAGTATGTCTTCACCCGACAATCAGGAAAATACTGAAATTATATAAATAAATAAAATTAGAATTGAAATGGTTAAATGGAATTAACTATTATTATATCAAAATCAAAAAGAATTCTAGATACCTGTCGGGGAATAATCGTTTGGTTGTGGGTAATAACTAGAACAAAATGCAATGATATATATTACCTTTGGTGAAAGTGGAACGAAAATGCAAGCTTCACGAACCCAACGAAAATGGGAAAAGCTCCGTACGGACCCAACAAAAAAAATGGTGAGAGTGAGAGGTAGTGGGCAACGAAAATGAGAGAGGGAAGAAAGTGTGAGGGAACGAAAATGAGAGTGAGAGGGAACAAAAATGTAAATGGAGTGTGAGAGTGAGAGGGATAGGGACGTGAGTGAGAGAGTGAGAGTGAGAGTGAGAGTGAGACCGTGAGCTAGCTAGCTGGAAGAGACAGTGAGAGTGAGAGGGAGGAAGACGCGAAATGAAAGAAAATAAACTTAAAGGAATAGGCAGCGCTCAAGCAGAAAAGCGCTGCTTATTCGTATAGCGAGTTAAGCAATGGGCAGCGCTCAGCCCAAAGCGCTGCTCATTAGTCAGCGCGTTTCTCCAATTGGCAGCGCTCCGTCCAAAAAGCGCTGCTTATTTGTATAGCGAGAATCTGCAATAGGCAGCGCTCACCCCAAGCGCTGTGCATCACTGAGCGCCTCTCATCAATGGGCAGCGCTCACCCCATAAAGCGCTGCCAATTGGTTTAGCCCGTACATGAATGAGTAGCGCTCCCAACCAAGCGCTGCCCATTGTTAAATTTTTTGCAAATTGAGTAGCGCTTTTATGGCAAGCGCTGTTTATGTGTGCGACTAATTTCAACATTTCTGGCGTAGTGATTGTTTTAATCTTTTGTTTTATTTGATTTTGTATTTTGTAATTTTATAATTTAAAAAACATATATGTTGTTGTGTCTTTTGTTTTTTATTTAAAGAAATCAAAAAATGCCATGTCATTTAACGAATAACACGTCATACATGACACTTAAGACACCACGTCAGTAATTAACTGCCAGCGTGGCGTCCATTAGCTTAAATATGAATATGATCACTCAAATAAATAAATAATAAATACTTGAAGGAATTAAGGTAGTGTCGTCGACAACGAAGAGCAACTCAGTTTGTAAGAGACTTCATCTACAACTAAAGGGTCACAATTGAGTCATAAATATGGGAAGTGGAAACTACTATTGCTCCCTTAATAACATTTTTTAAAAAAGTGACACCATTGCAATGAAAATACAAAATAGAAAAAACAACATTAACAAGTTGCAACTTGCAAGAATGGTCATAACAGATTGGGAGGGAAAAAACAGGAAGCAATATTAACAAGAATTTCTATTAATCAATCAATCAAAGTGGTCAAGACACAAATCCTAAATGACTTGTTCAAAGAAGATAACCAACATCAGTGCCAATATCTGCTGAGGAAGAAAGAGTTGAAGAAGTGCGAGAAGCAGAAGCAAAGCTGAAGGAGACTGATCCAAAAAATTCACCATTTCTCACCACCCCAATTCTTGAATTCAATAATCTCAACCCCAATGGCCACCCTTCTTCCTGCATCAACCCCAACCCTATTCCCACCAACCAAAAAACAAACAAAAATAATTAAACAAACACACAATCTGCTAAATATGCTGCCAAAAACAAAACCCTCAAAATGATTCAAAAGCAACTTGCTTTATGGAAGAGCTTCATATAACATCAATATGTATATATCTGCACATTGTGTGTGTAGAGAGAGAAAGAGAGAGAGGGAAGTAAAGATGGTAGTGGTACCTGTTGAGCCATTACTGTCTATGCTGAAAAATATGGTGTGACTTTTGAGTGATACTGAAATGAAATATTAAGAAGAAGTCACTTCAGATAGGAAAGTATGATCTCTAGAATGTGTACACTCTAACCAAAACAACACTTTAACGGTTACACAAACTACAATAGTAACATATCAACATTCAATATTAATGGTACAAATTTGACATTTTTTCTTTATTTTTGGTTGATACATTAACTCAAGCAGTTTAAGTGTTAAACCACATTCACAATTGGTATCTAATGGAATTAATCTTACAGCAATAGTGACTTTTTGAGCTAGGATTTTTGACGATTCATAGAGCGGCCTCAGCACTTTGGGAACACTCCAGACCTGCAAGCAATAACAATGTTAAGAATTAATCTTACAGATTTTCTTTTAAGTAGCAACATTGCTATCAAGAGTATTGAACAGCACAGAATTCAGCCTTTGTGAGAAAGGATAAATTGATTATAAATTGTGTAATGACTAACCTATTAAGTACTAGGGCTTTAGTTCTCTCAGTAAATGATCTCCGCAATTTGTTCGGATCCAGGGTCCATTGAGGCGGGTCAAGAGACACGTACCTGTCCAATTAAGTTCACAAAAACATGGGGAAATTAGATAAAGGCCAAAATGTTGAAACAATAACGCTAACACTTAAAAGAGACGTCAAACATGCAGGATCAATATCCAATGGGAAGTATGCAAATTATGTGCACAAAAGTTTTGAGTTAACACTGCATAGATCTACTCAAACATTCTCAGGATGCAGATTATGTCCCTAGAACGATAGTAATGGGGATGACTGGTAGAAAATGTCCTAATTCAAACATTCTCAAGAGAGTAAGAAAAATAATTTCTGAAAAACCTGCATAGAAGAATCTGAGAAAATGTAAACGTAAAATACAAATCTGAGAATCTTCACTGCCAAGTTTGAATTTTTTGAAAAATCAAAAGGGGGTTAGGGTTTCGATTCACAACAACAACTATTGATTCCAAAATCCGCAACAACAACTAATCAGACTTAAATCAAACCCTAACAGCTACTGATTCTAACCAAAAATGGGGATTTAGGGTTTCATTCAAAACTGGAAGGGGTCGCAATTTTTGGTGATTTTGGAAACCCTAACAGCTACTGATTCTAACCAAAAATGGGGATTTAGGGTTTCATTCAAAAATGGAAGGGGTTAGGGTTTTGATTCAACCAAAAATAGAAGTAGAGAAGAAGAAAAAACACTTACAATCTAAGAAGAATAAGAGAGAAGAGCGAGTGAGAAATGAGAGGCGACTGAGAGAGGAGAGTCACTGGTCACTGATGGTGGTGGTGCTTCGAGCAAGGCGGGAGGTGATGTAGAGGCGGTCATGGAGGTATGGCCGGCGGAAGAGGTGAGGGTTGTGGTGGTTGAGAGAGAGAGAGGTGTCGCTGCCGATTGATAGAGGGAGAGACGAGAGTGTTTTGTGATGAGAAGAGAGAATGATGGTCGAGTGCGAGAGTGAGCAATGGCGGAGGAGAGGGAGGCGACTGAGAGTGAGCAATGGCGGAGGAGAGTGAGCAATGGAGGGTGAAAGACGAGAGGGAGGCGACTAAGAGAGAAGTGAGAGTGGAATGCGTGAAATGAGAGGTCGTAGGAAGAGCCACCCTTTAATTTGGGATCTGTTACTTTGCGATGGACTTTTAGAGGTTTTCGACGAAAATATCCGTCAGAAATTTGCGACGAAAAACAATTTCGTCGCAAACGTAAGCGGGAATTTTAGCGCCTCTTTTGCTGAACATTTGCGACGACTTTTTCGTCGGAAATCCGTCGGAAATTGCGACGGATAAGAGTTCGTCGGAAAGTTTAGTAGGAAACGGAGCTTATTCTTGTAGTGACCTGAACAAAAACAAGGAATTTTTAACATCATCGCCTGGCGAGCAGAACCCATCGCCAGGCTACCTATAGAAAAACAGCGCCCAGAAGAACCATCGCCTGGCGAGCAGAATCCATCGCCAGGCTACCCGAAGCAAATCAACGACCAGAACTCAGCCACCATCGCCTGGCGAGCTAGTCCCCTCGCCAGGCGACCAGAAGTGAAATTTTTCCTTTTTTTGTATCTGCTGAACTGCTAGGTAAGCTCTTGTCATAACTAGGCTAAGGACAACAAAAACACACGAATTAAAGGTACCAAGTATCTCAAAAACACGTAAACAAAAACCAAATTCAATCTAAAAGCAAACAAACAAAAATCAAACTATTACGATCTTAAAACACACTATAATTGAGAAAAACTTAAGAAAAACTAATTAAAAACTAGTCAAACTATACATATAATGCAGAGCAATCAACGCACTTACCTAACACTTTGATGATGAGGGTGTTCTTCCAAGGCTTTGACCAAAGCGTGACCTCCTCATCAGAAAGCGGTATTACGGGGGTTGGGTCGAAGGGTTTTTCGGCAACCCCCAATTCTTGGTCATCATCTTTATACCATTTATTTTCCGGTAAGTCTGCATTGTTGCAATCTCCCCAAGATTCTTCACTATCACTTTCTGAGCCAAACACGCTGAGGAGCACATCCTTGTACGAGTTTTGCGAGATGGGAATGGGTGATGACGTCGTGGGTTGTTCCGTCATAGGGAAATCTGTCGTAACCACATCTAAACTACCATTCACATTCGGTAGTTTGGGTTTCTTGTTACTTCTTGAATGGAGGCCTTCCTCATGCGTAGAAGGAAAGGCCACGTCCGCCTTGGCTTTGAGCGAATCGGACATGACGAGCCTTGTTGAGTAGTAAAGACAAAACATTAAACATAATTATTCTAAAATCATGTGATGTTTTTTTGTTGGCACTTAATAGAAAAATAATGATTTGTAAAAAATAAAATATTACTAAAAAGAAACGTATTTTTAAAAGGAAAACACAATAATTATATCTAATTTTTTCTCATGGGGACTTAAAAGTATAAATACAAAATATAAGGGTCTCATCTTAGCTTGGAATGAAGGATAATGAAGGATATAGGAATATTACATGCTCCTCGGATTCTTAACTTGTTGTCCAATTGGTGTCAACTCCTCTCAACAATCTTCATGGATATGCAACTGTAATTCAGAGTATCAAAGACACGCATAACCTTGCATGATAGTTCATTTAACTGCCAAGTCAGGTGTGGAGATTTCATGGCCAAGCATGGTGCAAATAATCTTGAGAAGTGGAGTGTGCTTCACCATCCTCTTCAAGACATGACAATGATTCTCTTGGATGATGTTTTGAGAGTGTCAATTCCTCATTTTCGTTTGTAGTTTGTTTTTGTTTGTTTTTCTGTTTTTTTTTCTCCGTTCTTCGCTGTTTACCAAAAATACAAAATATAAAAAAAAGAAATATCGACAACATATATTTAAGGGTAATTAAGTTGAATATTAAAGACATTGAAATTATACTAAAACTAGTAAGATTTTCCTTCGAGACTTAAAAGCTAAATTAAGATTGAAGGCTAATTAAGTTGAAGATTTACCCTTAAATAGATCTATAGTTAAATAATTTATTTTCCTAATTTTAACGAATCAAGTGATAATATTCATGCCGTGAAAAAGTGAGAATATTTAAGAAGAAAATTTCTAACAATCGACGAACAAACAATCTTGATAATAAACTTTTTCGGTTCGACCTTGTCTTGACCCGGTCGAACCTTTGAATCTTGAACTAGTATCTTCTCGAGTTTAATGACCGGTACATCTTAACAACCTTATTTAAAAAAGTTGTAAAAGAACTAATAGTTTTTTTTATCAGAAAAGAACTAGTAGTAGTAGTAGCTGGTATAAGGTAAGTTGTGTTGCCAATAAAACAGTGTTAATAAAAAATTAATTAATACTTTTTTGAAATGTGCCATGAACTAGTAGTAGTAGCTGATATAAGGTAAGTTGTGTTGCCAATAAAAAAGTGTTAATAAAAAATTAATTAATACTCTTTTGAAATGTGCCATGCAGGACACACACAAACCACTGGTTGCGGTTGCCAATTCTTGCTAAATAATGTTTTTGCCTTTGCTTGAGATTTGGGTTACAAACTTATTGACAATCCTGTATTTGCCATTGAGCTTATTATTAAATGGCACATGCCACATGCCCCTAACTACCGGTCTAGACACCATACAAGTGAATCATTTACAATGGAATGAAAGTTGGTCTAGTTGGTAAAGATTTAACTCACGTTTTATAAGGATGTGAGTTTGAATCTTACCGTTAATGTGAGAATCTTGTCAGATTTGGATTTTGTTCATCTGCATCATCATCTTCCCCAATCCTCTCTTCTCCAAAAAACCCAGATTTGGATTTTGTTTCTAGAGCAGATTTCTCTTCTTCTCCATTCGATTTCGTTTCTGATCCAAATCTAAAGTTTGTTTTCGTTTTCGTTTTCATCGAATGTGTTCATCTTTCTCAAATCCATCGTTCTTGGGTTTCGTTCATCATCTGGGTTTTTGCCTTTGCTTGAGATTTGGGTTACAAACTTATTGACAATCCTGTATTTGCCATTGAGCTTATTATTAAATGGCACATGCCACATGCCCCTAACTACCGGTCTAGACACCATACAAGTGAATCATTTACAATGGAATGAAAATTGGTCGAGTTGGTAAAGATTTAACTCACATTTTATAAGGATGTGAGTTTGAATCTTACCGTTAATGTGAGAATCTTGTCAGATTTGGATTTTGTTCATCTGCATCATCATCTTCCCCAATCCTCTATTCTCCAAAAAAACCCAGATTTGGATTTTGTTTCTAGAGCAGATTTCTCTTCTTCTCCATTCGATTTCGTTTCTGATCCAAATCTGAAGTTTGTTTTCGTTTTCGTTTTCATCGAATGTGTTCATCTTTTCAAATCCATCGTTCCTGGGTTTCGTTCATCATCTGGGTTTTGTTTCTCACTCTCTCTGTCAGCTAATGTTCTCCATCGCACTCTCTCTCACATCGTTCTCTCACTGCGCTCTCACACTCTCTCACATCGCACTCTTACACTCTCTCTCTCTCTCTCTCTCTCTCTCTCTCTCTCTCTCTCTCTCCCTCACACATCGTTCTTTCACTGCGCTCTCACTCTCTCTCACCGCGTTCTCCATCGCTTCTTGCTCTCCAGGTTTCAGATCGTGATTTCTTCTTGCTTCTGCTTCTACTTTAATCGAAATCCGTTCATGCTTCTGTTTTAATTTTGTTATTCTTCATCAATCCCAAATCGAACCCTAACAGTGGTTTTAAGGAAACCCAGATCATCCAATAACAGTGGTGTTGATTGAAACGAGATCTGAAATCGTTTCGATGATGTGTGAAGATGCAAAATCAAAAACATTAATTTCTCAATTTGAAATCATTGTTTTCCGTTGTTCTTCGTTTCTTGATGTTCTTCGTTTCAAATGTTCTTCTTTGTCAATTTGTTATTTTTTAATTTCTCAATTCTTTCTTTTGTTAGGTTTATTCACTACTACAGATTTTTTAATGGGCAGCGCTTTTTTTTATCAATGGGCAGCGCTTTTGAGCGCTGCTAATATTTGCGCTGCTGATTCCACTCTAATAATGGGCAGCGCTTTTAAAAGCGCTGACCATTTATAGCAATGGGCAGCGCTTTTAGGAAAAAGCGCTGCTCATTGCCTTAGCGCATTTTCAAATGGGCAGCGCTTTGTAGGAGAAAGCGCTGCTCATTGGCTTAGCGCATTTTCGAATGGGCAGCGCTTTTTAGGAGTAAGCGCTGCTCATTGCCTTAGCGCTTTTACGAATTGGCAGCGCTTTCTCCTAAAAGCGCTGCCTATTCGTAATAGCGCTAAGGCAATGAGCAGCGCTTTCTCCTAAAAGCGCTGCCCATTGTGTAATTTTTTTTTTTTATTTTTTTTCTGTTTTTGTTATTTTCCTTTTGACAATTGCAATTTTCCTGGACATATATACTCATAACCAGCTATAATCAAACATTCAGCGATTCATTCCCAATTCATTCCAATTCAAATCAAACATTATGAGCAAAATCAAAACTAGCTAATCAAACATTCCAATCATAACTAACATAGCTATATGTATCCAAAAAGGCAAAATCAAACATTATGTATCCAAAAAGGGAAATCAAACATTCAGCAATTCATTCCCAATTCATTCCAATTCATTCCATTTCTACACTTGAACCAAAACAAACTAACTAACAAGTTATTATCCAATTCATATGTACCCAAAACTAGCTAAACTTACAATATGAACCAAAACTAGCTAACAAGTGGTTAAGTTTCCCAATTCATTCCATTTCTACATTTGAACCAAAACAAACTAGCTAACAAGTTATTATCCAATTCATATGTACCCAAAACTAGCTAAACTTACAATATAAACCAAAACTAGCTAACACGTGCTTAAGTTTCCCAATTCATTCCATTTCTACACTTGAACCAAAACAAACTAACTAACAAGTTATTATCCAATTCATATGTACCCAAAACTAGCTAAACTTACAATATGAACCAAAACTAGCTAACAAGTGGTTAAGTTTCCCAATTCATTCCATTTCTACATTTGAACCAAAACAAACTAGCTAACAAGTTATTATCCAATTCATATGTACCCAAAACTAGCTAAACTTACAATATAAACCAAAACTAGCTAACACGTGCTTAAGTTTCCCAATTCATTCCATTTCTACACTTGAACCAAAACAAACTAGCTAACAAGTTATTATCCAATTCATATGTACCTAAAACTAGCTAAACTTCAATATGAACCAAAACTAGCTTAGTTGTATGTATCCAAATGAAACGCTAACAACTTACAGTATTACATATTCTATCCAAAATCAAAAAAAACGGGAGACATAACGGCACCACTCTCCTCTAAGCTCAACTAGCTGTTCCTCAGAGTATGTCTTCACCCGACAATCAGGAAAATACTGAAATTATATAAATAAATAAAATTAGAATTGAAATGGTTAAATGGAATTAACTATTATTATATCAAAATCAAAAAGAATTCTAGATACCTGTCGGGGAATAATCGTTTGGTTGTGGGTAATAACTAGAACAAAATGCAATGATATATATTACCTTTGGTGAAAGTGGAACGAAAATGCAAGCTTCACGAACCCAACGAAAATGGAAAAAGCTCCGTACGGACCCAACAAAAAAAATGGTGAGAGTGAGAGGTAGTGGGCAACGAAAATGAGAGAGGGAAGAAAGTGTGAGGGAACGAAAATGAGAGTGAGAGGGAACAAAAATGTAAATGGAGTGTGAGAGTGAGAGGGATAGGGACGTGAGTGAGAGAGTGAGAGTGAGAGTGAGAGTGAGACCGTGAGCTAGCTAGCTGGAAGAGACAGTGAGAGTGAGAGGGAGGAAGACGCGAAATGAAAGAAAATAAACTTAAAGGAATAGGCAGCGCTCAAGCAGAAAAGCGCTGCTTATTCGTATAGCGAGTTAAGCAATGGGCAGCGCTCAGCCCAAAGCGCTGCTCATTAGTCAGCGCGTTTCTCCAATTGGCAGCGCTCCGTCCAAAAAGCGCTGCTTATTTGTATAGCGAGAATCTGCAATAGGCAGCGCTCACCCCAAGCGCTGTGCATCACTGAGCGCCTCTCATCAATGGGCAGCGCTCACCCCATAAAGCGCTGCCAATTGGTTTAGCCCGTACATGAATGAGTAGCGCTCCCAACCAAGCGCTGCCCATTGTTAAATTTTTTGCAAATTGAGTAGCGCTTTTATGGCAAGCGCTGCTTATGTGTGCGACTAATTTCAACATTTCTGGCGTAGTGATTGTTTTAATCTTTTGTTTTATTTGATTTTGTATTTTGTAATTTTATAATTTAAAAAACATATATGTTGTTGTGTCTTTTGTTTTTTATTTAAAGAAATCAAAAAATGCCATGTCATTTAACGAATGACACGTCATACATGACACTTAAGACACCACGTCAGTAATTAACTGCCAGCGTGGCGTCCATTAGCTTAAACTGACAACAGGGACCAATATGAAACGAAAATGAAAGATAAAGAACCAAAACGGACCAAAAAAAAAAGATAAATGACCAAAGTGAAACCTAGAGCAAAGATAAATGACCAAAATTGATATTTAGCCTATATTTATAATAGGGACTGGAGGGAGTATGAGCTTTCTTGATTGGGTTGGGGAAGTTAATGAGAAACTAGAATTTAACTTTGAGGAAAATGATGAGAAAGTAAAAAGAACTTAATTGAAACTGAAGTGTTAATATTTGTGGCGCAAACCACCCAGTTAACTATGCTACGTAAAACGACCACATATTCCTTCGTTGGAGGAGATGGATTTAAAATTTAAAATATAATTTTTGTGTCACAGATTTGAAATAAAAAGGACATCTGATATAATTTAGCATAATAATTAATAAATAAATATATGTGTGTATATTAGGAACGAATCAGGTAACTCAAAGGTCAACCTGAACTCATCCTAATCTAATGCCGAGTTATGAGACAGACATTGTTAAATTAAATTGAAATTAATGACTTTGTACGAGTTTACATGTTAGGATGAGTATCGGAGCCTTAAGTTTATATGTTGAAAAATTCTAGGCAAAGTGCACCATCAAGCATAAAAGAAGCACAGACGATTTGGATTCAGTGTCATTGCACCAAATTTGAAGTGTTAAAAATCAATACACGTATAAATGAAGGGGCGAACCTATGTACAATAGAGAGGTCATTGCAATACTTGAAAAATAAATAAATATGTTTATCCTCCTACAAAAAATTATTATGGCCCCTCTCAACTTCAAAGCTTGCAACTAGCTACTAAGTTTTACACTATATCACTCAATTCATGCGAATGCATGGTTGTTTAGTGACTCACTGACTTGTATTGAAAGAATATGTTTTTAATAGCCTCGTCTATGAACTCATTATTCAACAATATTTTCTTTTTGGTACATTATTCAACAATCTTAAAATATGAAATCACATGCACAAAAATTAGATAATGTATAATTTATTTAATTCTAATTAAATATATCAAAAAATTATTTTAGAATATTTTTAATGATGCGTGATTTTAAAGAAAATTGCAATCCCTAGTCTAAGGTTTTAGATCCGCCATTGCTTAAATGCATCTACAAAATACTCCTTCCATCCCACTTTATATGACATTTTGGTCATTTCAAACAAATTAAGAAATGTAGTTAGTTTTGCATGAGAAATAGAAATTCTTAGTTATATTACAAAAGTATCATTTATTAATGATATGAGAAAGATAAATTAAAAGAATTGAAAAAGGAGTTATTATTAAATAATTAAGGGTATAACAATTTCAACTACACAATCTGCATGTGACCAGTCTTAATGTGCCATCTCATTAACGTGTCCCCACGCTTCAAATTCTTCCTTCCTCCATCAGTTTTTTTTTTGAGAAACCTTCCTCCATTAGTTCAGCCTTGAGCATGATTATTTTGAACTGGTTGCGTCCAAGACCCAAAACAAGAAATTGAGGCAAAAAAAGAAATTGGTCGTTGGATACAATACTCGATCAAATGCAAATTCTACATCTCTCTCCTTTTGATTTGATTTTGTGTCTTAGTTCTTTAAACTGTCTTATACCTCTCGTTAGGATGACTTGTTTTAGGGGGTCTCTAACTTAGGGCTCCTTATTATTGCTTTGTTTTTAGTTTCTTTTCTTGTCAATGGTATTGGTCTAGTCGCCCATTGGCCTCTCTTTTGTCTTCTTTTTTCTTTTTTTTTTAATAAATTCAGGGGGAAGTACTCTTTTTCCTTCTTGATGTTTTTTCAATATCAAAAGGTTTTAATGAGGCTTATTTCCTTCTTTTGCCAAAAAAAAAAGGATATTTATCTTTTGAGTAGACCCAGATTTATTATGCTGTGTTTGGTTGGGTAAAGAGTTTATGAGAAAGAAATAAATGATAATAAGAGTGAAATAAAAAGAAAATGTGAGAAATTGAGTAACTTTGACATATCATTTAGTATGAAAGAAATTAAAGAGAGAAGCTGTCTTATCTTTTTAAAAAGATAGAGATACTTCTGAAATAAAAATCAAAGTAGAATTTATGCTTCCCTGCGCTCGCTCTTTGTTAGGGTTTCTCCCTTGTGAGCGGCGGTGGCGGCAACTCTTCCCCTCTTTCAATGGAGGTCGCATCTCCTCCCTTTATAGAGGTCTCTTCTCTCCCTACGTGGGTCTTCCTCTCCTCGCCTTGTGCGAGTCATTCTCCCATGCCTCGTGTGGCTGTGTTCTCATGCTTCTCGGCCAAGGGTACTCTTCCAACGTTGTTGTTCTTGTGGTCCCTCCCGCACCCACTCATGGTCGTTATCACAGAATGCTTGCACCAGGAGTCATCTCTTCTATACTTGTAAATCTACTTCATCGATTTGGTATGCCACTACCAGCTGACTGAGTTATGATTTTGTGATGCAGCAGGATCTTCCGTCTTTGTTTCTTCAAATTATTCATGTAGAATGTCCTGCTAGATACAAGTGTGGTTTGATGCTCATCTGATATACAATTCTATGGGTTAACCGAGATATGAGGAACTATTGTATATTTTCTGGTGTTTTGCTAGATTTTGTTAGATCTCTTGACAGGATTTTCTTTATCCTGACGTTGGTTTTCGGGTAGGGGAAATTCTCTCTTTTTATTTTACGAGGGGTTTGTTGATCCTATTGATTGTCTATCTAGGAGATAGGCACTTTTTCCTTTTTCCCCCTTTTTTGTCCTTGAGTATGTATATGGGTTGAGTAACCCTTATGCTCATCTCCATATATGAATTTGTTTGTCTTTCAAAAAAAGATAACATATGTTCTGGAGTCAACTAGAGGGTTCCATTAGCAAAACCAGGAGGTGCGCTTAGCAAGTCATATGGATCAGCCCAACCAATTCAGCCCATATCCACCTCATGCGAGCCCAACATGCTTGGACGGTCAAGATCGACTCTACCCATCCGACGATCCACAAGAGGGCACGATTTCCTATAAATACAGGCAAACTTTGCCCTTACAAAGGTTGAATCTCTAATCCTTAGTGCCTTCACTCATATATTCTATATACTGACTTGAGCGTCGGAGTGGCTTGCAGGTACCCCCCCCCCCCCCCCGGGGCGCTCACTGACCTCCTGCCAGGACAGCAAGAGACCTACCAACGGTAGCCGACCGAAAAGATGCTCGGTACAGAACAACATATATTATTATCATTACTTTGGGTACTAAGATATGTTATTCTATTATATTATTCGATGTTTGATGTGCACCCAATAAGAAATGAGATAACATATAATATTATTTTTGATACTAAGATATGTAATTCTATTATATTTACATTTTTTTTGACAAATTCTATTATATATTTAAAATAAGCTAAAAATTAATAATAAGATATATATATATATATATATATATATTATATGTTGTTGACAAAACTAGCCTTGTAAAAACTATATTTCATTTGCTAAGAAATTGTAATTTAATTTTATATTTTTTAATAATTGTTTTGTTTTTTAATTTTTGTAATCACTTTATTTTATTTTTAAAAAATAAATTTAATAGAATTTTTGTTTTTTTATTCTGAAAAATGACAATAAATTCAGGATAAAATTTTAAATTGGAAAACATGATATAATAGGTAACAAGATTAATTTATCATATAATTGTGACTCAATAAATTCTAGACTGATACAAGATAGAATTGTTTATTCATCCAAATTATCAAAAAAGCCTTTAAAGTAAAAAAAAAAAATCTAGTGTGAGCAATTCCAATGATACAATTTTAAGTAGAAAGACAATATAAGATTTTAAACAGAGAAAGACAAAATAATTTTTAGATTGAAAAACAATGGGATATCTAAGTTGCTGGTGTCTTTTTTTTGCCAGTTCCCCCCCCCCCCCCCAATTGTACCACATACCCCGCAAATTGACCAAACGGACAAAAATACTCTTAAAAAAATGTTAAAAAAAACGAATTCATTTCTCATTCCATCATATTTCCGGAAAAAGTAAGTTTTTTTCTGGAAGGTTCATTTCCAGGGACTTCCGAAAATACCTCAAAACATAGAGCGAGGCGAGCATTCAGGAGCAGGACGAGGAGATGAGCATAGTCCTTCTGGTAGTAGGAGCAGGTTCAGATTGAGGACTAGACAGGCCGGACATGCGTCGTGTCCGAGAGCGAGAGCAACAGCAAGAGCAGGAGCATTATTATCACGAGCTTGCTGAGCCAGACGCCATGCGTGTAGAGGACCAGGCTGAGGCTCATTCCACATGCCGTGGGGGGAGATGACAGTGACGTTGGATGACATGTCCGCGTTGCTCCACTTGCCGCTCACCGGCACACCGTTGGCGCATCGGCCACATTTTGACACTGCCGATGCTATTCGGGCTGGAGTTGACCTGCTGGGCATAGACCACACAACCTGTTGGGCAGAGTGTCAGTTCAACAGGGGACCGGCATTCCGATTCTCTTTCTTGACGGTCGCATACACACAAAACATGGAGTGCGGCCTTCTTGATCAGGCGGCATGGTGCTATCTGCTACACTTGTTGGGCAGCACCATTTTTGCCGACAAGAGTCACACATCTGTCCCTGTCAAGTGGGTGACTCTTATTTCTGACTTTGACTTGTGTGGCCAGTGGGCTTGGGGTCCAGCTGCTCTAGTTATTCTCTACGAGCAGCTGAATGATGTTTGTTACTGGGAGACGTCGCAGATTGGCGGATACGCTTCTCTGTTGCAGGTAATTAATTAATTAATTATTTTTATTTCTTTTTAATTACTTTTATTTAAATAATTACTTATTTATTTTTTTAATTATTTTAGTGTTGGATATATGAGTATTTCCCCACCATCGTGGTGCGGAAAGACTTTGGTGCCAGTGAACTTCCACGTTGCAGCATGTGGGCGAACAAGAAGTGTGATAGTATCAAGCTTCTGGAGTTTCGGCAGCTGCTGGATGACTTGTAGAGGGAGCAAGTCATATGGAGCCCCTGGGACGACCACAGACAGTACCTCCGGTTTCACAACATTTCATTATTCAGAGGTTGGCTGCTGTGGGGGGATGTGGCTGTGCCTTATATGCCAGACAGGGTCCGTTGGCAGTTTGGATATGTCCAGCAGATTCCTGATCGGCCTATTTCAGGCCCACGTCCATCTACGGAGTTCATAGTACATCAGCTGATGTTCTATATCAGTCCCCAGTGCGGGCTTTCAGGGACAACGATCGACGGACACCCGTCCAGGGTGCTTGTGATGACGAGTACCTACCATGGTACTTGCAGGTGTCCATTCCCCGCCTGACTCCGGCTCCACCTTCACCTCCAACTCCGCCTTCGACTCGAGAGGATGTTGGTCCACTTCCCTTAGAGTCCAGGATGGAGAGAGCAGCTAGGCATGTCCAGGATGTCGATGATAGTCTTTTGGCAGTCGACGGCATTCCTGGGGATGTCTATGATAGTCTGTTGGCTGCTTTACAGCTTTTACACATTTAGTTGTATTATTTTTTGTATTTTTACTGTATTGATACTGCATTATTATTGTTTATTAGTTTAACGAGTTTCGTTATATTTAATTATTTCGCGTAATTTTTTTTAACGAAAAATTAAAGGTATTTTGCGGATTTATGGTAAAATGGGGAATGGGGTCAAAATGTCTCATGAGGGAGGTAAAAAAAAACTACCCTTTTTTTTATACATCGTCGTACTTGTCTTGGAACATGTTATATGATAGTACTACTCCATTACAACATGCTAAGGTGGTCCTACTCTGTGTCGCGGCTCCACACCTGACTCATGTACCTTACCTACTAATGTTGGGGGTAGTAGGTATGGCTCAATTCACAAACGGCTATCGACATTATCGACATTATGTGCACAACTTTAAGATAAGTTACGAATAGTCTATTTCTAACATTTTGTCAAAAAAATAATTTAATTAATATACACGGGTTTGCCATTTTTTATAATGTTAAAAATCTTAAAAAAATATTTAATTTTATTTCAATTATTTTAAAAATCATTTATACCACAATTTTTAATTGGTTGGTGGAGTGTAATTTTTTACTGCGACGCTATATTGCAAATAAAAAAAAGAATAATTTATTGACATTACTAGTAATAGGAAATGATTTTAATCAAAAACTTTGTATTTTAAACAGCAAATGTTAGAGATTAATTATTAAAAGAGTCGTAATTGTTAGTTTTCAAAATTTGAATCTTGAATCTCTTTTTTATACTTCTTTGATGTCTTTTATCTCACCAACTAAACAAATTTATTTTTGGTACATGCCAATTGAACAATTTAAATGTATTTAAGATAGGAAGAAATGTCTATATGTGTATCATTCCATAAAAATGCATCTTATATCGATTTTTAACATCACATCTTATGTAGTCTTAAATATATACTATTTTCTCTATTTTTATATATAAGCAAAAAATAGTTATGCACAACTATTAATAACAATTAAAAAAGTGTGTTTTCGTAAAAAAAAAACAATTAAAAACATGTGATTCTTATATTACATCTATTAACTTTTCTTGAATGCTATGAAAAATAAAAATTGAAAAACTAATAACTACCTACGTTGAGAAAAGAAAATATAGAGCAATTAATAAAAATAAATTTAGTGTATTATCTAAAAAAACTTTGATGGATGATAGAAAATAGAGAAAGTAAGATTTATTAACATTTTATTTTTTTTCTAAAAAATGAAAATAACGAATGCTAAGGGTGAGAAAAAGAAAGAAAAAGGTTATGAGGTGTCAAACGGGGTGTAGTTGAGTGGTTGAGGCTTATCTTTCCTTAAACAAATGTCAGGTGTTCAATACTAAAATCGAGTATGAAGCAGCTTTAAATTCCTGAGTCAACTGTCCCACCTTTCAAAATATCTCCGATCCAAAGAAGGATAGTTGCAAAAGAACCGAAACCGTAATGATGTTATCGTACCAAGTGGATCAGACATGTCTAAGTAGGGCCCAACGTTTTTTTAATTTATTTATTTTACGGCTTCCAGTCAAGGGAAAACTACTTCGTATGTCGGTAACAAACAAGTGGCCTGCCTCGTAAACAGCTATTCTGGATTCTAGCATGGTCACCCTCTCACTGGCCTTATTTTTCTCTTCTAATGAAAGCTGTCATGTTAGGATGTTAGGTGAGTAGTACTCCTATTATAAGATTTTTTAGTCAAAAAATTTGTTTTATAAAAGATGATTTTTTATAATCTCAATAAAACATTAATTTTTCTTTTTTACTATATATTTTATTATTTAATAATATTTTTTTCATATATTTACTAATTTATCATTTCAATGTCATTAATGAAAATTAATTTGGTACACTAACTCACAATTTTTCTTTTCCAAACAAAATTAACTATTTTTCTTAATATGTGTGAAATGACCCAAAACGACATATAATATGGGACGGAGGGAGTATTTTTTTCGTTCTATATTATACTCCCTCTGAAGTCCCTTAACTTATTTTCAGTTTTCAATTAGGTCCCTTATATTTTTGTTGTAACGAATAAGTCTCTTAACTTTTAAAATTGTTGCACATAAGGATAACGGCGCAACGATTTTAAAAGTTAAGAGACCTATTCATTACAACAAAAACATAAGGGACCTAATCAAAAAGTCCAAATAAGTTAAGGGACTCCGGATGACATTTATTTATTTTTGATAGAAAACGGGGCGACAAGCCCAAAAGAGATTACACGAGAATTAAACGGGGAGTAGGAACTCCAATAACATCATCAACATAATGCTTAACCCTATCAGGAGGAGTATCAAATAAAACATAAGGATTATTCTCCACCAAGCTACAACCAAGATCAACAAGACCATCAGCCACCCTATTAGACTCCGGATGGTATTTTGCCTAAGAAGATTTTATAAAAATCACAAAGACTACGGAGGTTGTTAGTACAAATTAAACATTATCTCAAATATATCCTTAGTATTAATTTTTTATAACCACTAAAATTTATCTACTAAAATAAAAATTAAAAATTATAGGAATTAATATACCACTATTAATTTTTTTAAACATTTTGGTGTGATCATGGCACCACCAACCCCCCCCCCCCCCCAAACCCCCTTAGAAACATTACAACGATATAAAGCACGAAGATAGATTTGATTATCAAAAAAAAAATTATCATATAATGTGTTTAATTGTAACACATATTAAGAAAAAATAAAATATGGGGTCAAAAAAGAAAAAATAAAATATATATTATTCCCTTTTTAGATAAGCTAATAGGTTAACGAAAAACTATCATTGTCATAACTATATTTGATTTGTTAAAAAAATGAATTAATTTTCTATTTATATGTTTTTAATAATAATCTTATTTTTTATCACTTGATTTAATATTTTCTAATTTCAATAGATTTTTAATTTTTAATTTTTAGATTACCAATGACACATTTACTTTTACCAAACTTTTTTTAGTTATTTATTTTTTAATCTTTTTATTTCAATAAATTTTTATTATTAAATTTTTTTTTTTTATTTTTCATCAAACTATTTTATATTTATTTATATTTTATTAAAGTTTAATATCTTTATATCTATAAATTTAAATCCAGGGGTAGTATGACGTCATCATTGATGTGAGATACTTTAGTGTTCGAAAAAAATTAACCGTTCAAATCAAATGCTCAAAGTTCATTCATCAATATCGATTTTTTTTTTGTTTTCATAATCCAAACCTCCAACCCCCCTCCCCTTTTTGTTTCGTAATTTCATTTTTAAGAGTACATAAAAATTTAAGAAAAAAATTAGATCTATAAATACGTGAAGTTTGTTCCTCGATAATTGCATATATTTTTGAAAAATGAAAATTAATTTCGTGATAAATTATGTAAAGTGTGATGCTAGCCAGTGTGTTTTGAGGCACTTTAGAGTCTAAAAAAATTTAGTTGTTCAAATACGCAAAATTTGTTCTTCAATAATTAGTTTGTTGAAATGAAATAGTAATTTTGTAATAAAATACGTAAAGTGCAATTTGGTGCTATGTACTGGGAGGGATATGTCCCTGAACCTGTGAACAATATTGTCTGTAATGATGCCACGTGCTCACTCTTTTCTCATTTAATAGTATGAGTTGTCTTTCTTGTCAAAAAAAAACAAAACAAGTGTTTTGAGGTACTTAAGCGGTCGGAAAAAAAATTTACAGTTCAAATACGCAGAGTTTGTTTCTCAGTAACCTGTTTGGTGAAAAAAAACTAATAATATATTTATAAAGTGTTATGCTAAGCAACGTGTTTTGAGATACTTTAGTGTTCGAAAAAAATAACCGTTCAAATACTCAAAGTTCATTCCTCAATATCGAAATATTTTTTTAACTGTTCGAATACGCAAAGTTTGTTACTCAGTGATCAGTTTGGTGAAAAAAAATTCAAAACAAAATATGTAAAGAGTGCTGCTAAGTAGTGTGTTTTTTTATGCTTTAGTGTTCGTAAAAAAATTCAACTATTCAAATATGCAAAATTTATGCCTCAATAACTGATTTTGTTAGGTGAAAAAAAGTATAATTTCGTGACAAAATACGTAAAATGTGATGCTAAGCAGCGTGTTTTGAGATACTTTACTGTTCGAAAAAAAAAATTAACCGTTCAAATGCTTTAAGTTCATTCCTCAATATCGATTTTTTTTGTTTTCGTAATCCAAACCTCCAACCCACCTCCCCCTACGCCCCCTTTTTTTGTTTTCATAATTTTATTTTTAAGAGTACATTAAAATTTAGGAAAAAAATTAGATCTATAAATACGTGAAGTTTGTTCCTCGATAGTCGGATATATTGGTGAAAAATGAAACTTAATTTCGTGATAAATTATGTAAAGTGTGATGCTAGCCAGTGTGTTTTGAGGTACTTTAGAGTCTAAAAAAATTTAGTTGTTCAAATACGCAAAGTTTGTTCCTCAATAATAGGTTTGTTGAAAGGATATAATAATTTTATAATAAAATACGTAAAGTGCAATGCAAAACACGTGTTTTGAGGTACTTAAGTGGTCAAAAAAATTAACTATTCAAATACGCAGAGTTTGTTCCTCAATAACCTGGTTGGTGAAAAAAAATCATAACATATTTATGTAAAGTACAATGTTAAGCAATGTATTTTTAGATGCTTTAGTGTTCGTAATAGTGTGCTTTATGGTGCTATAGTGTTCGCAAAAAAAAATCCAACTATTCAAATTAAATATGCAAAATCTGTGCCTCCATAACCTGTTTGGTGAAAAAATATAATTTCTTGACAAAATACGTAAAGTGTGATGCTAATCGGCGTGTTTTGAGATACTTTAGTGTTCGAAAAAAAAATAACCGCTTAAATACTCAAAGTTCATTCCTCAATATCGAAACTTTTTTTAACTGTTAGAATACGCAAAGTTTGCTCCTCAGTCATCAGTTTGGTGAAAAAAAATTCAAAACAAAATATGTAAAGTGGGATGCTAAGTAGTGCGTTTTTTGATACTTTAGTGTTCGTAAAAATATTCAACTATTCAAATATGCAAAGTTTGTGCCTCATTAACCGATTTAATTTCGTGACAAAACACGTAAAGTGTGATGTTAAGCAGTGTGTATTGAAATACTTTAGTGGTCAAAAAATTAGTCATTCAAATACTCAAAGTTCATTCGTCAATATTGAAAAAAAAATTTAGTTGTTTGAATACGCAAAGTTTGTTTCTCAGTGCTCGATTTGGTGGAAAAAAATTCAAAACAAAATATATAAAGTGCGATGCTAACATGTATCTCGACTATGTTTTTTGCCTTTAATTTTGTGATTGTTTCTAATTCCCTTTCATTTGTGTGATAATTTTCAATCTATCCAACAAATTTTAGTATTGCAATAATTATTTATTAGTTAAAGCTTTGGCCCGTCTCGGCGCTAGTTTTGACATATATTTTAGATGGGTAAATGGATAAATTATTTTCGTCTCATATCTTGCTGGTTTAACCGAGCTCAAATTCAGGATAAGATTTTAACTAGAGAGATATGATAGGATAAGTCACAAGGTTAATCTATCATATATTGTTGGCTCAACAAATGTTGGAATAACACACGATACGATACACTTATCATATAATGTCTTTTTATCGAGACCATTAAATTAAATGCCCTTAAGGTTGTGCTGTTCAGACTAAAAAAGCAAATAATAGTACATAATTCATAATAATAATTTCATACTTTTAAATGTGGCTATAGAAAAAAGATAACTAAATTAATACTTCAAGGGTACGTATAACAGAAAAATTATTATTGCCCCATCAGTATTGTAAAACACAGAATAATATAATACAATTTTGGAATAGCACACATTGGGTAATATAATACAGAATAATATGATACAATGTTTTGGCTAAAACAGATTCACTCCAACACAGAATAATATAATACAATTTTTTGGCTAAAACATAAAATAACATGGAACGAAATGAGTAATACTTATAAATCATAATCATAACTATACACATTCAAGAATGTGTACAGATAAGCCTTACACCTCATTCGTTTTAATTCCATGTCAACAACTGAAAAAAGCCACCTCAGCCAACAAACTGTTTGGTGGCTGCCATGTTAGCATTCCAGACAAACTGGACGGCTGACCATTCACCCACTAAAGGACAATATCAACGGCTATCAATCTTTTAAATTGCGGCTCCTTAAACGTTTTTAAAAAAAAATAATGTATTGATGATAATTAATTGTGGAGCTGCGATTGGCATTTCTAAATGAAATTGTTCTGTTTTCTGCGCAAAATATAGTTGCTCAAATATAACATTCCTGGAATAGACATGAAGATTCTAGAGACATTGGATGAGAAATTGTAGGAAGTGCATTAATTATTTGAAACATCCATATTCGCACAAAGGTGAACCAAATACTGCTTTTTCAAAAACATCCAAAGCTATGCAAATAATATAAATAAGGTCCCAGCTAAAGCAGATTTTATCTGGGAATAATACTTAATCTGGGAATAACACTTAATCAAAGCAGATTTTTGAATGTTGCTGCCCTTAATCAAAGTACCTACAATCCGCAAATTCAACATGACAAACAATAAACAAATGAGAAGTTCACTCAAATCAGAAATTCACACAAAATGAAATATTCACACATATACTCAACCATTAATTGACACAAAAAAGTGATCCAAAACTTAATTAATGCATCCAAAACTTTCTCTAACCTTACTAATGTACTCACATATTGTTAATTACAGATCCAATACTTTCGCTAAACTTACAAATATAGTCTGAGACATTTAATGCGATAATTGTTTTGAGTTGGCGGCCAAAAAAAATATACATACATATCATGGCAGTGATTCGCATACTATAATCTGTTTCAATCAATCATAACTCACATATACTCAACATTTATCGTGCACTCAATATTTGATCCATAACTTAATTACAAATCCACAACTTTCTCTAAGCTTACTAATGCACTCACATATTGTTAATTACCGATCCAAAAAATTCTCTAAACTTACTAATATATTCAACGTCAATTAATGCCATAGTATTATTGAATTCGCATTGCATGTACTAATCACACCACAAATCATGGCATAGTTGGTGTAACCATGGTTAACTTCAAAAATTACTATAATCTTTCCTATAAATACCATGTGGCCGTATACAACCGTTCATACTAGAAACCAAAAAACAGCCATCAGTAAACCAAAACAATAAACACTAATGGCCAGTGCAAACAAACTTTCCCTTGCTCCTCCCAAAAAAAAATGTACCATTAGCTGTCATAGACCCAGACCATGAAACATCTTCTGTCATTGTCAGAGTACTAAGGAAGTGGCATGTTTTTGGAAACTATGGAGGTAACAAACCTGTTGCTGTCAAGTTGGTTATGGTAGACACAGAGGTAACCATTCAAATACTATTTACCTTATAAATATTGTGTGTGATACGCATCTATTTGGAGTTCTACTTACTGTGATCTTTAAAAACTACTATGCGCTTTGAACATTAAAGATTTCATAACTAATAGTCAGCACTTATTCTATTATGTTTGGGTGTTACTACAGTAATATATATCAGATGTTTCCGTAATCATAATATCATCAGTAATTTGAAAGATGACTGATATTGCCATTTGTTTACACGTAGGGCACTAAAATCCAAGGTCATATCGATCAAATGCATATCTACAAGCTTGATAAGATTATTCAGGAAGGTTCAGTCTATCATATTACCAAATTCATTGTCGCACAAAATGCAGGCGGGTACCGTGTCGCGAAGCACGAGTACAAGTTGAACCTCAACATAAAGACAGTTTTACGACCAACCCCACAAGAAGCTGTACCCTTTCCTGAATACTGCTTCACAGATCCAGAGCAGTGCTTCCAATCCGGTTTCAACTGGGACTATTTAGTAGGTGAGTTTGTAAGACTTCTTTTACTTATGGTCATACGCTGTCAGATTATTGTTTTGGTTTCTAGAACACTTTTGTTCATTTCAGAATTGAGTCAGCCAACTAAATAGTCCCGCTTGATACTTATTATACATTATATTATAACCACAATTGAGTCATCCAACTAATGTACTAAGTATAATGTATCAATGATAAAGCATAGCATTACTTACAATTCTATCCAGGCGACCATCAGAATTTTTAATAACAAAGCTGCTCAAGTCAGTGTCCTGTAGGGGTAAGAATTGTCAAAATCGTTTACACATATCCAAATTAATATTATGAAAAAAATATGAAAATAATAATAAATTGTGAGCAAGAATTTTATAAGGTACTGAAGACGTGATTCATATACCAAAAACCTTCTTATACAAAGGCTAGATTTTAGTTTAGAATCGAATGTGATTAGAATTACAATTTATATACTGAAAGATCAAGCTTTTAGTGTACAAAGCCATAAAGCGTGATTAACATCCAGAAAGGGTTTCGATTGTAAAATTGAAATCCAGATATTGCTAGCCTTTAGTGTAGAATCTGATGTAATTAGAATCACAAAATAGATACTGCTACCATCATTCGGTTTTACATGCAATTAAACCCCCCAAAATATCAATCGTAATAATTTTACCTCTGTGATTGAATTCTGAGGCGCTTGATGAGTAGACCTTCCTGTTGAGCGCTTTCCATGACGTGCAGAAGAAGACGCCATTGTTGATTTGTAGCAGCTGGAGGTAGATCTGTATATTACAGAGTTGTAGTTTGCGATCGATCTGCAACGACGAGAAGATGGAAGAGGAAAGTCTAACCAAATAAATGGAACCGAAGCGAATAGAAGATGGAAGACGAAATTTGAATAGATACAGGAAGGAGGCGCAGCGAACCGGAGAAAGATGAACACGCGATGACCAACGGCAACGCACCGGTGAGAAGAGCTGGAAGAGGAAATTTGAATCGACTTAATGGAACTTTAGGGTTTCAGTTTCCAGATCTGTTTACAAGGAAATACCAAAAATAACCCTAAATTTTATAGGTAAAGACAGAAATGCCCCTATTCGTAATAGACTTATATATTTTGTTCCACATGGTCTGAAAAATATTGAGTATCTTATATTGAGTATTGAAAAAATATATATGTTCATCAAAATTGTTTCGTCATCAAATAAGACAATTCTTTTATATTTATTATACACAATTAATTAGCATTAGTATGTTATACCCATTGTTTATATCTAACATAATACACGTAATTGTCTATTTTTAGTTCAACCAATACTATATTACAAAATAACTTAACAGAAAATGTCTATTTTTACATCAGCCTTTTTTTTCACTACTTAACAGAATCCCAATATCGTATTTATTTTTTAAATTAGAATAACCACATATATAATTTTTTAATTATTAATTATTAATACATAATTATAAACATCCCAAATAAATACAGACAATGCTTTAAGCATACAAATTCTTTAATAAAATACTTTAAAATTAAATTAAAAAAATCAGATGTATATTTCAATGCCCTTACAGATATATTTATATATTATATAACGTACTCATTTTTTTAATATACATACTTCTGATTAATATGATATAATTATATAATTAACCAATTTTTTTATTTTCACTCAAAGTAAACATATTTTAACATAAAAAAAATTCCAAAAAAATTGTATACCCGTGCAGCGCACGGGTCATACATACTAGTATTCATCCAATTGAGAATTAATAAATCTTTAATTTTGATCTTAAATTATCTTTCTCACTTATTCCGTCTTTAAATTATTAAAAAAAAATAAACAGTTCATAAATTATTCTAAATTCTTTAAATTAGTACTTGAACGGTTACTCTACCACTTTACTTCTCATCAACCAAAGACACCAAACCATCGCTAATCAAATAACGTGCCTCTATTTTTGCCTGCTTCTTTTTTTTATAAGCAATGTTAGTGGGGGTGGGGGAATGTCAGTTTCCGGGGTTTGAACCCGGGACCTCCTTCTTGCACTCTTTTGGTGCACTCCTTCGATGATAAAGCATAGCATTACTTACAATTCTATCCAGGCGACCATCAGAATTTTTAATAACAAAGCTGCTCAAGTCAGTGTCCTGTAGGGGTAAGAATTGTCAAAATCGTTTACACATATCCAAATTAATATTATGAAAAAAATATGAAAATAATAATAAATTGTGAGCAAGAATTTTATAAGGTACTGAAGACGTGATTCATATACCAAAAACCTTCTTATACAAAGGCTAGATTTTAGTTTAGAATCGAATGTGATTAGAATTACAATTTATATACTGAAAGATCAAGCTTTTAGTGTACAAAGCCATAAAGCGTGATTAACATCCAGAAAGGGTTTCGATTGTAAAATTGAAATCCAGATATTGCTAGCCTTTAGTGTAGAATCTGATGTAATTAGAATCACAAAATAGATACTGCTACCATCATTCGGTTTTACATGCAATTAAACCCCCCAAAATATCAATCGTAATAATTTTACCTCTGTGATTGAATTCTGAGGCGCTTGATGAGTAGACCTTCCTGTTGAGCGCTTTCCATGACGTGCAGAAGAAGACGCCATTGTTGATTTGTAGCAGCTGGAGGTAGATCTGTATATTACAGAGTTGTAGTTTGCGATCGATCTGCAACGACGAGAAGATGGAAGAGGAAAGTCTAACCAAATAAATGGAACCGAAGCGAATAGAAGATGGAAGACGAAATTTGAATAGATACAGGAAGGAGGCGCAGCGAACCGGAGAAAGATGAACACGCGATGACCAACGGCAACGCACCGGTGAGAAGAGCTGGAAGAGGAAATTTGAATCGACTTAATGGAACTTTAGGGTTTCAGTTTCCAGATCTGTTTACAAGGAAATACCAAAAATAACCCTAAATTTTATAGGTAAAGACAGAAATGCCCCTATTCGTAATAGACTTATATATTTTGTTCCACATGGTCTGAAAAATATTGAGTATCTTATATTGAGTATTGAAAAAATATATATGTTCATCAAAATTGTTTCGTCATCAAATAAGACAATTCTTTTATATTTATTATACACAATTAATTAGCATTAGTATGTTATACCCATTGTTTATATCTAACATAATACACGTAATTGTCTATTTTTAGTTCAACCAATACTATATTACAAAATAACTTAACAGAAAATGTCTATTTTTACATCAGCCTTTTTTTTCACTACTTAACAGAATCCCAATATCGTATTTATTTTTTAAATTAGAATAACCACATATATAATTTTTTAATTATTAATTATTAATACATAATTATAAACATCCCAAATAAATACAGACAATGCTTTAAGCATACAAATTCTTTAATAAAATACTTTAAAATTAAATTAAAAAAATCAGATGTATATTTCAATGCCCTTACAGATATATTTATATATTATATAACGTACTCATTTTTTTAATATACATACTTCTGATTAATATGATATAATTATATAATTAACCAATTTTTTTATTTTCACTCAAAGTAAACATATTTTAACATAAAAAAAATTCCAAAAAAATTGTATACCCGTGCAGCGCACGGGTCATACATACTAGTATTCATCCAATTGAGAATTAATAAATCTTTAATTTTGATCTTAAATTATCTTTCTCACTTATTCCGTCTTTAAATTATTAAAAAAAAATAAACAGTTCATAAATTATTCTAAATTCTTTAAATTAGTACTTGAACGGTTACTCTACCACTTTACTTCTCATCAACCAAAGACACCAAACCATCGCTAATCAAATAACGTGCCTCTATTTTTGCCTGCTTCTTTTTTTTATAAGCAATGTTAGTGGGGGTGGGGGAATGTCAGTTTCCGGGGTTTGAACCCGGGACCTCCTTCTTGCACTCTTTTGGTGCACTCCTTCGATATCCCTTAGCTCGCCAACTGAGCTACCTACTTGGGATTTGCCTTCGCTTTGCCTCAAATTTTTTCTCACCACTTGTGGTCAAACTTCGAATTTAGTCGACGATTGATTAACAAGTTTTTCTAATTTTCTTTCTCCAAGCAGCTACGTTGAGGAAGGGATGCCTTAGCTATGAGTTTCTGTTGAAATTTCAAACATAAGTAGTTAGCCCCGCATCGATTTGGAATGTGTTAAATAAATGATATATAAGAGAGGAAATTCATATACCCATTACCTTAAGGTTTTAATTAGAAATGTGGTGTCCAAGTTTTTTGGTAGTTCAATTCATTGACTAGCTCATTGTTGTTTCCGGTGCTCCCCAGACTCCCCAACAAGAAGTGGCATCCAAGCATGGTTCGGCTTGGTAGTGGAGTCCATCAGCTCATGCCTCATGTTCTATCGTGGAGCATTTTCTTAGCTTGGTGTAATATTTTTAAGGTGTTTTGGGTAAAGATAACTTTTTATTAATAAAATTTTTTACTTATAAAAAAACTCGTTATTACTCCCTGCACTTTCCCAAACTATCCAACAATTTCATAACACTCCCCCTTCGATATTCACTCAAATTTCCGTGAACTAAATATTGTAGAGAGACTATTTTGTCAATATCTCAAATTATTTTATTTTTATGCGGCTGATGTCAATTACCATTAGCACGTAAGAAAACACTTCCACGTACCTATCGTGATTTCCATGTGTTCTTCTGCATTGCCGTCTGGAATTTTTTAGTTTTTCTTTAACTTAGAATGATTCTTGCTGACTGCAGGCAGGGCAAGGAACCTCCCAAGTCCAAACCGCCTATAATATTATACCAAGTTTTTAGACTTTTATTTTTTAAATTCAATATTTTTTGGTGAATACATTTTCTTCTTTGACACGCAAGAAATAAGTTGTCTTAATATATATATATATATATATATAAAATATTTTTCATTAAAACAATTGAACTAAAAACTTAATTAATAATTAACTAATTGTTATTTTAATTAAAAAATATTGTTATTTTTTATTTATTCTTTTGCCTGTAAACGAAATAACAAATACCACTCATAATGTATACGAATGTTGTTAATTCTGTTGGCAAAATGTAGTTATCCTTTAAAAACTGTAAGTAATTTACCTTATATGATGAGGCACTAATAAAAACAACCATTTTTTAAATTTTTTTGAAATCTCTTATATCTATCAATTAAAATATATTTATGCGTTTACAATCGTGTTAATATTAAGTTAGTGAGGGGCCTTGGGCCCTAATTTTCACCAAAAAAATAATAATATTAAGTTAGTGAGATATACAAGTGAGATTTGGTGGTTACCACTTTTTTCAAAGGTAACTTATAACATAAATTTCACTAGTTCACGTGATTAACTTGTATGTTTGTATGTTTCCAAATGATAAAACATGTGATTTTTCTTTGAGTCAACTTCCACGTGTTAAATTCCATTTAACCATATGTTGATTTTTCCTTGCAGGTTGCCAAAAACAAAACTGTGGTGTGCAACTAGCAGAATACCCAGCTATTGGGCAGCCCACAATTACAGACTGCGGATTGTCTCAAACAAAAACTAACACTGAAACGGGTATTTGCGGAACTTGAACCGGGTTGTGATGGAGCAACGCGCGGATCCTTTCTGACCCGTGTTATATAAGCCAAACCCTAGTTTGACCGATCAGAAACTTAAGATCTCTTTCTCACTTTCTTGCTGCGCCGTTTCTCTACCCTTCTTCTTCAACTTTCAGCTCTGCTAGGGTTTCTTAAAACCAGAAGAGAAATCAACGATTGAAGCTTGTTTATGCTTCAATCTTGATGATATCTTCGTTATCTTCCTCCCTAACACAAAAGCCCCTTGCTTTTTGTTTGATTTCAGCGTGATTTCAGAAACCCTAGTTTCTGAAAAACGTTCTTCAAGCAACTCTAATGGCTGGGTTTTGTTGCGGACCTCACCACGAAGGTAATCATGCTGTTAGTTTTTTGATTGCTGTTTGGATTGTTGATTTTCTTCACAAAAAGACCTTAACTGTACTGTTTGTTGGTTTCCAGGTTTGAAGAAGAACAAGTGACGCCAAGAACACCAACGAAGGTATATAATCACCACCTTGTGATTATATTTCTGATTTCCTTTTTTTTTTCTTTCTGATTTGTGATTTCAAATACAGAACATAACTGTTTGTTCTTTTATTTTGCACGTACGAACTTCTCTACGAACGATTTTTCAAGGATCTTCACCTCCTGTGAAGATTACAAGATTACAAGATTACAAGCACAGCGAAGGTAAATCTTTCCCTTTCTCACTTACTCTCTTTAATTTCTACTTCCTGCTTGTGTTTTTGATAGAACAAATACTCACTATTTGTTCTTTCTCTGCTTGCAAGGTACTCTTTACCAAGATCAAGCTTCTAACGCACACTTACAGACCCAGAAAATGCAATGACAAAGACTAAGAAGAAAAGATTAAACACGCAGCTTGTAAAAGAAGAATTCAGAATGTAAATTTTTATTCACTTGTAAAAATTGTATGTGATTACACTATGTACAGGTTATTTATACAGCTTTCTCTGGATATTAGCTGTTAGAGGGGTTTGTGTTAGTTACAAACCTAGTTTGTTGAAATAACAAACTAGTTAACAAATTGTTTAACTGTAAAACAGATTTTTGTAACTGCCTTATAACAGCTATAATAGATAAATAGCTGTTATATCTATTCAGAGGGTGTTTTAGGAATTTTGCATTAAATTCCAGCATCCTCCCTTAATGCAAAATCTAAAAAACTTAGTAATAGGAGAGATACCTAAAACAGGCCAAGCCCCTGTTGACATAGCTTTAGAATCACAGATGATCTAGAACAAGCCTCTGGATAATAACTCTAGAAGTTGCATTCTTAGGTTAGAATGCAACCAAACCTAATTCTATCCCAAGTTTAGTAAAAAGACTCACCCTTTAGTGCCTTAGTAAATTAACACATCAGCAAGTTGTTCTTTGGTTGGGCAGTAGTCTACAACCAAATTACCTTTAGTAACCTGATCTCTAAGGTAATGGTACATTGTCTCAATATGTTTCGTCCTTGCATGCCCCATAGGATTCTTAGCAAGAGATAAGGCAGATTTGTTGTCAATTAGGAGTGTAGGAGATTGAGTAAGTTCCACCTTTAGCTCCTTTAGCAATGCTTCCAGTCATGCTGCCTGTGTGGCAGCACTACATGCAGAGACATACTCTGCTTCACAGGAGGAAAGAGCAACTATTTGTTGCTTTTTGGAACTCCAAGAAACGGATATGCCTTGAAACTTGAACAAAAAGCCTGAAGTACTCCTTCTATCTATGTGATCTCCAAACCAATCACTTTCAGAGTACCCCAGCAGCTCAAACTTTCCTAGATCAGTGCCTTTAAGAAAGAACAAGCCATAATTCAAAGTGCCCTTAATGTACCCAAGAACTCTCTTAGCAGCATTAAGGTGTATCTCCAATGGTTCATTCATGAACCTGCTAATCATCCCAGTAGCAAACAAGATATCAGGCCTGCTGTGGCATAGATATCTTAGTGAACCTACAATCTGCCTGAAGAATGTAGGGTCCACTTTAGAGCCTTTTTCACCCTCCTTTTTTGCACAGAAACCCTTCTGCGCCATTTCAAATTTGGTGAGTAATTCCTTAGCATATTTTGTTTGATGTAGGATTAGACCTTCTGGCACCCTTAGGAATTCTAATCCTAGGAAGTAGGATAGTCTTCCCAAGTCTGTCATCTCAAATTCACTCTTCATAGAAGCTTTGAACTTGTTAATCTCCATAGGACGGCAACCTGTTACCAAAATATCATCAACATATAAACAAATTAATAAGTAGCAAATCAGTATCCGTAGTGCCTTTCACATATACACCAAACTCATTGGTGCATTTTGTGAAACCACTTTCCACAAAAAATGTGTCTATTCTTTTATTCCAGGCTCTTGGAGCCTGTTTCAGCCCATACAAAGCCTTGTGTAAATGGCATACAAGATTTTCTTTTCCTTTTATCTCAAAGCCAGGTGGCTGTGAGATAAAAACAGTCTCTTCCAAGGATCCATTCAAAAAAGCAGACTTAACATCTAAATGATGTAAGTCCCATTTCTTACTGCAGGCCAAGGCAGTACCCAACCTAATGGTCTCATGCCTGGCCACAGGTGAGAACACTTCCTCATAATCTATCCCTTGCTTTTGTTGGAACCCTCTAGCAACAAGTCTTGCTTTATGCTTGACTATTTTGCCATTGGGGTCCAACTTGAGCTTAAAGACCCATTTAACACTTATTGCCTTCTTTCCTTTAGGCAGGACTGTCAAAGACCAGGTCTTATTTTTCTCAATAGAGGCCAGCTCCTCTATCATAGCATTTTCCAGGGTTTATCCTTTAAAGCCTCCTTAAAGTCCACTGGTTCAGTATCAGCCATCATAGCATAGTGGATGAGGTCACCATGCTCATTCACTTCACTATCTATGGCAATATCATAATCTGCAAGCCTCCTAGGAGGCTGTCTCAACCTTTGTGTTCTAGGCAGGGCCTGAACAATAGGTTCAGGTTCTGTTTCAGCATTGTCCTCTTCCTCTTCTTGAGGATTTTGATCCTCATTGGGTAGAATAGGATCCTCTTCATCAGAACTATCACCATTAGGATTAGGTTCAGTGTCTAAGACATCCTCTAGGATTGTAGAGTCCACTGAACTTACTAGTTCAGCTTTGTCCCAGTCCCATTGCTTGTCTTCAAGCACAACCACATCCCTAGATATCTCAATCTTGTCAGTTTTAGGATCTAACAGCCTATAAGCACCTATAGGATGATATCCAACAAGGATTAAGGGCCTGCTCTTATCCCCTAACTTCTTTCTCTTACCGTAAGGTATATGGCTATATGCAAGTGAGCCAAATTCCCTTAGGTGAGAAACCTTAGTCTTGTCACCACACCAGACATGTTCTGGTAGCTTATCTTATAAACCTTTAGTAGAGCACCTATTTAGGATATAGACAGCTGTATGGACAGCTTCTGCCCATATATAGCCTTTTAGGTAGCCCCTTTGACTTGATCATGCTCCTAGCCATATCAAGTATTGTCCTAGTCTTCCTTTCAGCAATACCATTATGCTGAGGAGTAAGACCTTAAGTTTCTTACCACTTTGAGTTTCTGCCATTGCCTTAAACTCCTTAAAAACACCATAGGCTTATCCTTTAGTATTAAGTAGATATAACCAAATTTTCCTTGAAAATTCATCTGCAAAAGTCATAAAGTATTTATTTCCCCTAATAGAGGGTACATCAAGTGGTCCACATAGGTCAGAATATACAACATGCAAAATATCCTTAGAAAAATGTTTCATTTCCTTAATAAACTTCTTTCTAGGTTGCTTACCCACTAGGCAAGTAGTACATGTCTCTTTAGTAACTTCAACTTTAGGTAACCCTTCTACTAACCCTTTAGTACTTAGGTTACTTAGGCCTTTGAAGTTTAAATGGCCAAACCTTTTATGCCATAACATACCTTCAAAACTGGTTGTGGCACTTAGACAATCTGTCTCTGTGATACTAATGCTAGTTTTGAAGGTTCTATTGGTGGCTAAAGGTGTTGTTAAAACTAATTAATTTGTCTTTAACATCATACAACTTGAGTTTTAGATCCTTCATTACTACTGAAAAATCATTCTCTATAAGCTGTCCTAGGCTGATAAGGTTACAGCTGATCCCAGGAACATAGAAAACATCTTTTATCAAAATTACTTGTCCATTTTCTTTTGTAAATCTTATGTTTCCTATTCCTTCAGCAGTTATAGCCTTATTGCTAGCACACTTTATAGTGGTTTTTCTACTAGAATCAAAGTCAACTAACCACTATTTGTTTCCAGTCATGTGATTAGAACACCCTGAATCTAGATACCAAATTTCAGTGATGGTTTTTCCATCACTTGTAGTAACTGACAGGACTACACAGTCATTGTTTTCCTTTAAGTCTAGGTTAGTTACAACAAAATCCTCCCTAGGTTCTGTTTCTCCTAACTCATCAATTATCATACTAAAGCCCACCTGTTCAGATTCTGAATCAGAATCTTCTTTAGCCATATTGGCTTCAGTTTCAGTTTCCTTAGGCTTAGAATCCTTTCTAGTAGGGCATTCAGTAGCATAATGCCCATATTTATCACATATATAGCATTGTACCTTAGATTTGTCCTTCTTTTTACTAGAATCAGAATTTTTCTTAGTGGAGTCACCCTTGCCACCAGACTTACCTGACTTACCCTTAGACCAATTACTTTTACCTGATTGGTTGATGTTGTTGTTATTGTTTCCCTTAGTCCATTTCTTTCCCTTTGGTTTGGCAGCAAACATAGCTTGATCTTCTTCACCTTCACCATTCAAGAGATTCATCCTAATCTCTTTGGCTTCAAGCCTACTTTGGAGATCTTCAACTTTAAGATCTTCAGGCTTGATGGTGTCTTCAATGCTGTTCACAATAAAACCAAATTTTCTTGTTAAGGACCTAAGAATTTTCTTACAAACAATTTGTTCTTTTAGTGTCTCTCCATTGAGACTCATTGCATTAGTGATTTTCTTTAGTCTCCCAAAGAAATCAGTAATGCTTTCACCCTCCTACATATTTAAATTTTCATACTACTTTCTCAATGATTGCAGCTTCTCCTCCTTTACTGTCGCAACACTATTATAGTATTTGTCAAGGAGGTCCCAGGCAGTTTTAGAGACTTTGATGCCTCTAATTCTGTCGAAATTACTCTCATCACACCCCTGGTGTATGAGGTAGACGCCTTTCCAATCCTTCTTGGTATTTTCCTTATGTTCAGCCATTTGTTCAGGGGTTGGGTTCTGAGCTAGTGCTGGAACCCCTTCTTGAACAATTTCTAAAACATCATGGAAGCCAAAAATGGCCTCCATTTGCAAACTCCACCTGTCCCAGTTTTTCCCATTTAGTTTGGGAATTTGGATGGATAAACTTGCACTTGACATACTGTTTTGAAACCTTCGTTAGCACCTTCTAACACCTGTTTCAAAAACACTTAAACTGTCAAAGAACTCACACACAGCCTGCTTGCTGTCTGTTAATAGAATCTGTAAAGAAACTTTAAAGAATTGTGAAAGAAAGATAAAGTACTAGAGTTTAGAATTGTCCCTGGATTGTTACCATGCTCTGAGATTCCATGTTAAATTCCATTTAACCATATGTTGATTTTTCCTTGCAGGTTGCCAAAAAATAAACTGGGGTGTGCAACTAGCAGAATACCCAACTACTGGGCCAGCCCACAATTACACACTGCAGATGGTCTCAAACAAAAAATAACACTGAAACGGGCATTTGCGGAACTTGAACCCGGTTGTGATGGAGCAAACGTGCAGATCCTTTCTGACCCGTGTTATATAAGCCAAACCCTAATTTGACTGATTAGAAACTCAAGATCTCTTTCTCACTTTCTTGCTGCGCCGTTTCTCTACCCTTTTTCTTCAACTTTCAGCTCTGCTAGGGTTTCTTAAAACAAGTAGAGAGATCAACGATTGAAGCTTGTTTATGCTTCAATCTTGATGATATCTTCGTTATCTTCCTCCCTAACACAAAAGCCCCTTGCTTTCTGTTTGATTTCAGCGTGATTTCAGAAACCCTAGTTTCTAAAAAACGTTCTTCAAGCAACTCTAATGGCTGGTTTTGTTGCGGACCTCACCACGAAGGTAATCATGCTGTTAATTTTTTAATTGCTGTTTGGATTGTTGATTTTCTTCACAAAAAGACCCTAACTGTACTGTTTGTTGATTTCCAGGTTTGAGGAAGAACAAGTGACGCCAAGAACACCAACGAAGGTATATAATCACCACCTTGTGATTATATTTCTGATTTCTTGTTTTTTTATTTCTGATTTGTGATTTCAAATACAAAACATTACTGTTTGTTCTTTTATTTTGCACGTACGAACTTCTCTACGAACGATTTTACAAGGATCTTCACCTCATGTGAAGATTACAAGATTACAAGCACAACGAAATCTTTCCCTTTCTCACTTACTCTCTTTTATTTCTACTTTCTGTTTGTGTTTTTGATAGAACAAATACTCATTATTTGTTCTTTCTCTGCTTGCAAGGTACTCTTTACCAAGATCAAGCTTCTAACGCACACTTACAGACCTAGAAAATGCAATGACAGAGACTAAGAAGAAAAGGTTAAACACACAGCTTGTAAAAGAAGAATTCAAAATGTAAATTTTTATTCACTTGTAAAAACTATATGTGATTACACTATTTACAGGTTATTTATACAGTTTTCTCTGGATATTAGCTGTTAGAGGGGTTTGTGTTAGTTACAAACCTAGTTTGTTGAAATAACAAACTAGTTAACAAATTGTTTAACTGTAAAACATATTTTTGTAACTGCCTTATAACAGCTATAATAGATAAATAGCTGTTATATCTATTCAGAGGGTGTTTTAGGAATTTTGCATTAAATTCCAGCACCACGACCGTGTATCAAAGGGGGGATGACTTGACAATTTCCATTCTTGAAGATGAATATGTAGCAGGTTTCGAGGGATGCATGATGCATCTTCTTGGTCTTGTTCCCTCTTAGGCTTTTTTCTGTTGTCCTTTTTGTTTTTTTAATAAATTAAGGAGAAGTCCTCTTCTTTGAAAGAAAAAAGAATTTTTTTGCCTTGCAGGCTCCAACAGCATACCTTTGATATTAAAATAGTGAAATATTTGCTTAAACCCAATATTTTTTTTATAGTGAAGTCTTAGAATGTGTTTAAGGCCTAACTCAACCCCACAAAATCGGCTTGTAAGGTGAGAGATGCCTCTCACTTATAAACTCATTTTCAAGCCATATCACATTCGATGTGGGACTCTTAACACCCCCCTCACGCCCAGGAATAGACATCTGGAGTGTGACCCAACAATGGGTGGCCCAACGGATCTTGGATAGGCTTTGATACCATCTTAGAATGTGGTTAAGGCCTAACTCAATCCCACAAAATCGACTTGTAAGATGAGGGATGCCTCCCACTTATAAACTCATTTTCAAGCCATATCACATTCGATGTGAGACTCTTAACGTGAAGCCGTGCGAATGATGCATGCTTGGCTCCAAATACGATTAATACCTACTTTCTTTTTCCTAAAAAAAAAAAATCTAGTTTAATAATTGTTTCGAAGAAAAAGAGTGATGAAAGCTTCTGGAACTGGTTTGGTTGAAAGGAAAGTTGGAATTAAATACCAGCGAAAAAGATAAAAAAAAAATCAGAAAAATTATTTACGGCCACAAACAGGTGGATCATATCATGTCATTGACAGTGACAATCCATCAACGTATGTTTATTTGGTCGAGATGTCGAATGCAGTGACTAATTTATTCGTTGTATTGGAGACACTTTGAAGGGTGAGACAGTTGTCTCAGGGATTTAAAGTTGCTTCGTACCCAAGACTATGATCTAATATTCGACACTTAGTTAAGAAATGATGAGTCCCAACCGCTCAACTATTGGGTTCACAGCAACTTATGTTTGAAAAAACTTCTTTTCTTCGTCAATTGAAAAAATCAGCAAGAATTTGTCAAAACAAAAAAATCTTCGGTCTAATCTAATCTTCCTAAAAATAAAAATTCGTTTTAAAAAAGACAACAATGCAAAACCGAGAATCCAATCCACCAACAGCGCTCCTCCACAGGTGGGGCAGACCAAAACCAATGACCAGACCACTCCAAAAATTCCATCCTCCCAAGAAAAGTAACAAAAACCGAAAAACCATTAAAAAATATCTTTTTCCTAAAAACCACCACATGATTCCTCCAACACCGTGGCCCCACACCCACGGACTTCAAACAACATTCAAATTTAGTTAAATTTTATAAGTGAAACTGAAAAAATATCCTCTTTCCTTAGCCCCGCAATAATGACCAGTGGATCCCACACACAAAATTAAGGAAACTTTATTTTAATATTGTCAATTATTTCTATTATTTAATGCTGAAATTTCAGATACAGGATGCGGCTTTTTCTGCTACGCACGCGCCTGTCTCTATCTGCCGTTGATATATTAAATTAAAGTAAACCTATCTAACAATTTTTTCTCAATTCTCACCATTATATATACCCTCCATCCTTTCTTTCTCCCTCCACACAAACATCTTCATTTTCTCTCTCTACACTCAAACACAGCACTTTAGAAAAAAAACATCAATAAGATGGAAGAATGCAATAGGAAGCGGGCTCGTGATGGCTTGGAGGCGGACTCACCCGACTCAAAGCGAGTTATCCGAGTCGACTCTGATTCTGAGGATAACTCGTCCGTGTCACAGCTAAAACGGGTTAACTCAGTCGAGTCGTGTGTTGACTCGGACGGGTACAAACTTGCTCAAGTTGAAACCGACTCGTCGGAAGTTAACGAGATCCAAGATGACCTTTTGAATATACTTGACGATACGGAGACCGTGCCGGAGCGTGAAACCACCACCACCACCGTACAGGGTCTCGATTCTGTTATGAAGAGTTTTGAAGATGAAATACTCGCTCCAGGTCAGGATATGGGTTCGGATCCGAACCATGCATCCGAGTCCGCCGAGTTCATGCCGAACCTAGGGTATCTATTGGAGGCTTCTGATGACGAACTTGGGTTGCCACCGACGGTGTCCCCGAGTGAGGTGCAAGAGATGTCGGAAATAAGTGATTTGGGTCGGGTTGACCCGGAACTAATGGATATGCCCGGGTTATTTTGGTTTGAAGAAGATTTTCGTAACTATGAAGGGTTTGGGTTGGTGGGGTACGACGTTGATGAGAACGGTGGAGGCTATGTAACGATTGATGGGTTATTTGATTATGCGGAACCTGTCTGGCGGTCGGAATCTTTGCCGGCTATGTAAGACTTTTGACGGTCTTGCCGGAAAGTTTGTGTAATGGCGTATTGGAACATGTAAATCTGTCATGATATTAGGCAGCACAGATAACGTAGGAAGTTTAGATGTGAAAATCTAGAACTAGAATTACAAAATTTGTTCGTTTTAGTCTGTTTATTCCAACTGGAAACAAACAAATAGGCCATGACATGTTCGTTTTATTTTTTGAAAGTGACTTGTTTCGTTAGTCTTTTTTTCCACAAAAATCTCTTATTTAAGATGTGAATCTAGACATGGTGAAAATTGTTGTTCTTGGCCAAAACGGAGAAATGGACCCCTTTTTTTTTCTTCCTCACTAGTTTCATGGCTTCTATGGCGAGGGGTCGGTCAAAGTAGTTACGATTTGATACTGATTTATAGATCAATTTAACTACTAAGAGGGATCCTTAACTTTAGAACAGAAGACGTCATTTATTTGTCTCTTGCATAGGTGAATCCTTTTTTTTTCGTTTAAACAAAATGCCTAATAAAAAATACACGTTATTTGATGAACACATTTACGTTTTAGTATATACCGGGGTATTCAACGATGAATGTAGTGACTAATTTCCTTGTTGGATTGGAGACACCTTAAAAGGGTGATTTAGGTCCGAACGTTCTCTTGTCCAAAGAAAACTGGCCTAAACAATTAAGAGGCCCTACCCAAATTTAAAAATTGGGCCCCTCTTAATAACCGAGTTATGTCCAATTTATTGTTGTGGCCAAAATCATCAACGAATATATTAAATAATTAAATATAAAAAAATTTGTCAACAAAAAACTAAATATAAAAAATAAATATAAATAAAAAAATTCTAAAGCTACAACAAAACTAAATTTCTAAAAAAACTATTTTAATTCGTTAACAGAAGTTCGGTTAAGAACTCAAATTCACAAAATTCTTATAAAATTTAATGTAAATTAATTTTTATTTTAGTTTTAAAAGACTGGAATTTTTTTGTTTTTGGAATTTTTAAATATTTATTAAAAAAACATTTGCTAAAAACAATATATTTTTAGAAAAAAAAGTAATAGAATATAATATATTGTTTCACATTACTTTCTTAGATGGAAACAGTAAAATGATTTTGTTTGATACTCCTCCAATAGCCTTTTCATATGCAGTAGCCAGGAACATTAAAAATGCAAAAAATGGAAAAATTAGAGAAAGCAAGAATTTCGGGCAACTTTTGTTAATTGAGAAGAATATGTTGGAGAACATTGATGTTGATGAGATTATAAATGATTTTGCATATCAAAAAGCTCGAAAAAACCGTTTCTTATGACTTTCTGAGAAAATAGAAGTTTTTTGATATTTTCTTAAACTATTATTATGTATTAAAGCATATTATGTTAAATGAAATAAATTATTTTTTTTGTCTCGTATTGAAATATTTTTAAATTAAAAAAATAGTTATTTAAGGAGGCCCTTTTCTTACGGTTTGTCTAGGGCCAGCAACGGGACTGCTCCCTCCATCCCCATTTGCATAATTCTTTTGGCACTTTTGTTTGTCTCTAAATACTAGATCTTACCCCGTGCATCAATATCCCTATGAAAAAATAGATAGTATTATGCATATTTTGATTTGTTAAGTGCTTGAACTATTTGATATGCAGTATATTATTGGACAATTTTATATGTGATGGAACAATATTAGTGACATATATTGGAGTTAAATTTTAAAATGAAAAAAATGATCACTTAAATAATTTGATTGGAATCTCCGAATATTTTTAAATTCAACTCTATAATTACTTCCCTATTGTTTTAACAACTTTCATGTTGAGAATTTGTGATGGTCTTCTGAAGCACGTAGAGGTTTGCTAAAGAAGAAGAGGTTTGTGATGAGTAGTTAATTTTTTTTTCAAACCTTAAAGTTAATTTTGTCATGAAATTAATTTTTCTTTTGCGTAAGCCAATTATTCAGGATTGAACTTGGCGTATTTGATCAATAGTTAAATTTTTTTTCCAGACCCTAAAGTACCTCAAAACACACGTCTTAGTGTCACACTTTACTTATTTTTCTCACGAGATTATTTTTTCCACCATCCCAATATTGAGGAACGAACTTCGCGTATTTGTACATCTAAAATTTTTCGGACCTTAAAGTACTCCAAAAAATACTGTTTAGCAATGCACTTTGCATTTTGTCAAAAAAAAAGCAATGCACTTTACATATTTTGTCACAAAATTAATTTTATTTTTCACAAAACCGGTCATCGAAGAACAAACTTTTCCTATTTGAACAGTTAAATTTTTCTAAACCCTAAAGTACCCCAAAACACATTGCTTAGCATCGCATTTTACGTAATTTGTCACGAAACTATTTTTACTTTTCACCAAAATGGTTATTGAGGAAACAACTTGCCTATTTGAGCAGTTAATTTTTTTTTCAGTATCATAAAATACGCAAAACACACAGTTTAGCGTTGCACTTTACGTATTTTGTCATAGAAGTAATTTTATTCACCTAACCGGTAATTGCGGAACGAACTTCGTGTATTTCAACAGTTCAAAATATTTTTAAACGCTAAAGTATCCCAAAACACACAGCTTAGGGTCACACTTTACGTACTTTGTCACAAAATTAACTTTTATTTTCACGAAATCGATTATTAAGGAACGAATTTCACATATTTGTATTTTTCAAACTCTAATGTACGGAAAAATACTCTGGTTAGTATCAATTTTGCCTGAAAATTATAAGATAATAACATTAAAAATACATTTTACCATAGCGGGACCCATCCAAGGCATATTCGTTTTTTTTACAAATTGAATATATCTATTTTCTTACTCACACCATGATTGTGGGGCTCACTAAAATGATTATGGAACCCACCTAAAAATTGGCTCCAAAACACCACCACCAAACGTACTTGTATTCAATCTAGTTTTAAGAGTTTAAAGATAAGATCCTTACAAAGAGTATTTAGATACATTTATCACATATTTTTCAAATATATTCTTTATTAATTCTTTTTTTGACAGACTATCCCTTATTGGTTCTAATTTGTATATGAATAGTTAATACCGAATGTTTCTATACAAAAAGGACAAATTCGTAGTAGTCATACATAAATTATATACATTAATTACACTCTTTTTTTGACTCATCATTAATTACACTCTAACCCAGGGGTGTGGTTGAGCGGTTGAGGCCCTTAACCAAGTGGCGATGGTTCGATTACGCCTTGGGTATCGAACAGCTTTAAATCCCTGTGCCAGCTGTCCCACCTTTCGAGGTGCTCCCAATCCAACGAGGGGATTAGTCAATGCGTTTGGCGGTAGATACCTGGTATATACCAAAAAAAAATTACACTTTTTTTTACCCAAAAACAGGATTTTCATTACACTCTTAATACGCATAAAAAGTATAATAGATTTTATATTGAGAGATAGGGGGAATATGTCATAAGATCCGTATATTTTTGTCCAAAAATATATTCGACAACCGTACCTAGTATAGGAGGATAGCGTAATTAATTGTAATTTATATTGGATCCATATTGAAATTAATTGTAATTGTTTGAAAAATAACAAAAAATGCTGGCTGTGGGGTTCGAACCCACGCGCACTTATGTGCAGAAGATCTTAAGTCTTCCCCCTTAACCTCTCGGGCAAACCAGCTGATTGATATAATATGCTCAAAATAAAGTATCTATTTAATTTCTAGTCAGAACGAAGACGTTGATTATCTAACTGGAGACCAGTCAAAATGTTTTAGAACTGGATTGCGTTACAATATTGAATAATCTAATATTGTACAGTCATACAAAAGTATACTTTTGATCTCTTGTCATACAAAATGATCTTTTATTTTTACAAAGTCATACAAAATGGTTCTTCATTCAAACCTACGTTGAATATTTGTTTGAGTGAAGTGAACAAGTTCCATTTCACCTTGGTGTTTTGGCTATTCATCTTGCACTTTAGCTTCTTAAGGTTTGGTAAAAGTCAAACAAAGTTAGTTTAATGTGTACGTGAAGTAACATCAACTAAATCCCAAAACTAAAAGTACTAAAAAAATTACAAAATGTTTGGAAGATTAATCAAATGAGTGGCTTGAGAAACATACTCAACGATTTTATTATTTGTGAATATAATGTAATTGCATATATAATTGAGAAAACCATAAATGACTTGTGACCATTTATGGGGGCTCTTGATGTAAAATCCTAGACTGCTTTTTAGGATTTTCGATTATCCCCACAAATCAACACGTGAGTTTTTTCAGCATGTTTTGTTCTCACTTGCATGCTTTCGCGGAAACAACCTAGAAGGTCACTCATCCCACAATTGCTCCAAGCCAAGCATGTTTTACTATGGAGCTTATATATGTTTAAGAACCCAAAAAGACAATGCATTTGTTGGTATATATAGGTATTCCAAATTAATTCATTTAAGTCTTCCTTCAATTGTTCAGTCTCTTACTTGCACAACCTCGGGATCACTCCAGCTTTGGTGTGTATTCGCTTCATTTCGGTGTGTATTCGCTTCATTCACGTATCGCTCTGCTTGAAGTTGTCAGAAGCCAGCCGCTCTATGTCTGTGCCAATTTTTGTGCACCGGCGATCATTCATCGCCCTCGTCAGCCACGAATGTCATACTTTTCGGTACTGTAAGTACTTACACAATGGCATCAAATCACTCAATGACATTTTATTTTTTATTTTTAAGTATTTGAAAATAAATTTAAATATTGTACAAATTTTTCTTACAGAGAGGATACCCAACAAAACTCAAGGGTATGATAAAATTCACCTAAAAAATTGCTATCTATAGGAATAAAATTAACTAGTAATAAACCAATTATTATTCAAATGTAATTAATGCATTAGAATATTTCTGTGTTCCTTTTCTAAGTTTTTTTAATGGTTGTTCCTACTCTTCCTAGTTAATTACATGCTAAGCTATAATTTTATTTTATAATCATACAATTATAAATATATGATTTCAAGTTTTTTTTTAATAATTTGATATATTTTGTTATTTACAAAAATTTAAAAATATTCTTTTTATTATTATTTATCTTTAAAAAACAAATAAAATAGTATATTTAAAATAAAAATATAAGCTATAAAATATTACAATGCAAATGCTCTCTTCTTCTCTCATTCTCTTCTTCTATTTCTTCTTCACATATAGTCTATTATAAAATGGTTATATATATCTTCACACATTTTACAAACCAATGAGTACAACTCATCCTCACACTCTTAACCCTTTTATTACTCTTGTTTTGGTCAATTTCACAACACGTTATCAGCACGAGCCTCTACCAAAATGATGGCTTAACAAGCTTGGAGGCTATTTGACAAAGATATGTTTTCTTCTACTATCTTATAGTTAACTAACTCGTGTTATCATGTTTTGTTTACTTATAGCTTTTATTTTTTATCATGTTAATATTTTATATTTATTGTATAGAAATTTTATTGAGAATTTTATTTGGCTACCACAGTTATCATGTTTTCTATTCTTGATGAATTCTCGAAGAATTTAACATTCATCCCTATTGGATTGCATAGAGACAACTATATCATGTTTGTCTATTCTTGATGAATTTCAGAAGAATTCATCATTCAAGCATCCCAGAAGGATTGCTCAAATAACAAAATATTGAAGCATCCTATAGGATTGCTCAAAGTGTGAAAGTTTGTGATATAGTTCTTGAAGAGCTGGAAAAAAAATGTTCATGCATCTATGAAAGATTGCTCAAAGCATGATATTTTTTGTCATCTCTTAGATTTGAGATTTAGTTCCTGAAGAACAAATAAAATATGATTTTCCTTGATCATTGTTTATGATAGAGTTCTTGAAGAACAAAACCTTTAGACCATGATTATAATCTAAAAGATCTATTTGATCTTAGTATAATTGAATCAAAGAAATATAAGAGGAATTTTATTTTGCTTGAATATGCTCTTGGAGTAGCATAAATGAGAAAATATTTTCAAGAATATTTTGAATCAAGATTATGTGATATTGTGATTGAAAGAATAATCACAAACCATTCAATGGATTGAACTTTATTCCTAGAAGAGAATGAAATATTTAGTTTAATTATTTAGTGTATATTCTTCTACATTTTCTTAAAGTAACAAAGACATTACATATTTTTGAAGGACCAGAAGATTCTTCAATATAATGAGTTTTTATCTGTTATATGCTCTTGGTGAATATTAACTATATAAGATAAATATTCTTAAGTTTTTAAAGTATAACTAAGATGATATATGTGCATTTTATACTAATTTGCGTGCACTATCTAGTTAAGACCAGAAGTCATAAGATGGCGTATGTTCTAATTATAAACTTGCAACCAAAAGTTTGCAAATGTAATTGAAGGCTTCAGAAGAGCTAACTGTATTGTTACCTAGTTTGAAGAACAAAGCTTTTACACATTAATATCATATTATATTCTCTTAAGTCTCTTAGAAACTAATTGAGTCTAAAGAATATTCATCTAAGTGGATATACCATATCGAAAGAAATCTCCAATGTCTTTATATCATGAGACTTATCTTAAAAAATGTGTATTAGAAAAAATACTTGTGTTTCTTTTGGCTTCTACTAAACGCAAATTAGTACAATATCACTACGCCAGATGTTGAGAAAAAGGGCGCCCTATTGGGCAGCGCTTTTTAAGGAAACATTGCTTTTGGTTTAAACGCACTGGGAATGGGCAGCACTTTTTAAGGAAGCGCTGCTTTTGGTTAAAATGTGCTGGGGCAATGGGTGGCGCTTTTTAGGAAGCGCTGCCTATAGGAGAACACGTTGGGGCAATGGGTAGCGCTTTTTAGGAAGCGCTGCCTATTGGAGAACGCCCTGGGGCGATGGGCAGCGCTTTTTAAAAAGCGCTACTTATGCCCAAAACACGGAAATGAATGAGCATCACTTTTTAAAAAGCGCTGCCCATCGCTTACGTCAATAAAATTCCTCTCACTCACTCTCAAAAATGAAGAGTTGCGAACCATAAATTTCATCTTTCTTTCTTTTCTTGCTTTTTTTCTTTCACTGCTTCACTCTCTCTTCTCTTGCCATTCTTTCTTTTCTTGTGTTTTTTCTTTCACTGCTTCTGCTAAAATTTTTTTTATTTCTTGATGAATCTTACAGATTCAAGGTATACGAAGCCTCCAATGGTGATTAGAAGCACAGATACAAAGGTAATTACCAAAACCCCTCTTGTGTTTGGTTGCTGTTCTTGCGATTTAGAAACCCTAATGTAGTAAATTGATTTTTGTTCTATTTCTCTTCAATCACATGTACTGTAGTGAATCAACCTTCCAGAACAGGTCATGCAAACTACTTGAAAGGTATACAAATCAACACTTTGTGATTTTGCATTTGTTTTACAGTTCCTCTTTGTAAAAACTCTAATTTCTCTCTGGGTTTGTTTCACATGTGACTGTTGCGTATGAATGAGATGGTGAATGATTTCAAGATACTGAGACAACACTCTCACAGGTTGTATTCCTCCCTTTCTATCTATTAGATCTGTTTTTCTAATCTTTCTCTCTAATGAACAAACCCTAACTTGGTTTGTTTTTCTTTTGCAAGGTAACCACACTTAGAAAATTAGAAGAAGAAAGAACTTGAAAGAGGAACAATAGACTTGAAGAAGGAAATTGTTATCTGAAAAGTGTAAAAATAATTGTAAAATAGACAAAATCACAAAAAATGAAAATAAACAAAATCAGCAGGAAGAGCTGCCTATAGGAGAACGCGCTGAGCGATGGGCATCACTTTTTAGGAAGCGCTGCCTATAGGAGAACGCGCTGGGCGATGGGTGGTGTGTGGAAAACATGTGCAAGTATACACAGTCCATAACAAGTAATACAGTGTTTAGAACAGGTCGAACCCACAGGGATTGATGAACTCTTTCAAAAGTCAATATTATGTAATTTAGAGGTAAGTAACTAATTTAACAAGATAGTTGATATTGGTGAGTATCACAAATAAGTTAGAATAAAGCAAGGTGTAAGTAGTTGTAATGCAATAGAGAAATGCTAGTTGGAATGTCTTCCCCAAGTAATTTACTTATAAGTGTTTAATGCAGTTATGATGCAGTTGCACTGAATACTGTTGCATTAGTTGTGTGCCTTTCAGTCACTTTTCTTCAGAGTTTCATTACAAGCTTCCTATGTCTAGGCTTGCTAAATAAGTTCACTCTTGTCTTTTAGAGTACCCACAGTATCACCCTATAGACTATACTATCCTATGTCTAGGACTTAGTATGGTTTTCACAAAGTTTCCTTTATGTAAAACACTCACCCATATTAGTTCTTGAGTTCTTAATTGTAAACCATGTCTGCTTTTACAAATCTACTTATTCTAAGTGATCAACCTTAAAATAAGTGTTGAAAGTATTATCAAGCAAGAACTAAAGTGCACACATCATATACTTGTATTAAACTTACTTAAAAGCTCATTAAATGGTTAGAACATTCCAACTAAGAGAGGTTTAGCTCAACATAGACATTGCAAGGCAAATATAAACAGAATAGAACATGTTTATATAATTGAAATCACAAAAGAGAAACAACAAGATAGAGTTTATACAAGTTGTAGCTCTTAGCATGAATCCTCCTAGCAATGTAGTTGCATTAGCTCCTTAGCACTTTGATAAAACCATGAAATCAAGGTAAGGAGGATTTGTCACTTCCTTCCTTTCCTTCTTACAAAATAGAAACTAACTATATATATTGAAATTTAAATCTAACTTATGGATTGTGATCTATCTTCAAATGAAGGAGTGAAGTCTTTATATAGTCTTCAAGAGAGGTGCTTCCTTCCTTCATGTTGAAGTAACTTTGATGGCTGTATTCATGGTTGCTTTACAGCAGTTGATTCCCATGGGAAGTCTTCAATCAATTGTATAGGGAGGTCAAATGAGATAACAACATGTGTCCCTACGTTGATGACTCTTCAAAGCTATGTGGGAATTGTTGGCAACGAAATCTGAAGTGTTCTTGCTTTAGGGGACCAAGTATGAGGTCATCAAATGCAAGTGGATGGCAAGTGGATGTGCAAGTGGATGGTTCCAACCTTCAGGTAATGCAGTTGCAGTGCAGTAGCATTGTACTAAACCAGTGCAGGATCAATGCAGGAGCATTTGATGCAGGAGCATCTAGACTGCACTGAACAAACTTATCAAACATACCACAATGTATCCAAAATGGCCTGTTATCAACTATAACCATGTCAAACATTCAAGTTATCGCATATTACATAAAATACTATATAAACTCTTCATCTTGCTTGAAAGAGAGCAATTTACTAAGTTTAAACATATGAATAACTCTATATAAAATAGAGTTATCAATGGGTAGCGTTTTTTAGGAAGCGCTACCCATTGTGGGAGTGGAATCAGCAGCGCCAAGTTTAGCAGCGCTCAAAAGCGCTGCCCATTGCTAAAAAAAGCGCTTCCCATCCCCAAATCTGTTGTAGTGTACATGCTACGTTAAACCGGAAGTTTATGGATTATAGTAAGTTTAAACCAGATGCATCACTTTGCATGTCAACTTCTTGTTGGACTATCTGATAACCTTAGAGGGGGGGTGAATAAGGTTATGTGCAAAACTTGAATTCTTTTTCGGTTTTCAAAAACTTTTGCAATGCTTGTTTAAATCAAATGCGGAATCTGAGATTTAAACTTATATGATGTATGTAAGCAGGCAGTTTGGACTCACCATTTTTTCTAGCACTCTTTTAATTTCTCTATTTGAGATTTCTGCTTGTCCACTTGTTTGAGGGTGGTAAGCTTTAGCAATTTTATGCTTAACTCCATACTTAGCTAGAAGGTTTTCAATGATTTTATTACAGAAGTGTGAACCTTCATCATTAATTATAGCTCTAGGAGTACCAAATCTAGTAAATATATTCCTTTAAAGAAATCTACTTACTGATTTTGCATTGTTATTTGGTAATGCTACTGCTTCTACCCATTTGGACACATAATCAACAGCTACTAGAATATATAAATTGCCAAAAGAAGGTGGAAAAGGTCCCATAAAATCCATTCCCCATACATCAAACAATTCAATTTCTAAAATATTGGTTCTTGGCATTTCATGTTTATCAAAGATATTTCCTGCCCTTTGACATTTATCACATTTCTTGACCATAAAATATGCATCTTTAAATAAAGTAGGCCAAAAATAACCAGACTGTAATACCTTAGATGCTGTTCTTGTGCTTCCAAAGTGGCCACCATATGGTGCAGCATGGCAATGCAGAAGCACTGCTTGTTGTTCCTCCTCAGGAACACATTTCCTCATTAATTTATCAGGACACATCTTGTAAAGAAATGGATCATCCCAATAGTATTGCTTTACTATGTGGAAGAATCTTCTCCTTTGTTGATATGTCATATTCACTGGTGTCACTTTACTTGCAAGGAAATTTACAATATCAGCATACCATGGTGCAGATGCATTTGATGCTCCTGCATTGCTTGTAGCATATGCAGTTGCACTGTGTGCATTGACAGTGATTGCCAATAATTTCTCATCTGGAAAACTCTCCTTGATTTCTCCTTCTAGTGATTCACCTTCAAGCCTTGACAAATGGTCTGCTACTTGCTTTTCTACTCCTTTCTTGTCTCTAATTTCAAGATCAAATTCTTGTAGGAGTAGAATCCATCTTATCAGCCTTGGCTTTGCATCTTTCTTTGAAATCAAATACTTAATGGCAGAATGATCAGTATAAACAATTACTTTAGTGCCAACTAAGTATGATCTAAATTTTTCAAATGCAAATACTACAGCTAATAATTCCTTTTCTGTGACTGTGTAATTTACTTGAGCTTCAATTAATGTGTTGCTAGCATAATAAATAGAATGAAAAACCTTGTCACACCTTTGCCCTAGGACTGCTCCTACTGCAAAGTCACTAGCATCACACATTAACTCAAAAGGCCTGCTCCAGTCAGGTGTTACTATCACTGGTGCTGTTACTAAAGCTTTTTTAAGCTTTTCAAAAGTATCCAAACAAGATTAATCAAAGTTAAATGGTACATCATGTTGTAAAAGCATACATAATGGCTTTGAAATTTTTGAAAAGTCTTTGATAAACCTTCTATAAAAACCAGCATGGCCTAAAAAGCTCCTGATACCTTTAACTGTTGTTGGTGGGGGTAATTTCTCAATCACCTCAATTTTTGCTTTGTCTACCTCTAGACCTTTCTTTGAAATTCTGTGTCCTAACACAATGCCCTCTTGCACCATGAAATGACACTTTTCCCAGTTTAACACTAGATTTGTATCCTCACATCTTTTGAGAATTTGTTCCAAGTTTGATAAACAATCTTGGAATGTTTCTCCAAAGACAGAGAAATCATCCATAAACACTTCCATTGATTGCTCAATGAAATCTGAGAATATTGACATCATGCATCTTTGGAAAGTTGCAGGTGCATTACATAATCCAAATGGCATTCTTCTAAAGGCAAAGGTTCCATAAGGGCATGTAAAAGTGGTTTTATCTTGATCTTTAGGGTCAATGGTTATCTGATTGTATCCTGAATAGCCATCTAGAAAACAATAAAACTCTTTCCCTGCTAATCTATCTAGCATTTGGTCTATGAATGGTAAAGGAAAGTGATCATTTTTGGTAGCCTTATTGAGTTTTCTGTAATCCATGCATATCCTCCAACCTGTTACAGTTCTAGTAGGTATCAACTCATTATTTTCATTGGCTATTACTGTCACACCCCCTTTCTTTGGTACACATTGGACATGGCTTACCCATGCACTGTCTGATATTGGGTATATGATGCCAGCATCTAGCCATTTAATGATTTCTTTTTTCACAACCTCCTTCATGATAGGATTTAGTCTTCTTTGGCTTTCTATACTATTCTTAGAATTTTCTTCTAAGATGATTCTATGCATACACGCAGAAGGACTAATTCCCTTGATATCTGTCATTTGCCAACCTATTGCTTTGGTATGTTTCTTTAGAGTATTTATGAGATCATTTTCTTGTTCTGAGGTTAAATCAGAAGCAATAATAACTGGTAAGGTCTCATTTTCTCCTAGAAAGACATACTTAAGATGTTTAGGCAATTCCTTCAATTCTAGCTTGGGAGGTTTTTCTATGGAGGGTAAATTTTCTTTGAGGGTTGGATCCTCAAGATTGAGAGGTTCATAAGTTCTGGCCCAGACTTTCTTACAAGAGTTTCCTATTGGCAGGTTTTCTTTTTCTAGTAATTCCTCATCTAGTAATGCAGGTGCATCAAGTGCATCTGCATTAGCCAAATGATCATACTATTTGTAAAACTGTTTTTCTACCAATCTATCTAGAGAAAAAATGGATGAGCATTCTTCTGTATCCTCTGTGGGATACTTCATAGCACTCATCACATTGAATTTTATCTCTTGATCATTCACTCTCATTGTAAGTTTACCTCTCTGCACATCTATTAAGGTTTTGCCAGTTGCTAGAAATGGTCTTCCTAGGATAATAGGTACATCCTTATCTGCTTCAAAGTCAAGAATGACAAAATCTGCAGGGAACACAAAATTGTCTACCTTAACTAAGATGTCTTCTATTATACCTTCAGGATAGGCCATTGACCTATCTGCCAATTGAAGTGTCACAGTGGTTGGTCTTACAATTCCAATTCCCAACTGGTTAAAAATAGATTTAGGCATTAAGTTAATACTTGCCCCTAAATCACATAAAGCTTTACCAGTATAAGAGGTTCCAATGGAAAATGGAATTGTAAAACTTTCTGGATCCTTCAATTTCCTAGGAATTTTACTTTGCATGATCTGACTACATTCTTTAGTCATGGAAACTGTCTCAAATTCCCCTAATCTTTTCCTTTTGGTAAGCACATCTTTCATGAATTTTGCATAGTTTGGCATTTGTTGAAGTGCTTCTACTAAGGGAACATTTATGTGCAACTGTTTTAGTACCTCTAAGAATTTGCTAAATTGTTTCTCCTCATGTGCTTTTTTTAATCTTTGTGGGTAAGGAGGAGGAGGGTACTCAGGTACTAACTTAGGTGTAGGGATTTGAACTTCTTCCTCTAATGCAGGAGCATTAGATGCTTCCACATTTCTTTCTTTGCTATTTTTCTGTTTTTCTTTTTCTTTTTCTCCCTTATCTACACTTTCCCTCTCATTTGATTTAATCAAATCCTTGCCACTTCTTAAGGAAACAGTTTTAACCTGCTCATTTCCCTGTTTCTGGGAATGAGCAGCTTCTGTATTAGAAGGTAAGGCACTTGATGGCCTTTGATACAAAGCTGTGGCTAACTGTCCTACTTGGGTCTCTAGATTTTTAATGGAAGCATCTTGAGTTTGTCTAGCTGTTCTTGTTTCTCCTATGAATGCTTTGAGCATATTTTCTAGAGAATTTTCATTGGTGGCTTGTTTTTGAGGTGAGAATCCTGGTGGTGTAGATGGTGCAATATTAGATGCAGGTACATTGTTATTGCCCCATCTAAAGTTGGGATGATTTTTCCACCCAGGATTGTAAGTGTTAGAATAGGGGTTGTTATTTCTATTATAACCTACATAATTTACAGAAATAGGGTTGCTAGGACATTCCTCATACAAGTGACCTCCTCCACAATATACACAATTGGTGGTACCTGGAGGTGCTTGTTCTATTGCTGCTGCAGTGCTGTCTGTTGATGCAGCTGCATTAGATGCAGTTGCATTAACTGAAGTGAAGTTTTTTATCAGATTAGCCAAAGTGGCTACCTGAGCAGACAAGGCTGTTACATCACTAACCTCATGCACCCCAGATGGTTTCTTTTGGGCACTCACCCTCTCAGTAGGCCAACTAGAGCTATTAGCTGCTATTCTATCAATTAACTCACATGCTTCATTGTATGACAGATTTAATAACACTCCACCAGAAGATGCATCAAGCATTATTCTGGTTTGAGGTTCTAAACCATTATAAAAAGTTTCCATTTGAATAATAACAGGTAAACCATGATGAGGACATTTTCTTAAAATTTCTTTCCACCTTTCCCATGCTTCAAATAATGATTCAAACTCTTTTTGTCTAAAAGATGTAATATCAGTTCTCATCCTGGCATTTTTGATAGGTGGGAAATATTTTCCTAAAAATTTTTCAGCCATTTCATTCCATGAATGGATAGAGTTAGTCTCTAAAGAGTTTAGCCAAGCCTTAGCTCTATCTTTCAATGAATAAGGAAATAACCTTAATCTGAAAGCATCTTCACTAACACCAGGTAAGATAAAGTTACAACATACTTCTAAAAACTGTTTTAAATGCAAGTGAGGGTCCTCTAGAGGAGTTCCTCCAAATTGACCAATAGTTTGAAGCATTTGAAACATCATAGGTTTAAATTCAAAATGCACAGCATCTATATGAGGTCTAGATATGCTAGTTTGCATGTTTTGATGATCAAACTGAGCATAATCCCTCATAGGTCTATCTCTATCATTAATCATACCTATGGGATCCATGTGAATGAATCTTTCTCTGTGATCTTCTTCTGTATCTTGATGAGAGCCATGACCTCCTCTTACTGAGTGTGGTCTTGAGCTTTGTCCTTCACTGTGAGACATCTTGCAGGCTTGTTCCTTTTGCTTTTGGAGTCTTAACAATCTCCTAAATCTTCTTTCTATCTCTGGATCTAAGCTGTATTCTGGTGTCCTGTTTCTGGTCCTGTACATATGCTAAAGCACCATGTGCTCCTGCATGACAGAAACTTGCAAATACCAGAAATAATATACACTAAATTACATTATATCAGATTTTTAAAAGAATTTAACTGCAATCCCCGGCAACGACGCCAAAAACTTGGTGTGTGGAAAACATGTGCAAGTATACACAGTCCATAACAAGTAATACAATGTTTAGAACAGGTCGAACCCACAGGGATTGATGAACTCTTTCAAAAGTCAATATTATGTAATTTAGAGGTAAGTAACTAATTTAACAAGATAGTTGATATTGGTGAGTATCACAAATAAGTTAGAATAAAGCAAGGTGTAAGTAGTTGTAATGCAATAGAGAAAATCTAGTTGGAATGTCTTCCCCAAGTAATTTACTTATAAGTGTTTAATGCAGTTATGATGCAGTTGCACTGAATGCTGTTGCATTAGTTGTGTGCCTTTCAGTCACTTTTCTTCAGAGTTTCATTACAAGCTTCCTATGTCTAGGCTTGCTAAATAAGTTCACTCTTGTCTTTTAGAGTACCCACAGTATCACCCTATGGACTATACTATCCTATGTCTAGGACTTAGTATAGTTTTCACAAAGTTTCCTTTATGTAAAACACTCACCCATATTAGTTCTTGAGTTCTTAATTGTAAACCATGTCTGCTTTTACAAATCTACTTATTCTAAGTGATCAACCTTAAAATAAGTGTTGAAAGTATTATCAAGCAAGAACTAAAGTGCACACATCATATACTTGTATTAAACTTACTTAAAAGCTCATTAAATGGTTAGAACATTCCAACTAAAGTGCACACATCTTAGATTTTTATGATATATTAATTTCTGAAAAATAATTTCAAGCAGCGAGAAACAAAGAATTTACCACGTGAAACCATCCAAAGATTGGTTTGGTGATTTTGGGATTGTTGATTCCGCAATTTGCACACTTCCTTTGACTCTTCGTTATAAACTTCCTTAGAACAGACATCGCCTCGCTGAATTGAAGGGAGGTCCAGTTTTCTCCTGGTTGCTCAGCATTACAACATTGGTCATCGTCACCATCATCTGAATGTATGGATTCATGTATGGATTCATCTGGCTTAAGAGAGAGAGAGAGAGAGAGAACACGAGATGGATCTGGGTTTCGATTTGAAGATTTGAAGATTTGAAGATCTGGGTTTCTGCGTTTCAGGGAGGGATTGGTGATGGTGAAGAACCAGATTTTTTTAAATTAAGTAACAAATGATGTAATAAATATTTGTAGGTGAGATAAATATCACAAATACTAATGTGGTTCAGTGGTTAGGAGGTGTGTGTGAGTAAGAGGTCGCGAGTTCAACACCCTTGGTGGCCACAAAAACATTTATTTTTGAGTGTAATAACTAGTGCCACGTGGCAGCCATCCATTGGCTGCTGACGTGGCACATGTCAGTGCCACGTGGCAGTGGTGACATAGGAGCTGACGTGGCATGTCAGTGCCATGTGTCACAGAGGCCCAATAATAAGGTGACACGTGGCAGGGGGTAACTGGATATGTGACATTTTACATTTTTTAACAAAAAAATTAACGGCAGGGGGGTAACTGGATAACTTTACATTTTGCAATGTTTGTTTTTTATGTTTTTTTTTGTAGGGGGGTAACTGGATAATGGGTATATTTGCAGGGGGGTAATAACTATTTAAACCTTAAACTTACTTAAAAGCTCATTAAATGGTTAGAACATTCCAACTAAGAGAGGTTTAGCTCAACATAGACATTGCAAGGCAAATATAAACAGAATAGAACATGTTTATATAATTGAAATCACAAAAGAGAAACAACAAGATAGAGTTTACACAAGTTGTAGCTCTTAGCATGAATCCTCCTAGCAATGTAGTTGCATTAGCTCCTTAGCACTTTGATAAAACTATGAAATCGAGGTAAGGAGGATTTGTCACTTCCTTCCTTTCCTTCTTACAAAATAGAAACTAACTATATATATTGAAATTTAAATCTAACTTATGGATTGTGATCTATCTTCAAATGAAGGAGTGAAGTCTTTATATAGTCTTCAAGAGAGGTGCTTCCTTCCTTCATGTTGAAGTAACTTTGATGGCTGTATTCATGGTTGCTTTACAGCAGTTGATTCCCATGTGAAGTCTTCAATCAATTGTATAGGGAGGTCAAATGAGATAACAACATGTGTCCCTACGTTGATGACTCTTCAAAGCTATGTGGGAATTGTAGGCAACGAAATCTGAAGTGTTCTTGCTTTAGGGGACCAAGTATGAGGTCATCAAATGCAAGTGGATGGCAAGTGGATGTGCAAGTGGATGGTTCCAACCTTCAGGTAATGCAGTTGCAGCGCAGTAGCATTGTACTAAACCAGTGCAGGATCAATGCAGGAGCATCTAGACTGCACTGAACAAACTTATCAAACATACCACAATGTATCCAAAATGGCCTATTATCAACTATAACCATGTCAAACATTCAAGTTATCACATATTACATAAAATACTATATAAACTCTTTATCTTTGCTTGAAAGAGAGCAATTTACTAAGTTTAAACATATGAATAACTCTATATAAAATAGAGTTATCAATGGGTAGCATTTTTTAGGAAGCGCTGCCCATTGTGGGAGTGGAATCAGCAGCGCCAAGTTTAGCAGCGCTCAAAAGCGCTACCCATTGCTAAAAAAAGCGCTTCTCATCCCCAAATCTGTTGTAGTGTACATGCTACGTTAAACCAGAAGTTTATGGATTATAGTAAGTTTATCATTGGCAAGACCGGTTGGGCCATTCCAGGTCTTTATGATGCGGAAAATAGTTAAGATATTTTTTTGAGAACTTGTATTGAAGAGCCCGTAGATTCTTCAATCAATTAAGTTTTGTGTATTACCAGTTCCCAAAGAAAGTAGAGAATTTGAGAGAATAAGTCTCTCACATTTCTACAATGTGATAAAGGTGATATTTGTATACAGATACACCGATCACATGGACCATTTAGATATTTTATTATTATAATTGATGCATCAACTAAATGACTACATAAATATAATTGTCATCAATTCACAACCAGAAGTTTTGTGAGATTCTGTGCTCAACTAATTCGACTAAGAGCTCATTATGTGAATTATCTTGAAAGCTTCTGATAAGTATTTTATGACTATTAGAATTTATATTGAACATCACATAACATATGTTCATTCATAAAATGGTCCTAAAGAACCATTCATTAGACATCTAAAGTTAATTATATGACCAATACTTATGAGATGAAACTTCCAATTTCTACTTGGGAACATGCAATCTTGCATGCTGAGACATTGATACGCATCAAGCCAATAAGTTAACATATATCTGTAAGTTTTCCCCTTTAAATTTGATTTTTGGTCAATGACCTAATATTCTCCATCTAACATATTTTTGATCTGTTGTGCATACTATAATGAATCTATCAGAGCGTAATAAGATGGATCCTTAAAGAATGTTGGGAATATACGAGTATATGAATCTTCATCCATCAAAGTATGTTTAGCCAACAACCAGAGATGTTTTTATAGCTTAGTCAGCTAATTATCATTTTGATGAATTAGTTTTCCCAACATTAGGGGGAAAGATAAACAGCTGGAAATTAGTATTAAATGAAATAAATTATTATCTTATCTTGATCATCTTATAAACCAATGTAAACCAGAAGTTCAAAGAATAATTCATTTGCAAAAAATTTTAAATTATTCACCAGCTGCAATACACAAATAAAAATTGATGTCCTTGTTGGACACTCAAACATTGCAAATATATCTTAACCACGCACGCATGAAGCGTGTAGTTTAGTTGGTTCCAATGAATAAAAATCCTCGAACAAGGAAATGAGGTTAAAAGCAAGATGGACCAAAAGAGGATATGGAAACTCCAAACGAGTAATTTAACATAATTATTTTTCAAGTTCCAAAAGAACTGATCAGGTAACTGAAATTTGTGGAAATGAGATCTCAATAACTTATGTCAAGAATGAAATGCGATGGAACCAAAACAAAGTCAACGTTGACAACTTTGTGTGTATATAATATAGCGCTAATGTGATAAGTGATGAAGATGATCATGAACCAAAGTCTAATAAAAATTTAGACAAAACAATGATTGGCCAAAATAGAAAAACGCAATTGAAGAGAAATTAAGCCCGCTTTGCAAAGCAAAAAGTTTTTCGAATTGTAGTCTGTACACCTGAAGATGTAAAGCTAGTTAGGCTTGTTGTTGAAGAGTATTGGCACAAACCTAACACTGATTTTGAAGATAATTCACATGTAGTGAATGAAAGTAATTTTTAATACTTATTTAGTCTAGTAACACATGAATGGCTCAATTTATATATGATGAATGTGTTACTATTTATTTGTATGACTCACTTGATAGTGATAATTATATGAAGATCCCTGAAGGGTTTAATTTTTCGAGACATATTGTTCGGACTCTCGAGATGTCTACTCAAATTTAATTAGTCTTTCCCTGAGATAATATAATTTGAACGCGTGAGGTATAATCGTCTCAATGCATATTCTAAAAGAGTGATATAAAATAACATCATTTGTCCACACTACAAGAATAATTGATTTTTCCGGCCAGGACTTTCCGGCGGATATGGATCCGCAAATTTTCCAGCGGATTCTAGGCATTTCCGGCGGATGCCGCAAAGTTACCGGTGGAATAATTGGTGTTTGCGGCGGATCAATATTCGACTTGGTTTTTGCGGCGGATTTATCGGTTTTTGCGGCGGATTTGGGATTACAAAAATTTATTTTTTTTACGAGATTTTAACAATCCGCCGGTAAGGTTATTTTCGGCGGATATTTGCCAATTTTGAATTTCAAAAACCGCCGCAAATCCCCCTCCGTCCGCCGCAAATCCCCTAATCCGCCGCAAATCCCATAAATCCGTCGGTAACTGCCGTTTCCGGCGGATCTTGCCTTTTGACCGTTTGACTTCGTTTCTCCTATATAAACCCCTTCTCCCCTTCTTCTTCTTCACACCTCTACCAATACTCTCATTCTCTTGATACGACACTCTCTTAATACGGCACTCTCTTGAGCATTGTCGGCAGCGGCTCCAATAGAGTGGCGTATGTCTCCATTTCTTTGTAAAGAAATTTCCACATTGTCATGAACACCCCTTCATATTTTTCGTTAAAAGTAACCCCTTTATCAGCAAAAAGCTCCTCCTCATTATTTCCACCACAAGAGACATATATGCTCATCAAACGCTCGGTATCATCCTCCAACTTAACAATCCGTCCTTGCAGTTCCTCAAACTTTCTATTTAGAGATTCAACCATCTTTTCAATTGAGAGAAGATTTAGGAGATTGCTAAGACAACAAAGACAAAGACAACAAGACTGCAGAACAATGTCTCACCATAGTGAAAATGCCTCAGTAAGAGGAGGACCTAATTCACATCAACAACCTGAAGGTGGACCAGATCACAGACAACAATTCATTCAAATGGGACCAATAGGTATGATTAATGATAGAGATAGACCTATGAGAGACTATGCTCAATATGACCAGCAGCACATACAAACTAGTATTGCTAGACCTCAAATTGATGCTGTTCATTTTGAATTTAAACCTATGATGTTTCAAATGTTGCAAACAATTGGTCAATTTGGTGGATCTCCACATGAAGATCCCCATGAGCATTTAAAGCAATTCATAGAAGTTTGTAGTAACTTTATCATTCCTGGTATTAGTGAGGATGCATTTAGGCTTAAGTTATTTCCATACTCTTTGAAAGATAGGGCTAAATCATGGCTAAATTCTATGGAGCCCAATTCTATTCATACATGGAATGAATTAGCTGAAAAATTCTTAAACAAATATTTTCCTCCTATTAAAAATGCTAGGATGAGACATGATATTACATCTTTTAGACAAAAAGAATTTGAATCATTGTTTGAAGCATGGGAAAGATGGAAAGAGCTTTTAAGAAAATGTCCACATCATGGTTTACCTGTCATTATACAAATGGAAACTTTTTACAATGGTCTAGAACCACAAACCAGAGTGATGCTTGATGCATCAGCTGGTGGTGTTCTTTTGAATATGTCTTATAATGAAGCATGTGATCTTATTGACAAAATTGCTACAAATGGTTCAAGTTGGCCTACTGAGAGGGTAAGTGCTCAAAAGAGAACCTCTGGAGTACATGAGATTAATGATATATCAGCCCTATCTGCTCAAGTAGCCACTTTAACCAATCTGATCAAACAGTGCACTAGTGCACCTACATCTAGTGTAGCAACACCTAAAGAAAACACTGCAGCAGCTATAGAACAAGCCCCTCCAGGAACTACAAGTTGTGTGTATTGTGGAGGAGGCCATCTATATGAAGAATGTCCTAGCAACCCTGTCTCTGTCAATTATGTAGGTTACAATAAAAATAACAACCCTTACTCTAATACCTACAATCCAGGATGGAAGAACCACCCAAATTTTAGGTGGAACAATTCTAATGCACCTGCACAAAGTGCACCTGCACCAAGTACTCCTCCTGGATTCCTACCTCAAAGCCAACAAAGATCAAACCCACCTGCCAGTGCCAATTCTCTAGAAGAATTGCTTAGATCATTCATTAGTGAAACTAGAACTGCTAGGCAAGCTCATGATATATCAATTAAGAACCTAGAGAACCAAGTAGGGCAATTAGCAACTGCTTTGCAGCAAAGACCAGCAGGTACTTTGCCATCAAACACAGAAGCTTCACCCTCACAAAGGCAAGGTAAGGAGCAGGTCAAAGCCATATCTTTGAGAAGTGGCAAGGATCTAACAGAACCATATGAGCTTGAAGGTACAGAGAAGGGAGAAAAAAATAAAAATGAAAAAAATTCTCAAGATGCAGAAACACCTGGTGTTCCTACATCTCCTACTCCAAGGTTAGTACCAGAATACCCTCCTCCTCCTTTTCCTCAAAGATTGAAAAAAATACATGAGGAGAAGCAATTCAGTAAATTTTTAGATGTTTTAAAACAATTGCATATCAATGTTCCCTTGATAGAGGCACTTCAATAAATGCCAAACTATGCCAAATTCATGAAAGATGTGCTTTCTAAAAGGAGAAGATTAGGGGAATTTGAAACTGTTGTTATGTCAAAAGAATGTAGTCTGATTTTACAAAACAAAATTCCAAGGAAGCTAAAGGATCCAGGTAGCTTTACAATCCCTTTTTCAATAGGTAAGTACTATACAGGAAGAGCATTATGTGATTTAGGTGCAAGCATCAATTTGATTCCCAAATCTATCTTCACAAAGCTAGGGATTGGAAATGCTAAACCTACCACATTGACACTATCTTTGGCAGATAGATCAACTGCATATCCAGAAGGAATTATTGAGGATATATTGGTGCAAGTTGACAAATTTGTGTTTCCTGCAGATTTTGTTATACTTGATTTCATTGCAGATGAAGAAGTGCCAGTCATACTTGGAAGACCATTCTTGGCAACAGGGAAAACACTGATAGATGTGCAAAGAGGAGAGCTAACCATGAGAGTGAATGATCAAGAAGTAAAATTCAATGTCTTGAATGCTTTGAAGTATCCTGCAAAGGAGAGTGAAGAGTGTTCATCAATCTCACTTGATCATTTGGTAGAGAAGCAGTTCCACAAGCAGTATGATCACCTTGCCAATGCACTAGCACCTGATGTTTCTGCATTGCCTGCTGAGGAATTTATTGAAGAAAGCATATTGCCCAAGGAACAAGCTACACCTAAGGTATGGGCTAGAACTTATGAATCTCTTAATTTAGAAGATCCCAACCTTAAAGAAAATGTACCTTCTGTTGAACAACCTCCTAAGCTAGAATTGAAAGAACTACCTAAGCATTTAAAATATGTTTTTCTAGGTGAAAATGATACTCTTCCTGTAATCATAGCATCTGATCTATCTTTAGAACAAGAGCTTGATTTAATTAACACCTTGAGAAAACATAGAAAAGCTATAGGTTGGCAAATGTCTGACATTAAAGGGATTAGCCCCTCAACATGCATGCATAGGATAATTTTAGAAGAAAATTCTAAAAATAGCATAGAAGGGCAAAGAAGATTAAATCCAATAATGAAAGAGGTTGTTAAGAAGGAAATAATTAAATGGCTAGATGCTGGTATTATCTACCCTATTTCAGATAGTGCATGGGTTAGTCCTGTGCAATGTGTTCCTAAAAAGGGTGGAGTCACAGTTGTAGCCAATGAAAATAATGAATTAATCCCAACCAAAACTGTAACAGGGTGGAGAATCTGTATGGATTACAGAAAACTCAATAAGGCCACTAAGAAAGATCACTTCCCCTTACCCTTTATAGATCAAATGTTAGATAGGTTAGCAGGAAAGGAATTCTATTGTTTCTTAGATGGTTATTCAGGATACAATCAAATAGCAATTGAACCTAAGGATCAACAGAAAACCACCTTAACTTGTCCTTATGGCACTTTTGCCTTTAGAAGGATGCGTTTTGGACTTTGTAATGCTCCTGCTACCGTTCAAAGCTGCATGATGTCAATCTTTTCTGACTTCATTGAGCAATCAATGGAAGTCTTCATGGATGACTTTTCTGTTTTTGGAGAAACATTCTCATTGTGTCTTTCAAACTTAGAAGAAATTCTTCAAAGGTGTGAAGACACTAACCTAGTGCTTAATTGGGAAAAATGTCATTTCATGGTAAAAGAAGGCATTGTGCTTGGTCATAAAATATCTAAAAAAGGTCTTGAAGTGGATAGGGCAAAGATAGAGGTAATTGAGAAACTACCACCTCCATCAACAATCAAAGGGATTAGAAGTTTTTTAGGTCATGTAGGATTCTATAGGAGATTTATCAAAGACTTTTCAAAAGTTTCAAAACCATTATGTGTGCTCTTGCAACATGATGTGCATTTTAACTTTGATGAAACTTGTATGGAATCATTTCAAAAATTAAAAAAAGCTTTAGTATTTCATACCATATACTATGCTAGCAAAACACTCATTGAAGCTCAAATGAACTACACTGTAACAGAAAAAGAACTATTAGCAGTGGTTTTTGCTTTTGAAAAATTTAGATCATACTTGGTTGGAACCAAAGTAATTGTGTACACTGACCATTCTGCCATCAAGTATCTGATTTCTAAAAAAGATGCAAAACCTAGGCTAATAAGATGGGTTCTACTACTTCAAGAATTTGATCTTGAAATAAGAGATAAGAAAGGAGTAGAGAACCAAGTGGCTGATCATCTCTCTAGACTTGAAAGTAATAATGCAGGTACAATTGAAGAAATCAAGGAAAGTTTCCCTGATGAGAAATTACTAGCAATTACCATGAATGCAGCCAGTGTTTCTGCACTCAGTGTGGCCACACCTCATGCTTCAACACCATGGTATGCAGACATAGTAAACTTCCTTGTAAGCAAAATTGTACCATGTGACATGAACTATCAACAGAAAAGAAGGTTCTTCCACATAGTAAAACAATACTATTGGGATGACCCTTACCTATTCAAGATATGTCCTGATCAAATCATGAGAAAGTGCATTCCTGAAGAAGAACAGCAAGCAGTGCTCCTGCATTGTCATGCTGCACCATATGGAGGTCACTTTGGAAGCCAAAGAACAGCAGCTAAGGTACTTCAATCAGGTTATTTCTGGCCTACTCTAATTAAAGATACTTATTATATGGTCAAAACCTGTGATAAATGTCAAAGAAGTGGTAATATATCTAATAGACATGAAATGCCTAGGACTAATATTCTAGAAATAGAACTTTTTGATGTTTGGGGCATGGATTTCATGGGTCCTTTTCCACCTTCTTTTGGCAATGAATACATTTTAGTGGCTGTAGACTATGTGTCTAAATGGGTTGAGGCTGTAGCACTGCCAAATAATGATGCTAAATCTGTTAGCAAATTTCTCCAAAGAAATATTTTTTCAAGATTTGGCACTCCAAGAGCAATCATCAATGATGAAGGCTCACATTTTTGCAACAAACTTATTGAAAATCTTCTTGCAAAATATGGAGTGAAACATAAGATTGCTACTGCCTATCACCCACAAACAAGTGGACAAGCTGAACTTTCAAATAGGGAAATAAAAAGAATGCTTGAGAAAATGGTTGGACCAAATAGAAAAGATTGGTCCTTACACTTAGATGAAGCATTATGGGCATATAGAACTGCATTTAAAACTCCATTAGGAATGTCCCCCTATAAGTTAGTTTATGGCAAACCATGTCATCTCCCTGTTGAATTAGAGAACAAGTCATATTGGGCTATCAAAAAGTTGAATTTTGATCTCAAAAAGGCAGGAGAGCAAAGGTTTCTTGAGCTAAATGAATTAGAAGAATTTAGGCATTTCTCCTATGAGAATGCAGAAATTTATAAAGCTAAAACCAAAGTATGGCATGACAAGAAAATCCAAAGGAGAGAACTTAAAGAAGGAGGAATGGTTCTGTTGTACAATTCTAGGTTGAAACTCTTCCCTGGAAAACTGAGATCAAGATGGTCAGGACCATTCAAATTTGTTAAAATCTACCCCCATGGTGCAGTTGATCTATATGATGCAACCACTGATACCACTTTCAAAGTAAATGGACAAAGAGTGAAAATGTACTATGGAGAGCATGTAGAGAGAGACAAGATCACCACTCACTTTGCAAAACCTTAGACCAAGGTACAAGTCAAGCTGTAAGACTCTTAAAACAAGCGCTTGAGGGAGGCAACCCATCACTATATAGTTAATATTATTATTTTGTGCAATTTCATGTTTTGTTATTTAGCAGAGAAGAAACAGATGCTGGGATACACAAGAAGAACAATGAAGCCAGCTCCAACAAAGAAGATGTGGACAATGTCCTCTCTCTATGCTGAACAGGGTACAGGAGCAGAAACTGGTGATAAGGCAACAAATAAAGAAACTGAAGAACAAACTGAGAAGGTAGCAGAGCAACAACCAGAGGGAATTGAGCAACAAACAGAACACACTCCAGTGCAGAATGGTGTACCTGCACCTGAAGTCCAAACACTGGCTACACCAGATGTTCCTGCAGAAGCTACACCTGAAGAGGCAGAAATGCCTGAGGCTACTGTAGATGATCCTGGTGTGCCTACCTCTGATGTCGCCACTGCTAAGAAGCCAAAGAAGACAAGAGCCAAGCATAGCCCTGCTGTGAGAGCCAGCCCCAGATTCCAAAACAAAGAGTAAAAGGATACTTTTTAATGTTTATTCCTAAAACTATATTTTGCTTTACTTTCAACTGTTTAAAATACTATGTGGTAGCTGTTGCTATGTGTTAAATACTTTTGTTTGTTTCTCCCAAGTTTAGTACTCCCCTGTTTCCTAAACTTAGAGCAGTGAGGACACTGCTCATCTTTAAGTTGGGGGAGGGGGGAGAGTGGAGAATAGTATATCTTTTGAACTAAATATGCACTATGTGAAAACTAATATATGCTATGAATGTCTTAGTAGTATATGTATGTGAATATGCAATATTAGTATGTGTGTTTAGATGTACTTAACAAAGCATGCAAATGACATGATCAAAAATGTTTTCAAAAAAAATAGAAGAACTAAGTACATCATATGTATGTTTTAAAAACTTAAATAAATATGAAACATGATCAATTCATCTTTTTCTCAAAAATTGAAGAAGTGTATCAATAAGTTGAATTTTGAATGAAAAGCCGTGTTTTCTAAAAATGATCAGTTTTATAAATACTTTGACACAACAAAATTGAGTTTTGAAAAGAACCATGCTAGATCAAGAGCTATCTAAAGCCAAGGAAATTTTGGAAATTTGAGGTCAAAATTAGATTTTCATTAAAAATTTAGAAGAGCATAAAGACTTAAGTTTGGGGGAAATTCCATGAATACAAAGGCCAAAGTGTGACAGCTTGAAGAGTGCAAGCCACAAGTGTCAAAACCACTCAAAAATACCAAAAATATCCCAAAAATGAGCTACACTTGCCTGAGTCATATAAACTGAACCTGTCCCTTAAGTGCAATTTGGTTTGAAAAATATGAACAAAGTTCAAAGAGAAAAAGGAAAACAAACCAAGAAAAAGAAGAAAATGCATGTGGAGGTCAGTGAGGAGGGCAGTGTACGCTACCAAAAATACTCAAAGAGTTCCAAGTGTGGCAACACTTAGTGTGCCAACACCATCTACATCAAAAGGCACCTACACTCAAAATAAGGTGAACCTACAATCCAAAAATGATGTTTTTGCACTCACTGCATTACATCATCAAAAATCAAACACCAAGAATAGAAATAAGGTATTGGCTTAACAAATTGGAACACCAAAAGCCCTTTGTTGTGCTTAAGAGTCCCCTAAATACTTGAAGAAATTGTTAGTCTCGGCCATATTTTGAAAAATCTCTAAGAGTGACCAAAAGAGTTCCATCTTTTTCAAAAAGCTAAGGAAAAACTCTTTGTTCAGTTATGGAACCAATTAGAAACTCAATGGGCCACACACTCACACAAATGAGTTTTTATAACTCTGAATGTTTTAAAGCAAGGGCATGGAAGAAAAAGCACCAAAAGAGAAAGACTCATTACAATACACTTCAAACACTTCTTGAAAAATATGAGTTGAGATGTCTTCATAATTATATAAGTCTTGTGTTTTGTTTCTGGTCGTTGCTTGAGGACAAGCAACAATTTAAGTTTGGGGGTGTGATAACTCTATTTTATATAGAGTTATTCATACAATTAAGCTTGAGTTATTGCTTATTTTCAAGAACATTTATATATATTTATAGCTTATTTATCAAGGAACAACATTCTAAATATTCAAATGGATAAAGGGCAATGATCTAGGCAAAATGCACAAATCTTGTTAGGTTTGATGTTTTTGTTCAGTGCAGCTACTGCAGGAGTGGAAACACTGCCAACACCAGGAGTGGAAACACTAGGAGTGGAAACACTGCCAACACCTGCTAAATTCTGCAGTTTATACCAAAACATCCAAAGACCATTTCAATGCTTCCACACTTGATTTGTGACGTCATGCCTAGTCACCTAGAGCTGAGCCACTTGCAGAAGTCGGCGATACACATAAAAATCAAGTTGCAAGACTCAACTTATCTAAAAGACATGTGGCACTTCTCCAATGGACCTCATCTTTTGTTATGCATGCAAGCGACCAAACCTGTGCAGCTTGCTTGATTGGTTGTCTACAACTAACCATGTTTGGTCCCCTCAGCTGATCTTTCACGCCAAAGGAAACCCCTTGCAAGAGGAAAGCTTTCAAGCCTATAAATAGAAGCCATATCTTCACTTATCCATCATCTTTTCACATCTTTAAATCCTTCATCTTTCATTTGTAATTCTTCATTTTGTTTTCTGAAAGGATCGCTTAGTTTAGGTTTAGTTTATTTTCATTTCAAGTTTCTAAGGAGAGGAAGGTGAGGAAGTGCTTGACAACAATTCCCTTCACTTCTACTTTGAAGAAATTCGTGTAAGAAATCTTTATTGTACTTCAACTTGGGAACTTAATGCAAAAGATCTTCTATTCAAGTAATCTCTACTCTTTTAAGTTCTTTTGCTTTATTATTCATTTACTTATGTTCTTTGCATATTATTTGCTTTATAACATGAGTAACATGAGCTAAATTCCCTTAAGTTGAGATGTTCTAACCTTGTAATGAACTTCTAAATATGTTATTATGGTTTATGTAGTGTAAACACTTTAAACTCTTGCATAATACTTCTTTCAACTTATTCTGGAATTGATCACTTTAGAATAGGTAAAACTTGTAGCAGCAGACATGGGCTACATTTATGAACTCAAGAGTTAATAGGGACAAGTATTTAATAAAGGAAACTTTGTTAAATACATGCTAAAACCTAGACATAGGATAGCATAGTCCTTAGGATAATAAAATTACAAGAGTGAACCTATTTAGCAACTTGGATCATTGTTAGGAGGCAAGGGAGGAATTGACAAACCTTTCTTTACTGTAAAAAACAAAGACCATAAGAGCTTGTAATGAAACTCTAAAGAGAAGTGCTGAAAGGCACAAACTGATGCACCTACATCCAGTGTTCCCACACTACATACTCCATTAAAACACTTAGAAGTAAAGTACTTGGTGAAAACATCTCAACTACTTTTTCCACTGATTTCTCACACATTTTATTGCTTATTACTATTTTTACTTACTTTGAAAACTCCAAACCAAAAATACTGAATAGTGTAGACACACCAAGTGTACACTTTGAACTACAAAAATTTACAATACATAATCCCTGTGGGTTCGACATTTCTTATCACTTTATTACTTGTGTGACTATGTATACTTGCATATATTAAAATAACCACACCAGTAAACCACCTTCATTTTGTCATCATACTGGTCTTCAGTGACCATTTCGACGTCAACCTTGGAGCTTACAGTGGCTCTTTTCACACTACCCTTTCCTGCAGTATCACCAGAAACTTCGACCATAGCAATGTCAACTTCGACATACATTGCTTCGTTTGTTGGTAGAGGATCTGCATCAATCTTCATTGGAGGCTTTGACTTGTCTCCAAATTTGAGCCTTCATTCGTTCAATGCTTTTTGAACCAAATCCCTGAAAAGGACACAACGAGCAGTGTTATGGCCCAACAAGTTATGAAATTTACAAAAATCTCTTTTCTGCCTTTGTTCCAATGGTGGTGTTTTTAGGCCTTTAGGCACTAAAATTTGACCATCAGCAACTAACAGATCAAATATTTTGTCACATTTAGAAACATCAAAAGTATATGTTTTTGCAACGAATTTATCATTTTTAGGTTCGACAGGATTTTTTTCCATCTGAAGGCTTTAATAGTTTACAAGTATAAGGAGGTCCAGGTTGTAATTCAGCAATATTAACCTCTTCTTCGACACTTTCATAAGATATGTCGAATTCTTGGTCATTGTCATTAGCATTGACATAGGCAACCTTTTCTTTTTTATTATTACTAAACCTATTAGTTCTAGCCTTTTCAGCTTTAAGTCTTTCGACCTGTCGAACTCTATCAGCTACTTGTGTCATATCTCTTAGGTGCAAAGTATCTAACTTCTTCCTAATAGAGTAGTCTAGGCCACCAGCAGCCATTTCGACTAACTCGTGCTCAGGTACTTGAGTAAAGCACCTTGCCTTGAGAAGTCTGAGATAATCATCAATAGACTCTGCCCCTTTACGTTGAACACTAGCCAATTCTTTAAGACTAATCTTACATTGGCCCATGTAAAATTGCTCATGAAAAGCCTTTTCTAACTGAGCCCAATTAAAGATAGAACGCGGGGCTAAAGTAGTGAACCAAGTGAAAGCATTCTTAGTCAGAGAATTTGGAAAATATTTCATTCTTAAATTCTCATCATGTGCTAAGTCACTAGCCTCATTAAATACCTAGAAATATGTTCAACAGTCGATTCACTGGTTTCCCCAGCAAATTTTGTGAACTTCGGAATTTTCCATCCCCTAAGCAACTCTGTTTGCAATGTGTAGTCAGATAATGGTGATACAAAATTAGGCCTGTGTAAACCTAAGTTAAGGCCATTCCGGGCTAAGATAGTTTCGACCATATTAGCCAAGTTATTTTGTGCTCCAAAGTTATTTTGTGCTCCAAAGTTATTTTGTTGCACTTGCCTAACCACTTCGTCAGCATTCTGATTTCTATTGACTAACAACATCAGGTATTGCCTCTACTCTTGGAGGCTCTTCGACAACCAGTTGTTGCTGTCTCTAATTCACGGGAATTACATTGTTTGGCCTTTCTACAGGGATTTCAACAGGCCTGACATTTTGTACTTGTGGAATTTGAGGGTTATGCACTGGTGGAGTGCCAAAGAAATTAACAATTCTTCCCAGTTGTGTTGCCAACATTTGGTAACTATGAGTTGTGTTTTGTATTAAAGGGTTAAACACAGTACCAATCTGTTGTGTCAACATATTAACCATGTCACGGTTACTATCGTCCATTTGTTGTCTTAATGCCAACAAGGACGATGTGGTCAGGGCTGGTTGAACGTTTCGACCATAAATGTTCTCAAAAGAACTGTGAGTAGGAGAGAAACCTATTATTGCATTGTCTGCAAATGTAGATGAATTGGTTTGAAGGCCTGTCATTAAGGCTGTTGGCATGCCATATGGGTAACTCCTACCATTTATAGAATTAAATGGCATATTTCCACTTACGGGATTCGCCACGAAAGGACTTGATGGTCCTAATTCTGGTGGCACATAAGCCACTGCATTGGGTTGTGTTACTGCTGTTGTAGTCATCATAGACACATGAGTAATTATAGGAGCAGTTACAGCAGTTATGCCCATGGCTGTCGAAGAAGACAACAAAGCGGTTACTGCAGTTACACTTAATGTTGTCGAAGAAGACAACGGAGCGGTTACTCCTATAGCAGTTGCAGCATTTGCATCACTAACTGACGCATTCCTTGGTGAATTATGCGCATTAGATGAAGAAGCATTGTTATTAGAGCGAGCCATCTCTGAGAGATTTCTACCACTCCTTAAACGCATGCACAAATCACTTTATGCTTTTAAATTCAAGAACAACAAACCCAGAAATGTTGTAAAACAACTTTTAAAATTAGCACAAACTGTCCCACTGGGCGTGCCAATTTGTTTACCGTGGATTTTGGTAAACATCGCTAGTTTCCAGTTTGGTTTACTTGCGGGATCAACTAGTAAATCCCAAGACAGTTTGGTTAAAAGTTGTTTAGAAAATACGGGTTTCTTACGGGTTAAGTTTAAGAAAAGAAAGGAATTCAAAGTTTCTCGCGAAACTACTGAATTGTTCCAGAAGAAAAGAGAATTGCGTGAAGCGAAGAAAGCAAAAATGCAAGTAAAATTGCATTAGAAAGATAAAAGTGGTGCACAATCATACATTGCTTCTCTGAACTCGTTTTTCGCTTTGACTTGGAAGTAGAGCGTGAGAATTTGTGTAATGAGTTTGTGACCCGTTTTCCTTAAGGAAAACTACTATATATAGGAAGAAAATGTAAACTGCCTAAAACTGCTAAGGAATTGAGAAACTATAACTGCTATATACAATTCGACCATATAACTGCCTACACCTTCGACAACATCATTGCTCTCGGTCTTCGACTAAACTCCTTGGCTTCGACCAATCTTCTTTTACTTCTTTCTCGTCGAAACTTTGCCTTTAAACTCTCAGTTTCATTAAGTCTTGGGTATAGTCGAAACTATTCTTCAAAACGCCTTCTCAATGTTAAATATCAACATTTCTTCTTTAAAATGACAAGTCAACATTATTGACTGCATTTAATTGATTTGAGGCCTGTCGAAAATACAGGCTAACACATCCATATGCTTGTAATGTCCTATAAATAGGACTCATGTAACATTGTAAATTAACTTCAAGAGTAGAATGCAAATGCTCTCTTCTTCTATTTCTTCTTTACCTGTAGTCTATTATAAAATGGTTTTATATTACTCTTGTTTCGGTCAATTTCATAACATTTTAATTATTTTTTCCTTTTATTTATAAACATAACACTTTGTTTGATTGTATTTCGTTTTAAGATTTTCAAGAACAGATCACTTTTTATTATTTTTAATATCTTTAGAATAAAATAAGCAATCAAACTGTTGGTAGTTATATTTTGGCTTAGTTGCAACTTTTATACATAAAATTGTTTTTGAATATTTTTATAAGGACCGATTTTTATATGTTTAAGTTAGTTTTCAAACTTAATATTAAAAAATTGGCTAAAGTGCTCCCGGGTCCCTTATCTTTATTTAAAGTAACGAAATAGTCCTTTATGTTTTTTTTGTCCCAAATAAGTCCTTTATCTTTCAAATTTTTGACACATAAATCCTTTTCCGTTAACAGGATTCCAAATGTGCCAAATAACCGATTCAAAAGGCCTTTTTTGCAGTAGTGAGTGCTGATTTATGTGTCTAAAAAAAGGATTTATGTGTTAAAAATTTGAAACATAAAGGACTGATTTGGGACAGAAAATGATTTATGTGTCAAAAATTTAAAACATAAATGACTGATTTGGGATAAAAAAAAGATAAAGGACCAAATCGCTACTTTAAATAAAGATAAGGGACCCCGGGAGCACTTTAGCCTAAAAAATTGTTAATTAGTTTAAGAATTTATTTATTTATATGATATATACTTTGTCATCGTTGACTAATTATTGATTAGCTATAACATAATAGAATAACATAATTAAATAGAGGAAAAAATTTGCATAGAATACTATAGGTGGTACTGGTGGTGCCGTGCTTCAAAGAAAAAAAAGAAAACTGTCACTAACCACCTCGCAGTTGTACTGTACCTGTTCCGGACTGTGCCGATCCAGAGTCCGAGTTTGGGCCTAGGAACAGCCCAATCGCACGAGCAGAGCAAAACTCATTGGCGGTCCATACGCTACGACTATCAATGGATGGGAACACATATCTGGATCCAACAGTAAAAAATGCACCACATCACCTATGCGCCGGAAGCACCTCAGGTACACCCATTGCAGCAGGTAAACATTAATTCTTTCTACCTCACAATAGACTTTCCTTTGCTGACTTGAGCGTTGGAGTGTCATTACAGAGACCGCCCCGACTTAGACTTTGAACTATCCAAATGAGCACTACCATTCAAGTCGAAACTACCCGGACTCCAGTAAGGTACGGATCAATACCTAAGCATTGCTCTTAAATAAACTATATTAATTTAAGTTAAGATAGCAATTTTTTTAGTTTGTAGAGACCTATTTTCAAATTCTCATCAAATAATTCAAAATTTAGAGTGTTTAATACTTTAATCCTATCGGATATTAATTAGATTCACGACAAGAGTAGTCTCTGGACTCATCCCACATACGACGCGTGAAAAATAAAAGGGGAAGATATGCTGATCCGATTATAGTTGTCCTCTTCATCGTCGTGATGTCACGTGTTCTATCTTGTTTATAAAACCCTCTCTCTGTCTGCTGTATTATTAGTTCCGTAAGAAAACAAAATACGGTAAGATAATTTACAAGCTTTTTTTTTTTTTTGCGGATGCAAATTACAATCCCATATAATCATCATTTAACCTTCCATTCAACGAACTCACATCATATTTGTCCATATCCACTCTTCCACAAACTCACTCTTCACCTTCAAGTGTTGGTTAATTCTGCTACAACAATAATAATACCACATTATTCATATTATTATATCACTTTTCTTTCTTTCTTTCTTTCTTTTGCTTACTGTCGAAGAAAGCCATGGGTCCAAAGTTGGTGAAATCGGGGTCGTTTCATCACAGTTTAGCAGAGAAGAAAGAGAAACTACTTTCCATGAAGGGTGATGGTTATTCCAAGTTAGGGATTGGGATGCAGGAAGAAGAACAATCGAAGATGGTGAAGTGTTGGAAGAGGGTGAAGCTTGTTGCTCATAAAGCATGGGATATGGGTCGTTCTGATCCTAGGAAAATTGTCTTTGCTGCAAAAATGGGTCTTGCTTTGACTCTTATATCCCTTCTGATTTTCCTCAAAGAACCCTTTAAGGATATCACTCGTAACTCTGTCTGGGCTATTCTCACTGTTGTCGTCGTCTTTGAATTCAGTATAGGTACGAATCAAAATTATAAATTACTTATAATATAATATATAATTCTTTTGTTTTTTCATTCATTTTTTTGTTGAAAAAAAATCTGCATCTCACTTAGAGAGGTGCTAACGTTTATGGTTAGTAGTGTCTCGAATAGGATTACATTCGACTGAAATTAAAAAAAGAAGTTGGTCCCTTACTAGATTTTTTTTGACAAGGACGGAGGTCCCCTATTTGTTTGATTTGAAATGAGTACAATTGAGCATTGAAATATGTACGGCATAATTGAATATTTGACTTGAAGTAATTAAATAACCTTTATTACTTTTTCAAGTCATTTTTTTCCTTAACTAATTAATTAATGTTTAATAAATTAAAATATCTATGAATGAAAAGACAATGGTGCACTTGTGCAGGAGCAACTCTGAGCAAGGGTTTTAACAGAGGATTGGGGACATTATCGGCAGGAGGACTTGCTCTTTGTATTGCAGAGTTATCAGAACTAGCTGGAGAATGGGAGGAACTTGTGATTATAATTAGCATTTTCATTGTAGGATTTTGTGCCACCTATGCAAAACTTTACCCAACTTTGAAGCCTTATGAATATGGGTTCCGTGTCTTCTTGATCACCTATTGTTACATTACGGTCTCTGGTTATCACACTGGAGAATTTGTTGATACAGCTATAAGTAGATTTTTTCTCATTGCACTTGGTGCTGCTGTCTCTTTGGGAGTCAATCTCTGCATTTTTCCAATTTGGGCTGGCGAAGATCTTCATAATCTTGTCATCAAAAATTTCATGGGTGTTGCAACATCTTTAGAAGGTTCGTTCATTATAACATTATTATGGTCACATTTAATTTGCAGTTAGTACCGGTATTGTGACAACCGGACAAGGCGGTTCAACTGGGAACCGACCAGTCTAACGGTTGGTTTTGATTTCAACTCAATTAGACTTGAGTCCATTTGATCAACTGCCCAAAATCAGATTGAACTACATTTTATTTGCTTACTTTTTTCTAAAATTAAATATATATTTTTATTTATTTATTTATTTATTAGTCATTCGGTCCGATCATGATTTAACTGAATGAATCAATTGAACTATAACTCGAAGGTCTCGTCGATTCAATCTCCAGTCTGGTTTTAAAAACATTGGTTAGTAGTTGCTAACAAACCAAGTAGTTTAATTAATCTTAATAATTATATATGTTGAGCTTTTTTTTCAGGAGTTGTGAATCACTATCTGAATTGTGTTGAATACAAGAAGGTGCCTTCAAAAATTCTAATTTATCAAGCTTCTGATGATCCAGTTTACAATGGGTACAGATCGGCTGTGGAATCTACTAGTACAGAGGATTCATTGGTACTTATCTATTATACAGTTTTCTGTCTATTTCATGATTATGTTTTTATCATCTTTATGACTACTCATTGTTACGTATTAGTGAATATTGAAGTTGGGATTTGCTGTGTGGGAACCACCTCATGGACATTACAAAATGCTTAGATATCCTTGGAAGAATTATGTGAAAGTAAGTGGGGCTCTCAGGCATTGCGCATTTATGGTCATGGCCATGCATGGATGCATACTTTCTGAAATACAGGTACTTCTAATTATATCTGAATTTTTTTCTCTTAAATTGCAATGGTTGTAAGTAGAAAGCCCATGAAACCTTTTCTTTTCCTTCATTAACTTCTATGTATGATGATGGGTAGTCTTCTGCTGAATACTTTTCTTTATGTTTTAGGAAAGGTAAATTCTAGATATTACCCATGTAAAAATGTTGGGTAATTAACCCAATATGGTATTTTTGGACTAAAATCAATAAAAATTACTTTTTCATGAGTGTAAATAAACATAAATTACATTCAACTCAAATTTAATTAAAATTATTTTTTTAGATACAGTAGAACCTAACACACACGGTCATTCTATAACAGGCTATTGTCAATATATATACCGTATTAATATTGACATAAAGTTTTTTTTTTATAAGCAATGTTAGTGAGGGTGGGGGAATATTAGATTGATCTCGAAACAACGTCATAGAGCTTGAGTAGTTAATTAATTACTTAATTTTGATCTCATTTTTACAATTAGGCTTTTTTGCCCAACCTAATAAAGTCTAAGCCTATACCAGGATAGTCTTGTTGGGCTTAAGGTAGCCCATGACCCGCACATATTATTAAATGTCTAAAAAATAAGTGTAATTATAAATATAATGTTTGCTAAGTTAATTTTTTTTCTCACTGTGATCATTTATATTTCAAATTTATAATAAAGTAACTCTTTTATCGACTTTATAATAAAGTTGTTATTTCTTTGAATTGAGTTAGTTGGTGCGAGAATATTTGGTCATTTAAAATGGTAAGAGACCAATTTAAAGCTTACTAAAATGATAAGGGGTCAATTTAAAATTACTTAAAAACATAAAGGACTAGAAAAGTTAATAAAATAGTTACTTTGTTACATTGGAACATAAAGGCAAAGTGAGAAAAAAAAACATAAAGGGCCAAATTGAAAATTTAGATAAACATAAAAAACCAAAAATGTATTTTTGTCTCCCTTAACACCTATAAAAGACCACATTCTTATTAAAAATTGTCTTCCAGTCATGTAAACATGTGTACAAGCTTCTAAATTTATCATATTCCATTTAATTTTCTATTGTTATCTGGATTTGAATAAGTGAGTTTATGAGTTGTGTTTGTCACTCCGTCTCAGTCTGAAGAGAAAATAGAAACTAACCTTAAAACCATAATGGAACACTTATTGTTCTAAATTTAATTTATGATGCCTTTAAGCTAAAACCAGAATGAAACACTTATTATTCTAAATTATAATACCAATAAATTTTTGCTCAATTTCCTTAGTTCTCTGCTAATCAATTTAGTATCCCATCTTGTCGTGAGTTTCTCATTATACTTAAGCATAGAAGTATAGATGTATAGATGGTGGTTGAGCCTTGATAGTAAACTTTGTAGTATTAATTGTTTATGACTGTGATTTGATATATAGGCCCCAGCTGAGAAGAGACAAGTTTTCCTTAATGAGCTTAAGAGGGTAGGATATGAAGGAGCAAAAGTGTTGCGTGAACTTGGAAACAAAGTTAAAAAGATGGAGAAATTAGGAGGAGGAGACTTATTATACGAAGTACACGAAGCAGCAGAAGAATTACAACAAAAGATTGATAAAAAATCCTACCTCCTTGTAAATTCAGAGCTTTGGGAGATCGGAAACCGACCAAGAGACAAAGAGGAAGAGAAGGAAGGTGATCAAAGTGATGAAGAAAGAAAATTTCTAGAGTACAAGTCACTTAGTGAAGCTGTGCTTGATCTCAGATCAGTTGAAGTTCCACAAAGTTCCACTACAGAACATAACAACAACCCTTCTGTTCCTGTTGAAAACATGTTTAGAAGACAGACATCTTGGCCTGCTCGTGTTTACAACTACAAAGCAAATGCTAGTACTAAAGAGGAAGAATCAAAGACTTATGAAAGTGCTAGTTCTTTGTCGTTAACGACGTTTACGTCCCTTCTGATTGAGTTTGTTGCAAGGCTTCAGAACCTTGTGGATTCATTTGAAGAATTAGGTGAGAAAGCTAACTTTATTGACCCCCTTCAACAACAAGCTCCTGTTACTTCTGGTGGGTTTTGGACCAAGTTGGTTAACTGCTTCAAACTCAAAGGTTGACACTCTTTTCCAATCACAGACAGACAGTATGACATGTAGAATTTTCTTAGAAATCAACTGAATAGAAACTGATAAACCAACACTGAAAATATTGTTGGAAGTGTACCCAAATCTTGTTGTATTTTATTGAAAATAAAAAGATATTTCAAAAGTGAGAAGTCCCACATTGCTTAGCTTTGGATTCACCAAAGTATTTGTTATGGTAATTACAGTAATTTCTATTTGCACCCCTTCTCCAAAAGCCCAATTGATGAGAAGCCCAATTGTAATCAAGAGAGTCCAATCTTCAATGGCCAAGATCAGCCCGCAAGATCGGACGGCCCAAAAACGCCAACACAAACACATCCAAACTCTATAAATACCCCATTCAATGCTCATTAATGGTAAGCACTTTTCTAACCAAACACTTATTCTCTCAAATACTGACTTAAGCGTCGGAGTATCATTGCAGGTACAACCTCGCCCTCCAAGATCGAACATCTCAAGATCGAACACCTCAACATCGCCTCTCAAGGTCGAACATCTCCAGGTCGAACAAAACCTTCCTCTCAAAGCCTGAAGACAAAGATAGAATCAAGGACAAAATATCTACCAACTGCATAATATCGATCCTCAAGATCGGAAGCACGGTACAGAACATTGGCGACCACAGTGGGAGAAACCAATACCCGATTTTTCTCACCATCTCCTTGAAACTATTAAATGGCACCAACACGCCGCTCAATACCGACTCGTCTCATGGTCGAGCCTGACCTCGGCCCTCAGCGAACCCCTGAAGGCCACGTCCAGGAACTCACGAATTCGTCACAAACACGAAGCCGACATCCCAACACGGGACCTTCCCGAGCTCAATCGGGCGCAGATGAGACGAGCTTGCCACCTCCCCCCCAATTACTCCCGGCTTTGACTGACGCGGTTCAACAGCTCGTTCAGCTATTGGCTCGGCAGGAAGCGGTAAGTCAAGAAAGACACAATCGTTTCGCCAACCTCGAATCCGAAGTAGCGAGACTGCAAAATCGAAACGTCCTGGATCAACAATCATCCGGGCAGAGCTCACTAGAAGAACGACGCCCAACTCGAAGGAGACTTTTTCATCGATCACCCCCTCGGAGAAAGCTCAGCCATCACTCCCCGCCACGCCGCCACCGAGGGAATGGTTCCCGTTCTCCTCCGGCCCGCCAATACGACGATCTTGATAATCCTCATTCTCCGCCACGCCGCCACCAGGGGAGTGATTCCCGTTCTCCATCAGCTCGCCAATACGACGATCTTGATGATCCTCGTTCTCCCCCGGCTCGCCAAATTGAAGACTCGACCTCGTCAAGGAGACGATCAAGAAGCCGTGACAGCGTTCAAAACAATCAAACACGACGATACGGACGCCAACCACCGTCACGGGCTAATCGACCTGGGAGAAAAGGTCCTTTCACAAGATCGATTGACAACTTCCGGGTTCCCCGGTATCTCGAGAAACCACCCGGAGGTTTGAAAACTTACGACGGAACGGGCGACCCCGACAGGCATCTAGACCAATTTGACACGACCATGCAATATCGAAATGTACCCATGGAAATGAAATGCCGAATATTCCCTTTAACCCTAGACAAAATGGCTTCCGAATGGTTCCGGACGTTAAGGTCGAATACCATTTCCTCATGGGACCAGTTAGCAAAACACTTCTCGGTGCACTTTGCCCATTCCAAAAGCAAACCCAAAAACAAAAATGTTCTAGCGTCTATTGTCCAGAAAGTAAATGAACTCCTGAGGGAATATATAGAGCGATTCAACGTTGAAGCTCTTCAGGTTCGGCAGTTAGACGACGCTTTTCGAATTTTCTTCATGGCCCAAGGTCTGTTACCTGGAAGCTCGTTCCGAAAACACATCAATACCTGGGAACCTAACACCCTCCAGGAATTCCTCGAACTATCCCAGTGCTTCATTAACGAAGAAGAAAATTCAAAGGTCGATAAAACGTCGTCACATGCAGAACCATCAAAACGCCACATCGAGATCGACCCTCGTAAAAACTCGTGGAACATCGGTAAGAAAAATCGTCACCAGGTATACACTGAACTCAACGTCTCCAACGCCCAGCTACTAGGGGAATGTTGGAACGTCGAATTCAGGGACGTCAAGCCTCCCAGGTCCTTGCCTAGCCGACCTGGGCAGAAGGCCAACAAATACTGCCGATACCACAGAAGCAATGGCCATGACACAAACCATTGCAACGCCCTAAAGGATGACATAGAAGATTTAATAAAACGGGGAAAACTATCTTCTTACGTCAAAAGGGAGGGGGAACGGTCTGACAACCTCGGAAAAGAAAGGAATGAAAACCTCAGGACAAAAGGAAAAGAAGTGATCGACGCAGACCGCGAAGAGCTGGATATAAAACGCTCTGTTATCATGATGATAACTGGGGGATTCGATCATGAAGGATCGGGAAAATCCATGAAGAGAAAATGGAAGGAATTGTTGTGCGTGGCTTCAACGTCGACAACCCCGGTCGTGACCAATCGACCTCCATTATCTTTTAGTGACAACGACCTTATTGACGGAAAGGCTAACAAACACGTACCTCTCTTGATATCGGCAATCATAGCCAACAAGGAGGTACGTAGAATCCTAGTCGATCAGGGGAGCTCATCAGACATCATCTTTATCGATCTTCTGAGCAAAATGGGGATCAGTAAAGAGGAACTCACCCCTTATAGAGGGACGGCTTTGTCCGGCTTTAACGGATCTCGAACGAAACCCCTTGGACATCTGGAGCTAATGGTTACCTACGGAACCGAACCAATGGTCCGAACCGTCAGAACCAAATTCCTCGTCTTGCCTTGTGAATTCATATACAACGGCATTATAGGAAGACCGACCCTCGGCAGGCTCGGGGCGGTTACATCCACCACGCACTTAAAGATGAAGTTCCACTCTCTTTGCGACAGAGTTATCACTTTAAACTCTGACTTAGAGTCGGCCTCCAGGTGTTTTTTCCTATGGACTAAGAACGAACGAAAAGCTTCGGAGCATGAAGGGGTTCCCCCTTCGGAAGAACTGGCAACTTCCAAAATGCCAAAAGGAAGATCAACTGAAGTTAACACCGCCACTAACGTAGGAACCAACTGCGGTCCGGAGGTCGAAAAACAGATAGATATCGACGAGCTAACAAAAGAGCTCAAACGAAAAATCAGAAGACCAGAGCCTGATGGAAAGTTCGTCGAAACACAGCTCGGTTCAGACCCCTCCCAAAAAATCAAAATAGGGATCGACCTTCCAGAAAAGATCAAGACCGATTTAACCCAATGTCTTAAAGATTTCAAAGACATCTTTGCTTGGTCGGCCGAAGACATGCCTGGGATCCCGCCAGAGATTGCCTGCCATCGACTCGCAATAAACCCAGAAGCAAAATGGATCGCCCAAAGAAAGCGGGCCCAAAGCAAAGAAAAAGCCATTGCTGCCGCCTTAGCAGTAGACGACCTCATCCGAGCCAACTTTATCTCTGAGGTTAAATACACAACTTGGTTATCAAACCCTGTCCTGGTGAAGAAGTCTAACGGAAAATGGCGTATGTGTGTCGACTACACCGATCTTAATAAAGCTTGCCCAAAAGACGCTTTTCCGGTCCCCAGCATCGATCGTTTGGTCGACAGCGCTTCCGGTTTCCAGTTGTTATCTTTCATGGACGCATACTCCGGGTACAACCAAATCGCCATGTTTCCACCAGATCAAGCAAAAACCGCCTTCATCACTGACCGAGGAAACTTCGCGTACCGTGTCATGCCCTTTGGTTTAAAAAACGCTGGAGCAACTTATCAAAGAATGATGAACAAAGTTTTCCAAAACCAGATCGGTAAAAGCGTAGAGGTTTACCTCGACGATATGATCGCCAAAAGCAAAAGCGATGCCGACCATGTAGGCGATCTGAAGGCAATTTTCTGAGGTACGGAAAAACAGAATGAGATTAAACCCAGAAAAATGCACTTTCGGGGTTCGAGCTGGGAAATTCTTAGGTTTCTTCTTAACAGAACGAGGTATCGAGGCAAACCCAGAAAAATGTCGATCCGTCACAGAAATGCGAACTCCGACGTCCAAAAGAGAAGTACAAAAACTCAATGGAATGATAGCTGCTCTATCTCGTTTCATATCGAATGCAGCATTCAAATCTCTTCCACTTTTCAAAATCCTCAAAAAAGAAGAAAGAGATTTCAAATGGACACCCGAGCAAGACGAAGCTTTGAAGCAACTTAAAAAATCTCTCTTCGAGCCCCCAATTTTAACTCGCCCAAATGAAGGAGAAACATTATACCTATATCTAGCAGTCTCGGAAGAGGCGTTAGCTGCCGTTCTAGTACGCGAACTCGAAACCGGGCAAAGTCCCATCTACTTCGCAAGCAAGGCTCTGCACGGGGCTGAAAGTCGTTATCAGAAAATCGAGAAAATCGCCTTGGCCCTCATTGTTGCAGCTCGACGTTTTCGAGCTTATTTCGTCGCCCACCAGGTAGTCGTCCGCACTAACTACCCAATCAGACAGATACTCCACAGACCCGATCTAGCTGGAAGGATGATCAAATGGGCCGTAGAACTCTCAGAGTTCGGTATCAAATATGAAGCTCGAACTACACTTAAAGCACAAGTTTTGGTGGACTTCATCGCCGAGATGACACCTGCTAACACCGACTCTGACATATGGATCCTCTACGTCGATGGTTCCTCAAATCCAAAAGGGAGTGGCGCTGGGATTATGCTAGAAAGCCCGACTGGGGTCATCATCGAAGTTTCCCTTACATTCGGTTTTCCCACCTCGAACAACCAAGCAGAGTACGAAGCTTGCATTGCCGGACTTCGCCTGGCAATTGACCTCCAAGTCCAAAAAATTAAACTCCATACCGACTCTCTCTTGGTGGTCTCCCAGATCGAAAGCAAATACGAGACCAAAGAACCGATCCTGCAAAAATACCTACTTCAGGTACGGTCGCTAATAGCTAAATTTGAAGCAAGCGAGATAGTTCATGTCCCAAGAACGGAAAACCAACGAGCTGATATCCTCGCCAAACTCGCAAGCACAAAAACCCCAGGTAACCAAAGGACGACCATCCAAGAAACACTACGCAATCCCAGTGTATCTCTCGAGCCGCTGTTTAACCCGACCATCTACGTACTTGAAGAGGCAGACAGCTGGATAACCCCAATTTTAGAGTACATCGTCTCAGGAACGGAACCCCCAGACAGAAACGACGCCAAATATATCAGGAGAAGAGCCTCGGCTTTTTCAGCCATCAACGGGACGCTCTATAAACGAAGCCTCTCTTCCCCGTTAATTAAATGCATCGAGGGAGAGGAAGCGGCCTATGTGTTAACAGAAATTCATGAGGGAATCTGCGGCCAGCACATGGGAGCTCGATCTTTAGCACGAAAAACCCTTCGAGCCGGCTACTACTGGCCGAGCATGATCGGCGATGCTAGTGATCACGTGAAGAAATGCAAGAAATGTCAAATCCACGCCAACGTGCACGTGGCTCCCCCCACAGACCTCACGAGTTTATCCTCCACATGGCCCTTCGCATGGTGGGGAATGGACTTGCTCGGACCTTTCGCAAAAGCACCAGGACAAGTCAAATTCTTGATCGTCGCCGTAGACTACTTCAGTAAATGGATAGAAGCGGAACCCCTGGCGACCATCACTGCAAAAAACTGCATAAAATTCTTCAAAAAAAGCATTATGAGCAGGTTCGGGATCCCCGAGGTAGTAGTAACAGACAACGGGACGCAATTCACAGACACGGGATTCCGCAAACTAATGTTCGAGCTTAAAATTAAACACCATTTCACTTCAGTAGAGCACCCTCAAACCAACGGTCAAGCAGAGGCTGCAAACAAAGTAATACTGAACGGGCTGAAACGACGTTTGGACGATGCTAAAGGAAATTGGGTAGAAGAATTGCCTTACGTCCTCTGGGGATACCGGACGACCCCCCAAAGCTCCACTGGGGAAACACCTTTTAGACTCTCCTACGGCAGCGAGGCGGTCATCCCCGTCGAGATCGGCGAACTTAGTTGGAGAACGGCAAATCCCAAAACACAAAGCAATAACGATCAAGCCCTAAGAGAAGAGCTCGACCTCATCGATGAAATCCGAGGTCGAGCCTCGCTCCGAGAAGCGATCATCAAACAAAAGGTGGCAACCAGATACAACACCAAGGTCGTTCACAGAGATTTCAATCCTGGCGATCTGGTACTCAGAAGGGCTGACGTCGGTCAGAAAAACGCCTCCCAAGGAAAGCTCGCCCCAAACTGGGAAGGCCCCTACCGAATTTTATCTAAAACCGGCACGGGAGCCTTTAAATTGGAGACCCTCCAAGGAAGAAAGATTGAGAGAACTTGGAACGCAACAAAACTGAAAAGTTATTATCCTTAGAAAGAAGTCACTCATACCGATCTTATGTAAACTCGAAACAAGCTATTAATAAGAAGCTTGACATTTCTTTCAAACGCTTTCAATACTTCTCAAAAGTTTTTTCAAGTCTCCACACATTCTTGATTTTCATCAAACAGAATGAAGGGACCTAATTCCCCCCAACAGGAATCAACTGGGACCGATCTTAAATGATCTCCCCAAAAGCGACCACCCAAGGTCAAAAACTCTTTGAGAAAACAGTTAAATCCGAGCCGAGTCTTGGCAAACTATCTCAAAGAGACCGGGTCTTCAAGGATCGAAACATCCTATGAACGACCATCGGCCACAGCTGCCGATACCCCTATAGGGCGAGTTAAATCTAGGCCGAGTCCTAGTAAACTGTCCTATAGGTTCAAACCGGTAAATCGAGTTCCTCGTTTACCGACGTTTTTACGTCACACGCAACGTGCAGAATTTAAAAAGCACTCGTTAAAAACTCGCAAAAACGACATACATGACATGCGAAATTCGAAAAGCATTCATTAAAAGCTCGTAAAGGCCTTATAGGCATATTCCAAAAAGAGGTTACATATATCTCCAGCTAGACCAAACAGAAGTTCCGGATCTATACAAAAAATACATAAAAGCATACACCAGGAACTTCTGCAAAAGAAACGCTGTTAAAACATCAGGCAGTAGAGGTCGGGAATATCACACTCTTCGTCTGCGTCTGAGCATCGATCTTAACGATCTTACCCCCTTCAACCTCATGGTCGGCGTCAATAATCGACCGATCCAAAATTACAGAAGGATGGACCAAAGTAATTTGCTCCTGGGCGCACTCAAAACCCTCTTTGTACAGCTCAATTGCAGAGTTAGCAGCTTCCCGAGCCTCCCTCCTAGCCTCATTTGCAAGTTTCGTAGCCTCTTTAGCATTTCTTCTGCTTTGCTGAAGGGCTGCCTCAAGCTCTGCAATTCGAGCCTCCGCATCGCCGCTCGTACCGACCCGTGCCTCAGATGCTTTCTTCAAATCCTCTTCCAAACCAGCAACACGAAACTCCAAACCTTTGATCTTCTCGTTGGCCTCGGCAAGTTGCCCCTCCAAAACTTTTTCCCTTTCTTCAAGCTCCTTGACGCGATTCTCCGCAAACTCCGCCCGACGTACAACCTCCCCTTGGCTTTCCTTCAGAACCAGAAGTTCTTGCTTTGTTCGAGCAAGCTCTTTTGATTTTAAAGCCACGTCTTCCACGAGCTTCACTATTTTTGACTTCTCGAGCTCCAACGAAGCTGCAAAATCGGAAAAATGAGAGAAATCAGTTTATGAAGAAATCAGTTTATGAAGAAAAAGATGTTTTTATAAATGTAAAAAGAAATGATGTCATTTACCCTTAGCCCGCTGCTCGTATTTCTCTTTTTCGATCCTATGAACATCGGCCAAATTCGCCAACAATTTAACAGACGCCCCGACAGGATCCTCCCGCCATTGGGCGTAATTCTGCTCCAAAAAAACCCTCCTCCAAGGGTACAGCCTTACTCTTATGCTTCGGTCTCCTCGAAGTCTTACTCCTTTTTTCTGGCCTCTGCTCGCCACTTGCCTCGGTGCGCACCCTTTTCGCCGAGGTACCTGCACCAACATCGGGAGCAGTCGGGGGAGGAGAACTGGAAACAAGATCGACCATAGCCTCATAGGCAAGGTCCTCCTGGGTAACAATATTTATCGGAGAAGCAGCAGTAACCGACCCAACAACAGTCTCGGCCTGAGGAGACGTCGGAAGCGGAACACCAACCCCCTCAGCATCTCCAGATATCTCGACACTCCTCATCGCCAGCGCCTTCATTACGGCGAGCTTCTTTGGGGCCATGGTATCTGGAAAAGAAAGATAAATCGATCATACAAACTACGGTCAAAAATATGCAAATATCAAAGCAAGAAAGACAAGACTACCTAAGACAATTTGCACTCGTCTTCGCTTCCCGGCTTGAACTATCTTAGCCGCAGGGATACCCCGATACTTATGTTTTGAAAACGGAATGTTCTCAGAAATAAACATCAGGATCCTCTTGGTAAGAAGATCGGCAGCGTTCAAACGATTCTGACTAACAGAAAAGGAATTGGTAGATCGTTCAAAATGGGCCTGACTCCAACCAATGGGAAACTTGGTGGACACCAAAGTCCGACCATCCTTTGAAAACTTTCCCACTCTCTCAATCGCTTCGTCGGTCACCGGTTCGACCCAATAAAATAACTCCTTCCAATTTCCCTTCAACGAGTCCGCATAGGCTTTAAAAATCTTGGCACCTCGCCTCGAACGAAGACTGACGTGTTCGCGGCCGGACTTATTCTCACTACTATTCCGATTGATCTCAAACAAATGAAAAAAGAGCAACGGCGAGACCGGCCTCTCCAGATGAAGACACATTAGCTCGAAAGCTCGAACAAAAGCCCACGCGTTTGGATGCAACTGAGAAGGCGCAACATCCAAAGTCGCCAAGACCGTCTGCTCGAACCAAGTGAAAGGAGGCCTGATATTCATCTCGTTTATCAGCATATGATACAAAGTAAACTTGAGCTCTCCTGGCCACAAAGCCACGTGCTCTCCCTTTTTCATTCCCTCAACTCTCCAAATTCGCTTCGAGCGACCCGAAGCTTTCCTCCCGACCCTCTCCAAATTAAACCCATGCTGGTACAACGATTCGATCTCCAAAATATTTCTGGAAACCCAATCATATTGGGAGACCTCTCGCACCGGCACGTCAAGGTCCCCACAACCAGTACTAGAGTACTCATCCAGAGAAACGGCAGAAGCTCGGCTGGACTCCGGTTGGCTCTTAGGGCGAGATTCAACTTGCTTTTCAGCACCCTCTCTATCGGACTCATCAGCAGAGTCGGAACTCGACCCAAGATCGACCTCGGAACCCTCTAATTCCTCCACTGGGATTTCCTCATCGGACTCGGAAGTAACAGCCATCACATCCACCGAGCAATCCTCCTCCACATCTTCGGGAGTATCGTCATTCGGCTCATTAGCATCGGTCGCAGGAGAAGAACTTTCGCTCTCAAAATTATCTTCCGCCTTATCACTCACAGGGGCGGAAGCAGAGTGCTCTTGCACGTCCGGGGCGGCGACTTCCGAAGGCTCGGCACGGACCTCAGGGATTTCACCACCAGAAGCCATCGCACTCGCAAACTCTTTCCGGTACTGAGTGACGTCTCTCCGAGTTTGTTTCGTCCTCGCCAGATCGAATCTACAGGAATGGGGGACGAAATGTCAGGAATAAAGATCGAAAAATGGGTTCGCGAGCAAGTCGGAACCCGACCTGACGACCCCCATTCTGAGATCAAAGGGGACGGGGGAAGGTCCAGGCACAAATGAAAAGTAAAGAAAAAACCAAAAAGTAGACTAACCTCGAAACTATGTCGCAAACTGATGATGTCTGGAAATAAACGCTTGTCGATCCTCAGAAACCGACCTTAAAGGTACTTCAAACACGTTCACTCTAAAGAAACTCGGGAGCTCTCGAAAGATCGGCAAATCAGAACAAATGAACAACAAACAACAAATGAATTGGTGAGACCCTTTATTTATAGCAAATCCAATGGGCCTGGGCCTGGAAGTCGAAGCGTCACATCCAACCCATGGTCCATTAAAATCCGCACGCTGAAAAATAAAACGTCACCATCATGCGCCGCCACTACGAAGAGACGCCTTGTCAGAAACAGTAAAAGTGGCACTGATTCCAAAGCAGCACTGATTCCAAAGCAGCACTGAGTTTCGAAAAACTGCCCACGTCGCTCGAAAGCTCGACGGACAGCTAGCATCGCTCGAGAAACCCCGGCCCCAACATAAGCTCGATAAACGGATAGAACCTCCACTCAAAGTCAAGATCGCTCCTCATAGCGACCAGACTTGGGGGACCACTGTTATGGTAATTACAGTAATTTCTATTTGCACCCCTTCTCCAAAAGCCCAATTGATGAGAAGCCCAATTGTAATCAAGAGAGTCCAATCTTCAATGGCCAAGATCAGCCCGCAAGATCGGACGGCCCAAAAACGCCAACACAAACACATCCAAACTCTATAAATACCCCATTCAATGCTCATTAATGGTAAGCACTTTTCTAACCAAACACTTATTCTCTCAAATACTGACTTAAGCGTCGGAGTATCATTGCAGGTACAACCTCGCCCTCCAAGATCGAACATCTCAAGATCGAACACCTCAACATCGCCTCTCAAGGTCGAACATCTCCAGGTCGAACAAAACCTTCCTCTCAAAGCCTGAAGACAAAGATAGAATCAAGGACAAAATATCTACCAACTGCATAATATCGATCCTCAAGATCGGAAGCACGGTACAGAACATTGGCGACCACAGTGGGAGAAACCAATACCCGATTTTTCTCACCATCTCCTTGAAACTATTAAATGGCACCAACACGCCGCTCAATACCGACTCGTCTCATGGCCGAGCCTGACCTCGGCCCTCAGCGAACCCCTGAAGGCCACGTCCAGGAACTCACGAATTCGTCACAAACACGAAGCCGACATCCCAACACGGGACCTTCCCGAGCTCAATCGGGCGCAGATGAGACGAGCTTGCCACCTCCCCCCCAATTACTCCCGGCTTTGACTGACGCGGTTCAACAGCTCGTTCAGCTATTGGCTCGGCAGGAAGCGGTAAGTCAAGAAAGACACAATCGTTTCGCCAACCTCGAATCCGAAGTAGCGAGACTGCAAAATCGAAACGTCCTGGATCAACAATCATCCGGGCAGAGCTCACTGGAAGAACGACGCCCAACTCGAAGGAGACTTTTTCATCGATCACCCCCTCGGAGAAAGCTCAGCCATCGCTCCCCGCCACGCCGCCACCGAGGGAATGGTTCCCGTTCTCCTCCGGCCCGCCAATACGACGATCTTGATAATCCTCATTCTCCGCCACGCCGCCACCAGGGGAGTGATTCCCGTTCTCCATCAGCTCGCCAATACGACGATCTTGATGATCCTCGTTCTCCTCCGGCTCGCCAAATTGAAGACTCGACCTCGTCAAGGAGACGATCAAGAAGCCGTGACAGCGTTCAAAACAATCAAACACGACGATACGGACGCCAACCACTGATAAGTCTATTTTTACAGTCTTTTTAATAGATATTTTATTAAGTCTTTTTAGTATTCTAATTATATTTTTGAGCTATTTTACTGCAAATGTTTACTTTTTATTTTCAGGTTTTATTTTGAAGCAAAAGCGAAAATATGAGCTAAAATGAAGAAACTTAGAAAATATTTGAGGAGGAACAATTTTTAAGACAGCAGCAACAAAAACTGGCGCAAGACAGGCACACAGGGCGCCAAGCAACACACGCACGACCCTGAGTGTACCACGCACGACCCTAGTGCAAAACTGGCGCACGACCCTGGCACATAGGCGCACGACCCTGGGAAAAACTGGCACAGAGCTGGCGCACGACCCTGGGTGTACCACGCACGACCCGTGCGTGTCTCCAACTGAAGATTGCCCATTTTGGCAGAACTGGGCGCACGACCCATGCTTGCCAGCAACGCAGCACAGCTGTTGCCAGCACAAGGCGCACGATCCTGGCACCATAGGCGCACGACCCTAGTGCAAAACTGGCGCAGAGCAGCCAAAATTGACTGGCCAAGGCGCACGACCCAGGCACATGGGCGCACGACCCTGGCACCAGACAAGTCAATTTTGGCTGCACCCACTTGCTGATAGCTTTCCCTTGCCACTTGATTTGCCACTTTTTTTATGACCATTTTGCCCCTCCTCTCAAGTGTCTTAGACCTAATATTTTCCTATAAATAGAGGCTTGATCCTCACTTGTAAAGAAGCTTAAATTTTGTGAGAAAAATCCATGACAAGGTTTCCTCTAAGATTCATGACTTCACTTTAATTTCTCGCTTTTTAATTTCTCGCTTTTTACTTTCTCGCTTTTTACTTTCTCGCTTTTTACTTTCTCGCCCTTTTATTTTCCAAGTCATTTACTTTCCTTGCTATTTACTTTCTTGCCCTTTTATTTTCCAAGTCATTTACTTTCCTTGCTATTTAAATTCTCGCTCTTTACTTTCTCGCTCTTTACTTTTCGCTCTTTACTTTTTCGCTCTTTTATTTTCCCTGCTATTTACTTTCTTGCCCTTTTATTTTCCAAGTCATTTACTTTCATTGCTATTTAATTTCTCGCTCTTTACTTTTCGCTCTTTACTTTTTCGCTCTTTTATTTTCCTTGTTATTTACTTTTTTGCCCTTTAAATTTCCAAGTCAAGTAAACTACTGGCAAGTCAAGTAAATTACTGGCAAGTCAAGTAAATTACTGGCAATTTACTTTTCAAGCAATTTACTTTCTTGTCATTTACAATTCCGCTATTTATAATTTTGCACTTTATTACGCGATACGACTCGTGCACTTGCGAGGCTATCAAGTTTTTGGCGCCGTTGCCGGGGAGGCAGTGATATTAATTAAATTTTTCGAAACCGGTTAGACTGAAATTTTATTTTCTTTATTTTTACTTTTTCTTCTCTTGTCCCTCGAATGCGAAGAACCAGAAGTTTCGGTGAAACTGTTCCACAAATTCCCGAAATCGAAAGGTTCTTACATAGAAGGAGGAGAGAAATTCCCGATAACCAAATGGCGGCTAATGAAAATCGTGCTCTCAAAGAGTACGCAACACCTTCAGCAGAGCCATCGGCTGCCATTGTACATCCAAATGTAGAAGCAAATAATTTTGAACTCAAAACATCTCTACTTTCGATGGTACAACAAAACCAATTTTCTGGTTCTCCCACGGAGGACCCAAATCTTCATATTTCAATTTTTCTTGAGTACTGTGGAACTCTCAAATTAAACGGGGTACCTCCGGATGCCATAAGACTAAAACTCTTCCCTTTTTCATTAAGGGATAGAGCTAGAGCATGGCTACATTCTTTGCCTTCGGAATCCATTACCAACTGGAACCAGCTGAAACAAGCTTTTCTTACTAAATTCTTTCCCCCGAGTAAGACAGCTCAAATGAGAAATCAAATTACTCGATTTTCTCAAAACGACGGGGAATCTCTTTATGATGCTTGGGAACGTTTCAAAGAAATGTTAAGGCTATGCCCCCATCATGGACTAGAGAAATGGCTTGTTGTTCACACTTTTTATAATGGATTACAATATGCAACAAGAATGACTGTTGATGCAGCTGCAGGTGGAGCTTTAATGAACAAAAATTTTACCGAAGCCTACGCACTCGTTGAAGATATGGCTCAAAACCATTGTCAGTGGACAAGTGAGCGAGCCATAACGAATAAACCAGCCTCATCAAAAGAGCCAGGTAAGTATGAAATATCTGTTGTTGATCATCTTGCCTCAAAAGTGGACGCACTTTTTCAAAAATTTGAAAAATTAAATATAAGTGCCGTCTCACAAACTACTTCTCCTATTACTCCACCATGTGAATTATGTGGGGTTGTTGGCCATAATGGAGCTGAATGCCAGCTTGAGGCATCTAGTGCTGGAAACGAGCATATTAACTATGCTCAAAAGGAAGATCCGTTTTCAAATACTTATAATCCTGGGTGGAGGAATCATCCAAATTTTTCTTATAAAAATCCTCCACCCAATCCAGCACCTAGACCACCTCCTGTCTTTCAAAATCAAAGGGTTTTTAACAACCCACAAAACAACCCGCAAAAGTCAAACTTGGAATTTTTGATGGAAAAATTTGTGTCATCTCAAACAAAACAAAATGAAGAATTCAAAAATCAAACTGGTTATTTGAATGACACACTTATCAAATTAGTATCAAAAGTCGACTCTATTTCCACTCATAATAAAATGCTTGAAAATCAAATAACTCAAGTGGCAACACAGGTAGCTTCATCCTCTAAAACTTCAGGGGTATTTCCTGGGCAACCAGAGCAAAATCCAAAAGGCCAAATAAATGCCGTCACCCTTAGAAGCGGAAAACAATTAGAGGAACCAAGAGCAAACCAAGAAAAAATTGTGAGTGAAAAACATAATTTACCAGGTGAGCCAATAGAGAAAGAAAAAGAAAGGAAAGAACCAGAAAAAGAAAGAGAAGAACCACACATCCCCCCTCCACCATACAAACCACCCATTCCTTTCCCCCAAAGATTTGCAAAAAGCAAAATTGACGAGCAATTCAAAAGGTTTGTCGACTTGCTTAAAAAGCTTTACATCAACGTTCCTTTCACTGATGCATTGTCTCAAATGCCGTCTTATTCTAAATTTTTGAAAGAAATTTTGTCCAAGAAAAGAAAAATAGACGACTACGAGACAATTGCATTAACAGAGGAATGTAGTGCAATTATCCAAAACAAGCTGCCACAAAAACTCAAAGATCCAGGTAGTTTTTCCATACCTTGTGTGATTGGAAGTGAAACTATAAACAGAGCGATGTGCGATCTAGGAGCCAGTGTAAGTTTGATGCCCCTTTCTCTTTGCAATAGACTAGGGATAGGCGAACTTAAACCCACAAAAATGACAATACAGTTGGCAGATCGTTCCGTTAAATACCCCACTGGAATCTTAGAGGATATCCCTATCAAGATAGGGCAAACTTTTATACCGGTGGACTTTGTTGTAATGGAAATTGAAGAAGACTCCCAAATTCCTATTCTTCTGGGGAGGCCTTTTTTAGCTACTGCAGGGGCAATAATTGACGTTAAAAACGGTAAGTTGGTTTTTAATGTGGGGGATGAAAAGGTTGAGTTTGAAGTTTCAAACTTCATGAAAAGTCCATCTGTAAAAGACTCATGCTGCAGGATTGACATTGTAGACTATTGCGTGCGAGAATGCTCTTTAGCATCATCTTCACGAGATAGTCTGGAAGATTGCCTTTTAGGCAACACAAATACAAATGCAGCAGGGGAAACCCAATTCTACATAAAACTTTTGGATGAAAATCCACCATCAAAAGAATTGGGTACTGAAACCTTGGGTAAGGAAAAGCCTCAGCCTCTCCCAAAAGAAACACCAAAAATAGAACTGAAGCCCTTACCATCATCTCTCAGGTATGAGTTTCTTGGCCCTGATTCTACTTTTCCAGTAATTGTAAATGCAAATTTGAAACAAAATGAGACCGAAAAATTGCTTAATGTTCTCAAAAAGTATCCCAAAGCCATTGGGTATACTATTGAGGACATTAAAGGAATAAATCCGTCAATCTGCATACACAGAATACTACTGGAAGAGGACTATAAACCTTCTATCGAGCATCAAAGAAGATTAAACCCAAACATGAAAGAGGTTGTTAAGAAGGAAGTTTTAAAACTCCTTGATGCTGGGATAATATATCCTATTTCCGATAGCAAGTGGGTTAGTCCTGTTCAAGTAGTACCTAAGAAAGGAGGCTTAACAGTTATTAAAAATGAGAAGGATGAAAGCATTTCCACAAGGACAATTACGGGATGGAGGATGTGTATCGATTACAGAAAGCTTAACAAAGCTACCCGGAAAGATCACTTCCCTCTCCCGTTCATTGATCAAATGCTAGAAAGGTTAGCACAGCACTCGCATTTTTGCTATTTGGATGGTTATTCGGGATTTTTCCAAATTCCCATCCACCCTAGCGACCAAGAAAAAACAACTTTCACATGTCCTTTCGGCACTTATGCCTATAGAAGGATGCCCTTTGGTCTATGTAATGCTCCTGCTACCTTTCAAAGGTGTATGATGTCCATATTCTCAGACTTTGTTGAAAACATAATGGAAGTGTTTATGGATGATTTTTCTGTCCATGGCTCAAATTTCGAAAACTGTTTAGCCAATCTGGAAAAAGTCTTAGAGAGATGTGAAAAGGTAAACCTGGTTCTAAACTGGGAAAAGTGTCATTTCATGGTTAATGAAGGAATTGTCCTAGGGCACTTAATTTCTCACAGAGGTATTGAGGTAGACCGTGCAAAAATTGAAGTGATTGAAAAAATGCTACCTCCCACCACAGTAAAAGAGGTGAGAAGTTTTTTAGGCCATGCGGGTTTCTACCGTCGGTTCATAAAAGACTTCTCAAAAATTTCAAAACCTATGACAAGTCTGCTCCTTAAGGATGCAGCATTTATTTTTAACGATCTTTGTCTTGAAGCTTTTAACAGGTTGAAAAAGGCTTTAGTTACTGCCCCGATCATACAGCCACCAGACTGGAATCTTCCGTTTGAAATAATGTGCGATGCAAGCGACTATGCAGTTGGGGCAGTCCTGGGACAAAGAAAAGAAAAAAAATTGCATGCCATATACTATGCAAGCAGGACCTTAGACGAGGCACAAATGAATTACGCCACAACTGAAAAAGAATTATTGGCGGTAGTTTTTGCCGTTGATAAGTTTCGATCATATCTGGTAGGTTCAAAAATCATCATTTTTACTGATCACTCGGCCATAAAATATTTGTTAAACAAAAAAGATGCCAAGCCGAGATTGATCCGATGGGTTTTACTCCTACAAGAATTTGATCTTGAAATAAGGGATAAAAAAGGCGTTGAAAATGTTGTGGCTGATCATTTGTCCCGTCTACAAGGAACAAAAGAAGAAGAGTTGCCGCTTAATGATACATTTTTGGATGATCAACTCTTCTCATTGGTCAAATCTGAAGCACCATGGTATGCAGATTTTGTAAACTACCTTGCAGCAGGAGTACTCCCCCCAGATTTAAATTATCAGCGGAAGAAGAAATTCTTCCATGATCTTAAACAGTATTACTGGGACGAGCCACTTCTTTTTAAAAGGGGAGCTGATGGGGTGTTCAGAAGATGCATTCCGGAAGAAGAGGTAAGTAACATCCTATACCATTGTCATTCTTCTTCCTATGGCGGCCATGCCAGTTCTTCAAAAACTGCTACGAAAATTCTTCAATCTGGTTTTTATTGGCCGTCCCTTTTTAAAGACGCGCATCAATTCATTTCTAAATGCGACCAGTGTCAACGCACCGGAAATATTTCAAAAAGAAATGAAATGCCCTTAAATAATATCCTAGAGGTTGAAATTTTCGACGTCTGGGGTATCGATTTCATGGGACCGTTTCCTTCTTCTTTTGGAAACCAATATATTCTGGTAGCCGTTGACTATGTGTCAAAATGGATCGAAGCCATTGCTTCTCCTACAAACGATGCAAAGGTAGTCAAAAAACTTTTCAAAAAAATAATTTTTCCAAGATTCGGGGTCCCTCGTGTTGTCATAAGCGACGGAGGATCCCATTTCATCTCAAAACATTTTGAAATGTTACTACAAAAGTTTGGAGTAAGGCACAAAGTTGCAACGCCTTATCACCCTCAAACAAGCGGTCAGGTTGAGGTATCGAACAGAGAAATTAAAAGTATTTTAGAAAAAACTGTTTCGACTTCAAGGAAAGACTGGTCGGTAAAGCTTGATGATGCTCTCTGGGCTTATCGGACTGCGTACAAGACTCCCATAGGAATGACTCCTTTCAAATTAATTTATGGGAAGTCTTGCCACCTTCCGGTAGAGCTAGAGCACAAAGCTTACTGGGCAATTAAACGCCTTAACCTGAACATGGAATTAGCCGGAGAAAAAAGAAAACTCCAGCTAAACGAATTGGAAGAGCTACGAATGGATGCTTATGAGAATGCCAAACTTTACAAAGAAAGAACAAAAAATTGGCATGATAAGCGTATTATTCGTAGAGAATTCAAAGAGGGTGACCTGGTGTTATTGTTTAATTCCAGGCTAAAAATTTTTCCGGGAAAATTAAAGTCGAGATGGACCGGTCCTTTTGAAATCCGTAAGGTTTACCCCTTCGGATCTGTAGAGATCTGGAGCGAGAAAACTGGATCGTTTAAAGTCAATGGTCAAAGGTTGAAAAATTATTTAATTGGTGACCCAATTGAGAAAGGAACTAGTTTAGTTCTACATGATCCCAATTGAAAAATTCTTTTTGACCGTCAAGCTAGTGACGTTAAAAGAGCGCTGCGTGGGAGGCAACCCACGGCTTAATATATTTTTTTCATTTATTTAACAGGGAAATAGCTCACGGTTCGAAATTATGTCAATCCTGAGACTTGTGCAGCTTTTGAAGTTTAAAACAGCGCTAAAAACACTCTGCAGGACAGCATGGGCACCACGGGCGCAGCACAGGGCGCCTTGCTGGGCGCCATCAGCAGCAACACAGGGCGCACGACCCTGGGTGCACTACGCACGACCCGTGCGTGTTTTGAACTAAAAATGACCTTTTTTTGCAGAACTAGGCGCACGACCTGGAGCAGCGCAGGGCAACTTGCTGGGCGCCATCAGCAGCAAAACAGGGCGCACGACCCTGGGTGCACTACGCACGACCCGTGCGTTGTTTGAACTAAAAATGACCCATTTTTGCAGAGCTAGGCGCACGACCCTGGAGCAGCTTCAGCAACAACAGGGCGCACGACCCTAAGCAGTGCCACGCACGACCCGTGCGTGTTTTACACTAAAAACAGCCCATTTTGTCCGAATAAAGCGCACGACCCCATGCCCATGTACCCCACGAATTACTCTTCATCTTCATCACTTTCATCATCTTCTTCACACAAAAACACTATTCACAACCCCATACCCAAAGCTTAAAACCTCCATAAACACCCAAAAACTCAACCAAACTCCATCAAATTTCCACCAAAACAACAACCCACAACCTCCTCTACAAAACCCTACCATCAAAATCACCAAAACTCCACCCAAAAACACACCCCCAAATTCGTGTACCTCCATAACCATAAACAAAAGCCTCCATAAACCACCCCAAAACACCACCCAAACACCAAATTTCTTCCCCCAAACCAATACCTATCATTACTAAACCATTATTCCTCCATCAAAACACCAAAAACACCACCAAAATCACAAAACCCAAAATCACCAAGAACCCCATTTTTCAAAAAAATTCCAAAATTACCCTTTTTTGCTATGGCTTCAAAGAAGATGAAAAATGTTGAAGTTGGAAGCACTTCAGCCGGGAAAACAAAAAGGAAGGATAGCGCGCCAAATGAATACGGGGTGATCTTCAAAAACAGAGACCAAAGAAAACAGTTTGCGGCTCTCCACGAAAGGTTAGTCGTTCCAACACGATATCCGCATTTTTGTCCTACTCTACAATCCCTAGGATTAGATGGAAATGTGAAATATCTGTTAAGCACTGTTCGCTGGCTGAAATTTTTAAATGAGCCTAGAGCTACATATATCGGACTCACTCTTGAATTTTTAAGCTCGTTGCATATTACTAGAGATGAGAGCAGCGTGTTAAACCCAAACCATAAACTGTGCTTCCGGCTTTTTAATGAAGATTATCAAATGATGTTCAGTGATTTCTGTCAATTGCTGGGTTTTGAAAATCAAGGGTTTATTCACGATTCCATAAATCCTGCTGTTAGGCCACAAGGTTATGACCCTAATACATTCTGGTCACAAATCACCGGAATTAATCACTATGAAGCAAGAAGCGCAAAAGCTAGCTCAATTCATAGTCCGGTTTTCCGGTATACTCTTAGGGTTATGGCATGCACTATCTTTGGAAGAAGTGAAACAGGTGGTGTCAGAACAGGTGAACTGTTTTGCTTATGGGCAATGGTACACGGGATGCCGATAAACACCTGCCATTACATCCTGAGTAATCTGGCACGTGTTGCAGCACAACCAAAAGGGGATATTGTTGTAGGGGGAATGGTAACCTACATTGCCGAAAAGCTGGGATTACAAGAAAAGCTGGGAAATCTAGAAATTTTGGCAGGGAACCAGTTCATTGATATGGACATTTGCAAAAGCATGTCCTTGGTAAAGCCAACAAAAAAGGGAGCAGCAACGTTCCATCTGCTTATTGCCAAACAAAAATCAATCATTTTGCCGGACCCAGCCAGAACAGATACAAGGAGCCAGGCAAATTGGCTATATCAAGATGAAGCCCAGGAAATGCAACAAGAAGCACAAGAGCCAGTTCAAGAAGAAATGGCTGAGCAACAACCCCTTCATAACCAAAACTTTGACATGCAAGCCTGGTGCCAAAGGATCGAGAGTGAGCAGATAAGGCAAGGTGGAGAGCTGCAAAGGCAAACCGAAGAGTTGCAACTAATCAGGGAAGATCAGCTGTACCACAGCCAGCAACTGGAGCACGTGACAGATATGCTCCAAACCATAATGCATCATTTCAACATCAATCAGGGGCCCCCGCCCGGGCAGCTGTGATCCGGTGAGCTATCCTAACCCCCTTTTGTGTTGTTTTATTTGAAAAATCATTGAGGACAATGCCTAGTCCAAGCATGGGGGGTATTTTATTGCTTTTATTAGGAATGTCTTTATTGCTGAAAATAAAAAGTAAACATTTGCAGTAAAATAGCTCAAAAATATAATTAGAATACTAAAAAGACTTAATAAAATATCTATTAAAAAGACTGTAAAAATAGACTTATCAAACTCCCCCACGCTTGAACCTTTGCTTGTCCTCAAGCAAAAACAGTGTAAATCTTTAGGCCGATTCTGAAGGAAAATTATTTTCATATCGAATCATTTAAGCGAACTGTGGGGCAATTCTAACACTTCGGTTTGAGAACTACTATCCGGGCTTTTTGTGGAATTGGGAGACAAATTTAAAGTATCAATACATTAGAAAGGATATCAATGTCATCATAGAACCGGTTCCCCAGCATTCTTAAGTTTGGGTCCTCCATTCACTAAGACCGGGTCTCAAAGGAGGGTCTTTATACGTTGGGTATTCAAGCAATATTTCTTTTTCTTTTTCTTTTTCTTTGATTGTATATGCTAACCATTCATTTTGACATTTAAAATGCACCAATTTTTGCATTTTGAATTGGTTTTGTAAATTTTTTTTTTTTTTTTTTTTTTTTTTTTTGAATACCCCAACTCAGACGTTTTTCTCCAGTAACCGCGCATCCAGTGAATGTCACCAAGAGAACCAGGTCACTAGTTTCTTTTCAGTCCTTCTAATTGTATTAACAACTGAAAACAGTCTCAGAAGTGTGTGTGTGAAAAAGCCCTAGAGGTAGAAATCGAACCATGATACAATTTTTTTTGTTGCTTCCAACCAGTCCACCTAGATGATTGCTAATGAAAAATGGAAAAATTATTTTTGTCCAGAAAAGGCTTATCTAAAACATGCTTAGGGTTCACAAAGTTTTGTGATGGAGGGAGCAGATACAACTCAGAGTACAAAATAAAATCTTGGTAAAGCAATAAAGACATTCCTAATAAAAGCAATAAAATACCCCCCATGCTTGGACTAGGCATTGTCCTCAATGATTTTTCAAATAAAACAACACAAAAGGGGGTTAGGATAGCTCACCGGATCACAGCTGCCCGGGCGGGGGCCCCTGATTGATGTTGAAATGATGCATTATGGTTTGGAGCATATCTGTCACGTGCTCCAGTTGCTGGCTGTGGTACAGCTGATCTTCCCTGATTAGTTGCAACTCTTCGGTTTGCCTTTGCAGCTCTCCACCTTGCCTTATCTGCTCACTCTCGATCCTTTGGCACCAGGCTTGCATGTCAAAGTTTTGGTTATGAAGGGGTTGTTGCTCAGCCATTTCTTCTTGAACTGGCTCTTGTGCTTCTTGTTGCATTTCCTGGGCTTCATCGTGATTAATTCCGGTGATTTGTGACCAGAATGTATTAGGGTCATAACCTTGTGGCCTAACAGCAGGATTTATGGAATCGTGAATAAACCCTTGATTTTCAAAACCCAGCAATTGACAGAAATCACTGAACATCATTTGATAATCTTCATTAAAAAGCCGGAAGCACAGTTTATGGTTTGGGTTTAACACGCTGCTCTCATCTCTAGTAATATGCAACGAGCTTAAAAATTCAAGAGTGAGTCCGATATATGTAGCTCTAGGCTCATTTAAAAATTTCAGCCAGCGAACAGTGCTTAACAGATATTTCACATTTCCATCTAATCCTAGGGATTGTAGAGTAGGACAAAAATGCGGATATCGTGTTGGAACGACTAACCTTTCGTGGAGAGCCGCAAACTGTTTTCTTTGGTCTCTGTTTTTGAAGATCACCCCGTATTCATTTGGCGCGCTATCCTTCCTTTTTGTTTTCCCGGCTGAAGTGCTTCCAACTTCAACATTTTTCATCTTCTTTGAAGCCATAGCAAAAAAGGGTAAAAATCACCGTCACGGGCTAATCGACCTGGGAGAAAAGGTCCTTTCACAAGATCGATTGACAACTTCCGGGTTCCCCGGTATCTCGAGAAACCACCCGGAGGTTTGAAAACTTACGACGGAACGGGCGACCCCGACAGGCATCTAGACCAATTTGACACGACCATGCAATATCGAAATGTACCCATGGAAATGAAATGCCGAATATTCCCTTTAACCCTAGACAAAATGGCTTCCGAATGGTTCCGGACGTTAAGGTCGAATACCATTTCCTCATCGGACCAGTTAGCAAAACACTTCTCGGTGCACTTTGCCCATTCCAAAAGCAAACCCAAAAACAAAAATGTTCTAGCGTCTATTGTCCAGAAAGTAAATGAACCCCTGAGGGAATATATAGAGCGATTCAACGTTGAAGCTCTTCAGGTTCGGCAGTTAGACGACGCTTTTCGAATTTTCTTCATGGCCCAAGGTCTGTTACCTGGAAGCTCGTTCCGAAAACACATCAATACCTGGGAACCTAACACCCTCCAGGAATTCCTCGAACTATCCCAGTGCTTCATTAACGAAGAAGAAAATTCAAAGGTCGATAAAACGTCGTCACATGCAGAACCATCAAAACGCCACATCGAGATCGACCCTCGTAAAAACTCGTGGAACATCGGTAAGAAAAATCGTCACCAGGTATACACTGAACTCAACGTCTCCAACGCCCAGCTACTAGGGGAATGTTGGAACGTCGAATTCAGGGACGTCAAGCCTCCCAGGTCCTTGCCTAGCCGACCTGGGCAGAAGGCCAACAAATACTGCCGATACCACAGAAGCAATGGCCATGACACAAACCATTGCAACGCCCTAAAGGATGACATAGAAGATTTAATAAAACGGGGAAAACTATCTTCTTACGTCAAAAGGGAGGGGGAACGGTCTGACAACCTCGGAAAAGAAAGGAATGAAAACCTCAGGACAAAAGGAAAAGAAGTGATCGACGCAGACCGCGAAGAGCTGGATATAAAACGCTCTGTTATCATGATGATAACTGGGGGATTCGATCATGAAGGATCGGGAAAATCCATGAAGAGAAAATGGAAGGAATTGTTGTGCGTGGCTTCAACGTCGACAACCCCGGTCGTGACCAATCGACCTCCATTATCTTTTAGTGACAACGACCTTATTGACGGAAAGGCTAACAAACACGTACCTCTCTTGATATCGGCAATCATAGCCAACAAGGAGGTACGTAGAATCCTAGTCGATCAGGGGAGCTCATCAGACATCATCTTTATCGATCTTCTGAGCAAAATGGGGATCAGTAAAGAGGAACTCACCCCTTATAGAGGGACGGCTTTGTCCGGCTTTAACGGATCTCGAACGAAACCCCTTGGACATCTGGAGCTAATGGTTACCTACGGAACCGAACCAATGGTCCGAACCGTCAGAACCAAATTCCTCGTCTTGCCTTGTGAATCCATATACAACGGCATTATAGGAAGACCGACCCTCGGCAGGCTCGGGGCGGTTACATCCACCACGCACTTAAAGATGAAGTTCCACTCTCTTTGCGACAGAGTTATCACTTTAAACTCTGACTTAGAGTCGGCCTCCAGGTGTTTTTTCCTATGGACTAAGAACGAACGAAAAGCTTCGGAGCATGAAGGGGTTCCCCCTTCGGAAGAACTGGCAACTCCCAAAATGCCAAAAGGAAGATCAACTGAAGTTAACACCGCCACTAACGTAGGAACCAACTGCGGTCCGGAGGTCGAAAAACAGATAGATATCGACGAGCTAACAAAAGAGCTCAAACGAAAAATCAGAAGACCAGAGCCTGATGGAAAGTTCGTCGAAACACAGCTCGGTTCAGACCCCTCCCAAAAAATCAAAATAGGGATCGACCTTCCAGAAAAGATCAAGACCGATTTAACCCAATGTCTTAAAGATTTCAAAGACATCTTTGCTTGGTCGGCCGAAGACATGCCTGGGATCCCGCCAGAGATTGCCTGCCATCGACTCGCAATAAACCCAGAAGCAAAATGGATCGCCCAAAGAAAGCGGGCCCAAAGCAAAGAAAAAGCCATTGCTGCCGCCTTAGCAGTAGACGACCTCATCCGAGCCAACTTTATCTCTGAGGTTAAATACACAACTTGGTTATCAAACCCTGTCCTGGTGAAGAAGTCTAACGGAAAATGGCGTATGTGTGTCGACTACACCGATCTTAATAAAGCTTGCCCAAAAGACGCTTTTCCGGTCCCCAGCATCGATCGTTTGGTCGACAGCGCTTCCGGTTTCCAGTTGTTATCTTTCATGGACGCATACTCCGGGTACAACCAAATCGCCATGTTTCCACCAGATCAAGCAAAAACCGCCTTCATCACTGACCGAGGAAACTTCGCGTACCGTGTCATGCCCTTTGGTTTAAAAAACGCTGGAGCAACTTATCAAAGAATGATGAACAAAGTTTTCCAAAACCAGATCGGTAAAAGCGTAGAGGTTTACCTCGACGATATGATCGCCAAAAGCAAAAGCGATGCCGACCATGTAGGCGATCTGAAGGCAATTTTCTGAGGTACGGAAAAACAGAATGAGATTAAACCCAGAAAAATGCACTTTCGGGGTTCGAGCTGGGAAATTCTTAGGTTTCTTCTTAACAGAACGAGGTATCGAGGCAAACCCAGACAAATGTCGATCCGTCACAGAAATGCGAACTCCGACGTCCAAAAGAGAAGTACAAAAACTCAATGGAATGATAGCTGCTCTATCTCGTTTCATATCGAATGCAGCATTCAAATCTCTTCCACTTTTCAAAATCCTCAAAAAAGAAGAAAGAGATTTCAAATGGACACCCGAGCAAGACGAAGCTTTGAAGCAACTTAAAAAATCTCTCTCCGAGCCCCCAATTTTAACTCGCCCAAATGAAGGAGAAACATTATACCTATATCTAGCAGTCTCGGAAGAGGCGTTAGCTGCCGTTCTAGTACGCGAACTCGAAACCGGGCAAAGTCCCATCTACTTCGCAAGCAAGGCTCTGCACGGGGCTGAAAGTCGTTATCAGAAAATCGAGAAAATCGCCTTGGCCCTCATTGTTGCAGCTCGACGTTTTCGAGCTTATTTCGTCGCCCACCAGGTAGTCGTCCGCACTAACTACCCAATCAGACAGATACTCCACAGACCCGATCTAGCTGGAAGGATGATCAAATGGGCCGTAGAACTCTCAGAGTTCGGTATCAAATATGAAGCTCGAACTACACTTAAAGCACAATTTTTGGTGGACTTCATCGCCGAGATGACACCTGCTAACACCGACTCTGACATATGGATCCTCTACGTCGATGGTTCCTCAAATCCAAAAGGGAGTGGCGCTGGGATTATGCTAGAAAGCCCGACTGGGGTCATCATCGAAGTTTCCCTTACATTCGGTTTTCCCACCTCGAACAACCAAGCAGAGTACGAAGCTTGCATTGCCGGACTTCGCCTGGCAATTGACCTCCAAGTCCAAAAAATTAAACTCCATACCGACTCTCTCTTGGTGGTCTCCCAGATCGAAAGCAAATACGAGACCAAAGAACCGATCCTGCAAAAATACCTACTTCAGGTACGGTCGCTAATAGCTAAATTTGAAGCAAGCGAGATAGTTCATGTCCCAAGAACGGAAAACCAACGAGCTGATATCCTCGCCAAACTCGCAAGCACAAAAACCCCAGGTAACCAAAGGACGACCATCCAAGAAACACTACGCAATCCCAGTGTATCTCTCGAGCCGCTGTTTAACCCGACCATCTACGTACTTGAAGAGGCAGACAGCTGGATAACCCCAATTTTAGAGTACATCGTCTCAGGAACGGAACCCCCAGACAGAAACGACGCCAAATATATCAGGAGAAGAGCCTCGGCTTTTTCAGCCATCAACGGGACGCTCTATAAACGAAGCCTCTCTTCCCCGTTAATTAAATGCATCGAGGGAGAGGAAGCGGCCTATGTGTTAACAGAAATTCATGAGGGAATCTGCGGCCAGCACATGGGAGCTCGATCTTTAGCACGAAAAACCCTTCGAGCCGGCTACTACTGGCCGAGCATGATCGGCGATGCTAGTGATCACGTGAAGAAATGCAAGAAATGTCAAATCCACGCCAACGTGCACGTGGCTCCCCCCACAGACCTCACGAGTTTATCCTCCACATGGCCCTTCGCATGGTGGGGAATGGACTTGCTCGGACCTTTCGCAAAAGCACCAGGACAAGTCAAATTCTTGATCGTCGCCGTAGACTACTTCAGTAAATGGATAGAAGCGGAACCCCTGGCGACCATCACTGCAAAAAACTGCATAAAATTCTTCAAAAAAAGCATTATGAGCAGGTTCGGGATCCCCGAGGTAGTAGTAACAGACAACGGGACGCAATTCACAGACACGGGATTCCGCAAACTAATGTTCGAGCTTAAAATTAAACACCATTTCACTTCAGTAGAGCACCCTCAAACCAACGGTCAAGCAGAGGCTGCAAACAAAGTAATACTGAACGGGCTGAAACGACGTTTGGACGATGCTAAAGGAAATTGGGTAGAAGAATTGCCTTACGTCCTCTGGGGATACCGGACGACCCCCCAAAGCTCCACTGGGGAAACACCTTTTAGACTCTCCTACGGCAGCGAGGCGGTCATCCCCGTCGAGATCGGCGAACTTAGTTGGAGAACGGCAAATCCCAAAACACAAAGCAATAACGATCAAGCCCTAAGAGAAGAGCTCGACCTCATCGATGAAATCCGAGGTCGAGCCTCGCTCCGAGAAGCGATCATCAAACAAAAGGTGGCAACCAGATACAACACCAAGGTCGTTCACAGAGATTTCAATCCTGGCGATCTGGTACTCAGAAGGGCTGACGTCGGTCAGAAAAACGCCTCCCAAGGAAAGCTCGCCCCAAACTGGGAAGGCCCCTACCGAATTTTATCTAAAACCGGCACGGGAGCCTTTAAATTGGAGACCCTCCAAGGAAGAAAGATTGAGAGAACTTGGAACGCAACAAAACTGAAAAGTTATTATCCTTAGAAAGAAGTCACTCATACCGATCTTATGTAAACTCGAAACAAGCTATTAATAAGAAGCTTGACATTTCTTTCAAACGCTTTCAATACTTCTCAAAAGTTTTTTCAAGTCTCCACACATTCTTGATTTTCATCAAACAGAATGAAGGGACCTAATTCCCCCCAACAGGAATCAACTGGGACCGATCTTAAATGATCTCCCCAAAAGCGACCACCCAAGGTCAAAAACTCTTTGAGAAAACAGTTAAATCCGAGCCGAGTCTTGGCAAACTATCTCAAAGAGACCGGGTCTTCAAGGATCGAAACATCCTATGAACGACCATCGGCCACAGCTGCCGATACCCCTATAGGGCGAGTTAAATCTAGGCCGAGTCCTAGTAAACTGTCCTATAGGTTCAAACCGGTAAATCGAGTTCCTCGTTTACCGACGTTTTTACGTCACACGCAACGTGCAGAATTTAAAAAGCACTCGTTAAAAACTCGCAAAAACGACATACATGACATGCGAAATTCGAAAAGCATTCATTAAAAGCTCGTAAAGGCCTTATAGGCATATTCCAAAAAGAGGTTACATATATCTCCAGCTAGACCAAACAGAAGTTCCGGATCTATACAAAAAATACATAAAAGCATACACCAGGAACTTCTGCAAAAGAAACGCTGTTAAAACATCAGGCAGTAGAGGTCGGGAATATCACACTCTTCGTCTGCGTCTGAGCATCGATCTTAACGATCTTACCCCCTTCAACCTCATGGTCGGCGTCAATAATCGACCGATCCAAAATTACAGAAGGATGGACCAAAGTAATTTGCTCCTGGGCGCACTCAAAACCCTCTTTGTACAGCTCAATTGCAGAGTTAGCAGCTTCCCGAGCCTCCCTCCTAGCCTCATTTGCAAGTTTCGTAGCCTCTTTAGCATTTCTTCTGCTTTGCTGAAGGGCTGCCTCAAGCTCTGCAATTCGAGCCTCCGCATCGCCGCTCGTACCGACCCGTGCCTCAGATGCTTTCTTCAAATCCTCTTCCAAACCAGCAACACGAAACTCCAAACCTTTGATCTTCTCGTTGGCCTCGGCAAGTTGCCCCTCCAAAACTTTTTCCCTTTCTTCAAGCTCCTTGACGCGATTCTCCGCAAACTCCGCCCGACGTACAACCTCCCCTTGGCTTTCCTTCAGAACCAGAAGTTCTTGCTTTGTTCGAGCAAGCTCTTTTGATTTTAAAGCCACGTCTTCCACGAGCTTCACTATTTTTGACTTCTCGAGCTCCAACGAAGCTGCAAAATCGGAAAAATGAGAGAAATCAGTTTATGAAGAAATCAGTTTATGAAGAAAAAGATGTTTTTATAAATGTAAAAAGAAATGATGTCATTTACCCTTAGCCCGCTGCTCGTATTTCTCTTTTTCGATCCTATGAACATCGGCCAAATTCGCCAACAATTTAACAGACGCCCCGACAGGATCCTCCCGCCATTGGGCGTAATTCTGCTCCAAAAAACCCTCCTCCAAGGGTACGGCCTTACTCTTATGCTTCGGTCTCCTCGAAGTCTTACTCCTTTTTTCTGGCCTCTGCTCGCCACTTGCCTCGGTGCGCACCCTTTTCGCCGAGGTACCTGCACCAACATCGGGAGCAGTCGGGGGAGGAGAACTGGAAACAAGATCGACCATAGCCTCATAGGCAAGGTCCTCCTGGGTAACAATATTTATCGGAGAAGCAGCAGTAACCGACCCAACAACAGTCTCGGCCTGAGGAGACGTCGGAAGCGGAACACCAACCCCCTCAGCATCTCCAGATATCTCGACACTCCTCATCGCCAGCGCCTTCATTACGGCGAGCTTCTTTGGGGCCATGGTATCTGGAAAAGAAAGATAAATCGATCATACAAACTACGGTCAAAAATATGCAAATATCAAAGCAAGAAAGACAAGACTACCTAAGACAATTTGCACTCGTCTTCGCTTCCCGGCTTGAACTATCTTAGCCGCAGGGATACCCCGATACTTATGTTTTGAAAACGGAATGTTCTCAGAAATAAACATCAGGATCCTCTTGGTAAGAAGATCGGCAGCGTTCAAACGATTCTGACTAACAGAAAAGGAATTGGTAGATCGTTCAAAATGGGCCTGACTCCAACCAATGGGAAACTTGGTGGACACCAAAGTCCGACCATCCTTTGAAAACTTTCCCACTCTCTCAATCGCTTCGTCGGTCACCGGTTCGACCCAATAAAATAACTCCTTCCAATTTCCCTTCAACGAGTCCGCATAGGCTTTAAAAATCTTGGCACCTCGCCTCGAACGAAGACTGACGTGTTCGCGGCCGGACTTATTCTCACTACTATTCCGATTGATCTCAAACAAATGAAAAAAGAGCAACGGCGAGACCGGCCTCTCCAGATGAAGACACATTAGCTCGAAAGCTCGAACAAAAGCCCACGCATTTGGATGCAACTGAGAAGGCGCAACATCCAAAGTCGCCAAGACCGTCTGCTCGAACCAAGTGAAAGGAGGCCTGATATTCATCTCGTTTATCAGCATATGATACAAAGTAAACTTGAGCTCTCCTGGCCACAAAGCCACGTGCTCTCCCTTTTTCATTCCCTCAACTCTCCAAATTCGCTTCGAGCGACCCGAAGCTTTCCTCCCGACCCTCTCCAAATTAAACCCATGCTGGTACAACGATTCGATCTCCAAAATATTTCTGGAAACCCAATCATATTGGGAGACCTCTCGCACCGGCACGTCAAGGTCCCCACAACCAGTACTAGAGTACTCATCCAGAGAAACGGCAGAAGCTCGGCTGGACTCCGGTTGGCTCTTAGGGCGAGATTCAACTTGCTTTTCAGCACCCTCTCTATCGGACTCATCAGCAGAGTCGGAACTCGACCCAAGATCGACCTCGGAACCCTCTAATTCCTCCACTGGGATTTCCTCATCGGACTCGGAAGTAACAGCCATCACATCCACCGAGCAATCCTCCTCCACATCTTCGGGAGTATCGTCATTCGGCTCATTAGCATCGGTCGCAGGAGAAGAACTTTCGCTCTCAAAATTATCTTCCGCCTTATCACTCACAGGGGCGGAAGCAGAGTGCTCTTGCACGTCCGGGGCGGCGACTTCCGAAGGCTCGGCACGGACCTCAGGGATTTCACCACCAGAAGCCATCGCACTCGCAAACTCTTTCCGGTACTGAGTGACGTCTCTCCGAGTTTGTTTCGTCCTCGCCAGATCGAATCTACAGGAATGGGGGACGAAATGTCAGGAATAAAGATCGAAAAATGGGTTCGCGAGCAAGTCGGAACCCGACCTGACGACCCCCATTCTGAGATCAAAGGGGACGGGGGAAGGTCCAGGCACAAATGAAAAGTAAAGAAAAAACCAAAAAGTAGACTAACCTCGAAACTATGTCGCAAACTGATGATGTCTGGAAATAAACGCTTGTCGATCCTCAGAAACCGACCTTAAAGGTACTTCAAACACGTTCACTCTAAAGAAACTCGGGAGCTCTCGAAAGATCGGCAAATCAGAACAAATGAACAACAAACAACAAATGAATTGGTGAGACCCTTTATTTATAGCAAATCCAATGGGCCTGGGCCTGGAAGTCGAAGCGTCACATCCAACCCATGGTCCATTAAAATCCGCACGCTGAAAAATAAAACGTCACCATCATGCGCCGCCACTACGAAGAGACGCCTTGTCAGAAACAGTAAAAGTGGCACTGATTCCAAAGCAGCACTGATTCCAAAGCAGCACTGAGTTTCGAAAAACTGCCCACGTCGCTCGAAAGCTCGACGGACAGCTAGCATCGCTCGAGAAACCCCGGCCCCAACATAAGCTCGATAAACGGATAGAACCTCCACTCAAAGTCAAGATCGCTCCTCATAGCGACCAGACTTGGGGGACCACTGTTATGGTAATTACAGTAATTTCTATTTGCACCCCTTCTCCAAAAGCCCAATTGATGAGAAGCCCAATTGTAATCAAGAGAGTCCAATCTTCAATGGCCAAGATCAGCCCGCAAGATCGGACGGCCCAAAAACGCCAACACAAACACATCCAAACTCTATAAATACCCCATTCAATGCTCATTAATGGTAAGCACTTTTCTAACCAAACACTTATTCTCTCAAATACTGACTTAAGCGTCGGAGTATCATTGCAGGTACAACCTCGCCCTCCAAGATCGAACATCTCAAGATCGAACACCTCAACATCGCCTCTCAAGGTCGAACATCTCCAGGTCGAACAAAACCTTCCTCTCAAAGCCTGAAGACAAAGATAGAATCAAGGACAAAATATCTACCAACTGCATAATATCGATTCTCAAGATCGGAAGCACGGTACAGAACAGTATTTATATACTAAAGCTTAATGAGAGCTAGTAAACAAGCAAGTAGAAGAGACTCCCCCGTGCGCCTTGCTGATCTAAATCAGACGACTTGGTGATTTTCGATTGCATGCAGTTCAAATCATCTAGAATCAACTTGATTCGCCACCAAGAAGGCGATACGTCGGCTTCGCAAGTAAGTGCTCGGCCTTAGGTAGTGAGAGGCCAAATTTTTCAGTCATGTCCATTTCATTTGGAGTCATATTAGAAGGAAGCTCCCAACAAAAGCAATGTACTAATTGAGCCACAATAAGTTTAACCGTAATTAAACCCAAGTGTATACCAGGACATCCTCTTCGACCAAATCCAAATGGTATAAATTGGAAGTCATATCCTCCATAGTCCAAATCTTTATTAAGAAATCTCTCTGGGATAAAATTCATCAGCATTATTAGACCACATATTAGAATCTCTTCCTATAGCCCACAAATTTATAATAACTCTTGACTTTTTCTCTATAAAATAACCATTAACCATAGCATCCTCTATTGACTCTCTAGGGACAAGTGGGCCCGCAGGATATAATCTCAAGGTTTCCTTGATCACATTATCCAAGTAATTCAACTTTCCTAGAACCCTTCTCTTCCACTAATTTGTTCAACCCAATTACATTATCTAATTCATCTTGGAGTATTTTCATTACTCTTGGATGCCTTATGAGCTCAGATAAAGTCCATTCCACAACAGTTGCAGAAGTTTCAAATGCGCCAGCAATCATGTCTAAGACTATAGCTTTTATGTTAGTTCGATCAATGACATGGTTTTGTTCATCGTAGGGATCAATTGGTTGGTTCATCAGTGAGAGTAGAATGTCTATGAAGTCCTTGTGTTGCTTGCCATTTTGTACATGTGGACTTTGTTCATGCTCCTTGATTATCTTCTCCAATACTTGGTCCAATGATTTACTAGTTTTCTTGAATCTTCGTTTTAACCCCTGGAAAAAATGTTAATTAAATAATTTACTTACGTGCAGGGCTGCCTAAGAGTCAAACAAATTAAAGTCCTAGTTTAGGCCACTAGTATTAAAAAAGTGTTTACTAGTATTAAATTTTATTTAGAATTGGTCAAAGAAAAGATTTTATTTAGAAAAAAAGCTAAAATACAGTTTTGGTCATTTATATTTTAAAAGGTTCGTTTATATCATTTATCTTTTCAAAATAGTTTAAAATGATTATTCCGTTAAGTGACAGTTAAATAAGGCTTATGTGGACAGTGATATGAATAAATTGGCCACATAAGCAGATGACTGTGCTATTAGACTATTATATCTTTTTTCATTTTCGTACTTTATCTTTTTCTAAATATATCTCTTATTGATACTACTGATTTGACTTGGTATATGAAAAGTTAACATTAATGTTGTAAGTCCTAGCTCAACTGCAAATACCAAAATTGTTAGGTTGAATATCATCTTCTGAGTTCGAACCCAGGGCCTCAAAGTTATGTGTGTAAGTTTTAGGTGACATTTACCGCTCCATCTACTTACCAAAAAAAATAATACACAAATGGTAGTTTGTCTGTATTCCTTTAATTTCCTTTACCATATTATAGTTCATTAAAAATTCCCCACAACAAAGCATTGCCACCGCCTTTTTTGAAAGTACCACTACATATGAAAATAATTTAATATTTATTACATTATTCTAATTCAAGTGGTAGAAAATTAAGCACTTAATATATAATTGTTGTCAAATATAAACTGAGTTGAAATTATCCAAAAATGGTGTGTTAAAATGTGAATAATTGCTTTTGATTATTTTGTCAAAAAAATTGATTTTGATTATTTTTTTGACGTGAAATTGATTTTGATTATTGATAATTGATTTATGCATTCTTTAGGAGTGATAAGATGGCTAAACTTAAGAAAATTGATGTATTTTTCTTGACGATAATACATTTTTCAATAATTGAATCTTTTGTATCAAAATAATAATAATTGAATCTATGAAAAAATTATATATGACTCTTATAAATTTCAATTATAGTATTTTAGTTTTTTTTTGACCAAAGGAGCATTTTAGTTAGGAGTTAAGGCTCCTCTTAATATTTTGAGCAAACTCTACCACAGCCATAGTTATCAGAACCGGACCGGACCGGCCGGTCGGACCGGGACCCGGTGGTCTTCCCGGGCCGGGCAGCGTGCAGGACCGGATCTGCAGTTGGCCCGGTGATGACGTCATCGGACCGGTGGTCGGACCGGTGGAAACCGGGTCGGACCGGTGGTCGGACCGGTTGATCCTCTTTTTTTTTTTTTTTTTTTTTTTTAAGATGAACCAGTTATAAATTTTGCATGTTTTCACAAAAAAGGCTTAGGTGGGGTTCGAACCCCCTCCCTAGTATTCAACATTTCAACTTTTTAACCACTAAGCTATCTATTATTTGTTGATACTATCCCGCATTCATTAAATATAATCAATTCCGGATATGTTAATTTTTTTTGCACATTCTTTCATTAATAGTTTTGATTAAACACACATTTTTTTGACAAATTGATTCAAGTTCAACACTCATAAACATGTTAGTAAATGTATAATTATAAATAAAATTATAATAAAATTTCTATATTAATAAATGTATACTTTCTTAGTATATATTATAATTTTTTGAATTTATTTAATATAGACCGGGTCATGCCGGTCCGACTAGAGACCCGCGGTCCGACCCCGGGTCTAGTGACCCGGTGCCTTGACCGGGTCGATGGCCGGTCCGGGTCTGATAACACTGACCACAGCACACACTACGGTTTTTGATCTTATTTAAGGGTATGTTTGAGAGGGGGTTTTGGGAGGAGAAGGGAGGGGATGGCATATTTTTCAATTTAGAATTGAAGAAACTATAAAATGTCTCTAAATATAAATCAAGTGTGATTAAAAATGTTATATGGATATCTATAAACTTGTTCTTTTAATTTTTAAAAATCTTAAATACATATTAAAATATAAACTAATCTTTTTCAAGCCCTCCCCTCCCTTCCCCTCGCAAAACCCCCTCCCAAACATACCCTAAGATCTTTGGAAACTAGCCGCCCAACCTCTAAATAAAATAATATTTCTTTCCAACCAAATACACCCTATGTTGCCAACTGCCAACCAAATTAAATAAATGAAACGGAGAGAGTTGCTGCCAACCAAATTAAATAAATAAAGGGAGAGAGTTGCTGGCTACGACAACAAAAGTTGGCGAGGTAAGAGACATGAATGAGTTGCATGAAAAAGGTTTAGGGTTCAAATCCTGGAAACTAACATTCTCCCGCCCCACTAACATTTGCTTATCTAAAAAAACAACAACAATGAGAAATAAAATATTGCAAATAATGACGTCTATAGAACTACGAAATCTTCTCAAGAAACACTTGCAAAGAAAGAAATAATTAATAAAACTATGAGAATAAACATTAGATCGAGCTTCAATTTTAAACCATAATTATAAACTTATAACTACAAATTAATTGGCCTAAGTATTGTGTTGCATACCTGAAGATCGAAAAGTCGAAGGAAAGGCACATAATCAGCAAGATTAAAAGCTCCACTAAGGTTCATTCCTTCTTTAATCAACCCCTTCAAATCAAACTCATCAACCTTACTACACCCCAAAACCATCTTATACACAATATCCTCCATAAGGTTAATCACCAATTCACTAAGGTCAACAACCTCACCCAAATTAGCAGCTTCACGAAGAGACTTTATCAATAACTGCAACTCCCTTTTCCTCAAAGGTGCGAAAGACTCAACTTTAGAGGCACTAAGAAGTTGCAAAGTACACACTTTCCTCATGTTACGCCAATACGCACCATATTGTGAGAAAACCAATCCTTTAGAACCAAAGCTTAGGTGGTGGGTGGCTTCAAGTCTTGGACGGCTAGCGAAAACGACGTCGTGGGTTTTGAAGAATTGTTCAGCGGCTTCGGAAGAAGAGACTATGATGGTTGAGATTTGTCCTAAACGTAGGGACATGATGGGGCCGTGTGTTTTGGATAAGGCTTCGAGGGAACGGTGTGGGAGTTTCCCCAACTTGTGGAGGTTACCGATGACCGGTAAACCTCGTGGACCTGGTGGTTGCTGTCTCCGGTCATCTTTCAGTTTTTTTTTACGCAATAACAACAACAAAGTGGCGGAGAGAATGAAAAGGAGTAGCAGGGGGAGCGATGATGATGGAAAGAAAGAACTTGATAGTGATACCACCATGGCATGTGATTCGCTCGTTGAAAATAAGATAGCTTTGACTCTGAGTTTTCCTTAATAAAGGTAACTACTCCCTCTTCACCTTCTGCTATTTATTTATTATGTATCGAAACATCGGTGTCGGCTGGCTATAGGGGTGTTCAAAACCGAACCAAACCAAAAGAAAATCGCAAACCGAATCAAACCAAATCGAAAACCGCAAAAAATCGCTTCTTATTGGTTTAGTTCGGTTCTTTTTTTCATTGCACCGCGCGGTTTGGTTCGGTTCGCGGTTTTGATTATAGAAACCGAACCAAACCAAACCAAACCGCAAGTAGCACTAAGACTTATTGACTTACAACCTTCATTACTAACTTACTAGCCCAAATGCAACTAAAACCCAACTCTCACTCACTTACTAGCCCAAATACAATTAATTCTTTGACTCACTTACAAACAATCTATATTGTTATGCTATATTTAAAAATTACAATAAAATATTTAATTCAAATTCTTTTAAACATTGTCTTAACTATCTTAAAAGAATTAAAAGAGCGTAATTTATATACTACATATATTTGAGTAGATTTTTTCTTAAAGATTTTTGTTAGCCATTTTTTATGTTAGTTAATTTTAACTTCGTTTTAAATTATGTTTTGTCTTGGAAAAAACCGAACCAACCGACCCAATCCAAACCGCATTAGTTTGGTTTGGTTTGGTTCGGTTTTATTTTAGGAAGTCAACCGAACCAAACCAAACCGCATGTAGTTTTACCTTGCGGTTCGGTTCACTTTTTATCTCAAAACCGAACCAAACCGCACCGCGAACACCCCTAGCTGGCTATATGGCAATTTCATTATTTTTATTCTCGAGAGAGAACATTACACATTGTTGAAATGTATATTTTTTTTGATCAAATTGAAATGTATATTTTCATATTTTGTTTATATTTATAATTTCCTTTTTATATAAATAAATGGATATTTAACTTTTGAGTACCAGTAGAAAACATTACGCGTTTTCAATATAATTTCACTATTTTTAGGCGGGCATGAAAATATTATATTTTGTTGGAAAAATTATATTTTATTTTTATAAATGATTATTTGCTTTTAACTCAAGATGAAAAAATATTACTTATTGTCAATATAATTATTTTTATTTTGCATTCACAGTTGTCTCTACTTTTCTATGAGTCTCAATGAGAAAAATTACATGTTAGTGTATTTATTTTTGTATCTCATCTTTTAAAATATCTAATTAGGACCGGGCCCATATTAGGCATCCCTATATATAAAACTAACTTCACAAGACATAGAAATTACTATTATGATTCAATTTCACAATCATTCTTAGCAAACAACACCGTCAACCTATTCGTATGCACGAGTACAGATAGTTTAATATAAGTTTAATACACGAACATGTTAAGAAATCTTTTTCAAAAAAATTAAATGATAGTAAACATATTTTGGTTTTGATATTTTTTTATCTTTCTTTTTTGAAAAAAGTTGGAGGGAGAGTAATTAATTAATAAGTGGAACCCTTTGTCCAAATAAAAAGAAATAACTGGAACCCCGAAAGCGATAAGCATCGATTATTGTTTTAGTTGTTTTTTATAAGTAATATTTCATTGATGTGAGTACTAGGGGTGCTCGAATCCATTACAATGAATCCATATTATAGATTATTAATACACAATAGGGCATTATTCCACAAAGAACTAGTAGAATATCCAGAATGTCTACCCGCCCCATAAATTAAATAAACCAAGACCAGGATAAACACTTTATATAAGCCAAAATAGAATCTAAATTGACATCCTCCCTCCGAAACACGCACCTGTTTTGAGCTAACCAAATACACCAACACAATGACAACCATAGCAAGTGTTTGACCTTCTTCACCTTAGTGCCTTTCGATAAGTCTCCATAAGTGAAAAAATGATGCATTATGCCATTTGTTGGGGGGATCTGAATATCTGATCATCTGTTAATCTCTGGCCACATCCTCCTAACAAATAAACAATCAATAAAAAATGTTGCAACTTCACGCCGGTGTCTACAGAACACACAAATCGCTGCCTCCTCGGTGTTGATAACATTATGCCTTAGGAGCAAGTCACGGACGTGAAGAGAATTGGCGAGCATTCTCCAACCAAAATTAATAACTTTTGAGGGAATAGCTGACTTCCATAAACCTTTAGGCGCTAAGCTGAAATCGCTATCAACACTATGAGCCAAACGCACCTTAACCAAATGGTTATAGCACGATCGCACCGTAAAGCTGTTACTAGATTCTAATTATATCCAAATCCAGAAATCATCGCAGCCAGCCTTCAACGCGACATCCTGCAAAAATGAACTAATGGCATTTGCCTACTCAACCAAAGGTAGATCATCTAAATGGCTCCAAGGAAAATTCCAACGCCAAATAGTATTTTCACAACTGCCCAAATTAGCGACCCTCACATGATCGTTACTACAACTAGCAAATAATATTGGAAATTCAAGGTATAATGGCCTTTGTCCAATCCAATGATGCCGCCAAAAATCCACTCCATGACCATCTCCCAAACCCTTCTAACACACGCCTCAAACCAACCATCATAGACACAATCATTACCCAAACACGCAAGATCACGCCACCACAGAAAATTAAGTCTATTACTCGTTGAAGTATTCCCTCGCAACAAGCTTGATAAATCAGCGCCATATCTATACAAAATGATATTTCTCCAACAAGCATCCTCATTAGTCAATAACCTCCACTTCCACTTGGTCAACAAAGCAATATTGAACGAATTGAGATTTTTGATTCCAAGCCCACCCTTCTCCTTGGGTTGGCACACCTTATCCCAAGACACCCAAGACATACCCTTGGTATTCTCTTTAATACCCCCACAGAAAATCCCCTTGAATCTTGATCATTGAATTAATCACCACCTTTGGAGCCTTGTAAAATGAAGACAAATATAAGGGGATACTATTTAAAACTGAATTGATAAGAGTTACCCGACCACCAATGATCGTCCCTTCCGAGAAGCAAGCCTTTTCGTAGCTTCACACCTTGGATTGGCATCCACAGGAATCCCCAAAAACTTGAACGGCAGAGCTTCCCTACGACACTGAAGAAAGGTTGAGGCAGTGGCCAAATATTCCTCCGCCACATTTATACCAATGAGCTTACTTTTGTAGAAATTGACCTTTAATCCTTATACAACAAGTTCGAAAATTCTAAGAATGGTTTTTTTTTGACAACCTAAGAATGGTTTTTATACTCCAAAAATTTTCCCACAACGCTTTCCCCATCAAAATCATATCGTCAGCAAATTTCAAAATTGAAAAACGAATATTATCTTCCACCTTATGTCCTTCAAATGACTGATAACTCTATTTTATATAGAGTTATTCATACAATTAAGCTTGAGTTATTGCTTATTTTCAAGAACATTTATATATATTTATAGCTTATTTATCAAGGAACAACATTCTAAATATTCAAATGGATAAAGGGCAATGATCTAGGCAAAATGCACAAATCTTGTTAGGTTTGATGTTTTTGTTCAGTGCAGCTACTGTAGGAGTGGAAACACTGCCAACACCAGGAGTGGAAACACTAGGAGTGGAAACACTGCCAACACCTGTTAAATTCTGCAGTTTATACCAAAACATCCAAAGACCATTTCAATGCTTCCACACTTGATTTGTGACGTCATGCCTAGTCACCTAGAGCTGAGCCACTTGCAGAAGTCGACGATACACATAAAAATCAAGTTGCAAGACTCAACTTATCTAAAAGACATGTGGCACTTCTCCAATAGACCTCATCTTTTGTTATGCATGCAAGCGACCAAACCTGTACAGCTTGCTTGATTGGTTGTCTACAACTAACCATGTTTGGTCCCCTCAGCTGATCTTTCACGCCAAAGGAAACCCCTTGCAAGAGGAAAGCTTTCAAGCCTATAAATAGAAGTCATATCTTCACTTATCCATCATCTTTTACATCTTTAAATCCTTCATCTTTCATTTGTAATTCTTCATTTTGTTTTCTGAAAGGATCGCTTAGTTTAGGTTTAGTTTATTTTCATTTCAAGTTTCTAAGGAGAGGAAGGTGAGGAAGTGCTTGACAACCATTCCCTTCACTTCTACTTTGAAGAAATTCGTGTAAGAAATCTTTATTGTACTTCAACTTGGGAACTTAATGCAAAAGATCTTCTATTCAAGTAATCTCTACTCTTTTAAGTTCTTTTGCTTTATTATTCATTTACTTATGTTCTTTGCATATTCTTTGCTTTATAACATGAGTAACATGAGCTAAATTCCCTTAAGTTGAGATGTTCTAACCTTGTAATGAACTTCTAAATATGTTATTATGGTTTATGTAGTGTAAACACTTTAAACTCTTGCATAATACTTCTTTCAACTTATTCTGGAATTGATCACTTTAGAATAGGTAAAACTTGTAGCAGCAGACATGGGCTACATTTATGAACTCAAGAGTTAATAGGGACAAGTATTTAATAAAGGAAACTTTGTTAAATACATGCTAAAACCTAGACATAGGATAGCATAGTCCTTAGGATAATAAAATTACAAGAGTGAACCTATTTAGCAACTTGGATCATTGTTAGGAGGCAAGGGAGGAATTGACAAACCTTTCTTTACTGTAAAAAACAAAGATCATAAGAACTTGTAATGAAACTCTAAAGAGAAGTGCTGAAAGGCACAAACTGATGCACCTACATCCAGTGTTCCCACGCTACATACTCTATTAAAACACTTAGAAGTAAAGTACTTGGTGAAAACATCTCAACTACTTTTTCCACTGATTTCTCACACATTTTATTGCTTATTACTATTTTTACTTACTTTGAAAACTCCAAACCAAAAATACTGAATAGTGTAGACACACTAAGTGTACACTTTGAACTACAAAAATTTACAATACATAATCCCTGTGGGTTCGACCTTTCTTATCACTTTATTACTTGTGTGACTATATATACTTGCATATATTAAAATAACCACACCAATGACCCATTAGTGAATGCTTTAGACACCATAGTAGACAATCTTTCAGCAACAATCAAAAATAAAAAAGGGGATAGTGGATCCCCTTGCCTGAGACCTCTCCTCACCCTGAAGTCGTTTGAGGGACTACCAAAAACTGACATAGAACTTGAGTAAATGCAGGCCTTCATCCAATCTATCTGATAAGTCTATTTTTAGAGTTTTTTTAATAGTTATTTTTATTAGGTTTATTTGGTATTTTAATTATATTTTTGAGCTATTTTACTACAAATGTTTACTTTTTATTTTCAGGTTTTATTTTGAAGCAAAAGAGAAAATATGAGCTAAAATGAAGAACAAAGAAAATATTTGAGGAGGAACAATTTTTTAGACAGCACTAGGCACTCTGCAGGGCGCCAAGGGCGCCAAGGAGCAGCACAGCGCAAACTGGCGCAGGACAGGGCGCCAAGGGCACCCAGGGCGCCAAGGGCACCCAGGGCGCCAAGAAGCAGTCAATTTTGGCTGCGGCCACTTGCTGAGGGCCATCTTTGCCAACTTGATTTTTCACTTCTTTTTGACCATTTTGCCCCTCCACTCAAAGTGCTTTGTCCACTTGTTGATGGCTATCTTTGCCAACTTGAGTTCACACTTCTTTTTGACTATTTTGCCCCTCCACTCAAGTGCTTTGTCCACTTGTTGATGGCTATCTTTGCCAAACTTGAAATGACTATTTTGCCCCTCCACTCAAGTGCATTGTCCCTCATATTTTCCTATAAATAGGACCTTGATCCTCACTTGTAAGGAAGCTTGAATTTTGTTAGAAAATCACTCTCAAAAACTCTCTAAGATTCATGACTTCAATTTACTCTTCATGTTCTTTATGATTCTTGCTTATTTACTTTCTTGCCCTTTTAATTCTTGCTTATTTATTTTCTTGCCCTTTTAATTCTTGCTTATTTATTTTCTTGCCCTTTTAATTCTTGCTTATTTACTTTCTTGCCCTTTTAATTCTTGCTCTTTACTTTTCTTGCCCATTTATTTTCTTGCTCTTTTAATTCTTGCTCTTTACTTTTCTTGCCCATTTATTTTCTTGCTCTTTTAATTCTTGCTCTTTACTTTTCTTGCCCTTTTATTTTCTTGCCCTTTTACTTTCTTGCTCTTTTATTTTCCAAGTCATTTAAATTCCTTGCAATTTACTTTTTAAGCAATTTACTTTCTTGTCATTTACAATTCCGCTATTTATAAATTTGCAATTTTCTCAATTCCTAACATTTATTTTCTTGCCATTCTAACATCTAATTCCTAACTCATTTACACATTTCGTAACTTATCGCTTTCTTTACAATTCTTGCAATTTACAAACTCTTCCTCTTCTCCTCTTTTGTCTACAATGATCATGAGTGAGTAGACTTTCTTAGCCTTGGGGTTTTTGGTAACAATCAAATGATAGCTTCCTACTAATTAATTCCCGAGACTATTCTCCACCTTAATCGCTTTGTATTTTTAAATCTAATTTCATCACTTTTCATTATTATTTCAAACACCACACGATGTACCGAAAGGGGAAGTGTGGTTGTTGGATCTATGAAATTGACAATAAAATCAACACATGAAAATAGTTTTGGTTTTATTGAGACACGAAAAGGTCTTTGCTTAATGGGTTCTAATAATAATCAACCATGAAAATAGACTTGATAATTAGTTTAGAACACGCGTTTGTATTCCGAAAGGAAACTCTTGCTACAACCGCCGCCTTGTCTTAAGAAATATATCGTTCTTTAAACTGGAAAATAGTCAAAAGGATTAATAACGGAAACCTTATCATTTCGATGAAACTAATACCCCAAGTCTCTTTTTATCTTTAAAGCATCAACAAAAACATTCATTCTTTCTAAAAAGACTTTCTTTTCAGTTAATCAACTTTGGAAAATTAAATTGGTAATCACCTAGGCTCTCCCTGTGGATCGATAACTCTTTTATTACGCGACAAGACCGTGCACTTGCGGGCTATCCAAATCTTATCAAAGCCCATTCTCTCCATCATAAACACCAGGAACTCCTAGGAAATCGAGTCACAAGCCTTCTCAAAGTCAACCTTAAAAAGTAAACAACATTGTTTCTTCTGCTTTGTAAGATCCACCACTTCATTAACTATCAACACTCCATCCAAAATATTTTTACCTCCCAAAAAAGCAGATTGACATTTAGAAATAACACTAGGAAGGACTTTCTTGGGCCTGCTAGCCAGCACCTTAGCAAGAATTTTGTAGACACGACCAATTAAACAAATTGGCCTATACTCACCCAAACCTTGCAGATGATCATTCTTGGGAATAAGCATGATGATCGATGCCGCAATAGCTTTTGGAAGTAAAGCCTTGAAATAGAATTCGTTGAAGAAAGCAACAATGTCGTCTTTGAAGAAATACCAACACTCCTTGATAAATCTCAAATTAAACATGTTCGGACCTGGGCTTTTGTCCCTGTCACAATTCCAAACCTCTTCCCTAATTTCGTCCTACGAGAAGGGAATCAACAAAGATACATTATCATCTCTAGAAATCTGGTTAAACTGAATACCACCCAAAATTGGGCGATCAAGAACGGGCTCCTGAAAACAAGACTCAAAGTGCGATTTCACCATGAATTTCACCTCCACTACATCGTCTATCATATCAGACCCCCTTGCTCATCCATCAAAATGAGATTATTTCTCCTTCTTCTATACTTCATGAAAGAGTGAAAAAATTTGAAATTTACGTCACCCTCTTTGATCCATTTGGATCTGGATTTTTGGTATAGCGAATTCTCTTTCAAACGAATATCCTTTTAGAACTTAGTAGTAACCTCCTTCATAATTATCAATAAGCAAATGATCCAAAGCATTAATTAAATCCCTTACTACATTATCAGTATTCATATCAATCAATCCAAAAAACTCCTGATTCCAAGCGCGCAACCTCACTTTTAATCTCTTAAGTTTCTCTTTAATTATGAAAGCCTTGTTGTCTGCTATATCAAAACTGTTCCAACAACCTTTCATGTAACATCCCCAATTTAACTAATCTCATTTATTGAAATTAGCAAGAGGTCATAAGATAATTGGTTAGCTAATTTGAGTAATTTAGCATAATTAATTATTTATTAGATGGTTGTCATGGTTAAATAAATTACTTATGCGTTTAATTACTGTCATACCCCAATTTTGTCCGACTAATTGAAAAAATCCCAAAAAGTTTATCGCTTCGCATATGGTTCTAAACGCGGGTGTCTTTGGCTCTCCCGTGCAACGATTTTGTCTGACACTCGTTACTTTCAAAAAGAGTCACAAAAAAATAAAATAATAAAAATAATATTGAATAACGCGAGCGAGCGTTTCGTCTCGAGTCGTGTGAGTAATTGCGTCGGCGCACGTTTTTACCGTTTTCTTTTTAGAGAAGTGAGGATAAAATAAAATCGGTTTTAATAACGTACGCGCATGCGTGTTCAAATCGCGTACGCGTTCCTAGTCTTAAGGCGAGCGCGTGTTTCGTTTCGAGTCATGTGAGTGGTTGCGTCGGTGCGCGTTATTTTACCGCGTTTTAGAAAAGTAAGGATAAAAATGAGATCAGTTTTAATAACTTGCGCGTGTGCAAGTTAAGTCAGTTACGTGTTCATAGTCATAACGCGAGTGCGTGTTGGTTGCGAATCGTGCGCGAGTGGTTGCGTCGGTTCGTGTTGTTTTTACCGCTTCTTTTAAGTATTATTAGTGACATAAAAAAATATATAGTAAAAATAAAATCAGTTTTTTGATTAGCTCTCCTTTTTTTTAATTTGTTACATATGTAGCCAAAAAATTAAGAAAAAGCAGAATAGTACAAAAAAAAAAAGAGTCAACTTTTTTTTTTTTACACAAAAATTAATTAAAAACAGTAAAAAACTGAAAGCAGGCGCAGAAGATGAATTTTGGAATGAGGTTGAAGGTCCCTTCTCCTTGCTCCCTTGTTTTTTTTCCAAATCAGCAGCAACCAAGCAGCTTTGGGCAGCACCCCCTTTGCTGCCTTGTCTCCCACATCTCTGCTCCAGTACCATCCCTGCAAAAGCATAACAATTTTTGTCTCATTGATTTGCATCCTCTATAAAAAAAAACAGAAACAGAAACAGTGGAGGGGGGGGGGAAAAACGCACACACTGATACACACATAAAACACACCCACACACACAGTCAAAAAAAGAAACAAAAAGCAAAAAAGGGAACTAAAACCGTAACCGTCCCTCTCCCCTCACAGCCTCCTCTCTCCACCGCCTCACCCCCGCCTCTCTTTCCCTTCGGTTCTCTCTCTCACCCACGGCCCCACCACCTTCGCACCACTGCACTCCCGTGGCGGTGCTCCGCCCAAAATTCCAGCCTCATTCAGCAATCTAGATCCAAAAAAAAAACAAATAAGAAGAGGGAAGAAGAATGTTAAACCAAGAGGAAATGATAGTGAGCAAACCTTCAACCACAAAGCCACCACTGTAAGTCGCTTTGAGCTCCGACCACCGTACCGTTGCCATCATCGGCACAACACCACCGTCCGCCGACCACCGCTGTAGCACAACCACCACCACATCACCGCCGTCGTCGGCGTACCACCGTCGTCATCGCAGTCACCATTACCCCCGGGTCTCCGACGACCTCAATCGTGAGTCTCACAATACCTTCACTATTAACCCCTGTATCTAAGTCATTCTCCCACAACACAACACTGTTGCTGCTAAACTCAGTAAAACCCTCTTTCAATCCAAACCTTCACTCAAATAACAGAAACCATTGATTCCTCCCCAACCAAAGCCATATCAATCACTCATCTTATATTATTAAAGAGGTAGGTGGAAGTAGAAAATAAAGTATGAGTAAAGAGAAGAGTAGTGAGAAGGGAAGTTGAGATCACCTCCGTCGCAACGCCATTCCGCCATGGCGTCATCGCCTTCGCCGTTCACGCCACCGCAAGCACCACCATACCTTCGCCGTTCACACCACCGCAAGCACCGCAATACCGCCGCCGTCACGCACCGCCGTTCTCACCAGCTGCAGTCTCACTCTCTGGGTCGTCCCTCTCTCTCTCTCTCATGTTTCCCTCTTCCCCTCTGTTTTGTGTTCTGCGTTTACTTCTAGGGATTTCAGATCCTATTTCATTTGTTTATACTTTTGATTTTTGAAAATAAAAAAAACATACCTTCTCTGATATTTCTATTATTTTTTATTATTATCTCTACTAATAAAATATGGGCTTCATTACTATGTCTAAGTGGGCTTGTCTTTTTTTTTATTCTGTTCGTTACTTGAAGCTTGTTTTGTGCATAGATGGATGGACTAATTTCCTTTCTCCATTTTATCTTCTCTCAGTTTTTACATGAAAAAACACATAAGATAAGTATATTAGTGTATCAATAGTTAGTGTAAATATTTCTCTAATGCCCATTATTTTTATCCATATCTTTTTATCTAATCTTGTGTGTTCCGTAACAAGCATATGTACAAATAAAAATTTAACGAAAAATAATAATAATAGGGAATTAAGTTTGTCGTATGATCGGGATAGTCAGCTTTTTAGGATCACGAGTGAACCATATATATCAGTCCTAAAACCCTTATTTAAGATGAATACTTTCTAAATTAAAAAATACAAACATATCTCTTTCATTTCAAAACCAAAGATCGTATTTTCAAAAATAGGGGATTAAGTCGGTCGTACAGCCGGATTAGTCATCGTTTTAGGACAAATGAACCGTACGGATCAAAAGTTAAAAAACACAAACCAGCAAAACCTTTTTCTACGTTAGAACTACGTCGCTTTGATTCCCATTTGGGATACGTAGGAGCGAGCCACGTCCTCGTCAAGCACAACAAACCAAAATTAATTCGATTGCGAAAGCCCTTTTTGATCATCTAAAATAAAAACCGATTATCATTAATGATCACTCGCGCCGTTGCCGTTTGGTTGTTAATGATAATTTCATTTTCAAAAGAGTTAGTAGCGCGGCCACTCTAAACCGTTGTTGTTTGGTCGTCGCGAACACTCGAATCAAAAGCAAAACCGATTATCGTTAATGATCACTCGCGCCGTTGCCGTTTGGTTGTTAATGATAATTTCATTTTCAAAAGAGTTAGTAGCGCGGCCACTCTAAACCGTTGTTGTTTGGTCATCGCGAATCCTCACTCCTACTGCGAAAACTCATCTAAACAGACTAAAAAACAAAAACCTTTTTAGGACAACCAAGAACTACGTAGCTTTGAATTCTCCATCGCACCAGGAGATACGTAGGAGCGAGAGGCCAACTCTCGTCAAGCGCCAAAAATAAAAATTTTCATTAAGTCTTCTCGCTCCCTTTTCAATAAAGAGGCAAAATAAAAGCATTTTCAAATCAACACTTCAAACCACACATTTAATTAAAGGTTCCCTTTCGGTAGAAAGGAGGTACGGGGTGCTAATACCTTCCCCATGCCTAACCGACCCCCGAACCCATATCTCTAGTTTTCGAAAGACCATCCGCCTTGTCTAAAAGACCTTTTTTCAATGTTTTGGTCTTAAAATTAAAATATTGGTGGCGGCTCCAAACTTTTTCCACGTTGTCAAACGAAAAGTCCCAAACCGGATTTTTCGGGCGCAACAGCTGGCGACTTCACTGGGGACCTTTTTTTGTTAAAAGACGAGGGTCAAGCCTAACTAATTAGATTGTGTGGTTTAATGTATTGTTGATTTGATTAATACCTTGTTTGCCTTTCTTTCCTATCATTGATTGTAGGCATATGCATTTGTCTTCTTTGTTGTTCCCTATCTCCTCTCCTACTCCTTGTCTCTTATTGCTTATGCCCATGCATTCTTCCAATCCCCACGATCCCTTCTTTTTCGCTCCCTTTCTTCAAGGTAAGCTCATGCATTTCTCCCCAATTTTATCATGTCCCCTCTTCTTGGCTCCTCTTGTTAAGGTAAGCAATATCCTTGTTTATAGATATCCTAGATATTAAACCCTAGGGTAGACAACATGTTATTGCTTGCTTTTATCTGGACTGTTCAGGGTTTTCATTTGCAGGTGGGGTATATGTGGGTAGTTTTAGGCGGTATGCCCTTGCTGCACACACTCACACCTTATGCTTACTATGCTTTGAGAGGGGCCTAAAACCCAAGGTCTGACAAAACTTAGGAGAGTGGAAATGAGTAGTGACTGGCAATTGGACTGTTGTCCTTCTGACTCTCACGAAAGTTTCAGCCAGAGTATGCTCCTTTATGGTACCTCACACCAGATAGCATTCTATCGTTGTGGGTGTTATCATGAGAGAGATTTAGCTCTGGTAGCCATTGTGAGGAAGTGTTTAGAACTACATGGGAGGATTCCTTTTGAGTTGCCTTAGAGCCTAGGTTCCCCCACCTTTTGTAGGACACAAGGGCATACAAATTGTATGTTGCATTGTAGTTTATGCATATCTTTCCTAAAAGAAAAAAGAAGAAGATTTTCAAAAGAGAAAAAAGAAGAAAGAGTTGCCATTGTAGCCTTTCTTTTGACGGTCCGTACGAAGCGACATATGGCCCACTTTATTTTCAAAAAAGGGAGAAAGAGTTACTGCTGTAGCATTTCTCTTACCGGTCCATATGAAATAACGTACGGCCCGCATTTTCCAAAAAATATTTTCTTCAAATAAACCACTGCGTGAGGCGGCACGTAGTGTGTCTCCTAAATTTTTGAACTTCCGTCCATATGCGTCGCCTTTATTTTTTTCCACGCGCATCATTCACATCATAATCGCATCATGCCGCATCCATTAAAACCAAATGTTGTAAATATTTGCATTCATATCGCATCTCATTTTCATTTGCTTGCCGGGGATCACCGAATAATGTACCGTCTTGTCATAGGTGCATCATAATGGAATCGAATGGCAAGGCTTCACTTACTTCTCGCTTCCCAGTCATGAAGAAGGTTGATTTGCTATTTCGATTCCTCGTTTACTTCACTTCGTAAATCAAAAAGAAAAGGTTTATGCGCTTACGACAAGATAAGGCATCCCGCGATTCCCAGCAGCAAAGCAAACATGAAATCATACATTATCATTTCAAGCGCATACATTTGCATCTCATTCATACTCATTCATTTGAATACTTACATCATGCATTAAAAAAAAATGAGCATAATTCTAGAAAAATTTTGATGAGAGGTGAAACGTTCTTGCGAGGTTAATTATTCTTCTTTGGGAAAGCTTAGCAGCAAACTCAAGGTGTTTCAATGCACTCAGTTTTTCAAATTAGCAGCTTGTTCGTACTTTTTCAACAAAGCATTGCATCTCATCCACCCCATGATGAATGACCGAAACGGTCCACAAAAATTTTTCTTTCACGTTTTAACTAATGTTAACTCTCTGCGAAGCATTCGTGTAGTAACTTGTGTGTGACATGTGTCTTTACTTTTGTTTGAGTCAGTTAGCGTCCCTACCTTATCATCATCCTCTGTCAAAGTCTGATCCCACCCCGACCACCCATAAAGTACATATCCCCCACATCAGTACCTAGTTGATTATTTGGTTTGTTCTCACTAATGAAACATCACTTTAGACCCTCATTACTAGGGGCAAATTTGTGGTCACTACGATACCTTGTCAATATTGTTTTCCCTTGGTGCAAGTCCTTTACAAAAAAAAAATCAAAAAAGGCCCGTTAGGTTGAAAACTCGTAAGAGCGGCCTAAGCAAAAATTAGGGTACAAAAAAAAGAGAAATAAAGGAAAAGAGCAAGTATATAAAATAAGTGAATTATTGTCCTTAAGTTATTTTTTGAGAAAACGAGCAATCATGATTTGAAATGAAGTTGAACCATCTTTCCATATCCTCAAAAAAAATCCTTTACCACCCACCTTAATCCAAAAAAAACATTTCAATCACCCTAGACAAGGATTAATTCCACGTTGAACATGGTGTATCACTTTTATCAACTCACTCAGTTCAAAAAAAAGAGAAAATAAGAATCACAAAAAGTGAAGTCAAAAAAGAGAATTGAAAAATTCAAACAAAAAAAAAAAATAAAAAAAAGAAGCAAGGTAGTACAAATTGTGAGCTGATACTTTATACCATTAAACGCTTAAGAGATCCTTGTCTAAAATCAATCTTCAAACACTTCCTTCGGCCTATCCCCCCACAAACCCTTTGCCAAGTCATAATCCTAAACAGGTCCATTTTACCATGAGACACATAAGAGGTTCTCATCTCAATAAAACCTCAAACACCTCATTAAGCTTAATAACTCATACTTTCATTAACCACTAGCCAAATCATACCACTAAAAAAAAAACATCTGTTCCATCAATCATCAAATACTTCTTTGAGCCCAATTATCCCTCCCTTCATAAATCATTAATCATTAGCCACATCACAACTCCAAAAATCCATTCTGATCAATGACTGATTGCTCCTGTTTTCTCAAAGTTTTAATCTTAGGACAAATAAGTTTATTTATTTACAATATGTTTGCTCAAAAAAAAAAAAAAACAAAAAAATCTCAAGAAAAAAAAGAAACTCAAAAGAAAAGAAAAATCAAAAGGCTTGCACTCCAAGAATCATTCAAGTTACATCAAGACAATGTTTAGTGATCACTAAGTGAAGTTTTCATCATAGCGAGCTCAAGACTATCATAGTCTGAGACTCATTTTGTAGACAACCAAAAGGTTCATGCCAGGATGTTCGCCTTGAACCTAAAGTGGGGTACTCCTTTCACTATTTGTTCCACATAAGCTCGGGGAAATATGTCCAACATCCATCCCGCACCACACCCAGTCTATGCAGCCATATTTGACTATCTCCAAAAACCCATAACCCTAACTCCGTCACCTTTTCCAATCCTCACTTAAAACAACCATCTGAAATCCCATTACCAAGTGGGGCAGCCCCGTCGCTCGTCATTCCACCTACAAAGGGGAGGATTCACCTTATACCCATCTCATCCCCTTGCCATATTCACATGCCCAAAACCATACCGGGGCAATTTCTCAACTCATTATTCTGCTACTCTAGTCGGGGCAACCTTGTCCTTACCATAATTAGGGCAATACCAAACTCTGTGGGTTGAGGAAAGTCTTTTGCCTTCCACCTTTCACTCCAAAGCCAATTCATCATTTTCTACGCCCCCAGCCTGTCACCACTAGACAGGAGCAAGTTATTACTCACCGTCATCAAATCTAAATTGGGGGCAGTCCCACATTTCTTGGCTTGGAAAAACCTACCTTTCACGATCTTGACAAAGACCAATCAGTCATTCACCCCTTCATGCGCCACAAATATCCTCACCCTAGGCCTTTAAAACCCCAAGTTAACTGACTCATTCATCTATACTTGCACTAACGTACGTCTTTACTAAACAATGCTTCATAAGAGAAAGAACACAAGTTGATCATGTGATGCTAAAAATCCACTTAGGTAACTTTGTGGACATAAACTTCGGTCATCATGGGGCATCATAATGGAAGAGAAAAAGAAGCGAGCTTGCAAATATGGTCAAGTACCTTTTCATATCAATACCTGTAGATAACAACCTTGAGATTACCAAATTTTGAATCAAGCCTAACTTTCCAAGGGATAATCGCCTCCGCTTCTTACATATAAAGTCTCATGTCTCATCATTACCAAAAGAAATGTTCTATGCTTCATATCATACCAAGACCATGTGCCATAACATTTGCATCCAAGCATTTCATTCGCATCATATTCACATTCGCATTTCATGCATTCATCATATACCAAAAAGAAAAACAAAAAGCAACAAAAGAAAAGTAAAAAGGAAAAGTCATTCTGCATCCCATCAGAAAGCAATCATGGCATTTGCATTGCATGCATTCGTTCATCTCACTTGCAGAGTACTTAGCATGCTAGCCAAGTCCAGACTACCAGCCAATGCAACATGATTTTCCTGATGAAGATGTCATGGCATTGTTTCGACGAGGGGAAATCCCAAGAAAATGAAAGATGGCGGATGATCTTCGACGGTGCGTCCGACATATGGGGGCATGGGGCAGATGCTGTGTTGATATTTCCTGACAACCACTTCATTCCTGTCACTGCAAGACTGAGCTTCTACGTCACAAACAACATTGCCGAGTATGAAGCATGCATCCTGGGCATGCAGGCAGCCCTGAAGTGGAAAGTCAAAAGGCTTGATGCGTACGGTGATTCAGCCCTGGTGATTCATCAAGTAAGAGGCGATTGGGAGACCAGAGATCCCTAACTGATCCCTTATTGTGACTATGTGCAAGAATTGATGGAGTCTTTCGACGAAATCACTTTCAAACACATCCCTCGAAGTGAAAACCAGCTGGCCGATGCCTTGGCAACCTTGTCCTCCATGCTTAACATCAGCTGTGATAAGAGTTTAACTCACATCCGAATCCCACATCGGAACCTGCCTGCGCATCATTACTGCACATCCATAGACGAAGAGCCTGATGATAAGCCTTGGTATCATGACATCAAGCGGTACATCATTAATCAGGAATACCCACCTGGGGCATCAGAAAATGACAAGAGAACTATCAGAAGATTGTCACGGAATTTCTTCTTGAGTGGAGACGTCCTTTACAAGAGAAACCATGACTTGGTACTCCTCAGGTGTGTAACAAGAGAAGAATCAGTAAAGATTATGCGAGATGTTCATGATGGCTCATTTGGGGTTCATTCCAGCGGGCACGCAATGGCTAGAAAAATCCTAAGAGTTGGTTACTACTGGTTGCAGATGGAATCAGGCTGCTACAGCTTTGTAAGAAAATGCACAAATGCCAGATCTATGCCGATCACATTCATGTACCGCCTGCTTCCTTGAATGTTCTGTCTGCCTCTTGGCCGTTCTCAATGTGGGGAATGGATGTTATCAGTCCTATTGAGCCTAAAGCGTCGAACGGGCATCGCTTCATTTTGGTCGCCATTGACTACTTCACCAAGCAGGTTGAAACTGCCTCGTACTCCAGTATAACTAGTGCTGTGGTTGCCAAGTTTGTAAAGAAAGATCTGATTTTCCGTTACGGTCTTCCAAACAAGATCGTCACGGATAACGGCAGCAACCTGAACAGCAAAATAATGAAGGACCCGTGCAAAGGATTCAAAATTCAGCATCATAATTCCTCTCCCTACCGCCCGAAGATGAATGGGGCAGTTGAAGCAGCCAACAGGAACATCAAAAGGATAGTGCAAAATATGGTGGTAACCTACAAGGATTGGCATGGGGGGATTCCCTTTGCTTTGCATGGCTACCGAATTTCAGTACGTACCTCAACAGGGGCAACCCCTTACTCACTGGTTTACGGGTCAGAGGCAGTCCTCCCCATTGAAGTTGAAATGCCATCCCTACAGGTGTTAATGGAGACAAAACTTGACGAAGCAGAATGGGTTCGGTCCCGTCTTGACCAGTTGAACCTCATTGAGGAAAAAAGGATTGCCGCCTTGTGTCGTGGGCAGCTGTATCAACAAAGGATGAAGACAGCTTTCGACGAGAAGGTTCCTCCCCGAGAATTCAGCGAAGGAGGCCTTGTGCTCAAGCAGATCTTGCCGCTCCAGACGGACCCCAGGGGCAAATGGGCTCCCAAATATGAAGGACCATATGTTGTCAAGAAAGCTTTCTCCAGAGGAGCACTGATACTTACCAACATGGATCTCAAGAACCCAGTCAATTCAAACTCTGTGAAGAAGTATTATGCTTGAAAGAAATAGACAAAAAAGGAGAAAGATAAGCCAAAAGAGCAAAAGTGCCAAAAAAAAAACAAACAAGCAGAAAAAAGAAAGCTGCTTAAAGAAAACAAACAGAATAAACAAAAAAAAAAAAAACAAAAGAGAAGAAAATCACAGAAGACGGAACATAAAAGAACACAACATCTTCATATCATTCATCATTCTCATATCATCCATACCATTCGTCACTCCATCGCATCAAACAGTAGTGCATTACACTTTCAAATTCGCATCTCAGAAAGAGCGAAAGAATAACAAAAGAAAAAGAAAAGAATGAAAATCAAACAGAAAGAGCATCCCACCCAAAATCAATCATTGCATTCATGTGCACCCAAATACCCAAGTGCATGCATTTCATGCACCATCCAAGAGAAAAGTTACTTCGGATCAGAGAGTCCGAAAAATCTCATTTTTAGAAAATCACCACAACACAGAGTTAGTAAACTCCATCAACGCAGAGTTAGTAAACTCCATCAACACAGAGTTAGTGAACTCCTTCCACAGATCACAACATCGTGTACGAGCGCGCGATGGATCCATCAGACTTCGTTAAGTCCTTCGGATTAGTTGTGTCGGCCTAAGGCATAGCGTAAATCCATTGATCAAATCAGTTCCGGACCTGATGTTGATCGGCCGCTCGAAAAGGCCACCCCAGAGCTCGGACTCGACAAGAGTCCGTTAGAAGGTTTTAGGCAGCCTCCGAATTCCCAATTTACCGCTTTCTGCACGCCAAGTGCCCATTTTACTTTTCTGTCTGCACGCCAAGTGCCCATTTTACTTTTCTGTCTGCACGCCAAGTGCCCATTTTACTTTTCTGTTTGCACGCCAAGTGCCCATTTTACTTTTCTGTTTGCACGCCAAGTGCCCATTTTACCTTTCTGTCTGCACGTCAGTGTTCATTTACTGTTTTCGCATCAACACGAAAGTGTCTATCTTTCCAAAAAGAAGAAAGAAAATTCGGATTTCTCCAAATGGACAAAATTGGTATAATTTCTGAATTCTTTATTTCTATTTTACCTTCGAAATATGTCTCGCGCAATTCATATTTCTTGGTAAAATCGAAATAAAGAGGGGCAGCTGTCATACCCCAATTTTGTCCGACTAATTGAAAAAATCCCAAAAAGTTTATCGCTTCGCATATGGTTCTAAACGCGGGTGTCTTTGGCTCTCCCGTGCAACGATTTTGTCTGACACTCGTTACTTTCAAAAAGAGTCACAAAAAAATAAAATAATAAAAATAATATTGAATAACGCGAGCGCGCGTTTCGTCTCGAGTCGTGTGAGTAATTGCGTCGGCGCACGTTTTTACCGTTTTCTTTTTAGAGAAGTGAGGATAAAATAAAATCGGTTTTAATAACGTACGCGCATGCGTGTTCAAATCGCGTACGCGTTCCTAGTCTTAAGGCGAGCGCGTGTTTCGTTTCGAGTCATGTGAGTGGTTGCGTCGGTGCGCGTTATTTTACCGCGTTTTAGAAAAGTAAGGATAAAAATGAGATCAGTTTTAATAACTTGCGCGTGTGCAAGTTAAGTCAGTTACGTGTTCATAGTCATAACGCGAGTGCGTGTTGGTTGCGAATCGTGCGCGAGTGGTTGCGTCGGTTCGTGTTGTTTTTACCGCTTCTTTTAAGTATTATTAGTGACATAAAAAAATATATAGTAAAAATAAAATCAGTTTTTTGATTAGCTCTCCTTTTTTTTAATTTGTTACATATGTAGCCAAAAAATTAAGAAAAAGCAGAATAGTACAAAAAAAAAAAGAGTCAACTTTTTTTTTTTACACAAAAATTAATTAAAAACAGTAAAAAACTGAAAGCAGGCGCAGAAGATGAATTTTGGAATGAGGTTGAAGGTCCCTTCTCCTTGCTCCCTTGTTTTTTTTCCAAATCAGCAGCAACCAAGCAGCTTTGGGCAGCACCCCCTTTGCTGCCTTGTCTCCCACATCTCTGCTCCAGTACCATCCCTGCAAAAGCATAACAATTTTTGTCTCATTGATTTGCATCCTCTATAAAAAAAAACAGAAACAGAAACAGTGGAGGGGGGGGGGGGGGGGGGGGAAAAACGCACACACTGATACACACATAAAACACACCCACACACACAGTCAAAAAAAGAAACAAAAAGCAAAAAAGGGAACTAAAACCGTAACCGTCCCTCTCCCCTCACAGCCTCCTCTCTCCACCGCCTCACCCCCGCCTCTCTTTCCCTTCGGTTCTCTCTCTCACCCACGGCCCCACCACCTTCGCACCACTGCACTCCCGTGGCGGTGCTCCGCCCAAAATTCCAGCCTCATTCAGCAATCTAGATCCAAAAAAAACAAATAAGAAGAGGGAAGAAGAATGTTAAACCAAGAGGAAATGATAGTGAGCAAACCTTCAACCACAAAGCCACCACTGTAAGTCGCTTTGAGCTCCGACCACCGTACCGTTGCCATCATCGGCACAACACCACCGTCCGCCGACCACCGCTGTAGCACAACCACCACCACATCACCGCCGTCGTCGGCGTACCACCGTCGTCATCGCAGTCACCATTACCCCCGGGTCTCCGACGACCTCAATCGTGAGTCTCACAATACCTTCACTATTAACCCCTGTATCTAAGTCATTCTCCCACAACACAACACTGTTGCTGCTAAACTCAGTAAAACCCTCTTTCAATCCAAACCTTCACTCAAATAACAGAAACCATTGATTCCTCCCCAACCAAAGCCATATCAATCACTCATCTTATATTATTAAAGAGGTAGGTGGAAGTAGAAAATAAAGTATGAGTAAAGAGAAGAGTAGTGAGAAGGGAAGTTGAGATCACCTCCGTCGCAACGCCATTCCGCCATGGCGTCATCGCCTTCGCCGTTCACGCCACCGCAAGCACCACCATACCTTCGCCGTTCACACCACCGCAAGCACCGCAATACCGCCGCCGTCACGCACCGCCGTTCTCACCAGCTGCAGTCTCACTCTCTGGGTCGTCCCTCTCTCTCTCTCTCTCATGTTTCCCTCTTCCCCTCTGTTTTGTGTTCTGCGTTTACTTCTAGGGATTTCAGATCCTATTTCATTTGTTTATACTTTTGATTTTTGAAAATAAAAAAACATACCTTCTCTGATATTTCTATTATTTTTTATTATTATCTCTACTAATAAAATATGGGCTTCATTACTATGTCTAAGTGGGCTTGTCTTTTTTTTTATTCTGTTCGTTACTTGAAGCTTGTTTTGTGCATAGATGGATGGACTAATTTCCTTTCTCCATTTTATCTTCTCTCAGTTTTTACATGAAAAAACACATAAGATAAGTATATTAGTGTATCAATAGTTAGTGTAAATATTTCTCTAATGCCCATTATTTTTATCCATATCTTTTTATCTAATCTTGTGTGTTCCGTAACAAGCATATGTACAAATAAAAATTTAACGAAAAATAATAATAATAGGGAATTAAGTTTGTCGTATGATCGGGATAGTCAGCTTTTTAGGATCACGAGTGAACCATATATATCAGTCCTAAAACCCTTATTTAAGATGAATACTTTCTAAATTAAAAAATACAAACATATCTCTTTCATTTCAAAACCAAAGATCGTATTTTCAAAAATAGGGGATTAAGTCGGTCGTACAGCCGGATTAGTCATCGTTTTAGGGCAAATGAACCGTACGGATCAAAAGTTAAAAAACACAAACCAGCAAAACCTTTTTCTACGTTAGAACTACGTCGCTTTGATTCCCATTTGGGATACGTAGGAGCGAGCCACGTCCTCGTCAAGCACAACAAACCAAAATTAATTCGATTGCGAAAGCCCTTTTTGATCATCTAAAATAAAAACCGATTATCATTAATGATCACTCGCGCCGTTGCCGTTTGGTTGTTAATGATAATTTCATTTTCAAAAGAGTTAGTAGCGCGGCCACTCTAAACCGTTGTTGTTTGGTCGTCGCGAACACTCGAATCAAAAGCAAAACCGATTATCGTTAATGATCACTCGCGCCGTTGCCGTTTGGTTGTTAATGATAATTTCATTTTCAAAAGAGTTAGTAGCGCGGCCACTCTAAACCGTTGTTGTTTGGTCATCGCGAATCCTCACTCCTACTGCGAAAACTCATCTAAACAGACTAAAAAACAAAAACCTTTTTAGGACAACCAAGAACTACGTAGCTTTGAATTCTCCATCGCACCAGGAGATACGTAGGAGCGAGAGGCCAACTCTCGTCAAGCGCCAAAAATAAAAATTTTCATTAAGTCTTCTCGCTCCCTTTTCAATAAAGAGGCAAAATAAAAGCATTTTCAAATCAACACTTCAAACCACACATTTAATTAAAGGTTCCCTTTCGGTAGAAAGGAGGTACGGGGTGCTAATACCTTCCCCATGCCTAACCGACCCCCGAACCCATATCTCTAGTTTTCGAAAGACCATCCGCCTTGTCTAAAAGACCTTTTTTCAATGTTTTGGTCTTAAAATTAAAATATTGGTGGCGGCTCCAAACTTTTTCCACGTTGTCAAACGAAAAGTCCCAAACCGGATTTTTCGGGCGCAACAATTACTAAATGAGGTGAAGTGTGTATTATTGATTGATTGTTGATTAGGATAGAATTAAGTGAGAAATTAGGGAGCAAGGGCAGTTGGGTCTTTTCTTTTTAAAACACCTAAAGCTCATTAACTCCAACACAAAACACAACTAAAAACACACACACTTGAATGTTGCTGGAATTTCAGAAAAGGAGAGTTGAGAGAGAGAGAGAAACCGTGAGAGTGAGAGGGATAAGAAGAGGAGAGATCACCATCCAATCTTGATGCATGTGAGAGATTGTAACACCATTAAACTCAACTTCTCAACCTCAGCTTCTCAACCTCTATCCACTGATACAAAAATTACCATCTACATTCCTCTCTACCTTATTCTACCATTATTGAAGTCTCAAGCTCAAAGTTCATAAAAATGGGGTTGGATTGAACTTGGATGATGAATGCATGTTTGTTTTAGGAGCTACATTGTGATTAGCAACATTCATGGAGTGGATTGGGAGATGAAATTCGGGTTTAGTGTGTAAGAGCTTGTTGGTGCCATAGAAACTCGAATTTGGGGTTTTGGAGAGTGGTTGTGTTGTTGAAAATTGGTTCAAACTCAAAGTTTCAAAATTCTGCTTACATTCGTTTGGTACAGCCTCCAGTAATTCACGCATAACTCTTCCCAAAAAACTTATTTGTTGTTCATCTTTATTCATCCAGAAACTAGACAGAAATATCTTCATTTTCAGCACAAGAATGACCTGATTTGGTTGGGTATTGAGGGAGAAAATATTAGTGCAAATTTCACTTTTGAAAATCTGTGACAGTTTCGAGCCAGTCACAATGTTTCGTTGATAACTCCTCGAATACTTGTCGTATAGACACGAAACTTGAACCCTCAGAAACTAGACAAAATTCCCTTCACAATAGACACTCGTTTTGCTAAATTTAGTTAAGAATTGACTGAGTTATATTCGTTTCAAAATGACCCATTGTTGCTGGAAATAGCAGACACCAAAACCAACCCCAGCCTCTCTTATATACTTGCATGTGGTGGTTAAGCTTGACACTCAGTTGCTAGTACACATACACATGCAACATTGTGATTCAAACGTTTTGGCTAGCTATTGGAGCATTCGGGTAGCTGAGGTTGGAATCGGGAAGCGTTTCGGGGACCGTTCGAGTAATTACGCTGTTGCTTGTATGACGTGGATTCTCGGTTGTGCGTGATTATCATCGCGAATGGTGAGTTCTATACTCACTTAGGGATTTGTTTTCGAATATGTGTTTGCATGTGTTCTGAACCGAGTCACGCTGTTTTCATTTCGTAAAACTCCATTAAAACCGTAATTTCGAAAATGTATGAATTCTAGTTTTGTGTGGAATGATTTGATGAATGTTATGTGAATGTTTGCATTATTTGATGGCCATGATTGCTGTTTGTACTGGTTGTTGCTCTGTAATAATGTTTGGTTGTGTTTGGATATCGATCAGAACGGACATTGGAATTGAACAGAATGGAAAAATGTCACGAAAACATGATTTCTGGAAACTGATACAGACGCACGGGTCGTGCGCCACTAGGCACGGACCGTGCGCCATGTTCTGTAACTGGTGGGAAAATTTTATTAAAACCCGCACGGGTCATGCGCCTACACGCACGGCCCGTGCGTATGCTTCTGTTACCCATTTTAAAACTATGTTTTAGTCCATTCCAAAAGGTTCCAAGTCCATTCCAATCCATTTCCCAACCCTATGTAATGATGAAATAACCGTAATTCGCTTAATTAAGCATGGGCATGTATAAGACATTGAAATTTATCAAAGTATGTCAAATGTATGATAACCGATTAGGGTTACGAGTGAGGACACATGTACAAGGTATGTTAATGAAATGACTTGACATTATTCAAGGTATGTTAATGAAATTACTTGATATAATTCAAGGTATGATAATGAACTATTTGATGAAAGGATCAAGGTATGATAATTAATGTGATCGACATTAATTGGGGTGACGACCCCTATGATAACACACTAGGGGAGGGAAGTCATGAGCCCACAACCTAGGCCCCTTCTATGTTTGCCCACTGATGAAAGGATTAGTGGATTGGGTTCATCGAGGGACTGAAACTGCAGGTCTCCGGTGTTGTCCTAGTATGAAATGCAACCCGTAGTCGCTTAGTAGGGCTACGAGTTGAAATAACATATTGTCACGTAGTCGCTTAGTAGGGCTACGAGTGCAAAAGAATAAAGCATAATAAACCGCTAATGTTAGTGAGGGGTCTCGATAAGACTCACTGAGATAATGTTTATCCCACCCTTTAATTGTTGTGGTTTTTACAGAGAAACAGGGAAAGTCAGAAGCAAAAGAGTACGCATTGCCGGTGCACCATATGAAGGTCATGGAGATTACTGAGAACCTTGTTTAGGATTTATGTTGCCTCCCTTGTTTTCTTTGTAACTTCGATATTATGACTTGTATCGGTATTAGAAGTTATAAATCGTTTCCGCTATTTCTGTATTGGATATTGGACATTAGAATGTGGGAAGGAAAATAAAATATGGTTTTCATATTAATTATGTACTTCTAATTGAAGGTACGAAACATGAGAGATCACTTGATGAGTTTTTATCAAGTTTTAGTTTTGTTCAATATCTAAAGACAGGAATTTTACTCTGATATATGTCTTAAAGTATATTCTAGTATTTCTTCGGCGGTTGAAATATTATGGTGTTACATTTCACAAACGGGATAAAATCTGACTAAAAGATGGGGATGTTACAGTGTGGGTTCGAATACCATCCCAGCCATTTGTGAATTTAGTTTCAACTAGTAACAGTCTGCCACGTGGCAGTCATGTATTGGTACACAACATGGCATGTCAGTGCCACGTGGTAGTCATCATTGGTTGCTGACGCAACATGCGATTCCACATGGTATTGATGACATGGGATTGCTAACGTGGCATGTCAGTGACTTGTGGCACAAATGTCCAATAATACGGTGACACGTATCAGTGCCACGTGGCAAGGATGACATGGGGTTGCTGACGTGGCATGTCAGTGACACTTGGCACAAATGTCCAATAATATGGTGGCTCGTGTTAGTGACGTCATGCTGGCGTCATCTTCGTTTGCCACATCACCTTTTTTTAACAGAAAGTTAATAGTGAGACCAAACTGGATGCGTTTTGTTTTTGCATGGGCTTTTTAAATTTTTTTTGCAGGGACTAAACTGGATATTGGTGATATTTGCAGGGACCAAACATATATTTAAAATTGAGCTATGAGACCAAAAGTTGTACCGTGGTTTTGTGAGGGACAATAATTTGAGTTTTTGTCCAATCTCTTGCCCTAGTTTAGTCCAATACTCTAAATAGTTTTCAAATCAAACATGGTACAACTGAAGTTGTCCAGTCCCTTGTTTTTTAGCAAATCAAACGCACCCTAAGTTCATGATCACCATTTGGTCCTTATGGAAGTGGCGAAATCAAACATTGTACAACCGGGGTATGTTGGAAGGCCTTCGTATTGCATGGCGACTTGGTCTCACAAATTAAGTTGATTGTTGAGAGTAACTCCAAGACCGTGGTGGATATGGTAAACTCAAGGAATAACCCACGCAACAACTCACACACTCTTATCACGCGGATACATAGCACTATTCAGCAGGATTGGGAGGTGCACGTGATTCACGTCTGGCGTGGGGGAAACCATTGTGCAGATTGGCTTGCAATGAATAGTCTCAACCTTAGCTCCTTTGAAGTCCAGGTCTTCAAATTCCCGCCTGTAGAGCTTCAACAGATCATCTTTGATGATTACAACGGTTCCATGCTGCCTAGAGCTGTTGGGCTAGCTAGTTTGTTTTTTTCTTTCTTTTCTTTTGGGCTTCGGCTCTCTCTATATATTTACCCAAAAAAAAAACTACATTATTGCTTCGAAGAAGTAACATTTTTTTGTTGATATTGTAAAATGACAATTAAAATAGAATAACATTTTTTTGGCTAAAATGTCAAATAAAAAGGGACCACAAAAGTGTTTCATTGAGGAAATAAACGAAAATGAATGCTTCATTGAGGAAAAGTGTTTCTTCCTTGGCATAATCACGTAAACATCAAGGGAATCACTATTGAGAACTTTTAACCAATCCACAATGTTAACTTCCACGCACCAAAACAAGTATAAAGGCAGTGTGAAATTTGATACATGATGTATAAAACTAAGTAACATGCTAACAGATATAAAGAACAAACAATATTCATTAACTTATTTAATAACAACATCATTTTTTTCTTGTTTGGACTTTTTATTTTGAAAGACAAACATAATCAATCATATATATAGCTAATCGAGTATAACAGGAACTCAACCCATACTAAAATCACCACGAGTAATAGACTTCTTGTATAGACTCACCATACTAACATCAATCATCGTGTTGCCTTCCTATGAGATATATAAAATAATGAATTGAAACTACGAGATAACTGCAATGATATATAAAAAAACACGGGATAACTGCACTGATATATAAAAAACACAGGATTAATATTTGTCATTGATAATTAAAATTTTTGAAGACTACTATAAATCTACTATCTAAAAAACAACAAGATTAAACGACTATTTCAACTACCGAATCTAATATCCAATCTAATATCTACTTATACAAACAAAGTTATTACAAAATTACCAATTTGAATCTCTTATTAACAAGACACATATCTAATCTAATATCTATTTGTACAAACAAACTTCCTACAAAATTACCAATTTAGATCTCTTATTAACAAAACACATACCTAATTTAAGAGTAAAAATGTCATTACCCCTCTCTTTCTTTTTCTTCTTACACTCTCTTTCTTCCTTTTTCTCTTTTTGTTCTTACACCCTCTTTCCTACATTTCACTTTTCTCCCACATTCTCTTTCTTCATTTTTTTCTTTTTACTTTACTTTTACTTTTACTTTTCCCATAAACAATTATTTTCTTTCTTTTATCACATCACTTTAGTTTTTTAACTAAACTCCTAAATTTATACAAACACTACTCTTTTAAAATTATCTTCTCTTTTCTCTCCGAAATCTATTTACACTCTTATTGATAATCTACTATCACCTCTTATTGATAATCTACTATCTATTTACACTCTTAATGACTATTTCAACTACTGATTAATATTTAAAACAAATAATTCTTATTGATAATCTATTGTCTCTCTTTTACTATCTACTATAATCTACTAATCAACTAAAATAATAAATTGTAACAACGAGATAACTGCACTAATATATAAAAAACACGGGATAACTACACTGATATATAAAAAAACACGAGATTAATAATTGTAATTGATAATTAAAATTTTTGAAGACTACTACTACAAACCTATTATCTAAAAAACAAGAAGACTTTATGACTATTTAAACTACTAATTAATATTTAAAACAAATTTTTCTTATTGATAATCTATTATCTAACTTTTACTATCTACTACAATCTACTGTTCAACAAAAATAATGAATTGAAACTACGAGATAACTGCAATATATAAAAAAACACGGGGTAACTGCACTGATATATAAAAAATACAGGATTAATATTTGTCATTGATAATTAAAATTTTTGAAGACTACTATAAACCTACTATCTAAAAAACAACAAGATTTAACGACTATTTCAACTACTGAATCTAATATCTAATCTAATATCTATTTATACAAACAAACTTGTTACAAAATTATCAATTTGAATCTCTTATTAACAAGACACATATCTAATTTAAGGGTAAAAATGTCATTACCCTAACTTTCTTTTTCTTCTTACACTCTCTTTCTTCCTTTTTTTCTTTTTCCTCCTTTTCACTTTTATCTTACACTCTCTTTATTCCCTTTTTTTATTTTTACTTTACTTTTACTTTTCCCATTAACCATTTTTCTCTTTCTCTTATCACTTCACTTTAGTTTTTTTTAACTAAATTTCTAAATTTATACAAACACTACTCTACTAAAATTATCTTCTGTTTTCTCTCCGAAATCTGTTTACACTCTTATTGATAATCTACTATCACCTCTTATTGATAATCTACTATCTATATTTTATTATCTACTATAATCTACTAATCAACTAAAATAATCAATTGAAACTACGAGATATCTGCTATGATATATAAAAAAAACACAAGGTAACTACACTGATATATATAAAAAAACACATGATTAATATTTTTCAGTGATAATTAATTTTTTTGAAAACTACTAGAAACCTACTATCTCAAAAACAATAACATTTAATGACTATTTCAACTACTGAATAATATCTAAATAATCGAGCACATAACAGGAACTCAACCCATACTAAACTATACGAGTAATAGACTTCTTGCAAAGAGACTCACCATACTAGCATCACTATCAGTAAAAGACTTATTGTATACAATCATCGTGTTGCCTTCCTTAGACCTACTCATGCTTGCCATTGCTTGCTAAACGATAATTTGGTATTGCATGCAAGTCCCTAGCTCTTGGTATTGTGAGTCCAAATTTCTCTTGCATATTCAAGTTTGCAGGAGTAACATCAAATGGAAGTTCCCAATTAAAACAAAGCACCAATTGAGCTAGTACCAACCTAACAGTAACCAATTAAAACAATGCACCAATTGAGCTGTAGTGATATGCGCAACAAGACAGCAACAAATAGAGTACCTGCGAACACAACAAATGTGAGTGTAAACAACCGGAGGCGTCTTGCAACTTCCCTGAAGATTTTATCCGCCTCTACAACGCAAATTCCCCGAGGTACAACCGGTCTCGTATCAGATTGTAGTAGCAACTGAGGTATCCGAACTGGCAAGAATGGAAACGTTTAAGCGACAAGAGATGAACCCAGGAATAATTTGGAAGGAGAGAGTGCAAGAGAGAAATCAGTCTTTGGATCTATATCAAGCGCTACTCGAGTAGCGTTTATATAGGCTAAGCACATAACTGATAGCCATTAAAACAGCCGTTACAAATCAATTATAATATTAAAATATCCGTTACGAAATTTATTATAAAATATCCGCTACGAAATTAATAGCAATAAAACGACGTAATAAAATGGCCGTTGTAAAATAAAACCGATTTAATTTGTTGTTACAAAATTAAGACGGATTTAATTTTGCGGTTACAGAATAAAACCGATTTAATTTTACTGTTACAAAATAAAACGAATTTAATGAATTGCGAAATAAATCAAAATTAATTCGCTGTTACAAAATTTATTTTACAAAACGATTTGATCAATAATAGCTTAAAATTGGTATTTCAGGATAGGCTCCTATAAGACCAAAAATAATATATCATTAAGTAAAAATTAGCGCAAGACTAATCGTGCGCGCAGGGGTCAGAAGACTTGCACTGAACCAATCCATGTTGGTCTCAGCTTGTGCGTGCGAGGGGGTCCCTTCTACTTGCTTGTTTAGAAGCTCTCATTAAGCTTTAGTATATAAAGACTTTGGTGAGTCCAAAGTCAAGCAATGTGGGACTTCCCACTTTTGAAATATCTCTTGTTTTCAATAAAACACAACAATCCCCCACATATTTCAAAAGTTGGAAAATAAATTTATAAAAGAAGTTTTCTGGGTTCACATCGTAGATGTAATGCATCAGAGTTGTATAGCAAGCTATGGAACCAGTCCTAGACAGATAAAACATAGCATACAGTGAATTGGTTTAGCAAGCTATGGAACCCAAGACACATATTATATGTTAGAGGTTTTACTATCACATTTCACCCCCACAATTCTTGCTGTTTCCGCGGTGGTGCGCTACTAGGCCCTGCACGTGCTCAGTATTCATGAGTGCTCTAGAGACCTGACCAGGATCTCATGCAAGCGGCCTCACTTGACACTCATATAGGTGATTTCATCAAGTGTATGCTGCAAGTCATACACCACCCATAAGGGCTATGAAAATCATTAAAAGCTTTAAGCTTAACCTTTTAACCCCGCAGTCTAGCACTATCACAATAACACCATAGGAAGGGACAATAATAAAATTAATTACTTGAATTAAATTTTCAGTGCTAGCAATATCAAGAAGTGACTTGTTTTTACCACATTGAACCTTATTCATGGGATCTCCAATCACAAAGGTTGGGTTACCATCACTTCTTAATTTCAATTGGCTTTAGTCTCATTTCCCTCGATGTCTCACATATCAGTTTCTTCCCTAGGGGTTTTGTCAGAGGATCGGCCAAATTCACTTCTGACTTCACATAATCGATCGATATTGCTCCATATTTTTGCAATTGTTTGTGTCTTAATTGCACATGCCTATTTTTGCCATTATAGGTCTTATTCTTTGCAACGGCTATTGCCGACTAACTATCACAATGTATTGACACTGATGGTGTCGGTTTTATTCCCAAAGGAATTCCAGCTAAAAGGTTCTTCAACCATTCAGCTTCAGTACCAGCCAATTCCAGAGCTACAAATTCCGACTCCATAGTCGATCTAACAATAATGGATTGTTTGGCTGAACTCCAAGTTACCGCACCACCACCAAGTGTACAAATGTAACCACTAGTGGATTTTGTCTTTCTGAATCAGATATCCAGTTAGCATCGCAGTATCTTTCTAATACTGCGGGCAATCCACTCTAAGTAATACCATAATTTGTGTTACCTCTCAAATATCGCATAAGGTGAGCAATTGCCTTCCAATGATCCTGACCAGGGTTATGAGTATACCTACTCAGACGACCGACTGCGAACGCAATGTCTGGTCGAGAAAATTTCATCAAATGCTGTAGGCTCCCAATTACTTGGGAATACTGAGGTTGGTCAACAGGATCACCTCTATTTTTCTTCAAGTGTGAGTTAGATTCATAAGGGGTACTCAATGGGGTCAAGTTATAGTGACCAAACTTACTAAGAAATTTTTCAACATAATGTTCTTGTGATAGTATAATGCTATCACCTTCCCTAATGACTCTAACTCCTAAAATTACACTTGCCTCACCCATATCTTTCATATCAAAATTAGATGAAAAAAAATACAATCAGAGGTTTTGCAACCAAGTTTTTGTTTTCTTAGGATTAGTCAACATAACTTTAACAAAACACCCTCACACTTCTAAATATTTCAAGTTATAGAGAATTTAAAAAAAATTCTCATTCTCTAAACAATTTTAATAATCTCATATGGAAAGGAGATATACCTTACCTCCATGCTCAAGTAGATGAGTTCTTCATTAAACAAACTCAATTTGTCTGAGCCGATCAAACAGAGAATTTACATATTGCGTTCTGCGGCTTGGACAAGGCCTTCTCACCCACCGTAAAATTATTCTCCTCAACGGATGAACCTCATCAAAAAGAAGATTTGTTATCATATACAATAATAAATAAGAGTAATTTGACATAAAATGGGCTCACAGTATTTATTGTCAATCTTAAACATATTGACCAAATAATCAAAGGGTTATTAAAATCAATTTATCTAGAACATCACTTTTCTGTTATGAATGAGACTTAACAACGAACAAAACGTGATGTTTGAAGTATTGAGTGTGACCAAAGAACCTCAAATAGTGTCTTATTATAATTTCATGAAAATTCCAAGAAAACATCGTTTCTCGTATGTGGTACAAGATTTTAGTGCAATATTGAGGCGACTAGCAGCAAAACCATTGTCAATCAAACCTTGTGATACCATTTGACATTGGATTTGCTTCAAATTGGGCAAGAGACTTGCATCTTTCTAGGATAGAAAGGAGTGGATTTTTCCTAACAAAATTGCGTGTAGTGTTCCAATTAAGGGGTTTAACAATTGGAGACAATGAACTTGTGTGAAGTGAAGAAACTAAAAGACCTAAAAATGGGGCTTTTGGAATCATAATACTGATTGTTCACAAGCAAAATGAGCATGGCTTCATGGCACTGAGTGTAAGGAGTATTAGGGAAAAAGAAAAAGAGAAAATTGGAAAACAGGTCAACTGTTTATTAGGAATTAGGACCTTATATAAATGAAAATACTAAGCCTCTTTCAAAAGAAAGCAGCCTCAGAATTAAGGAATTTAGTTCCTTATAGATGGTTAGTGAAAAGTGGTTCAAAGACAAAAACAAAATATTCTCCAAAAAAAGAAAATAACACACAAAAGAGAACCAATAAAACATCAATAAGTAAAGCTATTCAGTCCCTCATAGGCTAACTTATCCAAAATCTTCTCACCAAAGAAAAGACATGTATAATCATATACACACGCATCCATATACTCAAGTTGCAAATTATGCACCAAAGTGTACATAAACAACACAGCCACAAACTTTTGGCTTCTTCACATCTGCTAAAACTAGTCATCAAAAGTTGGTCCGTGACCTGTGGCACACCTGATACTCTCCGGGCAATTAAACAGATTTCCTTTTCAATATTTAACCGACCTTGTAAAGAGGTTAGTCTAAAGTTTTCTCATCCTTGTTGAAACTAATTCTTTTCATTTTTAAATTGAAAGCATAAAATGCTTGAAAATGCAAAACAAAAATTAATAAGCCTTGTGCATTTTAAGTTTTGGAAGCACGGGAAAGAGCACATGGTCGGCTATTGGTTATATTAACTGTTTAAGAATATGGCAGAGAAAAGTATTTAGCCCAAGAAAAATGGTACGCACCTTTCACCATTCCAAGCCATCAGCTTTAGCAACACCGGAAAAAACTGAGGCAATAAGTTAGGGAAGGAAGTTAAGAGCTTCTTCTTGTTGATAATGAGAAATTCAAGCATTGCTTCCTCAACAACAGGATCAGAAAACTCCCTGCTCAAGCAGGAACGGAAAAAGAATATGTCCTAAGACTAGGATCAGCATCATGAATAACAACCTCCCCAAAGTCTACGTAAAACTGAAGAAACGTAGGAACCAATCTCATTGGCCAACTGCACAATAACACCATAAATATGCAAATAATAGCAATAATAATAATAATTTGGTCAAATAATAATAATAATAATAGTAATAATAATAATTTGTTCCTACTGTAGAAAAAAAAACAGAAATATGTAAACGACGGTTGTCCAATAGCGACAACAATAACAAAGAGGAAATGTTTATAAGGAAGAAAAATAATCAAATGTTCGGTTCCAATCAATTTAGCAAAGATGCAATAAAATTCTTATCTTTAATCGGCGATAGAGGTGTTGTCGCCGTTGTTGTTGGTCCCAATACACATGATGATAAATCCTTAAGATTGATGATGGGAGCACTGGTATCATTGTTGCTGTTGGTTGCGTCAGCCATGTGATAAATTCTTCAGATTGTAGCGATATGCGCAACAAGACAGCAATAAATAGAGTACCTGCGAACACAACAAAGGTGAGTGTCAACAACCGGAGGCGTCTTGCGACTTCCCTGAAGATTTTATCCGCCTCTACAGCGCAAATTCCCCGAGGTACAACCGGTCTCGTCTCAGATTGTAGTAGCAACTGAGGTATCCGAATTGGCAAGAATGGAAACGTTTAAGCGACAGGAGATGAACCCAGGAATAATTTGGAAGGAGAGAGTGCAAGAGAGAAATCAGTTTTTGGATCTATATCAAGCGCTACTCGAGTAGCGTTTATATAGGCTAAGCACATAGCTGATAGCCATTAAAACAACCGTTACAAATCAATTATAATATTAAAATATCTGTTACGAAATTTATTATAAAATATCCGTTACGAAATTAATAGTAATAAAATGGCCATTGTAAAATAAAACCGATTTAATTTGTTGTTACAAAATTAAAACGGATTTAATTTTGCAAATTAGCGCAAGACTAATCGTGCGCGCAGGGGGAAAATCAGAAGACTTGCACTAAACCAATCCATGTTGGTCCCAACTTGTGGGTGTGAGGGAGTCCCTTCTACTTGCTTGTTTAGAAGCTCTCATTAAGCTTTAGTATATAAAGACTTTGGTGAGTCCAAAGTCAAGTAATATGAGACTTCCCACTTTTGAAATATCTCTTGTTTTCAATAAAACACAACATGAGCCAGTACCAACCTAACAGTAACCAAGCCCAATTGAATCCCTGGACAACGTCTACGACCCGAACCAAATGGTAAGAATTCAAAATGTTGTCCTTGATAATTTATTTTCTTGTCGGAAAATCTCTCTGGATAAAATGTTGGGTCTTTTTTTTATACCCCCACCATAACACAATATACTACAACAGAAGTTTTAAAAAAGAGCACCCCCTTTAGTAGCGCTTTTAAAAAAACGCTACTTATGTAATATCTTAAGTAGCGCTTTTAAAAAAAGCGCTACTGAAGGCGACAACAGGGAAAAGAATGAGTAACGCTTACTTAAAAAAGCGCTCCTTATGCAAAAACAGAGTAGAATGAGTAGCGCTTTTTAAAAAGCGCTCCCTATGTCAAAAACACGGAAGTGAGTGGGTAGCGCTTTTTAAAAAGCGCTCCCAATGACCTATTGTTTTATAATAAAATTTTAATACTAATTCCTCTTTCACGTTACACGCTCTTCTCTCTCTTTCACGTTACACGCTCTTCTCTCTCTCTTTCACGAACCCAGCGCTCTCTTCTCTCTCAGAGAGTACTCCGCCCACAGCCTCCTCTCTCCAGATCTGAATATTGATCCCATGCCAATGCTTCTTTTTCTGTACATGTTTCTCTCTCGCGTGCGCTCTCTAGTTCTCTCCCTCTTTCTCGCGAATCTCGTTGCTGCCACGGCTGAGCCCTAATCTTCAGATTGTAGTTGAGGTTCGTTTTTTCCTTCTGCTTTCTCCCTCGATCTCACCTTTTTGGGTTGGTTTTCATTTTCTTTTTTCCTATATTTCCTCCAGATTTCATTTGAGTTCCATAGATTTCAGTTCCCTTTTTTGCGTATTTCCAAAACCCTAGTAGATTTCAATTCGTTTTTTCTCGTTGGAGGTGTGAATTTGAACTCTGAATCAATGGGATAAGAGTTTAATCAGAGGATTTCTGCAGTGAAGGTGAAGAATAAGAGTTTAATCGATGGCAAAGAGGAAGGAGAGGGTTCAGAATCCTGAACCGTTTGTTCCAGAAGGGGTTGAGTATGCGAAGATGAAGAAACGCTCTAAACCTCCCAAACAGCATTAACAGGAAGGGAAGCTGATTGATTCTCACATCAGTTCAAAGATTATGAAGGAAGCTTTGATGCAAAAAAAGGAGATTGAAGAGGAGGAAGAAAGTAAGGAGCTCAAGGTTGAAGAGGAGGAGGATGATGATATTGATAACTTTGATGGGCTTTCTGAAAATCAGAGCCAATTTGGTGATTATGAAGTGAGTGATATCTTTCATTGATGCTTCCTACTTGTATTTTGTTTTGTTTTTTTTGGGGTGGTTTGAGTGTCGCCCTTATGCAATTTTGGCACTTTTAGCACCTTTGAGGAATAGGCTGAGAACTTGAGATAACTTTAAATGTACTGCTTCTCACATGTAGAAAGTTAAAATTCTTTTCCAATGCTTAGTTATATTGGTATATGATTTTTGACTGAATTAATTTTATTTTCTTCGACACCTTTTGTCTATAAAGTGACATTGGTTGTTCTGTATTGATTCTTTGAAAATTTGAAGATTGATGAGGAGGATGAGAGAGTAATGGAAGCATTCTTATCCAAGGACCCTGGTAGGCAAAAAACACTTACAAACATCATTGTTCAAAGAATAAAAGAAAAAGAGTCTCTGTCACTTCAGGTAATATTAAACGACATTTTATTTTCCTTATATTTGCGTTGTTGTTTTAGTTGTTCTTACATCTTAGCATGTTTTTCAGCCTGCTTTGGGGTCTGATTTTTATATTTTTGTTATTAATTGACTGTTTTGTGTGCAGAAAAGTGACCAGCACCTAAACTGGATAAATCGATAATTGATATATACAAGGGGTATTTACAATTTCCTATTCAAATTCTTTTTATGATTATTTAGATTATAAGAATGGATTCCTTTCCCTTGAGTCACTTAGCTGGTTAGTATGTTATTTTCATATCATGCCTCACTGCTTGTGCCATCTTTCATACTGCAGGGTTGGAGCTCATCTTAGCAAATATACAGTGGGTAAAATTCCCAAGGCATTCAAACACATCCCCTCAATTCATCTTTGGGAGGAGGTCCTATATGTTACTGAACCTTAGAACTGGTCTCTAAATGCTTTGTATCAAGCTACTAGGATTTTTGCTTCTAATTTTGGTGCAAAAAAGGCTGAGAGCTTCTACAGGCTTGTGTTGCTTCCAAGAGTTAGAGAAGACATTAAAAAGAACAGACGGCTGCATTTTGCTTTATACCAAACACTGAAAAAGTCATTGTACTAGCCTGCTGCTTTCTTTAAGGGAATACTGTTTCCACTATGCGAGGTACAGAATCACGTCTACGTTGTTTTTACCTTTATGTTCCTAACCAATCATTGGTCAATGGTCGATCTTTTATTAGGTTCTGTTTGTGATATTCTTTAATCCTTAAATTGATTGCATGGACTTTCCTTTTCCATCTAACTATTACATATTCAAGCTTTTGGAACATGTTAATCCATGTCTTTCACTCTTTCTGAAGTTAGCAGGTGAAATATAAAATGGGATGCGGAATTTTTTTTCTTCTGAATTTGGGTATTGAGGAATGGATGTTATATATCCTTTAAAATGATTACCTGTTGGGTTTTCTTTTCTGTCATAATTATCAGATAAAAGATAACAAAAACTAAATATAAAACCTGTTAGGGAAAAATAAATAATGTGGGTGCGGAATGGTGAATGAAGTTAACTAGATAGAGGTGATATTGGTTGGCTTTATAATTTCCTCCACTTTGTTTTTGTCGTGTTTTTATAGTTTGATTTTACAATGACATACTCACATGCATATTTGCTCTTTTATTATTGTCTAAATCATATCCATGTCTAGTATATTCTGTAGAATGACAAACATGGTTCCTTGTAGTTTGGAGGATAAAATCTAAAATTATAACTATAGTTCAAGTAAGCAAATGTTAGATTTTAACCATTTCATTATGAAATCAGCAGTTTTGACTGGGTGTTGTTTTTATATCTAATTGTTGGTATGCTGATGTCATTAGTCCATACTTCTGTTTTGCTTTCAGCACTGTATGCTGATGTCATTAGTCCATACTTCTGGTGATGTATTTGAAGCCTGTAGGTGTATACGCGAGTTGGGGTTTCATTCTTCCATCATGAGGTTGTGAAGAGAGTTGGTATGTTAGGTTTGTTTTATGTTTTTATTTTCAGTTGATATACCTTGCTTTATAATTACAGCTTACCTTGTTTATAAATGTTTTCTGATTCCAAAATATTGTGTTAAGACAACTTTTTTTTGTTTTATCCATTTCCATTGCAATTTTTTGGAAAAAGCAAATGAAAGTGAAAACAGAAAATAAACCAAATACCTTTTCTGTTTTGTTGTTGGTTTTCCTGTAAACTGGGAATAATATATTCAGTTAATAAGGAAAGCATATTATACTTTTTGAATATACTTTTGTTGTTTACTAGTAATATTTGAAATCTTATTTAATACACCAGATAGTCTTTATTTATTTACTATAATGTCTGATTTTCATCTATTTAAACAGGAAATTGCATGCTACATGGGCCTTGAGCTTGGAAAAATTAAGATCAAACGTTTTGCTGACGGTGAGATATATGTCCAGCTACAAGAGAGTGTCAGAGGGTGTGATGTGTTTCTAGTGCAGCCCACATGTCCTCCTGCCAATAAGAATCTTATGGAGCTTCTCGTAATGATTGATGCCTGAAGGAGAGCTTCAGCCCAAAACATCACTGCAGTCATTCCATATTTTGGATATGCTAGAGCTGATAGAAAGGTCTGTTTGTAACTTTGATTACTATTAGAAATAGTATGTTAATGAAGATGTTAATGAAGATGATCATTTTATAGGGTCATGTGTTTATGTAATTGACTGAGAGGATGCCAGTTGTAATTTTTGATTTTTGACATTCATATTTTGGTACATTTGTAATTTTTGATGTAGGGTGAGTTGTAATTTTTGACATTCATATAAGTTAAGGCTAATTTTTGATTTTTGACATTCATATAGGGTCAGTTGTAATTTTTGATGTTGATATATCTGTGTGTGTGTGTGTGTGTGTTGGATTTATAAATAGAGAAAAAAACAATTTGTTGTTGGTTGATGAATATGAGCAAGGAGTAAGGAATTGGTAATAGAGGAAAAATAATTTTTTTTTAAAAATTAGGCATAGGTAGCGCTTTCTGTAAAAAGCGCTACTTATGGTCTAGGCGCATCTAGGAATGAGGAGCACTTTAACAATAAAGCGCTCTTCATTCCTAGATGCGCCTAGACCATAAATAGCGCTTTTTACAGTAAGCGCTCCCTTTTCTTAAGACCATGAGGAGCGCTTTTTACGGTAAGCGCTCCTTGTTGTCTTAGCGCGCCTAGGAATAAGGAGCGCTTGTAATAAAAAGCGCTCCTCTTGCCTGATTTTTGGGAGCGCTTTTCGAGCGCTACCTTTGGGTGATTTGCAACAGGAGCGCTAGCTTTAGGAGCGCCCGAAAGCGCTCCCTATGGCCTAAAAAAAGCGTTCCCAATGCTTAAATCTGTTGTAGTGATGGGAGCACTGGTATCATTGTTGCTGTTGGTTGCGTCAGCCATGTGATAAATTCTTCAGATTGTAGCGATATGCGCAACAAGACAGCAATAAATAGAGTACCTGCGAACACAACAAAGGTGAGTGTCAACAACCGGAGGCGTCTTGCGACTGCCCTGAAGATTTTATCCGCCTCTACAGCGCAAATACCCCGAGGTACAACCGGTCTCGTCTCAGATTGCAGTAGCAACTGAGGTATCCGAATTGGCAAGAATGGAAACGTTTAAGCGACAGGAGATGAACCCAGGAATAATTTGGAAGGAGAGAGTGCAAGAGAGAAATCAGTTTTTGGATCTATATCAAGCGCTACTCGAGTAGCGTTTATATAGGCTAAGCACATAGCTGATAGCCATTAAAACAACCGTTACAAATCAATTATAATATTAAAATATCTGTTACGAAATTTATTATAAAATATCCGTTACGAAATTAATAGTAATAAAATGGCCATTGTAAAATAAAACCGATTTAATTTGTTGTTACAAAATTAAAACGGATTTAATTTTGCAAATTAGCGCAAGACTAATCGTGCGCGCAGGGGGAAAATCAGAAGACTTGCACTAAACCAATCCATGTTGGTCCCAACTTGTGGGTGTGAGGGAGTCCCTTCTACTTGCTTGTTTAGAAGCTCTCATTAAGCTTTAGTATATAAAGACTTTGGTGAGTCCAAAGTCAAGTAATATGAGACTTCCCACTTTTGAAATATCTCTTGTTTTCAATAAAACACAACATGAGCCAGTACCAACCTAACAGTAACCAAGCCCAATTGAATCCCTGGACAACGTCTACGACCCGAACCAAATGGTAAGAATTCAAAATGTTGTCCTTGATAATTTATTTTCTTGTCGGCAAATCTCTCTGGATAAAATGTTGGGTCTTTTTTTTATACCCCCACCACAACACAATATACTCCCATCAAATATGAAAATCCCAAAATACTCCCCATAATTTTGACTCAATCGGATTTACCTTATAAATAGGTAAATCCGATTTGAGAATAATCAAAGGCGGATTTACCTAGATCCGATTAAATTTAAAAAAAATTCACCGGATTTACTGATAGAAGGGTAAATCCGCTTTTGAATTTAACAAAGCGGATGTACCCCCACAATAGGTAGATCCGCTTTGTCTCTGTATCAAGTCGGATCTACTTGTTGTGGGGGTACATCCGCTTTGTTAAATTCAAAAGCGGATTTACCCTGGTACCATTTACCAGGGTAAATCCGACTTGTAAAAAAATTTAAAACATTTAATTTGTTTTTTTTGCCACATTTAATTTGTTGGATATATAATACATATATATATGGATAAATAATTACAAAAATGTGGGTACAATAATAAATACAAGAAATGTCAATCTAAATCGTCGGAATCATGGGCTAAGTCTACAATGGTGGGCGCATCAGTGGGAGGGATACATGGCATCTTCAAAGCGGTAGACTGTCAAAGGGCAAAACGGCCGGTATAAGGTTCCAACCATGAAGTAGATTCGTCTGATCGATTATGAGACCACATCAAAGCAACTGGAGGCAATGGACAGACAGACGAGATCGAAATATGCATCCAATGGATATCCCCGACGTTCAGAATAGATATGATTTTTACTTAGAAGAAGAATAACTACCTCTCAAAGGAAGATAAGTAAAATTCATATCCAAAGACAATTGAACTAGGGCCACATTATACTTAGTAGCAATAAAGTACCCCATTTCAGGCAAACTCAACCACTTATCCTCCTCTGAAAACCGGGGTATTCAATGGATAACGCTTTTCTAAGCACTGCAAGTCTGTCCTTTCCAAACATGTAAGTATATAGTTGCTCCCTCTCCTTTGTTTCTTTGATTAAATCTTGCCTAATTATGGGCCAACTATCCTCACCAAGATCGAGACCAACCGCTACTGCTCGGAACCCACAATTACCATCCCTTTCAACATCAATAATTTTTTCTACATAAGAGTGCACGTGATGAGGAACCAACGGTAAATTGAATTTAGTCTCACCCTACTGTGTTAGATAGCTTTGAAGACCGCGGTGATGATTTTGTACAAGAAGACCGCTGTGATGAATTTTTACAAGAAGTCCCATATTCTTGAGTCTGTTTCATCCTCTCATCCACATGCTCCCACCCAGAAGGATCACGCTTGACATCATATAATTTCTGCTTTTTCTTCTATGTTGCACTTTTTGTTTTAACTTTAAATGGTGGTGCAACCATTGAAGAAGTGGTACGGAATGCAAGCTCGTTAAGTTGTTTCTTGAGGACAAATCTCTCCTCAGGAGTCATACGATTATATCTCGCCCAAATCATCTCCATTTGGTAAGAAATATCACAGTCAGCAAATTTTTCTTGGGAGAATTTATCATCTATAGAATCCAAACTCAAGTTTTTCCAATGGTCGTCTACAACATCCAACAGAATAAGAGTACCGGAGACATGGTACACACCTAGCTCACAAGCACAAGGAAGAAGATGTGTCTTTTTAATAATGCACCCACAGCGGGCTTTGTCATATCCAACCCCATATGTCGATTTTGAAAACTCTTTAACAATATGATCCAAAGCATTTAAAGACACAACACCGCGAAGCTTTTTAAACAAAGGAGTATTGAAAGCCACTTCAATACGGTTTATGCTTCTTTGAAAAGACCCGATGACTTTATCAAATTGAAGAGTAAGCATCTCATGCATAGATTTAAAAGACTTAGACAAGTCACCTCCAGAAGTCCTCAAATGTCTCTTCAAAGTCCAATGAGCTGACTCGACTCTTAAATAATAATAATAAACACGCATAAAAATACTAAACACGTGTCAAAAAACTTTAAACTACGATAAAAATACTAAACACGTGTCTAAAAAATTTAAACTACGACAAAAATACTAAACACATGTCAAAAAAATTTAAACTATTATAAAAATACTAAACCCGTGTCAACAAAATTTAAACTACAATAAAAATACTAAACACGTGTCAAAAATATTTAAACTACGATAAAAATACTAAACACGTGTCAAAAAAATTTAAACTACGATAAAAATACTAAACACGTGTCAAAAAAATTAAAACTACAATAAAAATACTAAACACGTGTCAAAAAAATTTAAACTACGATAAAAATACCAAACACGTGTCAAAAAAATTTAAACTACGATAAAAATACTAAACACGTGTCAACGTACCTATTGGTGGTCTGATTCCCGAAGTCTGGGATCTGGTTTGTCCATGCCAAGATAAATCTTTCCTTATGCTTTGTCAACCACGTGTCATGCACATACTTAATAAGAGCGGGCAAATCAACGCAGGAGTCCTCAAAAATCTTCAAGTGAGCTGAGTACTCTGACTCGTCAAGTGAATCAATAATGTTATGCCAAAGAGAGAGGACGTCCTTTTGCCTATCCACGTGCAACAACTCTTTAATCTTCGCTTTCACATTTTTAGTCACGTGCCAATAACATAACAAATTTGTAGCCGAAGGAAAGACATCAAGAATACCGGACATAAGACCAAGATCTCTTTCAGTCAAGAATACCTGAGGCTGAAGCTCGTGCAAGTCAAATAATTCTTTTAGTTGCTACAATGCCCAAGTAAAATGAATTCCAAGCTCGTGTGAAATATAGGTAAAAGCAACCGAGAAAGTTAACTCCGTTGAAGTGACTCCTACAATCTCCAATAGAGGTAGATTGTATTTGTTGGTCTTGTAGGTGGTGTCAAGAATAAGAACCTTTGGGAATAACCGGAATAACTTAATAGAAGTTGGATGCACCCACATGATGTCACTGAACACATCGGAACCCTCAATCAATCTCAAAAGCTCCTGAATGTCTGTTCTAGGACCCCTCTTAGAAGACCTATAGGCGTAACGCTGCCTATATATTTGAGGAAGAGAAGTGACGTTGTCCGGATAATGGTTCTTCAAAGCAGTAAGACAATCTTTCGGGGCAACAATCAGATCAGTGTGCTCATTAACAATAGCTTTTTACGGTTTAGTTAAACGACCAAAAGCTGTCGACCCGACCGGGGTAGTAAGCAACTCATGTGTGTGAAGACCACACTTAACATTCACACGCCAACCCCCATGACGTATTGTACAAGTAGCTCTCAATGTAAACGGACAACTTCTTTTCTTGTGGATACCTTGTGTTGCAGGTAACTTGATATTGCAGGATGTGTTTTGATGATGAAAAAGACAAAGGTAAGATTGACGGTCAAAGTCAATAAAAGTGACTAAACGTCAAAGTCACAATCCAAGACAAGCAAGCCAAGAACTGAAGATTCAAGTTTAAGGGTAGTCCTTAAATATAAGGGTAGTCCTTAGGGTTTGGGTGTGTCTTAGGAAAAAGTGTAAGCTCTTTCAAAAGGTCAGCTCGTATCTCAGAGTCTCACACACTCACAAAGTCTTTTTAAAGGTGCATGCATATTTACGTAAACATTCTTATCACCTTTTAAATAACAAAATCGATTTTCCTCATGCATAAACAAATATCAAAATCGATTTTCAGGTAAAATAGAAAAGCTATAAATCGATTGTCAGGCCATGTTTTATAATACACAAATCGATTTCTGAGCCAAATATTTTTTAAGGGAAGAATCGATTCCCAACCTTTTGCACATAACTGAGAATCGATTCCCACTTGTCTCAGGCAAGCTGAAAATCGATTCCTACATATTTTCACTAAGTATAGAATCGATTCCTAGCTTTCCATGACACTCAAGAATCGATTTCCCATATTTTACAAACAAAGATAAAATCGATTCCTTACCTAAATAAATCGATTCCTAGATCAAATACATTTTAACAAAGAATCGATTCCTACATTATTTTCAACGTAAAAATGAATTCCTCATGGCCTATAAATAGGCAGTCCTTCACGTTCATTTTTACACAACCCATTTCACGAATCAGAGAACTTTTGAGAAAAACTCTTTACGCTTTTTACTTTTGCTCGTCACGTACCGTTGGTCTGTCTGAGCTGATCTGTTGGTAAGAGTTAGTTGGGGTTGCGTCCTTCAAGTTGTAATATCTGCCTACACTAGAGGTATTTCTGCATTTACAATTGTTTATTATTTAATTGTTGTGTTTTGTTCTAGGGAGTGGGGTATCTCTCTAGGGTAGCTGCATGTACTAGGAAGTGGGGTATCTTTCTAGGGCAGTTGATTGTAACAGGGGTGGGGTATCTCTTGTTATTGTTATATTAGATCTGAGGGCTCTCTATAGGTGGGGTATCCTAGGAGGAGAGTGCCTGAGTCTGTAAAGGTTTTCCAAGGCACCTGTAAGCCTTGTTGTTGTTTTAGTGGAAAATCTCACAAGGGTGTGAGGACTGGACGTAGGTCACTAGGAGGTGACCGAACCAGGATAAATCTCTGCGTGCTTTACTGCTTTCCTGCTTTACTATTATACTGCTTTACTGCTTTATATTCTAATTCCTTCGCTTCCACTTAACCTGCGCGAAAATTGATCTAAGTCATTGAAAAGGGGAAAAACATTTACAAAAGATCTGAAAAGTTTTTAAATCTCAATTCACCCCCCCTCTTGAGACTGAAGCCACTTGGTAACAAGTGGTATCAGAGCTAGACTCTTGTATAAAGGGCCTAGCAGCTTCAAGAGAAATGGCTTCAGGTTGGTCTACGCAAGAGGGTGCCTCTCTTACCCGTCCTCCGGGATTCAACGGGAAAGATGACGCATATTGGAAAGAAAGAATGAGAATCTTTATTGAAGGGGTAGACTTAGATGTTTGGGATGCTGTGGAAAAAGGACCCTATGTCCCCACACACTTAGTAGATGGTATTCTTACTATTAAGAGTAGAAATGAATGGTCTGATGATGAGAAAAGAAAAGTACAACATAATTTACGTGCCAAAAATATTATTACTTCTGCTTTAAGTCCTGATGAATTTTTTCGAGTTTCAAACTGTAAATCTGCCCAAGAAATGTGGGATAATCTCCAAGTTACTCATGAGGGTACAAATGAAGTGAAAAGGGCAAGAACAAATACTCTTATCAGAGAGTACGAATTATTTAGAATGAATACAGGTGAAACAATACCAGAAATGCAGAAAAGGTTCACTCACATTGTGAATCAGTTAAGCTTGTTGGGTAAGTCATTTCCTGCAGAGGATCTAATCAACAAAGTTCTGAGATGTCTGAATAGAGAATGGCAGCCCAAGGTTACTGCTATAGCTGAATCAAGAAATTTAGCTACTATGACTCTGGCTACTCTGTTCGGTAAACTTCAAGAGCACGAACTAGAACTCACTCGTCTAGCTGAGTACGAAAATACAGATAAGAAAAAGAAAAGCTTGGCTCTAAAAACATCTTGTTCTAGTCAATTTCACTACAAGAATAAACCTTGTTTCCTGCGAAAATTTCCGACGAATCCTTATCCGTCGCAATTTCCGACGGATTTGCGACGAAAACGTCGTCGCAAATGTTCAACAGAACAGGCACTAAACTTCCCGCTCATGTTTGCGACGAAGATTTCTATCCGTCGCAAATTTCCGACGGATATTGTCGTCGGAAATGTCAAAATATCCGTCGCAAACTATAAAGTCTCATAAAACCCTGCGCAGCTTCATCAGTTCTCATTTTACTCGTTTTTCATTTTTGTCACTCACTCTCCTCCGCCCTCTTCCAGCCCCCACCGCCCTCGTCCGTCCTCCTCCGTCCTCCACCGCACTCCTCCATCCTCCACCGCACTCCTCCGTCCTCCACAGCCCTCCTCCGTCCTCCACCGCCCTCCTCCGCGAAGCCTTCTCTCTTCTTCTCTCTCGCGAGAACAGCGAAGCTCTCCTCCGCGAAGCCATCAACGGAAGCTTTCTTCATCTTCTCTTTTCCTGCGTGCTTCTGAGTCTTCCTGATTAAAGCACAGGTATGTAGCTTTCTTCTTCTCTCTTCCTGATTGTTTGATGAAAAACCTAAATTGATTAAAACCCTAAACTTATTTGCTGCTTATGAACCTCTGATTTGGAATCAAACCTAAATTGATTAAAACCCTAAACTTATTTGATGAAAAACCTAAATTGATTAAAACCCTAAATTGATTAAAACCCTAAACTGATTTGGATGATATATTTTAGCCTCACTTCTTTTTTATCTATTTGTTTGTAGTCACATGTCCGAATTGTAGTCACAGAACACTAACTCAACCAGGTTTTAGAAGTGGTATCTATGAAGTCATTGGTGTTTGCATGGTTTAATTGCTTGATGTTTAAACTAGAATTGTTGAAGAAGCAAAATAGGGTGGCTTTAACTTTCATAATTAATGGTATGAATTTGATGTTTGCACTCTATATTTAATGGTGTGAGACTGAGTTCCTTGATGTTATGAATTTGATGTTTGCACTCTATATCTGTTGTTGATATTTGTAAAATGGTATTTGAAATTGTGTGTTATAAGCAGTGTGTTCCTAATCCAAATGCCATTAGGCTTATGCCTTTATTATGAATATTATGAATAAAGTTCTATATAAGCTGCAGAACATTACAAGGCTAAGTTAATTAATCACAATTTATCAAGTCAGTTGCAACCAAAAAATTAGTAGCATTTTGATGTCAAATCTGTTTTTGTGGCCTTTAACTTACATTCACAAGATTCTCATCATTGTAATATTTGAATGCCAATACACATAAATATCAAACATAAATAGCTAGAGAGATAAGCATGAATACCCATCTAAATAATTGTCCAGCTCCTCTGCATGTGAGCCAATCATCTAGGTTATCTTCAAGGTGTCTAAATATGATTATTATAGCAACAATATTTCAACAGCACAAAAAAGTACATAAAGGGAAAACAGAGAAGTTACTGCCATTGATGAACTACAAGTCCATGAATAGAAGACTTACTAATGCAACTAGAGAATGATCATCACTAGAAGTTAATGCCTCAATATAGGTTTTAGAATTTTCCTCAATTAATATGTTTAATTTCTTGTTTTGTTTTTCTTTCTTGGATTTGGTTGTGTGGCTTTGGAAAAGATGAGTAAGAGCACTAGAGGAAATAGGGTGTACCGGTTATTGTATTAGTTGTTGTGCCCGTGCCTATATTGGTTATTTCTTTCTTCCTGATTGCTTGCTTTTTCGTTTTGGGGTTTAGTTTTGAATGAACTATACCTTTTCAGAATCTGTGATATTGTTATTGGGGACTAAACCTGTTGGTAGCTTACTGTTTTCAGTTAGAGAAATGTCTATTATAGCTGGTTTCTTTTAGTTAACTTGCTGTTTATTCTTATTCATAATCCACTAGAATGTGAAAATTGATTTGTATTGAAGCTGTCTTTTGAAATTTTTGTTCTGGATCTGTAAATTTCCCTGTGCTTTGGTAAATATTAATCACATTCACGAATTGGCTGTATAGCCTAATATTGATTCTACTTTGGATCTTGGCTTACCTTATAGGAAAGTAATGAAACTGTTCATGAAGTAATATGGAAGTAATATGAAACTATTCTGTTGTATACATAATTTTGTGATAGTTGAATTCTTTACTAGGGATTAAAAAGTTCACCTAGAATGAATTACATATATGATAGATTTAGTTGTTGTATTGTTGAGGTTGTGTTGCTGGTTTGGATAGGGTGTGAAGGCTTCATTTCTATAGATTCTGCACTTAATTGTTGAGGTTGTGTTCCTGATAACTTCATTTTGCAGGTTAGGTTTAAATACAACAAATTCGCCTCTTCTTGCTCTCGGGTACCTTTCCAAGTTTCTCCCTTTCCTTTTGTTTCATAACTATTCCAATGTTTCCTGCTTGTATCTTCTTACCCATATCATTGCATTGTTGGATTAAACTAGTTGACTTGTGCAATTCTTTTGATTTTATAACAAGTACCTAAACTAGTTGACTAGTTGACTTGTGCAATTTTTTAAAACTTTCCTCTCTTACTTTTTTAAAACTTTACTTGATGCAATTCATAGTATCACTTGAGTCAAATAGGAAGTTGGTCCTTTGCTTTACTTGTGCAATTTTTTAAAACTTTCCTCTCTTCCTTTTTTCTATATTTGCTTTCTTTAATTTGAAATTAGCTCTATAGTTTTAATTTGAAATTAGCTCTATAGTTTTAATTTGAAGTTAGCTAATATGAAATTAGCTAAGTGCTTTCTTTAATTTGAAATTAGCTAATATGATATGAAATGTATCATGTCTTGTTCTCTCTCGGTGGACATCCATCGTTTAAATACATTTCACGTTCTCTCTCTTGATGGACGTCCATCGTTCTCTTTCTTTTCAGATTATCATTGTAATCAACAAAGTTAATTCCAAAACGCCGGGTGTAGCCAGCCAGCCATTCAAAGTTGTCCAAAAGTGACCATGCAAAATAGCCTTTTACTTTCACACCATGCCTTCACACCAAAAGACAACAAATAATAATAGAGTTAAATGATGAAGTTAAATTGATGAGTGAATGTTATATAAGAAAAGCATATATTATAAAATAAGATAATTCTTTATGAAATAGTAAGTAGAGAGAGGGTGCCACACTGCCACTTACTTGATTGCAGTTGAAATATAGTAAAGATGACGATAAAAGTAATCAATTCTGTAAGTATCCATGAGAGCTTCTTCAAGTGATAGTCAAAAAAACTGTAACTGAAACTGAAATATTACATGCTTATTATGCGCACTGCTTATTCTTTCACTGAATAAATCTGTTACATGCTTATTATGCGCACTGCTGTAACTGAAATATAACTCTATTTAGATCATTCTAGAATGGATGGCACAGCATCAATAACACTAACTGATATACTATACTAACATATACTATTTAATAGGGCTTCACTCACATGTTTACATTTGATTTCACTGGTGTTGTATTTAATTTAGATTCTTTTGGTATTTTTTGTGTGCATTTAATAGGAGGAGTTTCACCGGCGGTTGTCTCAGACTAATCTACCACTAGATCCCGCTGAGTTGGAGAAGTTGAAGCGGATGTTGTGGGAGGAAGCTGTTGGAGGGCGCAATAAGAGCCGTTTGTATGGGACAGGGGGCATATATGGCAATATGTTAGACTCTGGAGCTTCGACGAGTGAGAGCCTGTCCCCTGAGGCCCTTAGGATCATCCAGTCATTGACAGACCAATTTGCACAACAGCAGGATGCGATAGCACGGCAGGAGGAGAAGGTTGCACGACAACAACAACTTCTTGACTATGTATTTAGCCATTCTGGGATTCCAGTACCTCCACCTGATTGGCAGCCGCCCGAGCAGGACCAGCCTGCCCAGCAGGACCAGCCTGCCCAGCATGACCAGGACGATGCTGAAGATGATGGAGACGGTGGAGATCACATAGACTACACTTATGAGAAGGGTTATTGACGGCACATAGGTAATTTATGTTTTAATTAATGTGTAAAATATCTTAGTTTTATGAATTATACACTATAGTAATGATTATCTTATTTCAGTGAGTTAGAGGAACTGAAATATTTTAGAACCAGAATTCTGTTTAGCACTAACTGTAACTGAAATGGTGCATTATCAGTCCTTTCTTTATTGTAAGTGTGTATTAGTAGCCTAAGTGTATTTGCTTTTCCTGCTACTTCAGTTAGCTTGTTTTGTAGTCTTAGTATTTTCTGTTTGATCAGTTAGATTGTTATTCAGTTAGTTAAATTTGTTGTTCTGATCTGTTAGAAGTTAGTTAGTAGGGTGTGCACTTTAAGCTGTGCAGTGCACACGTTTACAGCATATATAAAATGCTGTTTCTGCAATCAGTTTTACAATGAGAAATAGCCAGATAGGTGCATTCACTTGACTGTTAGTGTAACTTGGTTTTACATCTGCATTTAATGATAGCTTACTATTTTTAGTAGTTGTTAAAATTCGATTACAAAAGTGGCTCACTTGGCAAAATACTGAATTCTTATTTGATGCCAGTTTAAAACTTGTTTACAGCTGCCATTGGATGCCCTTTAAACTCTTTAAACTTGTTTATTTACAACTGAAACTGCATACCCTTTAAACTTGTTAACAAATTCTTATTCTTATTATATGCACATGTTTTACAAATTCGTCCAATCATATTTTCCGTGTGATGTTTTACTTTGTGGGTGTTTGCAATCTTCATATGATAGACTGTGTAAATGATGCTTGAATGGAAGTAGTTATTTAACTCTTAATTTAACTGACGAAGTGTATCTATGAAATAATTAATTTGATCTTCAAAATGCATGTTCATTGTTCAGGAACTTTGAGCCTAATAGTCTGCATGTAGGAATTAACTTAGACCAAGTTATTCATGAATGTATTTGATCTTCAAAAATGCATGTTCAGGAGCTTTGAGTTGAGCCTAATAGTCTGCATTCAGGAGCTTTGGTTACTTTTCTTTGGTTTGAAATAGTTGTTGTTTTACAGACAGATGCTGCACATAGCTGGTTCTATACTAACTTATGTTCTGTTTGTTTATGTATATGCACTTATGCAGGCTTGTGTTATCTTGAAAGCTGTGACGAATCTTGGGACTGATTCTTATTTTGTGGCTGCAATGGCATGGGTGGGAGTTAGAATATATGCACTTATTTTGTTTATGTATAATTGACACAATATATGTCTGCTATGCTATGGACAGGGAGTTAGAATTGTCTGTAAGCATGTTGTGCATACTTTTGAATGTTTCTTCTATACTTTTGAATGTAATTGAGTCTGCTATACTTTTGAATGTTTCAGTGTAGCCTGTATCATGTTTCTGGTAATATGTTTAATGATTTCCTATAGTGATGATGTTTTTATTATTTTTCATTACTCTGGCTTGAATGTTTTGTTATATGAAATGTTAGTAGGAATAGCTCCTTGAATGGTTGATATACAAATACTGTCTGAAGCTGAAATTGAGTCTGAATTGAATTAGCAGGGAATTTTTGAGTCTGTAATTGAATTGGCAAATGGCTAATTTTTATAAACATAATTTTTTTTCGTACCGACGGAGTTTGCGACGAAATTTTCATGGGTAATTTTTGAATTTGCGACGACATTTTAAACATTTGCGACGAAATTTGCGACGAAATTTTAAACATTTGCGACGAAATTGTACTATTTAATTAATAAAAAACGAAGCATTTGCGACGGATTTGCGACGGATTTGCAACGAAAAGGTGTAAGTATTTGCGACGACTTTCCCACGGAAATTTACGACGGGTTTCCGACGACTTTGCGACGGACACATTTGCGACGAAACTATCCGTCGGAAACTATTTCCGACGAGCGAATTTGCGACGAAAATTAGTCCGTCGGAAAGTCCGTCGGAAACGCTGATTTGCGACGAAAATCAGTGCGTTTCCGACGGATTTTGCCGTCGGAAATCGTCGATTTTCTTGTAGTGTTTGATGATAGTGACAACTCAGATGATGAAATTGATGAAAGTGAAGAGAATATGGCTCTTATGGTTCGAAAGTTCAAAAGGTTCATGAAAAGCAACAACTATCCAAAGAAGAACTTCAAATCAAAAAGGTTCTCCAACAAAGAAAGTACATCCGGTCCTCCTACTTGTTATGAATGCGGGAAACCCGGGCACATGAAAATGGAATGTCCTAATCTACAGAAAAAGGACTCCAAATCTGAGAAGAAGGCATTCAAAAATAACAAAGGAAGAAAAGCCTACATCGCATGGGAAGACAACTGCATGGATTCATCAGATGAATCAGAAGATGAAGAAGCTCAAGTTGCATTAATGGCTGATCATGAAAGCGAGAATGAAAACGAGGTAATTTCTAACCCTGACTCTTTACAAAATGCATATGATGACTTATATGAAGCTTTCACTGAGTTGCATGATGATTCTATGAAATTAGCTAAGGCATTAGATAAAGCAAAGAAAGTTATCAATCATCTTCAAAATGAAGTAATTGCATTAACTAAAGAAAGGTTAGAACTTAGAAAGGAAAACTACAGCCTAGGCTACCTTAAAGCAAATTATGTCTGTGACAAATGTACTGAGTTTGAAAAGAAAGTCCATGAACTAGAATGGACAGTAGGAAAACTATCCAGCTTACAACAGGCACATCCTACACATCCTAGAAACAACTACACTAAAAGGCATATGCATCATAGATCAAGACCATGCATCAGTTGTAGTTATTGTGGTAAAAATGGACATACAGTTTCTGTTTGCAGGACAAGAGGAAGACAAAATGTGAAGAAAGTATGGGTTCCCAAAGGGACCATACTAAGTACTAACCCACAAGGACCCAAAGAAATTTGGGTACCTAGAACCCTTGTTTAAATCATTGCAGGTATGCTTCAAGGTATGGGGGACAAATTGGTACCTTGAAAGCAGAATCACAAAAGCTCATGACTGGGAAGAAACAGATCCTTAATCACTCCACCCCAGGTTAAGCTGTCATGTGACTTATATCAAAAATAAAACTGAGGAAAGAATCCTCAGGAAAGGTTAGTCCGCTTTCTATAGAATTATTAATTCAAACTCTTAACATGAATTTGGTCTATACAAGTGCGAAATTTCATTTCCATGTTTTACTCATGTGAATTAAAAGGAACCATCATTCTAGAATCCATGACTCTAATATGTGCATACATGGTTAAAAGTTAGTTGAATTTTTTAAACGGCCTGTCAAAATTATTGTCTTAAAACCCCATTGCAAAAGAAACCATTTACAATATTTTAATCGATTGTCAAGCTCTTCCAAAGGCATATTATTTAGCTCAAAAATCGATTATATAGAATCTCTCTCTAAAAATCTTTTAATCGATTATGATCTTTTGCAAAATCTCCAACAAATCAATCCCTTCCTAAAACTTAGGAAAACTAGCGCTATTCTCTTAACCTCTCCAACAAGAAAAGCGCATAATCCTCCTATGTCATCTTATCATATCCAAACCAATTTTTTAGGGCGCATAAACCATCCAAAAATCACGCCTTCCCTTAGAACAACTCATAGCAGAAATTCGCATCTCAATGTCTCCAAGAACCAAGAACCTCTGTGTCAAAAGGAAAAGGGTACATGATGGTGAAAGCTCCTTCCACTCCAGATATTTCACCAGTTCTGAACAAGCTGACCTCTTCTGCAAAAACTTCTCTCTTAGAGGATTAGGAACCACTTATGCTCTAGACTTACCCTGGTTTCAAAGTCAAAAGGGATTTGAATTTATTGACTGGTTAGAGTTCCATAAACTGCTAGACTTTGCAACTGAAACAGGCCCAGTCGCTCCTGACATGGTTAGAGCCTTCTACACCACTCTTAGCTACAACGATACAACTGAAACGCTATCGGCTGAACTAAAAGGAACCAAAATCTACCTCACCCTAGCTCAGTTCAGTAATCTCACCAGTTTACCTTGTGATGGTGAGAAATTGATCCATATGAACCCTCCGGAATCTTGGCCCGAATTCGACCTAGGAGATACTTGCATATCTATCTGTCATGCTCTGGCCGAAGTTGGTAAAAAGCCTATTCTAGCAAAATCACTCACAACCCAAAATCGGCTTCTCCACTACACCATAGCCCGAACAATCCTTCCGAAAACCTCAAACATTGCTCAAGTAACCTATGATGAAGTTATTTTACTTTGGGGAATCAAACACCGGAAGAACATAAACTGGGCACATCTGATCGTAAGCCACATGATTCGTCACACAAAGACAAGCGACAAACCTCTTCCATACTGTGTCCTCATTACAAAACTCCTCCAACACTTCAACATTCCATTCTTAGGGGAGAAAATCATAAAAGGGAAAGCAGCCTATCACATGATAAACACCTCCACCTTAAACCAGATGCAATTCATCCAATCTGGAGATACATGGCATCACGCCTCCATAGGCATAGCATCATCCCAAGAATATGATCCAAACAGGCCACTTGGTCCGAACACAAACTCCACCATACATGAGGATGGTCAAACAGAACCAAACCAAACTGCTGCTGCTGCAGCTCCATCCACAGCTCTCAATCACTTCTTGCATGCGCTCAACATCTTTCAAGAAGAACAGCACGAAAGGGTGGAAGAATTAAAAAAAGAAATCATCCTTTCCAGAGAGACCCACAGTCGCGAGATTACTGCCTTAAACAATCGACTAACAGAATTTGAGGCTCGAAACAGCTTCTTCTCACATTGGATGCAAGATCTTTAGATAAAATTATGAGTCAGCACTTTATTTTTATGCTTTGTGCCCTGTTGGCATATCCCTTTTCTTATAAGCTTATGACTATTAGCTCTTGTGTTGGTTACCAAATTATTTTAATGCAATAATTAAATTATTTCTAAATTAAATGACTGTGCTGTTAGATTCGCATTTTATGTTGCCCTCTTTGATCATGACAAAAAGGGGGAGAAGAATAGAGTTCTTTAGTATTTAGAATAAAGTTTTAATATTCAGCATGCATTTGCATTTACTTGCATATAGTCGATAAAACAGGGGGAGCATCATGATAGGGGGAGTATCATATACATTATCTGTTTAAACTAACCTCCCATCTTGAGATGAGTTAATGTTTTGTCATCATCAAAAAGGGGGAGAATGTGGATACCTTGTGTTGCAGGTAACTTGATATTGCAGGATGTGTTTTGATGATGAAAAAGACAAAGGTAAGATTGACGGTCAAAGTCAATAAAAGTGACTAAACGTCAAAGTCACAATCCAAGACAAGCAAGCCAAGAACTGAAGATTCAAGTTTAAGGGTAGTCCTTAAATATAAGGGTAGTCCTTAGGGTTTGGGTGTGTCTTAGGAAAAAGTGTAAGCTCTTTCAAAAGGTCAGCTCGTATCTCAGAGTCTCACACACTCACAAAGTCTTTTTAAAGGTGCATGCATATTTACGTAAACATTCTTATCACCTTTTAAATAACAAAATCGATTTTCCTCATGCATAAACAAATATCAAAATCGATTTTCAGGTAAAATAGAAAAGCTATAAATCGATTGTCAGGCCATGTTTTATAATACACAAATCGATTTCTGAGCCAAATATTTTTTAAGGGAAGAATCGATTCCCAACCTTTTGCACATAACTGAGAATCGATTCCCACTTGTCTCAGGCAAGCTGAAAATCGATTCCTACATATTTTCACTAAGTATAGAATCGATTCCTAGCTTTCCATGACACTCAAGAATCGATTTCCCATATTTTACAAACAAAGATAAAATCGATTCCTTACCTAAATAAATCGATTCCTAGATCAAATACATTTTAACAAAGAATCGATTCCTACATTATTTTCAACGTAAAAATGAATTCCTCATAGCCTATAAATAGGCAGTCCTTCACGTTCATTTTTACACAACCCATTTCACGAATCAGAGAACTTTTGAGAAAAACTCTTTACGCTTTTTACTTTTGCTCGTCACGTACCGTTGGTCTGTCTGAGCTGATCTGTTGCTAAGAGTTAGTTGGGGTTGCGTCCTTCAAGTTGTAATATCTGCCTACACTAGAGGTATTTCTGCATTTATAATTGTTTATTATTTAATTGTTGTGTTTTGTTCTAGGGAGTGGGGTATCTCTCTAGGGTAGCTGCATGTACTAGGAAGTGGGGTATCTTTCTAGGGCAGTTGATTGTAACAGGGGTGGGGTATCTCTTGTTATTGTTATATTAGATCTGAGGGCTCTCTATAGGTGGGGTATCCTAGGAGGAGAGTGCCTGAGTCTGTAAAGGTTTTCCAAGGCACCTGTAAGCCTTGTTGTTGTTTTAGTGGAAAATCTCACAAGGGTGTGAGGACTGGACGTAGGTCACTAGGAGGTGACCGAACCAGGAAAAATCTCTGCGTGCTTTACTGCTTTCCTGCTTTACTATTATACTGCTTTACTGCTTTATATTCTAATTCCTTCGCTTCCACTTAACCTGCGCGAAAATTGATCTAAGTCATTGAAAAGGGGAAAAACATTTACAAAAGATCTGAAAAGTTTTTAAATCTCAATTCACCCCCCCTCTTGAGACTGAAGCCACTTGGTAACATTTCTTAGACCCGAAAACTCTAGAATCATTAGACCAATTCCCTTGCTTCTCGCAACCAAAAATAATCTTATCTCTAGAACCCCTTTTAACTCCAGCTTTGTCAGATCTTACAATGATAACCACAACTCCAATACGCCTCCCAACCGCGTTAGCCCACTCTTCTACATCCTCGCGTGTAGAAAATATCTACAAAAATAGAAAAAATAGATAAATGTTGCGTACTTAATTAATTAAATATCTACCAAACTTTGATTATGAAAATTAGTTTGAAAAATATACCCTCTCCGTCTAGAATGCCTCTGTAGTGTCTACCACGAAAGGAACAACCTGCGACTCTGTATGCGGGTCAATATCTGTTTCAAAATAGAACAACAGTTATATAGAAATTAATTTAAAAAAAAAAACAAATCAGATTTACGTACCTCAAACGTAAATCCGCTTTGTATTTTTCAAAATCGGATATACCCCCATCCAGGTAAATCCGATTCATTAAAAGATATAAGCGGATTTACGTATGTAACATCCTGGTGGGAATGCATTGAGCATGTACCTAAGCCTCAGGGCACATGGTTCGATTCCCACGGAAGGCAAAAACTCTACATGGGGGGTAGAGAAGATCATGAGTGCATCGCTGGGTAGCCTACTAAGTAAGAAAAGGGCCTAGGATGTTACAAAAAAGGTTCTTTTTTTTTTTGTAACAGCCCAACCCTTTTGCCTACTCATTTTCGGCTTATGGCATTGGCACTGTCACTCATGATCTTCTGTAACCCCCATGTAGAGTTTTTGCCTTCCGTGGGAATCGAACCATGTACCCTGAGGCTTAGGTACATGCTCAATGCATTCCCACTACCAATTGATCTACTAGCTCAATTGGTAGTGGGAATGCATTGAGCATGTACCTAAGCCTCAGGTACATGGTTCGATTCCCACAGAAGGCAAAAACTCTACATGGGGGGTAGAGAAGATCATGAGTGCATCGCTGGGTAGCCTACTAAGTAAGAAAAAGGCCCAGGATGTTACAACGTAAATCCGATTGCGCATCGGATTTAGCTAAATCCGATTAATTAAAATTTCGCTTTCAATACTGAATTAAATGGTCAAATCGGATTTATCTGTCAGTTTGATACATCCGACTTGACTTATACGTGTGTATTTATTACGTATTTAAAGCTAATCGGATTTACTTTGCATTTAGGTAAATCCAATTACCAGATAAAGTGGTCCCCCACCAGAGAATCTTCCAAAAGTCAATTTTTATTATTTATGTCAGGGGTATTTTCAGGATTACGATATTGTGTGGGGGTAGAAGGGAGTTGATGGGGGTACACAAAAAAAAGGCCCTAAAATGTTTCAACATTCTCCGACCATACTTTAGGATCTCTCCCTATTGCCCATGCATTTATTATCACTCGTGTCTTTTCCTTTATAAAATAAGAGTAATGTTATTTAGCCAAAAAGTTTTAACAAAAAATAGTCAAAAACCAAGTTACAACACCAATTAACCAAGTTTTATAAGTCATTAACCAACCTGCTTTTTCACAGTTTTCTAGGCCATTGACTAAAAACTGTAAAAATGCAGGTTGGTTAATGGCTTATAAAACTTGGTTAATTAGTGTTGTAACTTGGTTTTTGACTATTTTTGGCTGAAACTCTTTGGCTAAATAACATTAATCATAAAATAACCATCAATCCAACGGGGTAAAGTCTTAAGGTCTCGTCGACCACCATATCCAAGTAACTCAACTTCATTAAATCCGTCTCTTCCACCATTCTACTAATTCCTAATTCTTTCTCTATCTCATCTTGAAGGTTTTTCATTAGAAGAGCGGCTACTATTTTATATGGACCATAGAGCTGAGAATAAAATCTCATTTTATTGATTTGTAAATGAGTGAAAATTTTGTATTGTGGAAAGCTTTGATAAGCTGAGAGTTAAATAGGACTAATCTACCCTTTATCTTTTCTAACAAACTAATTAAAATACAATTACTGAAAAAGGAAATTAAATAATGAAAATGTAACTTAATAATCCCCCTCAAGATGGAGAATAGATATCCAGCATTCCCATCTTGCCAATGAGGTCAGAGAAGAGAGGTCTTGGGAGTGCCTTAGTGAGAGAGTCTGCAACTTGGTCTTTGGAGGCGACATGAATGAGCTTAATGAAGTTGGAGTGAACGTGTTCACGGATAAAATGACAGTCAATGTCTATGTGTTTGGACTGTTCATTGCTAGTAGGGTTGCTGGCCATTTGGATGGCAGATTGACTATCACATTAAATTAGAATTAACAATATTAATTTTCTAAATTAATTAAATTAATTAAATTAAATTTAGTTAAATTAATATAGAAGAAAAAGAAAAATTAAAAAATACAGTTCAGAAGTCACCCTGGGGGGCGACTTCTTAACTAGAAAAGCTAAAAAAAATTGGAAACTCAGTTCAGAAATCACCCTGGGGAGCGACTTCTGAACTGGAAAAGAAAAACAAAATTAAAATTTTCAGTTCAGAAGTCGTTATAGTGGGGGCGACTTCTAGACTAAAAATTGGATGTATTCTAGTTTGGTAAATAATCTAAAAGGTGTGTTATTTTGGTGTTTTTTTTTTTCGTTCTACAGGTTTTTTTGCCTTCCTTGGGTGAGCCTTCTTTCATTTTTCGGTTTAGGAAGATCTATCATGAAACTCCATTTTTTATTTCTTTGATTTTTCAGATCTGTCAACTGTGTTGCATTGTTTGATCTAATAACGGTTAAACCATGCTGAAACATTGTTTGATCTGTCGTTCATTTTGTTTTTGTTTGTTGACACGGGCATCAAAATAAATACAACGATTTTGGATCTCACTAAGTGAAGCACAATGCAGCATAAGCTTGGTTCAATAAAAGATGAAGGTGACGGGTAGATAAAAGTGAGATGACTGGATTGGACAGAAAATCTATGCTTTGTGAACCAACAAGATCTATGATTGGCTAACTAGATGCTAATTGATTAGTTAGGCAAATACTTATAATAATACTGATGTTAACTACTAAGTATGTTGTGATGTTAATTGATTGGTTAAACATTATTACTAACTATTAATGTCATATTGTCATGTTTTGAAGGGATGCAATGTTGTCACAAGGTAATTATCGGACTAATTAAATTCATCAGTAATGTTCACGGGGTAAAGTTCAGACTAATTAAATTCGTCTACTTTAAATTTGTCTTCATTTTCACGAGTTAATGTTTGGACTAATTCAATTCTGTCAGAATCCATTCATAGAAAGAACACGAAAGTACCCGTGTGTATGCACGAGTATACCGCTAGTTCTACTAATAATAATAGATATGACTCAAAACTGCTAATGAGCACCAAATGACACATGTCGATGGTTAAAACCTCAAAATGCAAAACAAGCAATATTTTTGATTTTTTCTAAGAGAACTTGAATTAGTCGGACAAAATTAGGGTACAACAGCTGCCCCTTTTTATTTATATTTTACTAGAAGATTTGAAATGGTTTCAAATTTTTCATGGTAAAATAGAAATAAAGATTAAACAACACTAATTTTGTGCTAAACTATGAAATATTTTTTTTGGCAAATAATATTGGAAATTGAAGGTATAATGGTCTTTGTCCAATCTAATGATGCCGCCAAAAATCCACTCCACGACCATCTCCCAAACCCCTTCTAACACGCGCCTCAAACAAGCCATCATGGACACAATCATTACCCAAACAAGCAAGATCATGCCGTCACGGAAAATTATGTCTATTACTCGTTGAAGTATTACCTCGCAACAAGCTTGATAAATCAGCGCCATATATCTATTCAAAATGATATTTCTCCAACAAGCATCCTCGTTAGTCAATAACCTCCATTTCCACTTGTTCAATGTTGTGCTTGATATGTATACACACATGGAAGTGCAAGTATACACAATCATAACAAGTAATATAATAGTAAGTTGAGATCGTACCCACGGGGATTGGATTAATTTCAAAGCTTAAACTGATAGTTTTAGTGAAAGTAACACAATATCATAATTAAGGAGGAACGCAAGAATGTAAAAAACAGAAAATAAACAAGCAATTTGAAGTTGTGTTGGAAAATATATGATGAGACAGTAGTTGGAATGCTTTCCACTAGTAAGTCACTTTTAACAGCATTGTGTTATATACGATGCTGGAGCATTGGATGCGTGCCTTTCGGTCACTATCGTCAGAGTTTCATTACAAGGGACAACATGACTGCGCCCTTAAATAGGTTCACTCTTGTATATGAAGTACCCACAGTGTCGCTCTATGGACTATGCTGCGTATGTCTAGGTTGAGCATGGAATTACAAAGTTTCCTTTGTTAAAACACTTACCCAAATTAATTCTTGAGTTTCAATTATAAACCATGTTTGAATTTATAATTTGCATTCACTTTTAGCTGATCAATTCTAAAGAATGAATGTGAATGAATTAAGCATGCAAGAACTAAAATGCCAACATCAATATATAACACAAAGCTTAGTCAAAAGATCATTACTAAGTGTATAGCATCCCAACTACAAATGGAATTAGCTTATGCTTGACATTACTGAAATCATAATCATATTCATATAACTAACAAATATAAAAGACAATAAATAAAGTAGAGTGTACACAATTGATTTCCCCTGCATCAGGCAGCTCAGTAATGCTGCAGCATTGCCTTCCTTGTAGTTGCTTGAGGACGAAGGAAGAAGTTGTCAATTCCTTCCCTCTCCTTTCGTAACCAGCTCCAAATGATTTTAAGTGATACTTTGTGGTCTGTTTTGGTCTGCTTGTGAATGAGGGAGTGAGGAGTATTTATAGTCTTAAAAAAGGAGGTCCATTGAACTTGAAAAAGGTGGATTCTTTGAACTTGTTTCCACTTGCTTCAATTGGCTTGATTTGATTGTAAAACTACCACCAAAGAGGTCCTATGGCATGTGGACAAGTGTCCCTAAAAAGTACAATTTGCAAGTGAAATTGTCAATAGGGTGGCGTTGAAGTGGGCAACTTGGACCACTTGCGCAACTTGCTGTCTGGTAACGTCATCATGGTAATGTTGTGGCATCCAGTGCTTTTGCATGTGATGTTGCAGCATTACAATCCTTCTTGATGCTCCGGCATTGCTCCTAATCTTAATGTTGTGGCATTTCAATGGAAACAACATTGCAATCTTTCTTTGATGCTGCTGTTGCACCCGAAAAGGTCCCTGAGGGGATTTTTCTTCGTTTACAACTTTTTAAAACAATGAAGTCGCCACCAATATTTTTTATAAGGAAAATATTGAAGAAAAACCTTTTTGGAAAGCGGATGGCCTTTTGGAAAACCGGAGGATTTGGGTTCGGGGGTCGGTTAGGCATGGGGAAGGTATTAGCACCCCACACCTCCTTTCTACCGAAAGGGAACCTTTAATTAAACGTGTGGTTTTAAATGTTGATTTGGAAAATACTTAAATTTGCCTCAAAGGGAATGAGAAGACTTGATGAAAATTTTTATTTTTGGCGCTTGACGATAGTTAGCCGCTCGCTCCTACGTATCTCCCGGTGCGATGGAGAATTCAAAGCTACGTAGTTCTTGTTTGTCCTGAAAAAATGTTTTTGTCTTTTATCTTGTTTAGGTGAGTTTTCGCAATAGGAATGAGGATTCGCGATGACCAAGCAACAACGGTTTAGAGTGGTCACACTACTAACTCTTTTGAAAATGAAATCATCATTAACAACCAAACGGCAACGGCGCAAGTGATCATTAATGATAATCGGTTTTGCTTTTGATTCGAGTGTTCGCGATGACCAAACAACAATGGTTTAGAGTGGCCGCGCTACTAACCCTTTTGAGAATGCAATCGTCATTAACAACAAACGGCAACGGCGCGAATGATCATCGATGACAATTGGTTTTATTTAAGTTGGAGTGTTCATGAAGTCCAAACAACAACGGTTTAGAGTGGTCACACTACTAATTCCTTTGAAAATGAAATTATCGTTAACAACCAAACGGCAACGGCGTGAGTGATCATTAATGATAATTGGTTCTTACTTTAGGTAATCAAAAGGGTTTTCGCAATCGAATTGATTTTTGGTTTGTGAGATGGCTTTTTGATGTTTGAAAGTGTTCTTGGTTATGAAAAAGATTTGAAATTGTAAATGTTACTAACGAGTAACAAATTGTAGTATAATTTGAATGCGACATGGTTTTGAGGTGTTACTAACGAGTAACAAAGGTTTTGAACTTTGAAGTCGGATTACAAAGTCAATGCGATCATCAAAACAAGCAAGCAAATCGTGAACACCAATTCAATACTTAATCACATAACAAGCACAAAAACAAGTATAAATGAATAAGAACACATGTGCATCAAGACTAGGGGGCTAGCCTATCCTTTGCAATTACTTACATTAACAAGTGAGAATGCATCAAGACTAGAGTTAGTCCATCCCTTGCCAAAACGTACACAAACTCCAAGAACCAACACCACAATTGCAATCAAGATTAGGACAACCTATCCTTTACAAAACCTACACGAACCCTAAATTACATTTACACAAACCTTTCAAGGTGAATGCCATCATAGGCCAAATTGGCCTTCAAGCATTCACACATTATTTAACTATCATAAAAGAAAACCTAAATTTGCATCTTCCTACTCATTAAGAATTATAAAAGAGAGATTGAATCATTTTTTGGTAATCCTCCTCACTTAGATCGAGGTGCACTAGGCGCAAGTGAGAGTCACTTTACCAATCATCAACCTATGACAAATTATAAAGTAATTCATAAGAATAAGCAATCTCATACACTAAAAGGAGGGTTGAATCACCTAGAGCAATCTTCATCACTTAGAACAAGGTGCACTAGGCACAAGTGAGAATCTCTTTGCCTATCATCGGTTTAAACAACACCTAAACTAAAAGGGTTGAATCATATAGAACAATCCTCATCACTTTAAGCAAGGTGCACTAGGCACAAGTGAGAGTCATATTGCCCATCGTCAACTTTAAATGATAAGCAAACATATAAAAACCCTATTTATTCACAATATGCGACCCAAATACATAACCAAGAACCCATTTATTTTTGAAAGCAAGTGAGATAATATGAGAAAACAAGCTAGATTACAATTTTTGGTAAAGGTTCATGTGATTAGGCAAAGAAATGCACAAAACTAACATAAACCTTATTTTTCTACAAGTATGCGAAACATAATATGCCATAAAACAACATTTTATTTCATGAAATGCAAGGGTCAAGATCCAAATCAACACAAATCATTAATCATTCAAGGGTGAGAAACACCATAAGCACCCAAGCCTCCCTAAGTGCTTGTCAAAGTGCTTATGACACTTCTCACCAACATTAATCAACAATATGAGGACATGAAGATGATAGGATGAATGATTTTACATTTTTGAGGCAAGAACTCAAATATGATGCAAGGTTTTAAGGATTTTACCTTAACTCCAAGTTAGAACGTGAGATGAGAAGATGAAACTAGACACAAATCAACAAAACTCCAAGGTTCTTCAAAGAAATACCCACGCAAATATGATGATCAAACCCACTTGGTGATGATGCTTGAACTTTGAATGAGAAATGGAGGGAGTATGTGAAAGAGGGATGCAAATGAGGTGGGGTGGTGGTGTTTGGGTGGAAGGAAAATGAAAAAGATGGATGGAGGAGAGGGAGAGGAGGCTACGACCTTGAGAGGAAAGAGGGAGAGATTTTTGTGTGCTAGGGTTTTAGTGTAGGAAAAATGAGAAGCCAAAGATGCTCATGTGTGGAAATGAGAGGGTATTTATAGAGTTGTTTTAGGTCTAGGGGTAATTAGGTCATTGTTCTTTACTAGGTGCTCTAGGATTGGGTTTTAAATTTGAATGAAGGGCTAGGATTAGAGATTACTTGGATTGTGGGTAGTGAGAAAACACAAAAATGAGAGTGAGGGAGTGATGGAGTGTGCGACACCAAGGAGAGAGGGAGGGAAAACTTGTCCTATTTTGGGAATGGAGGCTCATATGTGATGTGAGGTAAAAATAGGGTTAAGGGTATAATTGAGATGGAATGTTACCAAAGAAGTAATTTTGTATTTTCTTGTGAAGAGGTGAGTGTGAGAGGATGGTGTCATTTACAAAAAAGGGTATGAATCTACATGAGAGTGTGTGGGAATTAGGGATGTGTATGAAATGGGTAGGATTAAGGATAGTACAAGAATATTCTTAAAGAATAATTGTACAATAGAAGAGTGTGGAAGAAATTGTGGAGAGAGAGAGAGAGAGGAAATTCGAAATTGACAAAAAAATGGGGAGGGAAAATTGCTTCTCCTTTTTGGTCTTTTGTCTTATTGAGGACACTTTGTACTTTCTATTTGAATTTTGAATTTTTGGGCATGCAAATGATAGTGCACCTATTGAAAATGTGTCATATATATTTGAGCACCATAAAATATTCCCTCTAATTATTCTAGGCAATAAAAATTGTCATTTAGTAATTGGGGAATATTTAATGGTCTTTTTTTGGGTTTTTTATGCACTAAAAATGGGGAAAATGCATTTTTAATTATTTTGGACTAGGACTTTCTTTCCAAAAATTATACAAAAATTACCCTTGGTAGAGTAACATGTATGCCACGTCCTTGACCTGGTCTTGGTCCAAAAATAATTAATTCGCTTTTATTTAAATGCCCAAAAATGCAAAAATATGCACTATTTTATTTCCAAAAATTCCTAAAAATGAAGAAAAATATTTTTGGGTGCCAAAAATTAATAATGATCAATAAATGGCCCTTTTTTTTTATGAAAATACAGACACGTGCCAAATGACGGGGGCACAGGGCAGCTCACGCAGTTACTACTGGCGCGCGCGCAAAATTCAAATAAAAATGCGAAATAGGGGACGAACACACATAAATGCACCAATCCACTGTTTTCCACACATGAATTACCTTATTGCTTCCATTTTTCTGAAAAATGTTTTTTTTTGACTTGGGCGGACAAAATTGGGGTATTACAGCTGTCCCTCTTTATTTCACATTTCGCCAAGAAATATGAATTGGCATTTTCATATTGTCATACCCTAATTTTGTCCGGCTAATTTAAAACTAGAAAATCCAAAATACTGTTTTTGTCGTTTATGTGTGTCGTTCCTAGTCGTGTATAGGCGTGTTACTTCTCATTGTGCGCGCATGCGATTTTTTTTATAATGTACGCATTTTTGTCCTCGTCGCGGATGCGTGTTCACTTCTCGTCGTGTACGAGTGATCTTTTTAATACTCGTTATTTTATTGTTATAGGTATTAGTTTAATAAGAAAATGTAATAAAAAAAATCAGATTTGAATAATTGCTTTTTTTATTATTATTACTATAATCAGTTTTTTTTACAAATAAAGAAGTCAACTATAGTACACATGTGTAGACAAAAATTAAATACAAGAAAGTACAAAAATTTAAATCAAAATAAAATAAAATCAAAAAATAAAGGGCAGAGGCGCCCCTGCTGCTAGGGACAGCAATGCTGCTGCCATTTGATGAATTAAGCCAATGCTAATTTCTTCTTGCTCCTTTGTCACTTTCCCAATTTGCCCCATCAGAACAGCTTTGCAGGCTTGCTGCTGCTCCTCTGCTCCATTAACCTCCTCTGCTCCACTACTCTGATTCTCTGCAAAAACATAACAACACAATGGGGATCCTCTATAAAAATCAACAAACAGAAACAGCAAGGGGGGCATACACAGTCGCAGAAAACAGAAACAGAAAAGAAGGGGAGGGGGAGAGAACCAGAAAGAATTGAGAAGTCAAAAAAAAGGGAAAAGAGAGGAGCTTGAAGCTCCGGCCACCCCATGGTGGCCACCACCTTCGGCCGCCCCCACACCACCTTCGGCCACCTCCACACCACCGTAACCGTACACCACACCTCTACCCTTCCCAACAACCAACCACCACCCCTCACCCGGAATACCACCTCACCGTGACAACCCCCCACCACGAACGGCCAGCCACCGCCAACAGCCACGAAACCGACCGCTCTCTCTCCACCTTCGCCAACCAAAAACTGAACCGCAGCGCCCCACCACAACAAAAAACGAACCGCGGCCGTTACTTCCATCGCCCCCTCTCTCTCCTCGCCCTCATCCGTTTCTCCCTCCACCAAACAACCACCACCTGTCACCACCGTAAGCCGCCGCCGTCCTGACCATCTCGCTCGCCATCGCATCCTCCTCCTCTCGCAATCGCCGCCATCAAACCCCCCACCATCGCCTCCACCGTCAAGCCAACCCCCACCATCGCCTCCACCGTCAAACCGAACCCCCTCACCGCCGAAGCCTTCTCGCACCGTCGCCGTTACTCGCCGTGAACAGACCACCGTCCGTCGCTCCCGTTCGCGTCGCCGTTCTTCTCCCTCTTCGCTGGCGCCATCACCATGCCCCCCCTCCAGCGTCTCTCTCTCAGTCTCGCTTCTCATCTCTCTCCCGTTAGTCTTTTCCCTCTCTCTCTCCCTGAAGCTTCTTCTCAATCTCTCTCTGGTAAAGAAACCGCTGCGGCGCAGCATGGGTGAGTTTAACCTTTTTTGTAAAAAACCCTAATTCCCTTTTATACCTCTCCCATTCATTTCTCTGTTTTTTAAAATAAATAAAAAAGGGAACCAGATTCCTTCTTGCACCTCCCTGTTTCATCATCACAACCCCCTTCCAAGCCTTTTTGTTGCGCAGGTCAGTGCACCAAAAAAACGAGTTGGGCTCTGCTTTACGCACCCCCTTTTAAAATACAACATCCTGCTGCTAACTGCACCGCCATTTTTTTTTAAGAGCACCCCCTGTTTCTCTTTTTAAATTTTTTTTCTCTCCCTAAATAAATATTTTCTTTCACAAACCTTTTTTTTTTTCAAGTAACGAATAAATGTTTTCCCAAACATAAAAAGTGGTTTGTTACTATTGGTCACTCTGAGCGTAGCTTGTTTGCCCGTTGATAACAGCTTTAGTTTTCAAACGACCTATGAGTGACGACCACTCTGAGTTTTACTTGCTTGGTCGTCACGAGTACATCTCCCAATTTCAAAAATAAATAAAAAACACCAACACACAAACATTTTCCACCCAAGAACTACGTGTGATTTGATTCTCTACCAGGAGATACGTAGGAGCGGAGGGCGGCCGACCTCTGTCAATTGCATTAATAAAAAACCTTTTTTTTCTTGTAATTATTTTCTTTCCTATTTCTCAAAAAAATACAAAAAATAACTAACTGTTTATAGAGTCCTTTTTTTTATTATTGTTTTTTTATAAGGGTAAAAACATTATTTTTGAATTAATATATTTTTTTGCACATTTAGTTAAAAGGTAACCTTCCTTAGGAAGGATGTCGTAGGGTGCTAATACCTTCCCTACGCATAAACGACTCCCGAGCCTAAATCTGGTCCGCAAGACCCCTTTTTCCACTCAATAGGGATTTTCCAATGTTTGCCCTTAAACTAAAACTTTGGTGGCGGCTTCATTGTAAACTTCGAAGAATCCCTCCTCCGGATATTTCGGTCGCAACAGCTGGCGACTTCACTGGGGACAAATTAAGAGAGTCAAGCCAAATTAACTAAATGTGTAAGTATTTGTTAATTTTATTAATATTTTGTTTTTACCCTTATTCTTATATTACTTATTTATTAGCTTTTCTTCATATTATTGAACTTTAGGGTAGGCGACTTTTTTGTTATTATTATATTTTGTCCAGCTTGTGTAGTCTAGGTATTATGCCCATATCACACACGTCACTTACACATGTTTATGCACACACTTCTGAGTGGGGCCCTATACCCGGGTCTGCAAATAACCTAGGATGAGTGGAGATTATTAGTGACAGTCATTCTGGATTTTATCTGTCTGACTCTCATGAAAGTCTCAGCCAGAGTACGCTCTTTCATGGTATCCCACACCAGGTAGCTCGCTATCGTTGTGGATCATATCAGGAAGGGGATTTTAGCTCTGGAGACCTTTGTGAGGAAGCGAATAGAGCCACCTGAGAGATTGATCACATAAGTGACCCTAGATCATGTTGAAAATCCCAATTTAGACATAACCCACCTAGGACACAGGGGCACTATACTTACCCTCTCTAAAATTAAAATCACTCAAAAAATTTCATGCTTCCTTCATTTGCATGCATACGAGACGACATCATTCCTTTCATTCATCATACAAAAAGTTATCATAAAATAAGATCATTTTTTTCATCATATGCATCACATTGTCATTTCCCTACCATACCATTCATCATATATTCATAATTCATAAATATCGAAAAAAAATCATCAAATAGTGTAGGCATCCTGTCATTTGCAACATCATTATTACAAATTGCATGAGACATTCAATAAGATTTCGCTCATATTGTCATCATAGTCCAAATGCGCAATTTCTCCATACATGCATCATTTTATCCTAGTTGCATCATCTCTCATACTCATACATCGCAATGCTATTATAAAAATTTATTTTTAAATGCATCATCTTCATGCATCATAAAAAACAAGGACAAAAGTCATTTATTCCTATCCATCTCAAATGCATCAGTCCTTCAACATGCGTCAAAACAAAAATTATAAATTTCTCCATTATTGCATCATTCATCACCCACTAGCATTTTGTTAGCTTTTTATTTTAGTTGAAGCATAAAAAAAAAAAGATAAACCATCACGCATTTCATTCATCTCCATTGTTGCTCAGGTACAACAAACGTCCATATGTGCATGCATTACGATTTATTCAAAGAAAACACGTAAAAAAAAATCACCATTCATTCATACTAAAATCACTCTTCCATAAGCATTTCATTGTTATTGCACTATCATGCATCGCAAAGGTATCATTTTTTTCAAAATTGCATTCATCTTGCATATCCGTACACCAAAAGAATATTAGCCCCATATTATATAAAGGTTATGTTCATTGCTCTTTTCCACGCATTAAAAAAAAAGAGTCGCTGCGAGTGTCATGCATTTTGTTTCCTCGCACACAAAAAAAAGGGGCAATAGCATCATAGGCACCGACATTCATTCATAATCATTCAAAGTCATGATCACACAGTGTAGGTACCACATCATTCATAAAGTCTTGAATTACATTTTAAAAAAAAAAACATAACATTCATATATCATTTCCCTCATGTGGTCATCCTAGTTTAAATGCAACAATTCCATATTCATGTGTCATTTCCCAAATAAAACAAAAAAATCATTTCATTATAATTGTATCATTTGTCATCCAATAAATCAAAAAATAAGAGTCTGCATACATGTTGCACTGCCTCTTGAAAAATAAAAATAATTGCATTAGGATCAAACATTTATTTCTTCATGCATACATGCATTCGCATTTTTCATACATATCTGTCATCATGGGCATTACATTTTGCTAGAAAATAAAAAATCACACACTTGCTTAAGGTATCATTATGCATTCCATTCACCTGCATCATTGTCTGTGTACAACAACATCCATATGTTCATGCATTCTGCTTTATTTAAATAATTTTTTCCAAAAAATAAAAAAAATGATGAAGCTCATAAGTTTTTTGACATGCTGTTTGATGAGAGACGATGCCTTCTTGAAAATATATTTTAATTGATTCCTCTTCCTTGGAAAATGTGGCCATACCTTAACTTGATTCACCAACAACAAGTTCTTCACTCTTCATCCTACCACATTTATGGAAACCACCTACCCACTTAACCATTCAACGGAATTCACCAATAACTCATTCACCATCATGGTCACTACAATATTGACCATATCATAGGCTTGACCCTTGGCCACTGCGTGCCCCACTAAGAGCACCAGCCAACATATATCTCACACCTTTGATAAGAAGCTTAAATGTCTATTTTGTTAACTTGTTGGTTTTAACAATTAAAATTGTTCAATCTTAAGCGGTGTTAACTCTCCATGAAGCATTTGCAAGATAAACTAACATGACATGTGTGCTTACCCTTGTTTGAGTCAGTTATACTACCCCCATCTTTCCGCCATTTCCAAAACCAGACCCAACCATCCATAAAAGGCCCAGTCCCCACGAGAGTATTACATTCACTTCCCCCAGCGATGAAATTTCATGAACAACATTTTGTATGCTCCATACTGGGGCAGAGTAATGATCACTAAGATTTTCTGCTAGCATTCTAAACACTCGTGCAAGTCCTTTGAGTAAAAAAAAAAACACAAAAGAGATCCAAAAAAGAAAAGCCCGTTAGGTTGAAAACTTGCGAGAGCAGCCTGAGCAAAAATTAGGGCATAAAAAAATAATAAATAAAGAAAAGCAAATACATTAAAATGAAGTTTTGTCCCATAGTTACAATTTCAAGAAAATAAGCAATCATGATTTGAATTGGAGTTTGGCCATTTTCCTATATCCAAAAAAGAGAAATGCCCTTTGCTACCCACTTCGAGCCAAAAAAATCAAAAATCTTTCAAACACCTTAGACAAGGATCAATCTCATATCTAACAGCTCGCTCAGCTCGAAAGAAAAAAGAAAAATCACAAAAAAGGTGAAATTAAAAAAGAGGATTGAAAAATCCTGAAAACCAAAGCGGTAGAAATTGTGAGCTGATATTTCACACCATCGAGCTTATAAAAGATCCTTGTCTGAAATAAACCCTCAAACACTTCCTTTGGCCTAAGCATCCTATCCTCCATAAACCCTCAAATGCGCTACAATCCTAAAACAGGTTCATTCTACCATGAAGCGCATAAAAGATTCTTTGTCTCAACCAACCCCAAACACTCTCAGGAGAAAAGTAATCATTTCCTTCATGAATCATTAACCACTGGCCATATTACAATCCTAAGGCCTATTCTGATCAGTGATTGGTTGCTTCCATTTTTCTCAAAGCTTATACTATAGGACAAAATAATCAGAATAATTTATTTGCTCAAAAAAAAAATACAAACAAAGAGAAAAATACTATTACAAAAGAAAATAAGAAAAAAAAAACCTTAAAAGGGCTTGCACGCTCGAAGTTCATCAAGAGAATATAACAGTGATCATCAACAAAGTGAATTTTCATTGAACCAAAAACTCTTGACTGTCTTAGCTTGTGGACTCCTTCCCAAGGAAAGCCACAAATCCCTACTAAGGCAGTTACTTGACTTATCATATCAAAATGGGGCAATACCTCACCCCCCATTCCACTCAAACTCAGGGAGATTTTTTTTAGCATCCTCAAAATACCCACATCTTTCATCCCGTTCATATACTACATTCTAACTTTACACCCTGTCACAATCCCACTCGGATGTGGCAATCTTCACCTTTCATGGATTGGGGCAACCGTGTCCTCTTATAGACCGGGGCATCATGTGTTTTGGGCCGAAAGAATCCTTTTGCCTCCCATTCCATTCATTCCTAGCCACTTGTCACTCTCAATACCAGCATATTTCCCAATCCCTCAATCAGTCTATATCCTTAGTTGTCATTGTCCTCCCTAGACAAAGGCAGGCTGTTTCACTCCCCACTATTTGAAGTCAAAATTGGGGCAGTCAAACATTTCTTACCTTGGGGCAAGCTTATCTCTCATAGGCTTGAGCCAATAAACCTCATCCTTCACTCCACTCACGTGTCACATACCCTACATTTCTTGAACCCTGAGTCAACTGGCACATTCATTTGCATTCACACTGTTTTTCATATTCATTAAGAAAATGCTTCAAAGAGAGAGACACACAATAATGACAATCCCTCTAAGTTAACATCTTAGACTTGAAAGCTTAGCCATCAGGGGTCATCATAACCAAATGAGAACCCATCTGCAAATACACATCTCGATCACTAGAAATGACACTAATACATTGCTGCAAGCCACACTTTTCAAGATGACAATCTTGAGCTTACCAGAGTTCAAGTCCAAGCCATCAAAAATCTTTCTTCCAAGGAACGATCAATTCAAAATGTTCAGCTCTCTGTTTCCAGCATCAAAAGTTTCGTTTCACATCAAACATTTTTGCATCCTTACAAAAATAAAAAGTGTTGTTACCAACAAATCATGCATTATACATGTCCTCATTATTCTAGAATTAAACCATGCATCTGGTCATACCCATCACAACTCTTTCATACAAGTATGCTACATGCATTCACATTCCACTTGTTTCGCCTATACAATTTTGCTTCTTGTGCATTACGCATTGCGTATGCGGGCATGCATAACCACACATAACAAGTATCGCTTCAATAAAAATGTCAAATGTCGGTTGCATCATTACCAAAAGTCTGTCTGCATCCCAATCAATCATATCATAGCATCGCACCATGTATTTAGGCATTTCCTTTTATGCACCATAGCGTTTGCATCAAAATATTACGTATCCATCGCATTCATATTCTCATTTCATGCACTCATCAAATACCAAAAAGGCAATAAAGCAGAAAGACAAAAAAAAAAAAAAAAAACCTCCCACATCCCAACAAACATCCAATCGTTGCATCATACAACATCAAGTCATGCGGCTACCACAACCCTTCATCTAAGCATTACGTGTGCCCATTCATTCATTCATTCATTCATTTATGCAAAAAAAAAAGGGCAAAACAAGAGAAAACCAAAAAAGCAAAAATCATCCACATTGCCCTTGTTACTCCCACCAAAGTATAGAACATTCCATCATGCAACCAGCAGTACATTCGTATTCGCATTCGCATACACAGCTTATCAATTTCTGTTTCGACCAGCATCAACATCCATCATTCACGGACTTTTTGTAGTCCATGTACTTTCGCATCGCACATTCCTCACATTGCATACATATATCATTTTTTTTGCTTCGATAGGCATGCCAAGTGCCAGTCTCATCGTTGCCAAAAGCTTTCTACATCACCAACCATATCATTTGCTATGCATTCATGTGTTTCCTTTTATTCACCAAAGCATTTGCATCAAAGTTCACATTGCATGTATCAAGAAAAGAAACAAAATAAATAAGAAAAAGCAAAAAGAAAAATCCATCCATTACATTCATCATCACACCAAAAATTAATCACTACAGTCACATTTACATCTCATACACCGTTGTCAACTTTCTCATTCCATCAAGCTCAACACCCATGGTATACTCAGTTCATTCATCACCCCCCAGATACCAATCATTGCATTTCATACACTCATTGTATATCAAGAAAAAAAAAGAAAAGCAAAAAAAAAAACAAAAGGAGAAAAATTGCTCATTCCATTACTTTCATCATTAATCAGCACAATCACATTCATATCCTATCTGCATTCACATACATCACCTACCACCTTCTATTGCACGCATACATCATTCATTGCATTTTTAGACATGCCAAATGTAGATAGCTTTTCTCGTCTCAGGTAAATGCAAGCATTAGATATGTTCTAGGCAGGTGCACCATGTGCCGATCCCAATAGTTTGTTCCTTCAAAGTCAGTGCTCCAAGCGCTGGCCTCATACCACAATTCAGAATCTCAGTACTCCTTTAGACCCCCAGTGGTCCCTCAGAGCCCAAGCGCTCCTTCAGACCCCCAGCGGTCCCTCAGAGCCCAAGCGCTCCTTCAGACCAACAATGGTCCTTCAATCCAGATCGCACGTCGCGTTATCGAGCAACCGATGGATCATCCGGCCCCAGGCCCTTCAGACTAGCTGTGTCCGCCTAAAAAACACAGTGCACGTCCTTCGAGGTGTGCAAATCAGGTCAACGACCTGACCTTGCCCCCATGGCCGCTCGAAAAAGGCCACCCCCCAAGCAGACCGTTTTACTAGTACCGTTGCTAGTTTGCGTTCCTTCAGACCCATGGGTCCATCAGGCTTAGGCATGCCCTTCAGACCTTATTGGTCCTTCAGTTTAACTCCAATCAATGCGCCAAGCATCGACTGCGAATTAGACCATCAGAGCCCAGTGATCCTTATTTACTTTTTATTCTATGTCAACCCATCATCTTTCAAAAATTTCTAAAAAATAGTCTTGACAAAATTAGTGTCTTTTTATCTTTATTTCTATTTTACTCGAGAAATTTGGAAACCCTTCATGTTTCCTAGTAAAATATAAATAAAGAGGGGCAGCTGTCATACCCTAATTTTGTCCGGCTAATTTAAAACTAGAAAATCCAAAATACTGTTTTTGTCGTTTATGTGTGTCGTTCCTAGTCGTGTATAGGCGTGTTACTTCTCATTGTGCGCGCATGCGATTTTTTTTATAATGTACGCATTTTTGTCCTCGTCGCGGATGCGTGTTCACTTCTCGTCGTGTACGAGTGATCTTTTTAATACTCGTTATTTTATTGTTATAGGTATTAGTTTAATAAGAAAATGTAATAAAAAAAATCAGATTTGAATAATTGCTTTTTTTATTATTATTACTATAATCAGTTTTTTTTTACAAATAAAGAAGTCAACTATAGTACACATGTGTAGACAAAAATTAAATACAAGAAAGTACAAAAATTTAAATCAAAATAAAATAAAATCAAAAAATAAAGGGCAGAGGCGCCCCTGCTGCTAGGGACAGCAATGCTGCTGCCATTTGAAGAATTAAGCCAATGCTAATTTCTTCTTGCTCCTTTGTCACTTTCCCAATTTGCCCCATCAGAACAGCTTTGCAGGCTTGCTGCTGCTCCTCTGCTCCATTAACCTCCTCTGCTCCACTACTCTGATTCTCTGCAAAAACATAACAACACAATGGGGATCCTCTATAAAAATCAACAAACAGAAACAGCAAGGGGGGCATACACAGTCGCAGAAAACAGAAACAGAAAAGAAGGGGAGGGGGAGAGAACCAGAAAGAATTGAGAAGTCAAAAAAAAGGGAAAAGAGAGGAGCTTGAAGCTCCGGCCACCCCATGGTGGCCACCACCTTCGGCCGCCCCCACACCACCTTCGGCCACCTCCACACCACCGTAACCGTACACCACACCTCTACCCTTCCCAACAACCAACCACCACCCCTCACCCGGAATACCACCTCACCGTGACAACCCCCCACCACGAACGGCCAGCCACCGCCAACAGCCACGAAACCGACCGCTCTCTCTCCACCTTCGCCAACCAAAAACTGAACCGCAGCGCCCCACCACAACAAAAAACGAACCGCGGCCGTTACTTCCATCGCCCCCTCTCTCTCCTCGCCCTCATCCGTTTCTCCCTCCACCAAACAACCACCACCTGTCACCACCGTAAGCCGCCGCCGTCCTGACCATCTCGCTCGCCATCGCATCCTCCTCCTCTCGCAATCGCCGCCATCAAACCCCCCACCATCGCCTCCACCGTCAAGCCAACCCCCACCATCGCCTCCACCGTCAAACCGAACCCCCTCACCGCCGAAGCCTTCTCGCACCGTCGCCGTTACTCGCCGTGAACAGACCACCGTCCGTCGCTCCCGTTCGCGTCGCCGTTCTTCTCCCTCTTCGCTGGCGCCATCACCATGCCCCCCCTCCAGCGTCTCTCTCTCAGTCTCGCTTCTCATCTCTCTCCCGTTAGTCTTTTCCCTCTCTCTCTCCCTGAAGCTTCTTCTCAATCTCTCTCTGGTAAAGAAACCGCTGCGGCACAGCATGGGTGAGTTTAACCTTTTTTGTAAAAAACCCTAATTCCCTTTTATACCTCTCCCATTCATTTCTCTGTTTTTTAAAATAAATAAAAAAGGGAATCAGATTCCTTCTTGCACCTCCCTGTTTCATCATCACAACCCCCTTCCAAGCCTTTTTGTTGCGCAGGTCAGTGCACCAAAAAAACGAGTTGGGCTCTGCTTTACGCACCCCCTTTTAAAATACAACATCCTGCTGCTAACTGCACCGCCATTTTTTTTAAGAGCACCCCCTGTTTCTCTTTTTAAATTTTTTTTCTCTCCCTAAATAAATATTTTCTTTCACAAACCTTTTTTTTTTCAAGTAACGAATAAATGTTTTCCCAAACATAAAAAGTGGTTTGTTACTATTGGTCACTCTGAGCGTAGCTTGTTTGCCCGTTGATAACAGCTTTAGTTTTCAAACGACCTATGAGTGACGACCACTCTGAGTTTTACTTGCTTGGTCGTCACGAGTACATCTCCCAATTTCAAAAATAAATAAAAAACACCAACACACAAACATTTTCCACCCAAGAACTACGTGTGATTTGATTCTCTACCAGGAGATACGTAGGAGCGGAGGGCGGCCGACCTCTGTCAATTGCATTAATAAAAAACCTTTTTTTTCTTGTAATTATTTTCTTTCCTATTTCTCAAAAAAATACAAAAAATAACTAACTGTTTATAGAGTCCTTTTTTTTATTATTGTTTTTTTATAAGGGTAAAAACATTATTTTTGAATTAATATATTTTTTTGCACATTTAGTTAAAAGGTAACCTTCCTTAGGAAGGATGTCGTAGGGTGCTAATACCTTCCCTACGCATAAACGACTCCCGAGCCTAAATCTGGTCCGCAAGACCCCTTTTTCCACTCAATAGGGATTTTCCAATGTTTGCCCTTAAACTAAAACTTTGGTGGCGGCTTCATTGTAAACTTCGAAGAATCCCTCCTCCGGATATTTCGGTCGCAACACATATTTGTTGGTGAAATGGAAATAAAGATATAGAAATAATACTAATTTTGTCCGCTTCAGAAAAGTTCAAATTTTCTTTTTATTATTTTCCTTTTGAGAAAGGGGGTTAACACTTGTCGCATTAACGGGAAAGCAGTAAATTGGGAAAAGCGGTAAATTGGGAATTCGGAGGTTGCCTAAAACCTTCTAATGGACTCTTGCCGAGTCCGAGCTCTGGGGGTGGCCTTTTCGAGTGGCCGATCAACATCAGGTCCGGAACTGATTCGATCAATGGATTTACGCTATGCCTTAGGCTGACACAACTAATCCGAAGGACTTAACGAAGTCGGATGGATCCATCGCGCGCTCGTACACGATGTTGTGATCTATGGAAGGAGTTCACTAACTCGGTGGGAGTTCACTAACTCTGTGCTGATGGAGTTTACTAACTCGGGGTTGATGGAGTTTACTAACTCAGTGTCATGGTGATTTTCTAAAAATGAGATTTTTGGGACTCTCTGGTCCGAAGTAACTTTTCTCTTGGATGGTGCATGAAATGCATGCACTTGGGTATTTGGATGCACATGAATGCAATGATTGATTTTGGTGGGATGCTTTTTCTGTTTGATTCTTTATTCTCTTCTTTTTCTTTTGTTATTCTTTCGCTCTTCTGAGATGCGAACTTGAAAGTGTAATGCACTACTGTTTGATGCCATGGAGTGACGAATGGCATGGACGATATGAGAATGATGAATGATATGAAGATGTTGTGTTCTTTTATGTTCCGTCTTCTGTGATTTTCTTCTCTTTTGTTTTTGTTTATTTTGTTTGTTTTCTTTAAGCAGCTTTCTTTTTTCTGCTTATTTGTTTTTTTTCTTTCGGCACTCTTTTTTGCTGGTTAAATCGATCTGCCGGACGGAGGCTGCTCCAGGACGATGATCACGCAAGGATTGCGCACTGGTTCGTCACGATTGTTTTTTTCGCAATTTTATTCACTTGGGATTGCCTCCCATGTGGCTCTATTCACTCCCTCACAAGGCCACCAGAGCTACAGTCCCTTTCACAAAACTCCCCACAAATGCAGCAAACTGCTAGGTGTGAGGCATCATGAAAGAGCACAACTCTGGTTGAAACTTTCGCAAGTAGCCAAACGGACAAAGGTCCTGATGGGCTCTCACTACTCGAATCCACTCTCCTAAGTTTTTGCAGACCTGGGTTATGGTCCCACTCAAAACACATAGTTACAGGGTATAAGTGTAGTGTGTGTCAAGGGCATTTTACCTAGCACTACCCCACCTGAAATGAAAACCAGAGCAGTCCAGACAATAGCAAGCAATAACAAGTTATCTACCCTAGGGTTTCATACCTAGGATATCTATAAACAAGGATATTGCTTACTTTAAGAAGAGGAGCCAAGAAGAGGGGACATGATAGAATAGGGGGAAAGATGCATGAACTTACCGAAGAAAGGGAACGAAGGAGAAGGGATCATGGGGATTGGAAGAATGCATGGGCATAAGTGATAAAAGAAAAGGAGTAAAAGATGAGATAGAGAACAACATAGAAGAAGGCAAATGCATATGCCTACAATCAATGATAAGAAAGAAAGGCAAACAAGGTTTTAATCAAATCAATCAATACATTAAACCACACATTTAAATTAGTTAGGCTTGACCCTCGTCTTTTAAAAAGTCCCCAGTGAAGTCGCCAGCTGTTGCACCCCGAAAAATCCCGTTTGGGTTTCTCAATGTACAACGTGGAAAATTTTTTAAGCCGCCACCAATATTTTAATTTTAAGACCAAAACATTGAAAAAAAGTCTTTTGAACAAGGCGGATGGTCTTTTGAAAACTAGAGATATAGGTTCGGGGGTCGATTACGTGCGAGGAAGGTGTTAGCACCGCGCACGTCCTTTCTACCGAAAGGGAACCTCTAATTAAATATGTGGTTTGAACGTTTGATTTGAAAAATATCTAGATTTGCCTATTTATTTGAAGAATGAATGGGAAAACTTAATAAAAGTTTTATTTTTGGCGAGAAGGGGGGAAAAAGGGTTTTTAGAAAAAGTACTTGACGGGACATGACCCGCTCCTACGTATCTCCCCGGTGCGATGGAGAATTCAAAGCTACGTAGTTCTTGTTTTTTTTTGGTTTTGAAAATGTTTGAAAAGGGGAAAAGCTTTCATAATGATCAAGCAAGCCAAGGCTTTGAGTGATCATTACTAATGACTCTGGATAGTGTTCATGACAATCAAACAAGCCAAGGCTTTGAGTGATAGTCACTAATAACAATGGGTTTGAAAATGACTTTTTGGTTTGTTTTGTGAAGATGATTGGTTTAGGGTTGCGAAAAGGATTTTTATTTGTTGCGCTTAACGAGAACGTGACTCGCTCCTACGTATCCCAAATGGGAATCAAAGCGACGTAGTTCTAATGAAAATGTTTTTTTGAAAAGGGTTTGAAAGGGGAAGAGCTTTCATAATGATCAAGCAAGCAAAGGCTTTGAGTGATCATTACTAATAACCCTTGATGGCGTTCATGACAATCAAACAAGCCAAGGCTTTGAGTGATAGTCACTAATAACTCGCATTAAATGGAAGAGAGTTTGAAAGATTTTTGGAAAAAAGGTGAAGTTATTATCAATGATTGGTTACAAAGTTCAAGCACATTCAATAATCACGGAATCATGCATATGTTGAACATTAATTAAGACTAAACATGCCAATATGATCAAAAGATCCACTTATCAAGGATGCAAGATAGAGTTCTCAAAGCAAATGTGTGTGTGTAGGAAGGGGTGTATTTACCCTAATGACTCTATGCTACAACATGCATGTAGACTTACGTCTTCATTAGGAGGTCATACACATGGATGGAATGGCATATAATTGAATCAAGACATTTAAAATGCATCAAAAACAAGCAAGCAATTGATAATAGGCATAGAATTGTCTTAATTAAACTAAGGAACATATGAGCAACGATTTCTCAATAACATGAACAAAAGGAGAAATTGCATCAAGGCTAAGGTAGGCCTATCCTTTGCATTCATGAATAAGTACCCAAAGGCTAATAACACAATCAAAGAGGAGGGAGCATCAAGGTTTTGGGTGACCTATCCTTTGCAAAACCCTATAGACCTTAAACCATAAACCGAACTATCTCATCTTTTATTCATTAAGAAATTAAAAGGAGAAGGTTGAATCATCTAAAACCATCATCACCACTTAGAATATGATGCACTAGGCATAAGTGGGAATCATATGATTTATCATCAACAATGGACAATAATAAAATTAGAATACAAGAGCAAGGAAATAAACACTAAAGCTAAGTTGAATCACATAGGGCAATCCTCTCACTTTGAGAAAAGTGCACTAGGCACTAGTGAGAATCAACTTGCCTATCATCAACAATGAACAATAAGCAAATTAAAATGCAAAGATATTTAATTAAGTTATTTAAGGCTTACAATATTTATTTAATTTAATTAAATAATTCAAGTTTAATTATTTTATTTTATTTTATTAGGAGGTGGTGTCACTATTTAGGTGGTGCGAGCAAGGGCCCGTGATCCACAATTAGGCCCGTGGCCCATTGCTTAGTCAAGTAATTCTACTCTCAAGGGGTCTTAGAAGCTAGTTTTCATTTTGACTCAAGTGGGAAAAAAGAAAGAAAGTAACGTAAAGAGAGGAGAAGTGAGAAGAGAAGTCGCAACTTGCAAGAGGAAAGGGGGAGGAGCTTCGCGAATCACTCAAGGAGGGGGAAGAGCTTGTTGGTGTCTTGCAATTCTTTGGAGCCTTGCTTAGCAAATTCGACTTCCATAAGGTTAGGGGGTCCTCTTTTTGTTCTTAATAGATATGCGAATTGGATGCTTAGGGTTAGGGTTCTAGAAATAATTCCCATGAATGAATTGTGATGTTGATAAGTAAATTATAATGAAGTAATGCGTGATTGTTGAATTATAATGTTGAAAATTGTATGATTGATGCTTGAGTTGTGGCAATTGCGAATTGGATACCCTATGTTTGATCATATGTCTCATTGGTGCTTGCTTGGTGAATTTGAGAATCGTGGTGACACTTTAGTAATATATATGTAATTGGGCATTTTGATGAATTTAATTTGGTGAATGAAAGTGAGAAAAATTCTGTTTAGAAGCCCCTAGGCGCCTTGGGCGCCATAAGCATGTTGCTGAAATTTTCAGTGTTGCGCCTAGTCATGGGCGCCAGGCGCCCAGCAGTGTGCTGCGCCAGTTTTCCAAATTCTGTTGCCTGTGTTGCCATTCTGTGTTGCTGTGTCTGTTGCCTGTGTTGCTGTGTCTGTTGCCTGTGTTGCCATTCTGGGTCACTGTGCTGCCAGTTTTGGCGCTTGTTGCTTGAGTCATGGGCGCCAAGGGCCCCAAAGTCCTGGTGATAGTTTTGTAAAAATTGTTTTCAGGTTTTCATATTCAGTTAAAATGGCTCATGAAAAATGATTTTGGGCAACAAAGGAGTTGAGTTGCGTGTTTTCACTAGGTGCCTAGTGCATGGGCGCCAAAAATGATGTTCAGTTTTTGATGAAAATATTATTGGGTTTTCATGTTCTGAGCATTTGGCTCGTGTAAAATTAATTTCGAAGAAAAATAAATTTTGTAGCATGTTGGTCTTAGGCGCCTAGTGCTTGGGCGCCATGTTGCTGTTGTTCCCTGGGCGCGCCTATGCGCTTGTTGCCTTCCTGGGCGCCTAGCGCCTATGTGCGCGTGTTGTTCCTGGGCGCCAAGCGCCCATGCGCCTGCGCGCGTGTTGTTCCTGGGGGCCAAGCGCCCATGCGCCTGTGCGTGTTGCCTCTCCTGGGCGCCAAGCGCCCATGCGCCAAGCGCTGTGTTGCCCCTGGGCGCCCAGCGCCCATGCGCCAGTTTCCAGGATGTCTAACATTTTTCCTAAATTGTTTTTAATGTAACTTTTGACTCGGTTATCCAAATTCAACGGTTCAAAATGCGTTTTGAAGCTAATTTCAGTGCCTATCCAATAGTCTCAATTTTATGCAAAAATAAATTATTTTACTGGTGTTTCTGGGCTGGTGATGTTCAAGTGCCCAAATGACTGTTTTCCTCCATTTTCCCTATGTCGTGTCAATGTCCTAAGCTGGTCTATTTAAATTGATGTTGGTGTGAGTGGTGAGCTGAATTGGTGAGTGTGATAGGGTGAGATTGGTGAGCAGAGGCTACGGCCTAATTTTAATTTGGTGAGCCAATTAATATACAATGGTGAGATTATGAATTTTAAATGATAAATTAATTGGACTTGGTGTGTCGTGATGCATTCCCATAGCATCTCATGGACATATGCATTATTGGTGAGCAGAGGCTACGGCCTAATTTTAATTTGGTGAGCAGAGGCTACGGCCTATTTGTATTTGGTGACGGATCCGACATGCATGTACCCGTGGAGTTTGGGTTGCATTACATGCATAATCATATATTGTGTAGTGCTGTTTGGAATATAGAATGTTCATGTGATTGTCCCATTGTTGTGAGTTGGTGTGCTTGGTTTCCTTTTTCCTACGCATTGCTTAATTTCCATATGTTATTAATTATGAAAAGAGACTCACCCTACTGCCTTTATGTTGCTTCTTATGTCGGCAACGTGCAGGTAATGATGAGTGAAGGTTTCCTGTATGCCTTCGTCTGGTAGGAAGTGTCACGCTCTGATACGTAGCACCAGGGGGGGTGTCCTATGTTTATGCTTTATTTTCTTAAAACTGCTAGACTTTGTTGGTGATGTATTGGTTTTAGTGATGCGAACTGAACCTTCCTTACGGTGTTATGTATCTTGATATTTATGGAGTAAATGTAGCACTCGCTTGAATTGTTTTAAAAAAAAAAAAAGACTCTGATTTTATTTAAAAGCTAAGTTATTAGAAAAGGGGTGTTACATTAGTGGTAGCAGAGCAGTTCGGTCTGTCCGGCCGGTAGTCGAGTCGTCGTGTTGAGTAACATTGAGTTTGTTACTCGTTTCTGAATTTTGTTTCCTGTTGCAGTGCTAGAATGGCCAGACGGGACGATGCTGCACTTGCTGCTGCCTTGCAGGCTATAGCCGGGGCGATGGGTAATATACCCGGTGCTGTTAATGATGGGACGCGCAATTTGGCTACGTTCCAGAGAGAGAACCCACCTGTCTTTAAGGGCAAGTATAATCCAGATGGTGCTCTGGCATGGCTGAAAGAGATTGAAAGGATATTTCGGGTCATGGATTGTGATGATGCGCAGAAGGTCAGGTATGGTACCCATACGCTGGCAGAGGAAGCTGATGATTGGTGGATGGAGGTGAGGCAGAGATTAGAAACTGCTAATGAAGAGATAACTTGGGCTGTTTTCCGTAGAGAGTTCTTGCGGAAGTATTTTCCTGAAGATGTGAGAGGTAAGAAAGAAATAGAATTCCTTGAGCTGAAGCAAGGAAGCATGTCAGTGACAGAGTATGCTGCCAAGTTCACTGAATTGGCTAAGTTTTACCCCCATTATGCTGATGCTGATTCTGAGTTCTCAAAGTGTATTAAGTTTGAGAATGGACTGAGGGCTGATATCAAGAAAGCTGTAGGGTACCAGAAGATTCGGGTATTCGCTGATTTGATCGACAGTTGCAGGATATATGAGGATGATAGTAATGCTCATTCTAAGGTCATGAGAGATTTGAGGGGTAAATTTCAGAATCGGGGTAAGCCATATGAGGTTCCAGCTGGTAAGGGTAAGCAGAGGTGTCGTGACCGTGATCCCGACGTAGACGGCTCAAAAATCGATATTTCAGGGAGTCGCCACCCAATTTATTAAATAGGGAAAATTGAGAAAAACCTACCTTAAAATTAATGGTCTGCGTAAACTAGGTTGGATTCGGGAGTCGGTTATGCATAGGGAAGGGCGAAAACTTAATTCCACTACACCCCTAGTACATCCGTCCTAAGACAGTTACCCTAAATCTGATTGTGCAAATATAAATTACGAATTTATTTGTTTTACCCAAAAATAAAATAGTAGAGAATAATAAGGGCTAATTTAGAAAAGTTTAATTTTGACTTGACGGGGAAGCCCCGCTCCTACGTATCCTCCGGTGCAATGAGGAACTCAAAAGTCACGTAGTTCTTCCGGAAAAATTTTGTTGGTTGATGTTTTTTAATATAGGGGTTTTAGGATTATTGAGCTGTACAGCTCATCCGTCCTAGAACGCTGACTAACCCGTCTGTACAGTCGGCTTAGTCCCCTATTTTCAGAAAATAGAGTTTTTGGAGTTTTGGAAAATGATTTTATGTGTGTTGGTTTGATTTTATTTGAATAGGGATTTTAGGACTCTTGAACCGTACGGTTCATTTATCCTAGAATACTGACTAACCCGTCTGTACAGTCGGCTTAGTCCCCTATTTTCGAAAAATGGAGTTTTTGATTTATGGAAAGAAATATGTTTGTGTTTATTTTGATTTAGAAATTGTTTGTTTTAAATAGGGATTTTAGGACATGATCCGTAACGGTTCATTAGTAACCTAAAAAGCTGACTAACCCGACTGTACAGTCGATTTAGTCCCCTATTTATATTTTTTTGAAAATGAAATATTTATCTATTTATTTTTATAGGTTTTTTGTAAAAGGAAATAATAAAAACGAAAACAGAGGGTGCAATAGTAAAATGGGGTGCAGTTTGCAAAAAGGGAGTTGTATTATTGTTTGCTTGAATGCAAAAGTATTAAACTCCTTTGTGTCCTAGAGGGGTCCCTCTGGGAATAGATCTAAGGCTTTTTCTATCAAGTGAACCTCTCAAAGGTAGCTCTATAGAGCCCTAAATAAGGTTCCTAGAGCCAACGACCCCAATTAAGAACACTGATCAACAACAATAGGCAAGCTATTAGGAGTGCCAGCATTCTCAAGAGGGACCAAACTCTAGGTGAGACTTTCGTGACCACCCAACAGGACGCACATCCAGTAGGCCATCACTACGCAGTCTCGTTCTAACTTAGGTTATTCTCCAGTCCGGGTACAGGACTATTCTCACGTGTGTGCAGAAGTGTGATAGTGGAGTGTGTGTAGGAGCAAAATGTTAAATATACCCCCTAGTTGCAAAACAAACAAACACATATACAGAAAATAATAGTCTTCTACCCTAGGGTTTATATCAAGCATAAAATAAAGATATACAAAAAAAAACTAAAGAAATAAATAAATAATCAATAAATCAATAAATATGTACATAAATAAATAAATAAATAAATAAATAAATAAATAAATAAACAAATAGATATAAATAAATAAATACAAAACTAACCTCAAGCTAATGAACGCGATGAACGCCGAACCGGACCGAGCAGAGACCAGGTCAACTGCGAACCGGACTGCTTTGAGAACCGAAAAACCGATTCAAAAAAAAAAGTTACAAAATAATCAAAAACAGATTTTTAGTGTCTGGACCGCAAAGGCTAGCCCAAAAGATCACTTAATCTGCCAATGACTCCCTCCTTCAAACCTTCACCTCTCAACCTCTTTTATAGTCAATTGCTATAGGGTTGTTGTTTCTTGCAAGCAATGTGGGACTAAAACAAGATAGAGAAAGCAATTCCCACTTAGAGAACACAATTCTCGTTTTTCTCAAACCTGTCACCGTAAAAGCGCGATTCCGGATTCGTTAACCGTTGGATCGTTTTTGTTTTTTGACAGCAGGTTCGTGAGACATATATCTTCACTTTCACCGTTCGGATCGTCGAAACGAGGTCTGAGGAGAGAGAAATTGCCTTCGCAATAGCTGCAGTTTTTGGTCCGTTTTTTCTCAAACCTCTCACCGTAAAGGTGCGATTCCGGATTCGTTAACCATTGGATCATCTTTGTTTTTTGACAGCAGGTTCGTGGGACATGTGTCTCCACTTTCACCGTTCGGATCGTCAAAACGAGGTCCGAGGAGAGAGAAATTGCTTTCGCATAGTAGCTAAAAACTAAAACCCGAAAATACCCAAAAGCGACTACTTTTTGTAATAATAATTTTTTTATTGCACCTCTCCTTTTTTATTTTCTTTTGTAATTTGTATTATTTCTTATCTATTTATTTTTTTATTTTCGTTTTTTAATTAAAGATATTGTAACAAGAAAAATAAATTAAATTTACTTTGTAATTTTTTGAATTAGCATATATATTTTTTTAATTTTTGTTTAACCACTAAAAAAAGTAATAATAACGCAAAATTAGTAAATTAGCGCAAAATGACCTATTCGAGGGATTAGGAACCAAATATACGCGAAAAACGTATTTTTGTGATTTTTTGAAAAAGTAAAAAATGTACCGGTTAAAATTGGGTGTTCACAGTTGCCCCTCTGTGCTTACTTTCTTACGAGATAAAACATAAAACTATGTTTTCTTGTTTTATCAAAGTAAGGAATAAGTACAGATATGAACCTCAATTTTAATCGGTGAAATATGCACAATTGTCTTTTGACTGTTAAAATTAAATGGGTAACAAGAAATACAAACAGTGCCAGAGCTGAATCGATAGCACGAAGTTAGCACAAAACAAATGCCAGGGTGAGACCGATAGCATGCAAATTTAAAGACAATGCCAGGGCGAGACCGATAGCATGAAAATTAAAGACAATGCCAGGGCGAGACCGATAGCAGGAAAATTAAAGACACTGCCAGGGCGAGACCGATAGCAGGAAAACTAAAGACAATGCCAGGGCGAGACCGATAGCATGAAAATTAAAGACAATGCCAGGGCGAGACCGATAGCATGAAGATGAAAGACAGTGCCAGGGCGAGACCGATAGCACCAAATTTAAAACAATGCCAGGGCGAGACCGATAGCACAAAATTAAAGACAATGCCAGGGCGAGACCGATAGCACAAAACTAAAAACAATGCCAGGGCGAGACCGATAGCATGAAAATTAAAGACAATGCCAGGGCGAGACCGATAGCACAAAATTGAAGACAATGCCAGGGCGAGACCGATAGCATGCAAATTAAAAGCAAATGCCAGGGCGAGACCGATAGCAGAAAATTAAAAACAAATGCCAGGGCGAGACCGATAGCAGAAAATTAAAAACAAATGCCAGGGCGAGACCGATAGCATGAAAATCAAAGACAATGCCAGGGCGAGACCGATAGCATTAAAATTAAAGACAATGCCAGGGAGAGACCGATAGCATGAAAATTAAAAACAATGCCAGGGCGAGACCGATAGCATGAAAACTAAAGACAAATGCCAGGGCGAGGCCGATAGCATGAAAATTAAAAACAATGCCAGGGCAAGACCGATAGCATGAAAAGTAAAGCAGTGCCAGGGCTGAACCGTTAGCACGAAATTTAAAAGACAGTGCCAGGGCTGAACCGTTAGCAAAAAAATTAAAAAGACAAATGCCAGGGCTGAACCGTTAGCACGAGGATGAGAAGGGGAATGCCAGGGCTGAACCGTCGGCATGAGAAGTAAAGCAGTGTCAATGCACGTCTTGCTTTGGAGGACTCTTTTTTTTGTTACTTTATTTACAAAGTACTGAACACAAATGTATGATTCTAATCATGAAGTGGAATGCATGGATGGGCATGAAATGTATGCAGACTATGACATGAAATGCATGAATTATGCATGATCTTGAGTTGAAATTAAGATGCACTTGTCTTGAAAGTTGGATTCACTGAGAATTTTTTCTTTTTGTGCAGGCTTTATTTGAAACCAATCAAGCTTGTCCTCATATGGAAGTTTATCCTCAACACAGCTAACTTGCTTAGGCCCTTTTTCTCTTTTTATGACCACTTCTCTCCTTTCAAGCAAATCACCCTCAAATTTGACCTTCTCTCTCTTCTTTTTTTGATTGTCATTAGCTCTCTAAATCACATTACTGATTCCAAGTTGACTATTTTTGAAGCATTACTTAATGAGCATGCATGGATTCACAGGTATTTAAGAGCTGGAACTTTTTGGGTTTGGATTTTTGGTTTGAAAGTGGGGGGTATTTTGGAGGGAAAACATAGGGAAGACAAAGGCGACACAGGATGGTAGGGAAAAAAGGTATTATGGCAACCTCGAGTTTATTGGGGATTCCATTTACTTGAGGTGCCTGACTTGCTGGGAATTGGCTGGGTATTGGAAACAAGTTTTACCATAGGGGAGACTTCCAGAGGTAGCAAGCAAAATCTAACTCACGGTTATGCAAACACTTTTGCCCCGGTGTTAGTAGAAGGTATTGCCCCAACAGAAGGCTACATGGGTGTACCAAACAAAGTTTGACTCATGAAAGTACCTGCAAAGATTTTGCTTCAAACAGCTCAGGTGTGGAAAAGAAAGTTTTGACTCATGACGGGTCTTACACAGGTTTTGCCCCAGTACTGGTGAAAGTTGTTGCTCACAAGAGTGCACTGGTGTGGCAAACTTGACGGATGTAAGGTATGGTAAGGATTTTGCCTCATTCTGGTGAAAGACATTGCCCCGAGAGAATACTACCTGATGTAACAAGAAACATTTGACTCTTAAAGGTCTTACGAAACTTGCCCCAGTGTGGGGTTTTCTCGAGACTCTCAAGCTTATCCTTCACAAAGTTGCCCAAATGTACACTATTGTGTGGCCCAAGTAGAAGAAATTTCCCAGTGAACTACATAAGCTTCTCATTGTAAGTCTCATTCCCCTTTTGTGCCCTAATTTTTGCCTAGACTGCCTTTGCAGGTTTTCAGTCTAGCGGGCTTTATTTTTCTTTTATTCTCCCTAATTTTTGCCTAGACCGCCCTTTCGGGTTTTCAATCTAGCGGGATTTTTTTTCACTTCCTTTTTTATTAGAGCAAAGAATAATTTAAAAGAAGCAAATGATTTATCTCAAAATTAACATTAAGAAAATGAAAACGATCATTCATCAATCAGAGTGGGATTTTGGAGGCTTGTAATGTGACTATGGGTTATGGGTTATGAAAGAAAGACGATTAGAATGCTCAAGGAAACGTCTTACGGGCATGAGTTATGGGCTATGGAAGAAAGATGGTTAGAAGGTTGAAAGAACGGGCATGAGTAACAGGTTATCGGGATGGATTGATTGGGAGGCTTAAAGGAATGCTTTACAGGCATGGATTATGGGTTATGGAAAGGAAATGAGTAGAAGGTTCAAAGAAATGTTTTGCGAGTATGGGTTACATGCTATGGGAGACAAATGAATAGAGGGCTCAAAGAAAGGTTTTAGGTTATGGGTTATGGGAATGGATCAAGGATCTTTAGTGCATTCAGCTTTCTATTGTGTTCCCCAGACCTCATATCATTCACTTTTTTTTATTACTTTTTTTTTTCACCCCATCTGCTTTTTGATCACTCTTTCTTTTTTTTTTTTTTTTAATTTTTGCCAAGACTGACAATACTTGCTTTCAGTCTTGCGGGCTTTATTCATTTTTCTCTTTTTCTTTTCTTTTGAACTTTTTCCACCATCCCTATAACTTTGGAAAACTGAATGCACTATAAATTCTATTGTAGTGTCGATCCTTGTCCAGGGTTTAGTGAAGGGACGTTACAGGCTCAAAGGGGATGGTAAGGGATATATTTTGTTTGGGATAGAGAAAGACGACCACTCTTCATTTGAAATCATGATTCCACGTTTGCAAAATTTTAATTTTGAAATAACATCTACTCTTTTACACATTCTTTGCTCTTCATTTCTTTTGATTTCTTTTTTGTTTTTTTTTTCTTTGCTTTTTTTTTTGGGAAATGGACATTTGATATCCGATATTCGCTCACCGGTTCATCCCTGAATGACGCAACTAAAAGGGCCTAAAGAACTATCACTTGAGGCAAGAACTCAAAAGGGGTCGGTGTTTTAAGGGGACACGGGGAGAAAGGATGGAGATGGGTTTTTAAATCCATGCAAATTCATTAGCATAAAACTTCAACTAAGTCAACTTGGTTTCGAACTACATAATTAAAGAAGTGCTAATGACAATCATCTTTTTCCTTCTCTTTTTGAGCAAAACATAATTACCAACCTTATGTCCCCCTTTTTTCCAATATGCCCGAGTATTGTGCCCCATGATATCTTTCCTCTCACATTATTTCTCTACACCTCTAATGATTAATCTTCCCAACAAGTCTCAAGCGAATGATCCAATTCCACGAGTCTAAGCTTGATTGGAACACAAACACAAAAATTTCAAACTCCTTTTTATTTATTTTCTTAAAGAAAAGTTTATGAGAAGGAGTCAAAGAGACCAATATGTTATGAAATGCATGGTATGTATGCAAGCATTCACCCTAAAATGCAACATGTGTTGTTTTGTAATGGCTTTTTTTTTGTAATCCTTTTCATGCAAGAAATGAAATGCAATTTTTTTTTGCCCCATTTGAAGGGAAATGCTATGAGGATTGACAAATGATAATGTGCTTTGTTTTATTCACTCACGAAAGTATGCATAACAAGCAAAGATTTTTATATACATGAAAAGAGAAAAAAAATGAAATATGGAGAAATTTTATGATGAATGATTTTTGACAAATGAGAATGATGATGCACTACCCGCAAAAAAAAACAAATTTTCCTAAGGACTTATGCAAAGAAAAAAAACAAATTCTATTTTTTTTTTGAAATGCACTTGTATTTTACAATGCAACATGCTTTTTTTCTTATGCTTTTTATGCATGAAATGTAATGCAAATTTTATGTTGTTTATGCATGAAATGCAATATGATTTTTAATTTTATAGAAAAAAAAAAGTGATTTTCTGAACCCAAAAGTTTGTTTATGGGGAAAAGTTTTTTTTTTTTGTTTTTTTTTGGTATGAAAAATAAGGTAAGAGGTGGAGTAGCTCTCTTTGTAACCTAAGTTGGTTGGCCCATGCTAGTGGTCTTTGGACCCTATGGATCTATGGTTTTTCTATTCTGAATAGTCACTGGGTTAGCAGCTATAACCTAGGGAAATTTTAGGTCTCTAGAGTCAAGTACTCTTCTAGAAGTGTAAACACACCAGGATGTACATCCCAGATGTGGATACCCGCAGAGAAGAATCGTACTCTAGATGAGGAATTCATGGTAGCCACTAGTATGTACATCCAAAATGACTACCACTACACAGCCTCGTTCTAACTTATGTTTTTTTTGTTAGGCTCAAAAATCGATATTTCAGGGAGTCGCCACCCAATTTATTAAATAGGGAAAATTGAGAAAAACCTACCTTAAAATTAATGGTCTGCGTAAACTAGGTTGGATTCGGGAGTCGGTTATGCATAGGGAAGGGCGAAAACTTAATTCCACTACACCCCTAGTACATCCGTCCTAAGACAGTTACCCTAAATCTGATTGTGCAAATATAAATTACGAATTTATTTGTTTTACCCAAAAATAAAATAGTAGAGAATAATAAGGGCTAATTTAGAAAAGTTTAATTTTGACTTGACGGGGAAGCCCCGCTCCTACGTATCCTCCGGTGCAATGAGGAACTCAAAAGTCACGTAGTTCTTCCGGAAAAATTTTGTTGGTTGATGTTTTTTAATATAGGGGTTTTAGGATTATTGAGCTGTACAGCTCATCCGTCCTAGAACGCTGACTAACCCGTCTGTACAGTCGGCTTAGTCCCCTATTTTCAGAAAATAGAGTTTTTGGAGTTTTGGAAAATGATTTTATGTGTGTTGGTTTGATTTTATTTGAATAGGGATTTTAGGACTCTTGAACCGTACGGTTCATTTATCCTAGAATACTGACTAACCCGTCTGTACAGTCGGCTTAGTCCCCTATTTTCGAAAAATGGAGTTTTTGATTTATGGAAAGAAATATGTTTGTGTTTATTTTGATTTAGAAATTGTTTGTTTTAAATAGGGATTTTAGGACATGATCCGTAACGGTTCATTAGTAACCTAAAAAGCTGACTAACCCGACTGTACAGTCGATTTAGTCCCCTATTTATATTTTTTTGAAAATGAAATATTTATCTATTTATTTTTATAGGTTTTTTGTAAAAGGAAATAATAAAAACGAAAACAGAGGGTGCAATAGTAAAATGGGGTGCAGTTTGCAAAAAGGGAGTTGTATTATTGTTTGCTTGAATGCAAAAGTATTAAACTCCTTTGTGTCCTAGAGGGGTCCCTCTGGGAATAGATCTAAGGCTTTTTCTATCAAGTGAACCTCTCAAAGGTAGCTCTATAGAGCCCTAAATAAGGTTCCTAGAGCCAACGACCCCAATTAAGAACACTGATCAACAACAATAGGCAAGCTATTAGGAGTGCCAGCATTCTCAAGAGGGACCAAACTCTAGGTGAGACTTTCGTGACCACCCAACAGGACGCACATCCAGTAGGCCATCACTACGCAGTCTCGTTCTAACTTAGGTTATTCTCCAGTCCGGGTACAGGACTATTCTCACGTGTGTGCAGAAGTGTGATAGTGGAGTGTGTGTAGGAGCAAAATGTTAAATATACCCCCTAGTTGCAAAACAAACAAACACATATACAGAAAATAATAGTCTTCTACCCTAGGGTTTATATCAAGCATAAAATAAAGATATACAAAAAAAAACTAAAGAAATAAATAAATAATCAATAAATCAATAAATATGTACATAAATAAATAAATAAATAAATAAATAAATAAATAAATAAACAAATAGATATAAATAAATAAATACAAAACTAACCTCAAGCTAATGAACGCGATGAACGCCGAACCGGACCGAGCAGAGACCAGGTCAACTGCGAACCGGACTGCTTTGAGAACCGAAAAACCGATTCAAAAAAAAAGTTACAAAATAATCAAAAACATATTTTTAGTGTCTGGACCGCAAAGGCTAGCCCAAAAGATCACTTAATCTGCCAATGACTCCCTCCTTCAAACCTTCACCTCTCAACCTCTTTTATAGTCAATTGCTATAGGGTTGTTGTTTCTTGCAAGCAATGTGGGACTAAAACAAGATAGAGAAAGCAATTCCCACTTAGAGAACACAATTCTCGTTTTTCTCAAACCTGTCACCGTAAAAGCGCGATTTCGGATTCGTTAACCGTTGGATCGTTTTTGTTTTTTGACAGCAGGTTCGTGAGACATATATCTTCACTTTCACCGTTCGGATCGTCGAAACGAGGTCTGAGGAGAGAGAAATTGCCTTCGCAATAGCTGCAGTTTTTGGTCCGTTTTTTCTCAAACCTCTCACCGTAAAGGTGCGATTCCGGATTCGTTAACCATTGGATCATCTTTGTTTTTTGACAGCAGGTTCGTGGGACATGTGTCTCCACTTTCACCGTTCGGATCGTCAAAACGAGGTCCGAGGAGAGAGAAATTGCTTTCGCATAGTAGCTAAAAACTAAAACCCGAAAATACCCAAAAGCGACTACTTTTTGTAATAATAATTTTTTTATTGCACCTCTCCTTTTTTATTTTCTTTTGTAATTTGTATTATTTCTTATCTATTTATTTTTTTATTTTCGTTTTTTAATTAAAGATATTGTAACAAGAAAAATAAATTAAATTTACTTTGTAATTTTTTGAATTAGCATATATATTTTTTTAATTTTTGTTTAACCACTAAAAAAAGTAATAATAACGCAAAATTAGTAAATTAGCGCAAAATGACCTATTCGAGGGATTAGGAACCAAATATACGCGAAAAACGTATTTTTGTGATTTTTTGAAAAAGTAAAAAATGTACCGGTTAAAATTGGGTGTTCACAAGAGGTATACTGATAATAAGAAAACAAGTGGGGGAGATGCCCCTGCGAAGGTTGTGTGCTACAGGTGTGGCAAGCCGGGTCACAAGAGTTTTGACTGCTCAGATAATAAATGTTTCAAGTGCGGTAAAGAGGGTCATGTGGCTGCGAAATGTGAGAAAAGGGATGTGGTGTGCTACAATTGCGGGGAATCAGGTCATATTAGTACTAAGTGTACTAAGCCGAAGAAAGAGAAGTCCCATGGAAAAGTGTTTGCTCTCGCAGGATCAGAGGATACTAATGAGATTAGAGGTACATGTTTTATTAATGGTATTCCTTTGATTGCTATTATTGATACTGGTGCTACGCATTCATTTATTGCTGCTTTGTGTGCTGAGAAATTGGACCTTGTTTTATCTTCTATGATGAGGGAGATGGTTATTGACACTCCAGCTAAGGGTTCAGTAACTACCTCTCTTGTGTGTGCTAAGTGCCCTCTGTCAATCTTCGGCAGAGACTTTCTTGTTGATCTAATTTGTTTGCCGTTGGGAGGGTTGGATGTCATTCTTGGTATGGACTGGTTAGTATTTAACCATGTGCATATTAATTGTTTCCGGAGATCTGTGAGTTTCTTTCCTCCCGAAGAGGAAGAGTCAGTGTTGTTGCCTGCTGGTCATTTGCATAAGGTAATGAGGGAAGGAGTTCATCTGTTTGCCTTGATGGCGTCATTGTCTGCTGAGAATCAGGCGATCATTGACAGGGTTCAAGTAGTGTGTGAGTTTCCTGAAGTGTTTCCGGATGAAATGCCAAGTGTCCCGCCAGAGAGGGAGGTTGAGTTTGCCATTGATCTTATCCCCGGTACTAGGCCTGTGTCTATGGCACCGTACCGAATGTCAGCCTCAGAGTTGTCTGAATTGAAAAATCAATTAGAAGATCTGCTTGAGAAGAAATTTGTAAGACCAAGTGTGTCACCGTGGGGTGCTCCGGTATTGTTAGTGAAAAAGAAGGACGGGAGTATGAGACTTTGTGTCGATTATAGGCAATTGAACAAAGTGACAATAAAGAACCGGTATCCGCTTCCCAGAATTGATGATCTGATGGACCAGTTGGTAGGTGCTAAGGTGTTCAGTAAAATCGATTTGAGGTCGGGTTATCACCAGATCAAGGTAAAGGATGAAGACATTCAGAAAACCGCTTTCAGAACGAGATATGGGCACTATGAGTATTCTGTTATGCCGTTTGGTGTTACCAATGCGCCGGGTGTGTTTATGGAGTACATGAATCGTACTTTTCATAGTTACTTGGATCGGTTTGTAGTTGTGTTTATTGACGACATTCTGGTGTATTCTAAGACAGAAGAGGAGCACGCAGAACATTTGAGGTTAGTGCTGGAAGTATTGAAAGAAAAGAAATTGTATGCAAAATTGTCTAAGTGTGAGTTCTGGCTGAATGAAGTAGGTTTCCTTGGTCATATTATCTCTGGTAATGGTATAGCTGTGGACCCAGCCAAGGTTGATGCTGTGTCCCAATGGGAGAGCCCGAAGTCAGTTACAGAGATTAGAAGCTTTTTGGGATTAGCTGGTTACTACAGGAGATTTATTGAAGGTTTCTCGAGGTTGGCACTTCCGTTGACTCAATTGACATGTAAAGGAAGAGCTTTTGTGTGGGATGCTCACTGTGAGGAGAGCTTCAATGAGTTGAAAAAGAGGTTGACTACATCACCCGTTTTGACCTTGCCTGTTCCGGATCAACCGTTTGTAGTATATTGCGATGCTTCCAAGATGGGTTTGGGAGGTGTATTGATGCAAGAGGGTAAGGTAGTAGCTTATGCGTCCAGACAGTTGAGGACCCATGAGAAGAACTACCCTACTCATGATTTGGAGCTAGCTGCAATTGTGTTTGTGCTGAAAATTTGGAGACACTATCTGTATGGTACCAGATTTGAAGTGTTTAGCGACCATAAGAGTCTAAAATACTTGTTTGATCAGAAGGAGCTAAATATGAGGCAGAGACGTTGGCTAGAATTGCTGAAGGATTATGATTTCGGCTTGAACTATCACCCCGGCAAAGCTAATGTCGTGGCTGATGCTTTAAGTCGGAAGAGTTTGCATATGTCGGCTATGATGGTGAAAGAGTTAGAGTTGATTGAGCAGTTTCGGGACATGAGTCTGGTTTGTGAAGTGACACCGCAGAGTGTCAGATTGGGGATGTTGAAGATCGGCAATGAATTTTTGGTTAGTGTTCGAGAAGCCCAAAAGTCAGATGTAAAGTTGGTAGACCTGTTAGTTGTGAATGATCAAGATGTGGATGGAGATTTCAGGTTAGATTCCCAAGGTGTATTGAGATTCAGAGATAGGATCTGCATTCCTGACGATGCTGAGATGAGGAGAATGATTCTTGAGGAGAGCCATAGGAGCAAGTTGAGTATTCATCCAGGGGCTACGAAAATGTACCAAGATTTGAAGAAAATGTTCTGGTGGCCTGGTATGAAGAAGGATGTGGCACAGTTTGTGTATTCTTGTCTGACTTGTCAGAAGTCTAAGATTGAGCATCAGAAGCCTGCGGGGTTGATGCAACCATTGGAGATTCCGGAATGGAAATGGGATAGCATTTCCATGGATTTTGTGACTGGTTTGCCAAATACAGTGAGAGGGTTCGATGCTATATGGGTGGTTGTGGACAGGTTGTCTAAGTCTGCTCATTTCTTGCCAATTAATATGACTTATCCAGTTCCAAAGTTGGCAGAAATCTACATCAAGACTATTGTGAAGTTGCATGGCGTTCCGCTTAGTATTGTATCTGATAGAGATCCAAGATTCACATCTGAGTTTTGGAAAAGTTTGCAAGAAGCTTTGGGTTCTAAGTTGAGGTTGAGCTCCGCTTATCATCCGCAGACAGATGGTCAGACGGAGAGGACTATTCAGTCGTTAGAGGACTTGTTGAGAGCATGTGTTCTTGAGCAGGGAGGTTCATGGGATTCTCATCTTTCGTTGATAGAATTCACCTATAACAACAGTTTTCATTCTAGTATTGGTATGGCACCGTTCGAGGCATTGTATGGTCGGAGATGTAGGACTCCGTTGTGTTGGTATGAATCTGGGGAGAGTGCAGTGTTGGGGCCTGAGATTGTGCGAGAAACAACTGAGAAGGTAAAATTAATCCGTGAGAAGATGAAAGCGTCGCAGAGTCGACAAAAGAGCTATCATGATAAAAGAAGGAAGGATTTAGAGTTTCAGGCCGGTGATCATGTGTTCCTGAGAGTCACTCCAGTGACTGGTGTTGGGCGTGCCTTGAAATCTAAGAAGTTAACTCCCCGTTTCATTGGTCCGTATCAGATTACGGAGAGGGTGGGAAGTGTTGCCTATAGGGTGGCTTTGCCGCCTAATCTTTCGAACTTGCATGACGTGTTTCACGTGTCACAACTTCGAAAGTATGTTCCGGACCCGTCTCATGTGATTCAGATGGATGAAGTAGAGGTGCGGGATAATCTCACCGTGGAGACTATGCCTGTGCGGATTGAAGATAGAGAAGTGAAGACTCTGAGAGGGAAAGAAATTCTTTTGGTGAAGGTGGTTTGGTTAGGAGCTGCTGGTGAGAGTATGACTTGGGAGCTGGAGAGTAAGATGCGGGAAGCATATCCGGAGTTGTTTGATTCAGGTAATTTCGAGGACGAAATATTCTAAGTGGGGGAGAGTTGTAACGCCCCAAAATAATTTAATTATTTATTTAATTAAGTTATTTAAGGCTTACAATATTTATTTAATTTAATTAAATAATTCAAGTTTAATTATTTTATTTTATTTTATTAGGAGGTGGTGTCACTATTTAGGTGGTGCGAGCAAGGGCCCGTGATCCACAATTAGGCCCGTGGCCCATTGCTTAGTCAAGTAATTCGACTCTCAAGGGGTCTTAGAAGCTAGTTTTCATTTTGACTCAAGTGGGAAAAAAGAAAGAAAGTAACGTAAAGAGAGGAGAAGTGAGAAGAGAAGTCGCAACTTGCAAGAGGAAAGGGGGAGGAGCTTCGCGAATCACTCAAGGAGGGGGAAGAGCTTGTTGGTGTCTTGCAATTCTTTGGAGCCTTGCTTAGCAAATTCGACTTCCATAAGGTTAGGGGGTCCTCTTTTTGTTCTTAATAGATATGCGAATTGGATGCTTAGGGTTAGGGTTCTAGAAATAATTCCCATGAATGAATTGTGATGTTGATAAGTAAATTATAATGAAGTAATGCGTGATTGTTGAATTATAATGTTGAAAATTGTATGATTGATGCTTGAGTTGTGGCAATTGCGAATTGGATACCCTATGTTTGATCATATGTCTCATTGGTGCTTGCTTGGTGAATTTGAGAATCGTGGTGACACTTTAGTAATATATATGTAATTGGGCATTTTGATGAATTTAATTTGGTGAATGAAAGTGAGAAAAATTCTGTTTAGAAGCCCCTAGGCGCCTTGGGCGCCATAAGCATGTTGCTGAAATTTTCAGTGTTGCGCCTAGTCATGGGCGCCAGGCGCCCAGCAGTGTGCTGCGCCAGTTTTCCAAATTCTGTTGCCTGTGTTGCCATTCTGTGTTGCTGTGTCTGTTGCCTGTGTTGCTGTGTCTGTTGCCTGTGTTGCCATTCTGGGTCACTGTGCTGCCAGTTTTGGCGCTTGTTGCTTGAGTCATGGGCGCCAAGGGCCCCAAAGTCCTGGTGATAGTTTTGTAAAAATTGTTTTCAGGTTTTCATATTCAGTTAAAATGGCTCATGAAAAATGATTTTGGGCAACAAAGGAGTTGAGTTGCGTGTTTTCACTAGGTGCCTAGTGCATGGGCGCCAAAAATGATGTTCAGTTTTTGATGAAAATATTATTGGGTTTTCATGTTCTGAGCATTTGGCTCGTGTAAAATTAATTTCGAAGAAAAATAAATTTTGTAGCATGTTGGTCTTAGGCGCCTAGTGCTTGGGCGCCATGTTGCTGTTGTTCCCTGGGCGCGCCTATGCGCTTGTTGCCTTCCTGGGCGCCTAGCGCCTATGTGCGCGTGTTGTTCCTGGGCGCCAAGCGCCCATGCGCCTGTGCGCGTGTTGTTCCTGGGGCGCCAAGCGCCCATGCGCCTGTGCGTGTTGCCTCTCCTGGGCGCCAAGCGCCCATGCGCCAAGCGCTGTGTTGCCCCTGGGCGCCCAGCGCCCATGCGCCAGTTTCCAGGATGTCTAACATTTTTCCTAAATTGTTTTTAATGTAACTTTTGACTCGGTTATCCAAATTCAACGGTTCAAAATGCGTTTTGAAGCTAATTTCAGTGCCTATCCAATAGTCTCAATTTTATGCAAAAATAAATTATTTTACTGGTGTTTCTGGGCTGGTGATGTTCAAGTGCCCAAATGACTGTTTTCCTCCATTTTCCCTATGTCGTGTCAATGTCCTAAGCTGGTCTATTTAAATTGATGTTGGTGTGAGTGGTGAGCTGAATTGGTGAGTGTGATAGGGTGAGATTGGTGAGCAGAGGCTACGGCCTAATTTTAATTTGGTGAGCCAATTAATATACAATGGTGAGATTATGAATTTTAAATGATAAATTAATTGGACTTGGTGTGTCGTGATGCATTCCCATAGCATCTCATGGACATATGCATTATTGGTGAGCAGAGGCTACGGCCTAATTTTAATTTGGTGAGCAGAGGCTACGGCCTATTTGTATTTGGTGACGGATCCGACATGCATGTACCCGTGGAGTTTGGGTTGCATTACATGCATAATCATATATTGTGTAGTGCTGTTTGGAATATAGAATGTTCATGTGATTGTCCCATTGTTGTGAGTTGGTGTGCTTGGTTTCCTTTTTCCTACGCATTGCTTAATTTCCATATGTTATTAATTATGAAAAGAGACTCACCCTACTGCCTTTATGTTGCTTCTTATGTCGGCAACGTGCAGGTAATGATGAGTGAAGGTTTCCTGTATGCCTTCGTCTGGTAGGAAGTGTCACGCTCTGATACGTAGCACCAGGGGGGGTGTCCTATGTTTATGCTTTATTTTCTTAAAACTGCTAGACTTTGTTGGTGATGTATTGGTTTTAGTGATGCGAACTGAACCTTCCTTACGGTGTTATGTATCTTGATATTTATGGAGTAAATGTAGCACTCGCTTGAATTGTTTTAAAAAAAAAAAAAAAGACTCTGATTTTATTTAAAAGCTAAGTTATTAGAAAAGGGGTGTTACATTAAGCATGGAGTCACCTTCTTCATCAAAGAAGGCAACTGCTGCCAAAGGCAAAATCATGGAGCCAGTAGGTGTTTCGGGGAATAATGCTGCAACGGTTACTGCTGAATCAAATGAACCACCTCACCAAGAGGAAGAGCCCGTAATCATGACCACATCATTCATTCGGCAACAGATAGACATGGGGATACATGACATAATGTACCAAGTGTCCCAACAATTGACTGACATAGTTAAACATATGGTGCACAACCAGGTGCAATAGGCCAAGGAATTGGAACAAAGGCATGCAACGTAAGGTAGCAGCGCTACTAACCCCATTTCCTCGGCCAATCACAGGGAGGACATCCTAACTCTCTGGGAGGCACACATCAGTCCCTGCCATACACCAACCCGATTGGACCTCAGCAGGTATCCTCCTATACTTCTATGGGAGGCATGCATCAGTGTTCACCGAGTGGAAGTTTGGCTGGGCCTCAACAGGCGTTCTCTCATCAGGTATGCCCTACTCCTGTGATTCCTCAGCCTGGTACTTTTACCACTGCCAACACTGGGGGCAGTTTTTGGCGAATGTCACTAATACAGCTCCTCTTCAGCAGGGACAAGTGCAATTGGCCAGAAGGCCCCCCGAGGCAGTAGGCTTGGTGGGTTTTCCGCAAGGACCATCCTATGGATGTTCTGCCGCGGCTAACTACCCGGCTTACGTAGGGGGGAAAGCCTTCGCCCCGGAATCTCGAAATGGCAGGATCAGTGGGTATTGCCCGAGTCAGCAGCCATGGGCCTAGAGCCCACCTGGCTTGACAAGCTTGCCTCCTAGTCAGTCGTACCCCAAAGCACTCAGTACCTACCCGGCGGGTTCCTGTATACAGACACTGATGGGTGTTGCCCCGGCCGAGCAGCCATGAAATCAACTTCCACCTCACCGAGGCATGCAAGCATCTGTACCAGGAACTTGCCTTGTTAACCTGGCACAAGTAGTGCCTGGGCAGCCATGGACAGACGCTTCACCTCAGGTACCACCACAACCAGGGGCGCAGGGTCCCCCATATACACTGTGGCGACCAACGCCTCCACCTGAAAGACCATCGGGGTCCCAACTTCTAGATCCTAATTTGATAGTTGACACCATCAAGAAGTTCTTCGGTGTTAAGTTGAAACCGCTCGACATGCCAATATACAGTAAGCCTTACCCCGAGTGGGTGGAAAAATTGGTGCCTCTTCCCAGAGGATTTAAAATCCATGACTTTGCCACATTCTCTGGGGATGATGGTAAGTCTACTATGGAGCATGTCGGTCGATTCACGGCCCAATGTGGGGAAGGAAACCAGAATGCGTTCCATAAGTTGCAGCTGTTCCCTTTGTCTTTGACAGGGACTGCCTTCTCATGATATTCTTCTCTCCCACCTGATTCTATACAGACCTGGGTAAACATGGAAAGGTGCTTCCATGACAGATTTTATTGGCCACAGCCTGAAGTTACGGCTGCCGATCTCATGAATTTACGGCAGAAGGTGGATGAGGCTGTGACAGACTTCATTGAAAGATTCTGAAAGATGGCCGGAAAGTGCTGAGTATCCTCTCCAGAATCACAACTTACTTCCATGGCCATCTCTGGAATGCACCTGCAATTGAAGGAAAAGCTTGTGGAAGCTGCGCCTTTAGCAAGTGTCAATCAGGCTGCGGTGATTGGGTTCATAGAAAACCAAATCATGTACAGATTTGGCATTCCTCAAACCATCACGGCCGATCAAGGCACAATGTTCACTGGGGAACAAGTGGTGGCCTTTGCACAAGAATATGGCATCAAGATGAGACATTCGTCTCCTTATTATGCTCAAGACAATGGGCAAGCAGAGGCTACCAACAAGATCATCATCGAGCTCATCAAGAAAAACATAGAGGACAAGCCTCGACAGTGGCACGAGACCCTTAATGAGGTCCTTTGGGCTATGAGAAATTATAAGTCCACGGCCACGGGGGTAACTCCCTATCGTTTAGTCTATGGGCAGGATGCCGTGTTACCATTGGAAATCATTGTGGCATCTTTAAGGGTGGCTCGGCAGCATGCCCTCGACATAGACAAATACCAACAAGCCATGTTAATGGAGTTGGACTCGGTGGACGACGATAGGCTAGCTGCCCTCAGCAGAATTGAGATGAACAAAGCCAAAACGGCTCGAGCCTACAATAAACACGTCAAGCCAAAGAAGTTTGTTGAGGGTGGTCTCGTGTGGAAGACTATTCTGTCACTTGGGAGGAAAGATCCTCAGTTTGGCAAGTGGTCCCCAAATTGGGACGGGCCCTACATTGTAAGTGAGGTATACGACGGTGGGGGACCGTTTGATTATGTTCGACGGCGAAGAATTCGAAACCAAAATCAATGGCAAATATCTCAAAGCATATTATCCTACTCTATGGGAAAGTATGCAAGGGAAAAAAAATTGGTAATTACAAAAAGTAAAATTGTCATGGTGGCTCGCCACACACCGGCGGCCTAGTGATACAAATTTACAGGATTATAAACAAAGAGAGCATCAATACTACTCGCTGGGAGCAACAACTATCTCAGGACTTCCTACAATAGTTTCGGTCTCCAATGTAGCCTCATCCGACACAACATCTGTCCCCTTCGCCGCAAAGGCATCCATCACAACGTCCGTCACCACAGCAACAATTTCACCTGTTATAACCTCATCCGTCTCAGCAGCAGCGACTTCACTTGCCATAACCTCACCTGCCTCAGCAGTAACAGCCTCTCCCAATAAAGCCAAACCCTCGAAGGGGGAATCCATCAACGGGGGTACTTCTGATACTGTCACCCCCACTTCAGCTGCAACGTCGTCCCTGAGGTGTGTAGTTACCTCGGCAGCAGGGGCGTTGCTGGAAGTTGGAAGGTCAAGAGATGGTGGTGGCTCATCAAGTATGGCTTCAGTGGCTTCAGTAGGGGCCTCAACATCCTCTCGATCCACGTGGGCGAGGGCTTGCTCATAAGTTGACCTCAGGGTTCCCCATCCCTCAACGGCTTGACGTAGAGCAGCACGGCTATTATCTAGATCCGCCTCCAGGCCAGTTCGCTGGGGGAGGAGGTGTGTGAGGGGAGGATCTAATGCTGAGCTGCGACGAAACAATTGAACAATATCAGAAAAAATGGTAGAAAGTTTATCTGCGGTCGCCGAATGCTGAGGAGTGAGAGAAGCTAGTTCAGTCTAGAGAGAAACTATTTGATCTTCAATGGTCTTGATCCTGCAAGCAATTCTCTCATGTTCGGCTATAGGCTCTTGCTTGGTCTGGCTGAGGGAAACGAAGGCAGCCTTGTAAACATCCTTCTCAGCACGAAGGGAGTCTAGCCAAAGCAAGGAAGCTAAGGCCCGATCCTGAGTGGCTTTGGGTCGGCCATACAAACTGGAGATGTCCCCAAGTTGCAGAGCTATCTCCTTAAGAGCATCTTTCTTGACAGAGGGGACATCACTGGAGTTAGAAACCCGAAACAAGGTAGTTCGGAGGGCCGCTACCTGGTCATTCCTTCATCTGCAATTTTGATTTTCCTTCACCTTTTCTGTAGCAATTATGTCGTAAGTTTCAGTAATTAGTAATGGGAAGGAAGGGGAATTTGGGTTTGCTGTAAATGGAATCTGGGTTTGATGATTTTAGATTCATGTTTTGGTGTTGCAGTGAAAGGGAATAGAGAAAATGCAGGGAAAGAAGAACGATGGAAAGAGAAAATGAAAAGGAAAGGAAAAAGGAACGAAGGAAGAGGAAAGTGAGGAGGTGGCGTCCATGTTGGCAGCCACGTCACCAATCACTAACGGTGTTAGCCAAAAACTAACGACAGGGACCAAATTAGAAGCGTTTGGTATTTGCAAGGGTTTTTCTCAAAATTTTGAAATTGTAGAGACGAAACATGATTTTTTGTATATTTGCAGGGACCAAATGTACCTTTAAGCCTTTATTTAATTGTAAATCAAATTATACATAAGCATTTATTTTTTTTAATTGATAAAAACATAAAACATAAATTAACAAAAGGCTAAATAGAAATCTAATAAAACTAAAAACATTAAAATGAAAAGCAAAATGCAAACTGCAAAATTTTTTTTTTGCACCCATGGGATGGGGTGGATCAGCTGGTTCGACTCGGTGTTACTGCAAGGCAGGTCTCGGGTTCGATTCTGGGCTTCCCCACGGTTTATAGTCTATCCAAAGCGAACTTGCATTGTGGGCTAGGGTAGGCGATGCTGTAATTACCAGTAGAAATCCTCAATGAAGTTGCTGGTTGGCTAGGCCTTGCATGGGGTTGGTCGTTACCCTGATATAAACTTTTTTGTACCCAAAAACTGCAATTAAAACATTTAACTGAGAAACAAATCCCAAATTCCCTTCTTCTTCGTTAATCCCTAATATCCCAAATCTGTCAAACCTCGGTTTTTTGGAAACAACAAACAACAATCCCTCTCGTCTTCTCACTGTCTCCATTAGGTTCTAATAATTCAATGAATCTCAAAGATCTTGCTCACTTCTTCTTTAACTTGTTGCGTTGCTCATCCTCTATGTTTTTTATTTATCTCAAAGATCTTCAATAGGGAATGGCTTTTGTATTGCTCACTTTTTCTTCTTTGACTTTTTTAACTACAATAATTGCAATTCACCTTTTCCATTAACGACAGATATAGAGAGTGAGAAGAGGAGATAGAGTGTTTTTGTTGTTTCCAGAAACTAATGGGATATTAGGGATTTGGGATTTTTTTATTTTAGTTTCCTCTCATCCTATTTCTTTCATTGTGTTTGTTTGATTTCAGATCTGGATAAAGATTGAAGATCTGACTTTTTATTTTGATTGCAGATCTGAGTTTTGAATTTGAAGATCGAAGAAGAGGAAGAGTTAAATGTTTTAATTTCCCCCTGGATTTTGAGGATTGAAGACGAGGAAGAGTTAATGTTTGATTTCAGTTTTTTGTGTTTTTAGTTTCTAAAATTTAAAAAACTTAATTAATTATGTGTAAAATGATTTAGAATTAAATAATACATTTATCTGCCATCTCATTTAATGAATGACACGTCATACATGAGACTTAAGACGCCACTAATTGCTAGCATGGCGTCCGTTAACTTCAATTGACAGCAGAGACAAAAATGAAACGAAAATGAAAGATAAAATACTAAAATGGACCAAAAAAATATAAATGACCAAAATGAAACCTAGAACAAAGATAAATGACCAAAAATTCTATTTAGTCTCAATAAGAGTGTAAACAGATTTCGGAGAGAAAAATTAAAATTCTAAGGTTTTTTTTATAAGCAATGTTAGTAGGGGTGGGGGGAATGTTAGTTTCCGGGGTTTGAACCCGAGACCTCCTTTTTGCACTCTAAAAAACGAAAAAAAAAACTGTCACCTTTTTAGAAAAAGTTATGACCTTAAAATTTTAATTTTTCTTTCCGAATTCTGTTTACACTCTTATTGATAATCTATTATCTATTTTTTACTATCTATTATCTATTTATCTATTTATACAAACAAACCTCCTATGAAATTACCGATTTGGATATCTTATTAACAACACATATCTAATTTAAGGGTAAAAATATCATTACCCTCTTTTTCTTTCTTTTTCTTTTTACGCTCTCTTTCTTCTTTTTTTCTCTTTCTTTTTACACTCTTTTTCCTTCTTTTCACTTTTTTCTTACACTCTCTTTCTTCCTTTTTTCTTTTTACTTTACTTTTACTTTTCTCATAAACAATTCTTCTCTTTCTTTTATCACTTCACTTTAGTTTTTTTTAACAAAATTTCTAAATTTATACAAACACCACTCTACTAAAATTACGTATAAAAATGTAAATGAGTCACACCTATGAAATTACCGATTTGGATATCTTATTAACAAGACACATATCTAATTTAAGGGTAAAAATGTCATTACCCTCTTTTTCTTCTTACACTCTCTTTCTTCCTTTTTTTCTCTTTTTTTTTACACTCTCTTTCCTTCTTTTCACCTTTTTCTTACACTCTCTTTCTTCATTTTTTCTTTTTACTTTACTTTTACTTTTCTCATAAACAATTATTCTTTCTCTTATCAGTTCACTTTAGTTTTTTTTAACAAAATTTCTAAATTTATACAAACACCACTCTACTAAAATGACGTATAAAAATGTAAATGAGTCACACTAAAACACAAAAAAAATTATCACATTTTTGGAAAAAGTTATCACCAGAGTGTTTGTATAAATTTAGAAATTTAGTTAAAAAAAAACTAAAGTGAAGTGATAAGAGAAAAAGAAGAATTGTTTATGGGAAAAATAAAAGTAAAGTAAAAAGAAAAAAGGAAGAAAGAGAGTGTAAGAGAAAAATGAAAAGGAGGAAAGAGAGAGTAAGAAAAAAGAGAGAAAAAAGGAAGAAAGAAAGTACAAGAAGAAAATGAAAGAAAGATAGAGTAACGACATTTTTACCCCTTAAATTAGATATGTGTCTTGTTAATAAGAGATCTAAATTTATAATTTCACTTAATGTTTGTTCGAATAAATTAGATAAATAGATATTACATAGATAATTGAGTGTCGGCAAAGGCTTTTAATTTAGGCACGTGTTTTTATTGTGCTTGACTGCTTGTGGTGATGTGGATGGTTTTTTTGGTCGATTACTAAATGGGTTTCTTCGTTATCAAATTTGTTTTTTTTTTTAACATTTGTTATCAAATTTGTTGATTTTTATTTTATTTTACATAAATTCAAGAACTTTTTTTATTTGATTCTACTCCAAACTCTATATGAAAATAGATTTTTATCTCGTGGGAGATAGATCGAGTGGGGTGCGAAAAGAAATAGATAAAAAAATATAATAGGGGACAAATGAGTAATGACATACAGGTAAATCCTAACCGTCTCTTAATTTTCTTTCTACTTTTCCCTTCTTTCTTGCTCACCTACTAGAAGGGAGTGATTTTAAATGAGCTTTTGGCTTAAAATTACCCCCTCTATATTATTCGTGTCCCGTCTTTTTATCTAAATAAGTGTGTGGTTACCATATAAATCTATTTTTTATTTAGTATTTTTTTTCATCGTCAGACTGCGGCGTTATTGTTGTTTATCATTTTGGTGCGGTGTGTTTGATTTCCCGTCTTGTTGTGGTGTTCGTTTGGTTCAGATCAACAAATCAACTTCAATCAATTTCAGATTCAACCAATGACTATGACCTCAAACTACAGATCTAGAAGTCTGGTACTCTGGTGACTTTTATATTGTCATATTTGTAGGTATTTTGCAGTTTTATGCTATTAAACTGCGTGTTGTGAGTTTGTTCGCAGATTTAACAATCCCGAATTTATATTATCATCGATATAATCTATCACATTGAATGAATGGATATATTTTTTAATAAAAAAAATGAGTAATGACATAAGATGCAAAAAAAAGATAAAGAGAAAAAAAATGTCAAAAAGTGAATCGACCACAAATATATAAACCTTTCGTAAAATAAACAAATATAAAAACCAAAATTTGGAATTATATCTCCTTTCACACTTCATTGTTCATTCCAATAATTGCCTCTATATTTGGTTGGTCTATATTTATTTGGTTTCCTCCGTTAGATCTTTGTTCAAAGACTCCAACCATTCGCTGCTAAACATGTCTTTTGCAGCAATAGCTGTATGCGCTGTCTTTCTTTTCACTTTCACATACATCGTGTATAGTGTCTTCTTCCATGAAAAGCAAAGAACCAAGCCACCAGGTCCAACAGCATTGCCAATTATAGGAAATCTCCATATGCTAGGTACCCTTCCACATCGCAACCTTCATTCCCTATCCAAAAAACATGGTCCCATAATGTCCTTGAAACTGGGTCAAGTCCCAGTTGTTGTGGTTTCATCCTCAGAGGCTGCTGAGTTATTTCTCAAGACACACGACATCGTTTTTGCTAGCCGGCCAAAACTTCAAGGATCTGAAATTATATCCTATGGTTTCAAGGGCATGGCTTTTTCCGAGTATGGTCCATATTGGCGCAGCGTGAGGAAACTGTGTACGTTGAAACTTCTTAGCACATCAAGAGTTGAGCAATTTGCACCTATTAGGAAGGAGGAATTAAGTCGGTTGGTGAAGTCGCTGGAGAAAGCTGCGGCGGTGGGTGAGGTTGTTAATGTTAGTAAAGTTGTGCAGAATCTTATAGAGGATATAGTGTATAGGATGGTATTGGGTCGCAATAAATATCACCAATTTGACTTGAAGGCGTTAGTTCAAGAAGCACTCGCATTAATTGGAGCTTTTAATTTGGCAGATTACGTGCCATGGCTAGGAGCATTTGATTTTCAGGTAAGTGGATATAAAAATAACAATTGTTTTAGGTTAATTATATATTCATTTCTCAATTATGTGTTTGGAAAAGGAAAAAATAAGGGTGTTTATAGTGCGGCTTGGTTCAGTTTTGAGCCTAAAAACGATTTGGACCACAAGGTAAAAATACATGCGATTTTGTTCGGTTCGATCGGTTGGCTTCTTAAGAAAATCCAAACAAAACCAATACAATTTGGATTTGTCCGATTTTTTGCGAGACAACATAATTTAACATAGAGTTAAAATTAACTAATTTAATCCAAAATATAAATATTACTACTTTTTTTATCTAAATAAAAAACTATTACAACAACCTTAAGGCTATAAGGCCGGAGAGTTCACATGATTACCACCAATATGCTTAGTTTTGGCTAAGGTTTACAATACTAAGCAATTTGCCGACTAAGTTAATTTGCTTAGTTTTGGCAAAGGTATACAATACTAAGCAATTTGCTTAGTTATTATTACTAAATTAATTTCAGCCACTGGATCCCTTTTTTATTAATCTAATTTGATCTAACGGTTGATTATGAATAAGGACGTTGTTATTTTACAAGAACCAATTCAAGAGGATCATTATTCACGCATTCTAGATCCAGATCGCGTCTTCCACTACCGCCTCCACAGTTGCTTCGTCGTCTTCCACCTCCGTCGTCTTTCCACCTCCTGTCGCTGTCGCCTACGAATCATCATTTTCTTTCTTCGATTTCGATTTTGCACTTTCTTCGATTTCATCATCATCATCTTCTGTTGCGAATCATCATCCATAATCCGTCGCCTGCAAATCATCATCTTCATCTGTGATTTTGCACTTTCTTCGATTTCATCATCATCATCTGTCACATGCGAATCTTTTCTTCAATTTCTGGCTTGATTTCACGATTCGATTTCTGGATTTATTCGTGAATTCGATTTTCTGCAAGCCGTGTTTTCAGTTTCGCAATGCTTCACAGTTTATGCAAACCCGTTTTCCGTCTCTGCTTCTGGTTCCACAACCTCTTCTCTAACCATTGTAATGCAAATCTGTGGTTAGTGGCATCTAACCACAGTTATGAATATTTGTGGTTAGTTTCATCTAACCATTGGCATCTAACCACAGTTATGCATATCTGTGGTTAGTGGCATCTAACCATTGCTATGCACATTTGTGGTTAGTGACATCTAACCATTGTGGTACAAATCTGTGGTTAATGAACGAAGTTTTTTTTTGTGAGAAAAAAAAATGCCCAGAAAACGCCGCAATATAATTTTTTTAGGTAAATGGCCCTTTTACCCTTTTAGTAACAAATACTAAACAATTTGCTTAGTATCATAAATCACTCTCTAACATATTCACTAAAAATAATAAATTAAATAGTAAATTAGAATAAAATAACCTTTTACAAAATTATACTATATCAATTTTATTTATAACTGTTGAAATATAGTATAAAAATAACATACTTGCGGTTCGGTTTGGTTTGGTTTGGTTTGATTGGTAGAATAAAAATCGTAAACCAAACCGTACCGCACGGTTGACTAAAAACTAAACCAAATAGGTTCGATAAATATCGTTTATTTTGCAGTTTTTGGTTTGGGTTGGTTCGATTTACGGTTTTCTATTAGTTTGGTTCAGTATTGAACCCCCCTAGGAATAAATGAGTTTTTAGAAAGGTAAGGTAATTTTAAAAGGTAATATTTTTTTCTTTAACAAATAAATTTTGATTTTTTTTCCAAAACTAGGGAATTTTATGAGGTATTTTATTAAGACGTACCGACAGAAATATGAAATATATATATCTACCAGTAGGATACCCGTGCATATGCACGGGTGTTGTCGTGTTCTTTTTATGAATGAACTTAGACAGTATTTAAATAGTCTAAACATTACCCCGTGAAAATAAAGACAAATTTAAAGTAAACAAAAAGGAGTTTCAAATAAAAAATCGATAAATATTAAAATCTAAAAATGTAAAAGTATCATTTAAAAACAATCTATGCATTAACCCCTGTTATTTTATATATCACTGCAGTGTTTTTTTATATATCACTATTATTATCCCGTGTTTTTTTATATATCAGTGCAGATATACTGTGTTTTTATATATATCATTGAAGTTATCCCCGTATTTTTTATATATCAGTGCGCTTATCCCGTGTTTTTTTTATGTATCAGTGCAGTTATCTCATAGTTTCAATTGATTATTTGAGTTGATTAGTAGATTTTAGTAGATAATACAAAATAGATAGTAGATTATCAATAAAAAATATTTATCCCGTGTTTTTTTATATATCAGTGACAATTATTTGTCCTTTTTTAGGTATTAGCAACAAATATTTGTCACGTGTATTTTAAATATTAATCAGTTTAAATAGTCATTAAGCCTTCTTGTTTTTTTAGACAGTAGGTTTATAGTATTCTTCAAAAATTATAATTATCAATGACAAATATTAATTCCGTGTTTTTTTATATATCACTGCAATTATCCTGTGTTTTTTATATATCAGTGCAGTTATCTCGTAATTTCAATTGATTAGTAGATTATAGTAGATAGTAAAAGCTAGATAGTAGATTATCAATAAGAAATATTTGTATTAAATATTAATTAGTAGTTTAAATAGTCATTAAGTCTTCTTATTTTTTAGATAGTAGGTTTGTAGTAGGAGTCTTCAAAAAATTTAATTATCAATGACAAATATTAATCTCGTGTTTTTTATATATCAGTGCAGCTATCCTATTTTTTTATATATCAGTGCAGTTATCTGGTAGTTTCAATTGATTATTTTAGTTGATTAGCAGATTATAGTAGATAGTAAAAGATGGATAGTGGATTATCAATAAGAGGTGATAGTAGATTATCAATAAGAGTGTAAACAGATTTCGAAAAGAAAAATTAAAATTTTAAGGTGATAATTTTTTCCAAAAAGGCGATAGTTTTTTTTTAGTGTGACTCATTTACATTTTTATTGGTAATTTTAGTAGGGTAGTGTTTGTATAAATTTAGAAATTTAGTTAAAAAAAAGTGAAGTGATAAGAGAAAGAGAAGAATTGTTTATGGAAAAAGTAAAAGTAAAGTAAAAAGAAAAAAGGAAGAAAGAGAGTGTAAGAGAAAAGTGAAAAGGAGAAAAGAGAGTGTAAGAAGAAAGAGAGTGTAAGAAGAAAAAGAAACAAAAAGAGTGGGTAATAAAATTTTTACCCTTAAATTAGATATGTGTCTTGTTAATAAGATATCCAAATTTGTAATTTTATAAGAGATTTGTTTGTATAAAAAGATATTAGATAAATATGTATTAGATAAGTGGAAGACAAGCTACTCTACCCATGTCGAGCTCGAACTTTTTCAAGCCGGGCTAAAAAACTAGAAAAAAACATGTGTTTTTTTTTGTACCCCCGTCATCTCCCTATATACCCCTACAATAAATTTTAAGACGAAAATACCCCATGTAAAATTGACTTAAATCGGATCTACCTTTGGGGAGGTAGATCCGATTCAAAAAAATAAAAGGTGGATTTACGTATATCTGATTAGAATTAGTGTAGGGAAATCGGATATAGCTTCTGTGAGGTATATCGGCTTTGTTAATTGCAAAAGCAGATGTACCTATCAGGTAGGTAAATCCACTTTGCAATTAACAAAGCGGATATAGGTAAATCCGCTTTGCAATTAACAAAGCGGATATACCTATCAGTGGGGGTATGTCTGCTTTGTTAAAATGCAAATCAGATTTACCTCCCTAATAGGTAAATCCGATTTGTACTAAATTCGACGGGTAGGATTTGTCTGTCAATGTTGATCAACAGTGTAGATTGCACCGACAATATCAACCGTTGATAATCATTGACGAATTCTATAAATACCCATTGCCAACCTCATTCTTTTCACTCAAAAATTTCACTCTCACTTGCTTATTTCACTCATCCAAAATAGAGATATGCCTCACTCAACGCTCAGATGACAATAGGCTTTGTGGTATACATCATCGGGGCGAAATCACGATGAGAGAAGATGGTGTCCACTTCTGGAGTCCTCAGCCGGTGTTATGCAGAATCCACCGCGGCATGGGGTTTGAACGCTTGAAGGATAAAGTCACTACAAGAAAATCGTCGATTTCCGATGGCAATTTTCGTCACAAATGCAGCGATTTTCGTCGGAAATTGACGTTTCCGACGAACTTTCCGACGGTCAAAAAGTCGTCGCAAAATCGCTCGTCGCAAATTATTTCCGACGGATTTTTTCGTCGCAAATGTCTCCGTCGCAAAGTCGTCGGAAACTCGTCGCAAATATTTGTGGCAAAGTCGTCGCAAACGCTGACACATTTTCGTCGGAAATCCGTCGGAAATTTTTAAAAAAAATTAAATCCAACAGTCGTTTTTATACCCTCACTAAACCAAACTTCTATTAAACCAAACTTCTATTGCAATTCCTTCTCTTATACAAAATACTGTCATTTACAAATAAATGGACCAACTAACCAGTGGAAGAAAGGCACTGTCAAAGCAACATATACATCAGAATAAGAATAAAAAACTCTAGCAGTGTTCTTATGAAATTGTATCACACTAGACTAGCAACTTATAATCACACTGGAAGTTCAAATAATCATATAATCACACTAGAAGTTCAAAGGGTACTGAATCAAATAACACAAAACTACTTACAAATCTGTCATAAAAGCATACTGCACTACAACAGAAGAGGGAGTATTACTCGGCCAGAACTACACTAAAACAGATGAGGCAAAAACCAAATAAAAAATATCTCTTTAAAATGTTGGATATCCATTCCATCAGGTATGGATGAATATGGTTTCAATCGTGCTTTTCTAATCGCTTCTCGTAACTTGGCATTTTCTTTCCTTGAATTGCCACTTAGCTCTAAATTGACATCTTTCTGTCTGATCATGGAAATTATATATCGATTCGTGTCCAGATTTACTTTGAGGGACTTCAAGTTATACCAAGAAGGGGGCTTGACCTTCAATAAATCGGGAATTAAAGAGAGAACCTAAGAAATGAGTAACGAATTAGGACCAATTTAACGTAACTCAAGTCATATAAATTTAACAAGAAAAGAAGTTAAAGTTGGAACCCGAAGAGTAGCTACAGATACTGTAAGCGATTTTATATCGACAAGTTCTATTAGCCAATTGAGTAGAATCAAAAGAGTGTCAGCATGATTCGGAAACATATGAATATAAGTATTTAATGCCAAGTATTTAATGCCAAAATCTCACTGTTCCTGTTAGTGCAAAACAATCAGAACAATAAATCCTAACATATCAATGTAAATACTGAAACTCTAGTTATAGTAATGATCCAAGTGAAGGGAACAAACCAGAAGAACAGAACTTCTTGCAGCAAGAGCAAGTATGTCAGCACGAGACACAACTCCAGGACATGTTTGTTCCACATCCTCCTTAATCAAGTCAATTTTGTCAAAACCTCTCAAGGTTTGATTTGGAATAGCCTGCTTCTCAACTGAACTGCTGTTATCACCATTCTCATCCAACAGCAATGAAGCATCACACCCCTGATTCAACAGCATTCCAAGCAATTAGAACAGAGAGATTTTTGTAGCAAATATAAGATAATGATCAAAATTTAGGATATCCATTATTCACTATTCCATAAAATTGAAACAATTACCCAATTCCAAGTCCATATAGTCTGTAAAATTTAACAAGAACACCCTATTTCTAGAAAATTGAAAGAAAAGTTGAAAACTTCAAAAAGAAATCAAGAAAGGAAGAATGACCCAAATGAAAACAACACGAAGCAAAAGCAATAAAGACCCATTTGGACTAAGATAATAAAAAAACAACTTTACAATTTGTAGGAGAAGGGAGCAATTTGGGGTTAGAGACTAATCAGAAGCTACATGTTTAACATCGTGAATTTGATTAAGGCATGTTCATAAAGACTACCGGTTTAATTCAGTTTAAACAGACTGTGGGGAGCTTAAATTCCTGTAGATCATGAATTTGATTAAGACATGTTCATAAAAAGTGTTATATGAAAAAGAGTTTAGGGGAAAGCTACTGGTTTAACATCTTTGATCAAGCTATGCATAAACAAAGAATAGTACCTATCTTTTCAAAGTTTTTCTAACTCAGTTACATGCATAAACTAAGATTTTCTAACTCCTGAGATACAAAAGAGGACCCCACATGTAACTGAGTGTCTATATCCTCCTCGAAGAACGGCTCCTATCTTTTCAAAGTTCATCCTTTGCTTGTACTTCCTGTGCAGGTGGTGCTTGCTCTTGTTGAGCATGTGCTTGCTCTTTCTTATCCTTGTTCTTTTCGATGAATTCTTTGATGTCTTCCTTTGTCCTGCCACCTTCGTATTGTGATACTTCCCCACTTGCTTTCTTGAAGTACAAAGTTGGGTAACCTTGGACCTCAAAGTTTTTGCTTGGGACATCGTTGGCAGTAGCATCCTGGAAAGTTGTACAAATTATGCAGATTAAAGTCGGCAAGAAACAAAGTAAAATGATACATTCATTAAAATGCATAATCATCAATGTTGAAAACTAGATAGAAATCTTACGAATTTAGCAATAATAACATCAGCATCATTTTGGAAAGAGACATCAACTTCATCCAAAATTGGAGTCAGCTTTTTGCAATGACCACACCATGGAGCATAAAACTCAATCAAAACTGCAACATGTTAGTAATTAGTAATTATGTTATTATGTTATTGAATATCAAGGCATAGAACTAGTTAATAAAAGCGATGTATGAGATATATATAGTATATAATAAGAAAAAACAATGAAGCTTACCATTCTTCCCTGAGTTGAAAACTATGTCCTGAAGAGTGCTTCCAACAACCACTTTAACAGATTCGTTGTTAGTTTCGGGAACAGGTTCAGAGAGGAGAGGGGGAGATTTTGAAGATGCTAGGGTTCGAAAGTGAAAGGCACTTTCGATGCTAAGAGAGGAGAGGGGGAGAGGCGCTGAGAGAGGAGAGGAGGAGAGGCGCTGAGAGAGGGAGGAGAGGCGCTGCTGGTTTGAGGAGAGAGTGAGAGAGCCTTCGAGGGTTTGTGAGAAAGAGAGTGAAATGAGCCTTCGAGGGTTCTACTTTTGTTTTAATTCGTGTCTTATGGTTTCCGACGGATATTTAGTGGTTTCCGACGGAAGTGTCCGTCGGAAATTTGCGACGAAACACGTTTTCTTCGGAAACGTAAGCGGGAATTTAAGCGCCTTTTTTCCTGAATATTTGCGACGAATTTTTCGTCGGAAATCCGTCGGAAATTGCGACGAATAAGAGTTCGTCGGAAAAAATGGCAGGAATCAGCAGTTATTCTTGTAGTGAGTGTGGTCCAAAGTTCAAGTGACTGGTGACGACCGTGGCGTCACTAGTATCACTTATCGCAAACCCTATCTTGGAGACGATGGCCGCGTTTCCTTCTCGTCCATGACAATCAAGACTGACGAAGACGTGGTGAACATGTTAAACATCCATGACACGCTTTAGGGGTATAAGCCGTTGGAGCTATACGTGGAAACTCAACGGAGTGTGAATGAGATTTTACGTCATCTTCGACGACCAGAATTTTAGGAAAATGTATCTGCCTATTGTTATTGTAGTTGGTTATGTTTTATCTTTTATCATATGAATGAAATCGAAATTTTAATGAAACTCCACAAATATAATAAACCAGAAATAATAAGAATCAAGTCATAAAAAAATAGTTCTAGCATACAATCACACAAAACCCCTAGTTAATGTGCAATCCAAAAAATGCAGTCTGCATGACTCAGACGACCGGTAAGAGAGTGACGTGGGATGACCTACACGTACCCAAACTGTCTGAGGCACCTATCTGCCATGTAGGGAACAGTGATGTCTCCCCAGCTAATGTGTCCCCTGTATAATGAGACCTGCTCAAAGTTTCTATCGTCACGGTGCTCTTCAAACGTTCGCCAGCAGACATCATCCGTGGTCAGCGCATCAATCCTCTGCCTGTATACCCCCAGCTTCACTCCATCTGTCTTCTTCTTCCTCCAACGCCCACAGAGGGCTTCAGCCCGCAATCCACTCCTCCTCTCCACTAGCTGAGGAAAATACCATAAAATCCAGCTCTGAAAAAAAGAAGATAAACAACATGGTGAATTAAACACTGTTTAACAAAAAACTGCTGAGGCTGATGGTAGGGCTCCTCCTGGTACTGCTGATACTGCTACTGCTGCTGCTGATACTACTGCTGCTGATAATACTGCTGCTGATACTGCTGCTGCTGCTGATACTGCTGGTCAAACGGATGCAAGTCAAAAATGGTAAATGTTTCGTTGTCAAAAAAATGGTAAATGTTTTGTAAATTTGTAAAAATTTTAAGGGTATTTTTGTCTTTTCGCTGGATCTGTGAGGGTATAATATAGGGATATGATGGGAGTAGAAAAAAAACCCAAAAAACATGGATGCAAATTTGGTTGACCAAACGCGGTCGTATTTTTTAATTTTGGTTACATTCAAACATGGCCGTATGCAATTGGTTGTAGATTTTTTGGGCCAGGGTGTATATATTTTTCAAAAAAATATTTTCTTAGTATTATTTATTTTTGTTTGAAAAATTAATTGGTAAATTATTTAATTTAAATACTATTTATAATTCACCATAACAATAAAAGATATGATCTTATTTTTTGTTTTTTGTTTGTAAAGATTTAAATAATACATATTAGAAAAAATACTTACTTTTTATATAGTTTTCCATGTGGGTGCGCACACAAAAATAAAAAATATCTTAAAAATAAGAATAAAAAATACAAAATAAACATTTTTATGAATTTAACTATATAATAATAGATAAACATATATTCCCCCACAACTTAAACCTAAGACCCCAAATAGGTAGCTGGCGAGGACATCAAATGAGTATCAGAAGAAGTTTGGGGATTCAAATGATGGAAACTAACATTTCTCCCTTCTAAAATAATTAATCATTAACATTTGCCGATAAAAAACCTTAAACATGAGAATAATTTCTATTAAAAAACCGTTTGCGATCGATCCGAAGCCAAACCCGACTAGCCCAATATGGGCTCATATGTTAAAGGCCGGTCTACAAATTCCCATTGTTAAAATCAAAATTTATTGTCCGAGTCCTATACTTTTTTGTGTTTTCTTTTGGCTCGACCCACTTTGCCTTTTCTATAAATATCATCTAAATGCTAAGAATTTGGAATTTTTTCCTACAATATTTTTATGTTTATACATTATACCTTTATTTTTGTTAGTAAAGGCAAAAAAATTAAGAACACTTCTAGAAAAAGTTGAAATAACGACAATTTCATTTTTAAGCTTCAAGCTTCAACCACTGCATCCCCAATTTGATTTTCTGGATTGGATTGAAACTCACATCCCTAATAGAGTAAGAAATAGAGATGAATGACAGAATTTCCCACGTCACCGTGTTATGAGAGGGAAGCATTTCTTTTGGGTGAGTGTGAGAGAGAAACATTGTCCTTGGGAAAATGCTTTTTAAATTTTAGGAGTGTATTTCCTATAATTGACTGAATAAAACGATAATAGAACTTTTTTTTCATATACTACTTTTCAAATTTTTGTATGCTTTCATATTCCATTATGTTATATGAGAATATTTAATTAGTAATTGATGTTTTTTAACTCTTTATTAGGGAATAACACGGGCATGCAAGAAAACTAGTAAAGCGTTTGATGAGGTGATGGAGAAGATAATAACAGAGCATGAACAAGATGCTAAACTAGACAAAACGAGCCCTGAAGACTTTGTAGACATACTGCTCTCGACGATGCACCAAAACATTGATGTCGATAGTGAAAAAAATCATATTATTGATAGAACTAACATCAAGGCTATATTATTAGATATAATTGTGGCGGCAATTGACACATCAGCTACCGTAATTGAGTGGGCTTTATCTGAACTTCTGAGGCATCCAAGGGTGATGAAAAACCTTCAAGATGAGACAGAGAAAGAAGTAGGAAATGGTAGAATGGTGGAAGAGACTGATTTAATGAAGTTGAGCTACTTGGATATGGTGGTGGACGAGACCTTAAGACTTTACCCTGTTGGACCCTTGCTGATCCCTCGTGAGTCAAGAGAGAACATCACCATTGATGGTTATTTTATAAAGGAAAAGACACGAGTGATAATAAATGCATGGGCAATAGGGAGAGATCCTAAAGTATGGTCAGACAATGTTGAAACATTTTATCCAGAGAGATTTGCCGACAAGAAAATAAATTATCAAGGACAACATTTTGAATTCTTACCATTTGGTTCGGGTCGTAGACGTTGTCCAGGGATTCAATTGGGCTTGGTTACTGTTAGGTTGGTACTAGCTCAATTGGTGCATTGTTTTAATTGGGAACTTCCATTTGATGTTACTCCTGCAAACTTGAATATGCAAGAGAAATTTGGACTCACAATACCAAGAGCTAGGGACTTGCATGCAATACCAAATTATCGTTTAGCAAGCAATGGCAAGCATGAGTACTTGAGTAGGTCTAAGGAAAGCAACACGATGATTGTATACAATAAGTCTATTACTGATAATGATGCTAGTTAATGAAATAAGTTAATGAATATTGTTTGTTCTTTATATCTGTTAGCATGTTACTAGTTAGTTTTTCTGTTATTTGCATATTTACCCCAGATTCATTTAATGTGTTTTTATGTTTCCAATCACAGAATTTAATGGGAATTTTGTTTCTAAATTCGAAAATTTAAGGTTTAGTAAAATTGGAATTGGAATAAGTGAGATTCGAACCGATGATATTCAACACAAGAAGCAAGCCCATTGCCACCAAACTAAATTTATTAGTTGTTATCAAATTGAAACATTATTCTTAAATATATATGAGTGGAGATCAAGTTATTTCAAGAGTAACTCTTGTAAGAGTTACTCCACTTAATATCTCTTCGCACACTTTGAATTTTACCGATCCAACCGTCAAATTAATAACTCTAAATGAGTAGATCAAATATGCAAATTTTTATAAAATTTTAAAAATATTTGATATTTGATCAAATAAGTTCAATTCAACGTACATTATGCTTTTAAAAATACAAGTAAAATAGAGACTATAAGACTTTATAGCTACGGATACTCATTTTCAATAATTTTTGAGATGCATGATCATCAACATAATATTAAACTATTCAACGGTTGGATCGATAAAATTTAATGTCTACAAAGAGATATTAAGTGGAGTAACTATACAAAATACAAAGTGAATTCAATAGTCATTTAAATAAGTTAAATAAAATATTAAATTATTAAAGGTTCGATCTTTAGGTGTGGGCAGTCAAAAAAAATTAATTTCTATTAAACTATTGAAGGTTCGATCTTTCTTCTGAAATATATAAACTATATCGAGCAACAACAAGTCTTTACTTCTAATCAATCGAGTTTTGTTAGTTTCTTCTAAATCGATAAAGGTTATACTTTTCTTCTAAAACGATTAATCTAGAACAAGTGGCCCTTTACATGTGATTAGTCATGTTTTTTTAATTCCTTCTGAATTGACAAAGGTTTGATCTTTCAAATGGATCAGATGAACTACAGTAATGAGTATTAATTTGGTATCAGTTGAATTGTACTTAGTTCATTGGACTACAACGAGGATTAAATTGTGATCAATTGAACTTAGTTAGATCATTTTACTACAAAGGTTCGACCTTTCCTCTGGATCAAGTGAACTACAGTGAGAATGAACTTGTCATTAGACGAGCTGTGGTTGGACTATTGGACTACAAAGGTTCAACTTTTCATTTGGAATGAATGAACTACACTGATGATTAACTGCATGTAAATGATTGCTAGTTGTAGTTAATTATTTTGGAAGAAAGGTCGAACTTTTAAAATTAGATTCATCTCATATAAATACTTGCTCGCCATAGTTAAATTTTTCCAAAAGAAAGGTCGAACATTTGTTGATTCATAATGAACTAACAAATCAAGTGAACTAATCATAGTTCAACTAATCGTAAGTTAATGCTCACTATATATAGTTCAATCAATCTAAATGAAAACTCAAACCTATGTAGCCCAATTAACCAACCACAACTCAGCTGATCACAAGTTAATTCTCACTGTAGTTCATTTGATCTAGATAAAAGTTGAAACCTTTGTAGTCTAATGAATAACCACCGTTCAATTGATATCAAGTCAATCCTCAATGTAGTTAATCAGATCAGTAAGTTACAATCGAGATGGATGGTCGAACCTTTTTGTTATTTGCATTTTTTTAATATTCTATTTTCTCTCTATCAATAAGTTTTATTTAATCTTTACAGGAAATATTACAATTTGAAAAATTTGAAACTTTAATACAATTTTGTTTTCTAATCTCTACAGGAAATATTACATATTGCTGGTAAATGTGGGCTTGGATCCTCTCCTTCCCACTCACCCTACATCTCCCTCCATCCTCTCTATCTCTCTCTTAAATTCATTCTCTCTCATCATTATTTATAATTTTTTAATCATTTTCTCTCTCCTCACACCCTTATATTTTGTGATGGAGAGGAAGGAGGGAAGGAGATCGGATCTAGTCACGGTAAATGTTCACAGGGTAATGTTCAGATTAACTCAATTACAATTTGAAACTTTTTGTTTATCTACTTTAAATTAGTCTTGATTTTCACGGGGTAGTGTTTGGACTAATTAAATTATGTCTAAGTCTATTAATAAAAATAACACGCAACACCCGTGCGTATGCATGAGTATATTGCTAGTAGGAACTAAAATAAAACAACAAGAACTAAAAGCAAATCATGATATATTTGTAACTACTAAAACAAAAATACAAGGTCGACTAAAAGTAAAACATGATATATTTGTAACTACTAAAACAAAAATACAAGGACTAAAAGCAAAAAATAATATATTTGCAGACACTAAAGATATACTTAAACATTTATATTTTATCAAGTGTTTGTATATTAGTAAAAGAATAAAATTTTACTAATATTGATATTTAGAACGACATATATTCTGACATCTTATTTATCTTATATAAATGACTATTGGATTCGCTTTGCATTTTGAATTAAATGAAAATTACACAAATAAATGATTATATATATATATACACACTACAAGAAAAACTGTTTTTTACGGCAAGGACTTTCTGGCGGATTTAGATCCGCCGAAAACTTTCCGGCGGATTTTAGGACTTACCGGCGGATTTTAGTCTACGGAAAATTTTTTTTTAAAAAAAACATCCGCCGGTAAGGTATTTTTCGGCGGATTTTTTTGAAAAAAGTGCGGGGTAAATCTGCCGGAAACCCCCTAAATCCGCCGGTAAATGCCATTTCCAGCGGATTCTGCCTTTTGACCGTTTGACTTCGTTTCTTCTATATAAATCCTTTCTCCAGATGTTGTGTTTGATATGTTCGGTTGCAGGTATGATCCAATTCGTTACCCTCATTGAACGAAATGCTGGGAGGATTTCCATTCCAAATGAGATTTGGGGCAAAAAAACCACTGTGGGGCAAAAAAAAAGTTATATACCAAAGTAGGGCAAATTTTTTTTTAGTACAGAAGTCGCCCCCTGCAGCAGCGACTTCAGTACGGTGTTTTGCAAAAAAATTTTAAAATTCAGTTCAGAAGTCGCCCCCGCCCCCCCAGGGTGACTTCTGAACTGTGTTTTTTTATTTTTTTGTTTTATTATATATTAAAATGATAAAAATGTAAGACCCATCACCCGATTCCATAATAGAAACCAGAGAAGAAAACATGGTCTCACCAACATCTGGCGAAGACCCACGTTTAAGAATCGGTTATTTTCTCAACCCTTGCATAGAAAAAGAAGACTCGCCTCCACCTCACTGTCTTCCACCCCATTTTCCCATCTTCTCTGAAACTTGTAAAAACATGCCAATAGAAGTAAGATACAAGGGGTGGCGAGCACCACCAGACGAATGGAAAACATGGGTCCAAAAATTACAACCCAGGTATGAATACTTATGGTCAAAAGCTGGAATACATAATGCTATCAAAGCTTCTACATTTGAAATCAAACGTGATGATGAGTTGATTCTTGAACTCTCCAAAAGGTGGTCTTCCAAAACCAACACTTTTGTGTTCCATTGGGGTGAAGCAAGTCACAATGTGTATTATTTTGGTATATAAATTTTTTTACCCCACAATGATTTTCTTGCCGAGATTTGGAGACTAGAGTTGCCTGGTGACTTTTATTTTGTTTCGAAGTTGGCCCATGTATTCGTGGTCTCAACAACAGGCGCTATGGCAACATCCTTACTGATACGCATGCCATCTGCCAAGCGTTTGGGGGTGTTGAGAGTGTGGACGCCTCGTTAACATACTATCAGACCGGGAGCTTCAAGGTCGCCAGGATTATGCCGGAGGTTGCCTCTGATGGAAGTGGGAGTGACAGTGATACTGCGAGTGATGCTGGATCCGACTCTGTTGTTACCCAGCTGTAGTTTTTTACTGTTATTTTGTTTATCAATAATTGTAATTGAACGTCACTGATTTAGTAATGAATAAATATTGGGTTGATTATTTTTTGGTTTACAGTACCGTTTAAATTAAACAACAATTTTATTATAAAAAAGCGTCACCGTACATAAAACTTGAAATACACGAAAACGATAAAATGACAAACTATTGAGCTGGTGGAGTTAAACGACTAAGGATCTCAGTGACGGTCTGTGTGGTTTCCACGTACAAATGCAGATAACCCTTCCATTTAAACAGGACATAAATGGACATCATTGCTTGGACGTCATCGTCGTTCTTGACATCCATTGTAGACCAGTGCACACGTCCATCAGACCAAACGGGTTTCCAATAAACTATACGAGTTATCTCTCGCTCGTCGCCCTCCACTTGCACCTTACCCAGTAGTTTATCTTTTAGGGCAGAAAATGTTATGTTGTGTTTAAGCCTACACTGCATTTTGTCTCGCCCCTTGAAACAGACACCATCAACTTTGTTGGTGATGATGCCCTGATGATGAAAGATAGTGATGGAAGAATCCTCTGAGTATTGTGTTAGGGGCATTTTTTTTGTGTTTATACGATTTCCTGGAGAAGAAGCAGAGAAGGGGTTAGGGTTTTTGTGAAGTAGAAGGGAAAGCTGAAGCCCAATTTATAATAGGCGTGGGGAAACATGAGCCGTTGATCAAAATTTTAGATCACAAATTTGAGCCGTTTATTTTTAGGTATTTCCAGCGGATTTTTAGGTATTTCCGGCGGATTTTAGGCATTTCCGGCGGATTTGGGTCTACAAAAAAATCCGCCGGAAATACCTAAAAAACCGCCGGAAATGGCGAACCGACTAAAATCCGCCGGAAACGTCATTTCCGGCGGATTTTTTTTAAAAGAGCGGGGAATTTGATTTTTGAATATCCGCCGGAAATCCCTTGATCCGCCGGAAACCCCCCTAAATCCGCCGGAAACCCCTTGATCCGCCGGAAACCCCCTAAATCCGCCGAAAACCCCTTGATCCGCCGAAAACCCGCTAAATCCGCCGGTAAATGACATTTCCGGCTGATTCTCCTTTTGACCGTTGGACTTCGGTCCTTCTATATAATCCCTTCTCCTTCTCCACTTCTTCTTCACACCTCTACCAATACTCTCATTCTCTCTACTAAATCTCTTCTTGAAATTTCTCTCTTCCTCTCTTTGGCAAATTTCTTCGATCTAAGGTATGTTTGTAACATGAGTTAATAGTTTTAGTTTTTGAATTATTTTATAATATGAGTTTGTTACTAATTGTGGTGTTGTTTGTTTAGGTATTGTTTGAGTTTGCGTTCCTCATTTTTCCTCTTTGTTCGAGTTGGGGATACGCTTCAAGTCAGAGCTCTTCACTACAGTTAGTTATCAAACTAAAGTAATTAATATATCAATATATATATATATATATATATATATATATATATATATATATATGGATTTTTTGTTTTTAGTGGCTAAAAAAATTTTACCAACTTTTGGTCACCGTAAAATTTGGATTTTTTTTAGTACTTGGTGACTTTTAATAACGCTTATTGTCGATGATTTGAATACATGTTCCTGTGTCTCATTGTAGTGTCTTAGAAGTTGGTTTTTTCAAATCACATTTTTGGTACAATATTAAAATCAATAAAATATTAATTACTTCACTATTTATAGTAAAATTTTATTACAAATTTTGTTTGCAATAATAATACAAAATAAGTTATATTGAAAAAACTTATTTATTAAGTTCACTTATAAATTTTATTAACAGATATTGTCTTATAAAAATTGAAATTTAAAATTAAATTTGCAATTATTATTTATAATATTTAAATTATTAATATATAACATTATATAAAAATTCATTGTGTTGCTGGTAATTGATAGTTTATTGATATATCAAAATAAAGTAATTAATATATCAATATATATCAAAATATAAAGTAATTGATAGTTTATTTGATAGTTTATTTCATTTACGTTGTAGTGTAGTACATAGATCGATCTTGAAATTATGGATCGTAGTTGGATGTATGATCGATTGTTGCCTGGAAGATCCGGTTTAAAGCGACGTTTTGTAGAAGGAGTAGAAGAGTTTATTTTTTGTGCTAAGGCCCATGAAGAATTTGCGCGACAAGGCGGTATTAGATGTCCATGCTTGAAATGTTCCTTTCGATTTATAAAAAATGAAGAAGAAGTTAGACTTGATTTGTACAATAATGGGTTTAGGCCAAATTATTGGATATGGACTCATCACGGGGAAGTAGGACCAGGGGTAGCTGCTGTAGTTCCTGCGGTTAATGTTCCGGTTGAAGTAGTAGCTCCCACATCAAGTAGTTATCCAGCGACTACGACATTTGAAGGCCAAATTATACAACCGTTAGATGTTTATCAGGGAATGATATCTGACGCTGTTGGAGTAAATTTGGATTTTGAAGAACCAGAATATGATGCTGAAGAAGTTCCAAATGAGGAAGCTCAAAGGTTTTACATGTATTTGAGTGAGACAAATAAACCATTATTTGAAGGATCTAAAGACCCAAAATTATCAATGTGTGTTCGATTGTTGGGTCTTAAGTCTCAATTTAATGTTGCTGAGTGGTGCATGGAATATATGACCAAAATGATGTTGGATGCAACCCCCATTAGAGGGCTTTTGCCGCAAAGTTATTATGAAGCTAAAAGACTGGTATCGAAGCTTGGCTTAAAATCTAAAAGAATTGATTCGCACCGTAGGTTCTTACCTATGGATCATCCATTTAGAAAGCAGAAATATGCGTTCATCAAAGGAAATGTTGAAACAGCTGGACCTCCTTGTAGGTTGACACCAGAGGAAGTTTGGAATAGTGTTAGGGATATCCCTCCTGTGGAAGTCGTAGCGGGTGTTGTTTCTCGTCCAGATGGCTATGGACAATGGCACAATTGGACAAAAAAAAGGTATTTTTTGGGAACTTCCCTATTGGAAAGATAATCTATTGAGACACAATCTCGATGTCATGCATATTGAGAAGAATTTTTTGACAACATATTTAACACTGTCATGAACGTGAAGGGAAAAACGAAAGACAATGAGAAAGCTAGGAAGGATATAGATCATTACTGTAGACGAAAGGATTTGTTGTTGGTTGAGCAAGGTACTAGGACTTTGAAACCCAAAGCCAATTATACTTTATCTACCGAACAAGCGAAAGCAGTTTATCAGTGGATAAAAGAGTTGAAAATGCCAGACGGTTATTCTTCCAATTTATCTAGATGTGCGGATGTGGATAATGGGAGGTTGCATGGGATGAAGAGCCATGATTGTCATGTATTCATGGAGTGCTTACTTCCTATCGCTTTTAGTTCGTTGCCAACACACGTTTTGAATCCGCTCATTGAAATAAGTCAATACTTTAAGAGTTTGTGTTCTGCAACGCTAAAAGCTGATGATCTTTCAAAAATGGAACAAGACATCCCACTTATCTTATGCAAGTTAAAGAGAGTATTTCCGCCTGGTTTCTTTGATTCTATGGAGCATCTACCGGTGTATCTCGCATATGAAGCTAAACTTGGCGGACCTGTCCAATACAGATGGATGTATCTGTTTGAAAGGTCAGTTACTTTTTATAATATAAGAAACAAGTTTAAAATATATGATTATTATGTTAATTAATATCATTTTCTCTAAGTTCATGGGTGATTCAAAAAGATCGGTGAAAAACAAAGCTAGAGTTGAAGGATCGATATGTTCTTCTTACTTACACCGTGAAACAACACATTTTTTTTCTTATTATTTCAAGAATGAGTTTGCTCCTGGAAGCAGTAGAAATGAAATGGATACTGAATGGCCTAGACATCATTTAGCTTTGTCTGTATTTTGTCTACCCGGCCGTCCATCTGGGAAGGAGTCAATTCACTGGCTAACAGATGAAGAGTTAAGTTCAGCACATGTTCATGTGTTGATAAACTGTACTGAGGTGCAACCATTTATTGAGTATGTTCCTCAACATTAACTAACGATCTTAATTAGTTAATATAAAGTAGACAAATGTGTAACAATTAATTATTTCTTTTTAGGGAATTCTTGTCATCAGAGGACGTAAGTGAGCAACAATCTTCTCCGCATATTAATGCACATTTTCCAACGTGGTTTAGGCAACATGTTTATGCCCTCCCACCAACTCCTACCAACCAACACTTGAGGAACATATCAGACGGTCCTCGAAGATGTGTTAAAGAATGGCACACATACTTTGTCAATGGATACAAATTTCACACCAATGAATGGACACAGGGCAGAGAGACAGTCAATAGTGGAGTGTGCATGAAGGGTGTCACTGGAGGAGGTGAAGATGATTTTTATGGTGTGGTTCAACACATATATGAACTTTCGTACCCCCATCTAGATTTTAGTCAGAAGGTAGTGGTTTTTTATTGTAACTGGTTTGATCCGTCTGCTCGAGGAACAACGGTGAATCCAAAGTCAAATACAGTGGACATTAAAATGAATGGTAGATATCGACTGAATGATCCGTTCGTCATTGCACAAAATGTGAGACAAGTCTATTATGTCCCTTATCCATCAATGCGAACTGATAGGCGTGGTTGGTGTGTCGCAATTAAAACAAAACCAAAAGGCCGCATTGAGACAAATGATGACACGGTGGAAGATGTGCCATATCAAATGGAAGAGATGTCTAATGTAAATGAAGTGATTCAAGTTGAACCCATTAGTTGTTTATGTGATGACCCAAACACCGGCGATGAAGTTGATGACGAAGAAGATGCAATAGACCACATTGGTGTATCAAGAATTCACTCCTCTGATGATGATGATTTTGAGAATGAATGGGATTCTAATTAGTTATTTATGTTTCAACAATATATATATATGTTAACCTATTTTTAATCAACGATGTAATTTATGTTTGTTATGTTTATATATTTTTGTTTAGTATGTTTATGTTAACCTTGTTTAGTGTATGTTTGTTTGTTTAAATGTATATGTCTAGCATGGCATCTCACTCAGGATCCGATGACGAGACATATGTTCCTCCACCTGTTACGGGTGATGCCGCCAGCACTAGCAGGCGGAAGACTTCTACTCGCCTAGGGCGTCGTGTTCAGCCTGCTCATGTTGTTGTTTCTGGTGGCAGATATTTGCCACCACCTGGGTCTGAGGGTGCTAGTACTAGTACTGCAGGGGACCCAGTGATTCCTGCTGCTACTGAGGGCTTAGCCCCGACAGATGTTGATTCTGATGGGGTACACACATTCACTGTTGACTGTGAGGTGGTGAGGTATACACCTGATGGGCGTATCATATTGGAGACCGCTGGCGATTCGTAAGTATATGTATTATTATTTCTTAATTTATTTTTGATTCCTTTTATATAACTTATATAATTTTGTGTAATAAAATTCATCTTTTTTTAATGCAGGTTTCTTCCTTCGAAGGCTACAGCTACCGCCATCACAAAAACAATCAAGGAGAATTTCACCAGCAGCTGGAAGAATTGGACGGCTGTTAGAAAAGATACAGAGGCAATTTGGAGGATGTTAAAATCATTTTTGGTAAGTTGTTCTACGAAATAATTAATTAATTTGGTGCATTATCTTATTGACTTGATTAATTAATTTGTCTTATAATTAACAACATTATTGTAAATTTCTTAAATAGGAAAAACGTACATGGTTACCAGAGCAGCAAAGGGAAGTTGAGAGAGTCTTCCATAAGAGATGTTCCCATCGCTATTCTGAATTACTGCGGGAGGCGCGCGGTAAGAATGCGAAGCCATCTTATATGGGAGACTCAACTTGGGCTGGGTTACAGGAGTACTGGCAGGCACCAGAATTTAGGAATTTTTGTGAGAAAGCCAAGAAGAACCGTGCTTCTGAAAAAGGTGGCTGCACACACACAGGGAGTGTTAATACTGCAACGCATCACAGGCGTTTGGTAAATTTATTACTTTATTACTTGATTAATTAATTATTTATAATTAACTAGTCATTTTCATGTGTATTAATTAATAATTTGTATATATATATATATAGGAGGCGAGGGAACAAAGGGCAATCACTTTGACTGAGTTGCATCGCTACCTTTATATGCGGGAGGACACTGGTGACTTTGCTACAGATCGGTCGAGGAATATTCAAGTAAAACTATTTTTACAATTATATATTAATGTTTATTATTTATATTAATCTTTATATCGTGCGAGGAATATTATATTAAGACTACTTTTGCTATAGTTATTTATTTTTTGGGTTATTTTTTTCAGGAGAGCTTCCATGGTGGGCTGACTGAGTACCATCAGTCACAACAGAGCATTGGGGCAGCTGATATCGAATCGGTGGAGGAGGCTAGAGTAGCTTGTGATATTTGGGAGAGAGCAGTTGGTCCGCAAAAGAGTAATCATATGGTGGGATCAGGTGGTATTAGACCGGCTGCTTTCCGAACAAGCATTATTCCGAATCTATCAGCTTCACAATATTCTAGATCCTCGAGTACTGGTCGCTCTTATGTTCCCAATACTGGTGAGTTGCATGCTGTTACGCAATTGACGCAGCAACTGAGTGAGGCCCAGCGTCAGTTTGCGAGCGGCAGGAGCAAAGTGAACGGGAAGTGCAGGCACTTCGGGAGAAAACCAGGATAGCTGAGGAGCGCATGGAGGAGCAGGCTAGGGTAGCTGCGGAGCGCATGGAGGAGCAGGCTAGGTTAGATGCAGAGCAGGCCAGGCTAAATGAGGAGCGCTTTAAGTTTTTGCAGGATCAGCTGATGTCTCAGCACTCGAGGCCATCCTCATCACATATGCCATTCTACCTGCCGCAGCAGCATTACGGCGGTGCATTTCAGCAGTGGCCTCAGCAACAGTATGCACCCCAATATTCCCAGCAGTATGCACAGCCATACCATCCATACCAGCAGTCACCCCACCAGCCAAACTAGCACCCCCAGCGGCGGTCACCCCAGCAGCCCCACATCGATCTTAATAATATCGATTCGATTAGTGCTTTTCTTTCATCTGATGATACCTATTATCAGGGTGATGAGTCAGACCAGCAGCCGCCCCCAATAGCTTTGGATTATTTTATTTTGTTGTACGAATATTTTTTTTATTGTATGGATATTTTTGTTGTTCTATGGATATATATTTATTTAAATTAATGATTAATTTTCATTCCTAATTTTTATTTTTTTAAATAGTAAATTAATTAATTATTAAATTTTATTTTTTATCAATAATTAAAGTTTTTAATAAAATAATCAATTAAAGTTTTTAATAAAATAATATTAATTTTTTAAATAAAAAAAATAATTTTTATTTTTTAAAAATAATTAATTTTAAAAAAAAAAACGATTTTTCCGACGGATTTGTGGACTTTCTGGCGGATACTCCGCCGTGGACTTTCCGGCGGATAAATTCATATGAATTTTTTTTGGATTTTTCGGCGGATTATCCACCGGAAACTTCCGGAGGATGTTTCGGCGCCACGAAATCTGCCGGAAATTTCCACATTGCCCGCCGAAAAATCCAATATTTCTTATAGTGATAATACGTTTCAGTTATTCAACAACAAAAACATTTGGTCTAGTGGTAATGAGCTTTCATTACCTAGTATAGGTCATGGGTTCGAATCTCCCAAAAACCATTTTTTAATCAAGCTTGTATTTTCAAATTTAGAAATAAATTCTCATTAAATTCTGTGAACGCATTAAATGAATATGGGGTAAATATGCAAATAACAAAAAAACATATGTAAAATATATAAAATAGAATTCAATGTTTGAAATAGTTAGTGGATTCCATGTGGCTGATTTGAATTGATTCTATATCATTAAGGTAAAATACCCACAATTCATCAAGGGGAAAACCAAGAATTTACCTTTTAATTATCGTTTTACAATATCAATGAAACATTACTACTTTTCTCTATATTACCTTTGAAGCAATAATGTAGTTTTTTTTTTGGTACATAGACAGAGTCGAAGCCCAAAAGAAAAGAAAGAAAGAAAGAAAAAACTAACTAGCTAGCCCAACAACTCTAGGCAACGTTGAACCGTTGTAATCACCATAGAGGATCTGTTGAAGCTCTACAGGTGGGAGTCGGGAGACCTGGACTTCAAAGGAGCTAAGGTTGAGACTATTTGTTGAAAGCCAATCTGCACACTGGTTTCTCTCGCGCCAGACGTTAATTGCGTGCACATCCCAATCCCGCTAAATAGTGTTATGTATCCGCGTGATAAGAGTGTCTGAGTTGTTGCCTGGGTTATTCCTTGAGTTTATCATATCCACCACAGTCTTGGAGTTACTCTCAACAATCAACTTTGTGAGACCAAGTCGCCACGCAATACGAAGGCCTTCTAACATACCCCACATCTCGGCCCACAACACATTACAATATGTGAAGGGTATTGCTTTTCCCACACCCCCTCCTACTCGAAACACACCCCATAAGGGTGTGAAAAGACCAAAAGGCCAGGCCAAACCTCTTTTTTTTCACGAATTTTCACCTGTTCGAACACGGGCATTCGAACAGGTTCGAATGACATCGTTCGAGTGTGTTAAATTTTGACTTCACACCCTTTTGGGCGTTTTTCACCTGTTCGCATGAGGTCATGCGAACCAGTTCGCATGAGGTCATGCGAACCAGTTCGCATGACCTCGTTCGAACACATTCGAACAACATCGTTCGAGTGTGTTAAATTTTGACTTCACACCCTTTTGGGCGTTTTTAAACTGTTCGCATGAGGTCATGCGAACCTGTTCGAACAAGGTCGTTCGAACAGTCATAAAACACGTCCTCGCAGCGTCTCACGCGAGGTTATTTTTGGAATAAAATTTGTTAAGGGGTGTGAAAGAGTAGGAGGGGGTGTGGGAAAAGCAAAACCCTATGTGAAGCCTACGAGAGAACCCAGTAATCCACTGCCCATTGGAGTCCCTCAACACTCCTCCACAACAGCCATTTCAGTTTGCATTTTAAAGGCACCATCACAATTGAGTTTTGTTCAACTATATTACGGAGGTAACCAAGAGATGTTCACAGTACACACATTACACCCTAAACCACTACCATGTACGTGTTGTAAATTTTGTGATATTTCAAAGTTTCTGAGTGAATTTTGTGAAACAATAATTTATGAAATATTATTTTGATATATGTAATCTCGGTTTTGTATCAGCCTATTCGAATATGCCCAGTTTTGGTCAAAATGATTTGCAAAGTAACTTTGTAACGGATAATTCATTTCGTAACTGAAAATTAAATCTCGTTTATTTCGTAACTGCAAATTAAACCAAATTAATCTCAGCTTTATTACAATTGTTTTGTAACGGGCATTGATTGGTTTTTAATCGGCGGCTAACTCATAAGCCTATATAAAGGTGCTCCAGTAGCACTTGAGACAGGACATAGAATTCGATTTCAGTCTTCTAAATATCACTATCCTGGGTTCATCTCTTGTTGCATATCGTGTTATTCTTACTAGTTCGGATACCTCCGTTGCTGCTGCAATCTGAGACAAGACCGGTTGTACCTCGGGGAATTTGTGCTGTAGAGGCGGATAAATTCTTCAGGGCAGTCGCAAGGCGCCTCTGGTTGTTTTACTAACATTTATTTTGTTCGCAGATATGATTTGACTACATCTGTCTCTGCATATTCGACTACATCTGTCTCTGCAGATTCGACTACATCTGTCTCTGCATATTCGAATACACCTGTCTCTGCAGATTCGACTACATCTGTCTCCGCAGATTCGACTACATCTGTCTCAGCAGATTTGATTCGACTAAATCTGTCTATTTGCAGATTCGACTACATCTGTCTCAGCAGATTCGACAACAATCTGAAGAATTTATGTCATGGCTGACGGAGGCATGCTGCAGAGTATTGTTTGGCGACCTCGCTTGTGGGTTTTCCAAACATAGAGTCGATACGATGATGGAAAGACATTTTCAAATTTGAAGTCAATCTCTAATAACAGGTTTCGGTTCATTCCACTCTCTTCACATTTTATTCACTTATACATGAGCCAATTTCAAATTTCCGTGGCTTTGTCTTAAAAGTAATATGACTATAAGGATCCATAATTATTTTCTACTCGGTGCTCATCTGTATTTGCAATTTCGAATATTTATGTTTCTTATCTAAGCTTTTCTGTAAAATGGTATATGCTTTAATTTGTTGGGATGGTTATCATTTTCCATAAATTTTTTTCCTCTTTTAAAGTTTTTTTTTAAGATGTCTTCACTAAGACTGTAGTAGCATGGGCACGGAGCAGTAAGCATTTTGCTACAAGGTATATATGATTGAAAACAAATGTATATATAAAACAATGGATACAAGTAGTAATGTATGCAACTTTGAGAGTCAAACTACGACACTATTATAAGCAAGGATAAATTTAGAATAATGTGAAAATTTTGTATGATTTGAACTAGATGACATGGTCTTTCTACTGAGTTGTGATTTATGTTGTTCTGGAATAAAATTTGTTATGATGACTTGAAAGTATATGTGATTTACCTATGTATGTCGTCAACTCATTTGACTTTCAAAGGCTGTTTTATATTATTTGGATTTGAGGTTGCATACTTGTCAGTTTATTTTGATAAATTTCTATCACTACATCTTTAACTGGATGTATGTGTAAGTGTATTGTCCACAGTGATCACTCATTCAAAGAACATGCATAATTGATACATCATGTTACTATTGCATTCGGTTTCCTTGGTACTATTTATTTCTTTTATAAAAAGATAATCTACTAATTACACTATTTGGGAAGATATTATACATGATATGTACAGGGATATTACTTCACTCAATAGTTGATGCTAATGCCCGTAAGAGTTAAGATTTTTTGTATGCAATAGTTACTAATCATCAAGAGGTGATAACAATTTTGTCACATTATCTGTAAGAATATGACTTGTCTTTTGTTTCTTATCTGTGAGGGACTTCATGTGCAACTCTAGAAAGCTCCTAGAAACATTTCCACTTGGAATTTTCATGAATTATAATAAGACAATATTTGAGGTTCTTTGGTCACAGTCAACACTTCAATCATCACGTTCTGTTCGTTGTTGAGTCTCGTAACAGAAAAGTGATGCTCTAGATAAATTGATTTTAATAACCCTTTGATTATTTGGTCAATATTTTTGGGATGGACAATAAATACTGTGTCAAATTATTCTTATTTATTATTGTATGCGATAACAAATCTTCCTTTTGATGAGGCTCATCCGGTGAGGAGAATAATTCTACGGTGGGTGAAAAGGCCTTGTCCAAGCCGGAAAACGCAAGATGTAAAATTCTCTATTTGATGGGCTCAGACAAATTGAGTTTGTTTAATGAAGAACTCCTCTACTTGAGCATGGAGGTAAGGTATATCTCCTTACTATATGAGATTATTAAAATTGTTTAAAGAATTAGATTTTTTTTTTAATTCTCTATAACTTGAAATTTTTAAAAGTGTGGGGGTGTTTAGCTAAAGTTATGTTGCCTGATCCTAAGAAAAGAAAAATTGGTTGCAAAATCTCTGATTGTGTTTTTATAGGATATGCTGAACATAGCGCTGTTTATAGATTTCTTGTTGTGAAAAGTGATGTTTTAGATAAAAATACTATTGTGGAAACTAAAAATGCAGAGTTCTTTGAAAATATATTTCCGTTGAAGCATGATAGTATATCTAGACTGATGAAACTCATGAGGAACCATATGAAGAATTAAGGAGAAGTAAAAGACCAAGAAAAGAAACATCCTTCGGAAATGATTTTTATACTTATCTTGTTGAAAAAGATCCTGAAACTTTTTCTGAAGCAATTTCTTCTTCTGAGTCAAGATTTTGGAAAGAAGCTATTAAAACTGAAATAGATTCAATTTCCAAATGTAAAACGTGGACTTTAGTTGATTTACCTCCTGGAGCAAAACCAATAGGATGTAAGTGGATTTTCAAAAGAAAATATAACCCCGATGGGTCTATTGATAAATACAAAGCTAGATTAGTAGAAAAAGGTTTTTCTCAAAAACAAAACATTGATTATTTTGATACTTTTACTCCAGTAACAAGAATTTCTTCTATTAGAGTTTTAATAGCTTTGGCTTCTATCCATAAACTTGTTATTCATCAAATGGATGTTAAAACCTCTTTTTTGAACGGTGACTTAGAAGAAGAAATTTACCTGACTCAACCCGAAGGATGTATAGTTTCAGGTCAAGAGAACAAAGTATGCAAACTCCTTAAGTCCTTATATGGTTTAAAACAAGCACCAAAACAATGGCATGAAAAGTTTGACAAAACTTTAATTAATGACGGTTTCTCCGCAACTGATGTTGACAAATGTGTTTACACTAAAACTGTGTGTGGAGAACATGTGATTATATGCTTATATGTAGATGACATGCTCATTTTTGGTACTTGTCTTGATATTGTTACTAGAACAAAATCTTTTCTTTCATCTAGTTTTGATATGAAAGATATGGGTGAGGCTAATGTAATATTAGGAGTTAAAATCATCTAGGAAGGTGATAGTATCATACTATCACAAGATCATTATGTGGAAAAACTTCTTAGGAAGTTTGGTCACTTTAACTCAACCCCTTTTAAGTACCCCTTATGAAGCTAACTCACACTTGAAGAAAAATTGAGGTGATCATGTTGACCAACCTTGTTGCGTTAAAAACACACTTAGAGCAAGTGTACTCTTTCGCAGAAGTAGTATAAAAGATTATCGTATCCACAGGGATTAATTAACAAGTACCAAGCTAGTAAAGATTATATATTGTTTAGATGAATCAATAATTTATAAAAAGAAATAAATAACAAGGATTAAAATACTAGACTTAATAAATGAGGAGAGGTCTAGGGTCACGGTTTCACTTGCAAGTTTCGATTCCCCTATGTCTAACTCTACCAGAATTCCTTTATTTCATTTAATTACCAATCCCCTTACTAAAACTATTAATCCGTTTGGTCATTCGCGATTAATATTCTTTTTCCTAAACTAACCCTTGTTTTGTCATGCAAGAATTTAAATTTAAGAAAAGCATAAAGAGCAAAAATGTTGAATGATTGGAAGACTAAATTAAAGTTTGGTCATGCATTAGTTTTAGCCCCAATTATCCTATAGGTCCAGCAACTAATTGCAGTACGGTCGCTGATCAACTAATTGATTATGAACATGCATAGGGTAGCTAATCCTAGTTATGTGATAAAAACAATAGGACAATATTAATTGAAATAAAAACCGGAATTCAGATATGAAATTAGAGCATAAAAAGGTCTCTAAACATGCAAGATCCACCTAAAACCCTAGAAGAGGATTTAGCTATCCAAAATCATAAAGAACAATAAAATAGAAATTAGAGTCATGGATTACAGAGATAAAAATAACGCGGAAATTAGAGAAATTATTATTCTGAGTCTCCAGTCTCCTTTTTCTACTCCAAAGCTCTCTCAGGGTGTCGAAAACGGTACCCAAAACTCTCTCCTCTATTTGCTGGCGCTACTGTTAGTGCGTTGTGCCAATTCACGTTCACGTTCGCGGCTCTGTGTGTTGTGTCTTAATTCTTGCGTTCAGGCTCCTTCAAGTTAATTATCAAAAATCTCCTTTTATATTGCCTAGGGTAGCTAACGTGATTACCAAGGTTTTCACACTCACGGCACTTTCTTTTTGGCTATTAAATTGGGCCGTAATTTCTTTATTTAAAATGGATTAGGCCTATGCAACATTCTTTAACTAACGGCACCCCTATTTTGCTTCAAACAATTCATTGAAACAACTTCTTTATTTATCTTCTTTCCTACAAAATAAATAGCAATTTGAGTCACTTATTTATTTAGATAATAATAATTGCTCCAAAAATGGCCCAAAGATATCTATAAAAATGCACTAAATTGGAGTTTATCAACTCAGCAACATTTTCAAATAAGGAATAGAGACAGCCAAACAAGGGACCCAAAATTAGAAGCACAATGACAGACAATAGGCAATATAGCACATATGAGGTGTCAAAAGATTGCCCAATTAGAGGCTCATGTCCCTGAAAAATACATTTCTGTGAACAAAGGCACTCGCTCACAATCTCTCTAAGTGTTTAGGGACTAGGGAAAATATACACTCAAGTTTCCACAAAATGCATCTTACCATAAGCTTGTAATTTGACCAAATCTCCACTAAATAGTTCACATGCATGCAAAAGATGGGGTGTTATGGGTTGTAATGGGGCCATGGTGAATTCATGTAGGGTAGGATATAAGAAGAAAGGGATAATCAAAGGGCTAAAAAAACAAGAAACAAATAGTAACCCTTGAAATCATATATGGAGCTCCTATCTATTTTACAGTTTTTGTCCAAACTCCAAATTAATGTCACTTCCATTCTTCAATCTTTTTCTATTGGGACAACTCTTTTTGATTTGCCTTTTGCTCTTGAGTAGACTTTTTTTTTTGGATTTGCCCTTTGGCTCTTTCATTCTTTTGATGTGCCTTTTCCTCCTTTGCTTTTCTCTTTTTTTTCAACTTTTCATTCTTCTATATTTTTCTTAGGAGGAAAAGGTACTTGTAACCACATTAGCCACTCTTATTTTGTTTTTAGGTCCTGATGAGATAGACAATTAAAATACATGACAAAATTATAACTTTCAATAGTTGCTCCAAATTTAATTTCAAATGGTTACCACAAAAAAAAGTATGTTTGGGTACCAAAGAAAAAATATAACAAATAGGCTCAAAGGAGGCAACTAATGGATAAATTCAACAAACAACTCTGAGGCCAGAAAAATACCTAAATTCCCCAAATCTTTTTACATGATGCAAATCAATTTTCTCCTTGAAATGGTCAAAAGACAAATTCTAGAATGTAGCAAATTGGAAAACACGCTCATAGAAAGAAAAGGGGTAAAAATTTATGATTTAGTATCAGTCCCCTTATGGAGGCTCAGATCTCACATTTAGAAGCTAGTTCACAAAAAGTACTCAATAGGGACAATTGCTAATTATCAGCTTCCTAAGGACAACCCCACAGTTACAATTAAGCACAAGTCTGTCAAGTAAATTAATTATGGGATCCCCTAAAGGCAAAATCTCTATTTTTTTCAACTTTAAGCATAATTCATTCAAAACAATATAAAAAAAATGCTATCAACATATACGGTGGGTATGTGCATTAATAGAGATCAAGTGACAAAATAACTCTCCTCCCCCACACTAGCATAAATCATGGTCCTCAATGCAAAATGATGAAATAGAAACCAAAAAAATTAAATGAGAGAGAGAGTAAGAGTGACTTCCCTGAGAGAGCTTGTAGTCTGAGCTTATTCCTAAAAACAAAACAAAACAAAAAGAGAATGAAAATAACTGAAAATAAAACACAGGTTGCCTCCTGCGAAGCGCTTGTTTAACGTCGTGAGCCTGACGATAGTTACTGCTTAATCTGGGGGCTCTCCGAGAGCAAATTTTACATCTAACGCAGTACACCTTCTTAGCTTTCTAACAATGTGGTTCACATTATTCTTTCTTTTTCCACGTGGTGGATGAACTTCAAAGGATGGTGAAATTTTTACTTTATCTCCATCCACCATTATGCTAGGATCCTGCAAAATAAGATTTTTTTTCCAAAAGGTCCTGCATCTTTAATTCACTAAAAATGTTAATTTCAACCACATCATTAAAATAAGGAGAAGTTAAAGAAGAGAAAATTTCATTGGAATTTAAAGCTTTAATAACATCATCTTCTTTACCACTCCTTAAAGTTACCTTTCCCCGGTGAACCTCAATCACAGCATCACCGATGGTTAAAACAATTTGCCCAAAAATGAGCGCTTTCTCCTCTTTCTCCAAATCCAGAACCATGGGATCTTTCTCACTGTCCTCACAAATGCTCCCTTTAGTAGGATCTTTTGTTTCAATATGACTCCCTTCAGTAGGAGCTACTATTTTGATTTGACTCCCTTCAGTAGGAGTCTCCTCATCTTTCTTGAGAGCTTCTTCCTCCAGATTATATTCCATGGAGACACATTCATCTCTCGTAGGAATACTGTCTTTGTATTGCTCACCTTCTTCATTTTGGGTAGACTTAGTTTGTGAAGGAGTTTCTTGGGCCTCTTGAGATAATAAAGCAATGATACTTGATAGTTGATCACTCATGGCTCCAATTTGACCCTCCAATATTTCAAACTTTTCATTTGTCTGCTGCATAAACTTTGCCAATACATCATTGGTATCTTGTATCTCCTCCTCTTGCCTATGAAGATGTAGTGGCTCATAATTATCCCAGTTGGAGGAATAAGGGGGTGGCTCATAGTCATCCCAATAGTTTGAATAAGGCTCATAAGGAGGAGGAGGAGGAAATAAGATCTGACGTTGAGGCATATACCAAGACGACTTCTCCAAATTCCTTTGTGCCTCTGCCTCTCTAATATAATCTCCAATTGTCTTAACCATGATTTAAACTTTTATCTGCAAAAAAGGTGAACTGCAGCGGTCTCTTGGGAAAGTATTAGCAGATTTTTTTTTTTGTATTTTTTTCAATAAGATAAATAAAAAAAATAAAACTAGTGCATAAAAAATGTCTAAAGCAATAAAAATCTTTTTCCGTTTAATCTTGCTAAATTAATCCCCGGCAACGGCGCCAAAAGCTTGTTGCGTTAAAAACACACTTAGAGCAAGTGTACTCTTTCGCAGAAGTAGTATAAAAGATTATCGTATCCACAGGGATTAATTAACAAGTACCAAGCTAGTAAAGATTATATATTGTTTAGACGAATCAATAATTTATAAAAAGAAATAAATAACAAGGATTAAAATACTAGACTTAATAAATGAGGAGAGGTCTAGGGTCACGGTTTCACTTGCAAGTTTCGATTCCCCTATGTCTAACTCTACCCGAATTCCTTTATTTCATTTAATTACCAATCCCCTTACTAAAAATATTAGTCCGTTTGGTCATTCCCGATTAATATTCTTTTTCCTAAACTAACCCTTGTTTGGTCATGCAAGAATTTAAATTTAAGAAAAGCATAAAGAGCAAAAAGGTTGAATGATTGGAAGACTAAATTAAAGTTTGGTCATGCATTAATTTTAGCCCCAATTATCCTATAGGTCCAGCAACTAATTGCAGTACGGTCGCTGATCAACTAATTGATTATGAACATGCATAGGGTAGCTAATCCTAGTTATGTGATAAAAACAATAGGACAATATTAATTGAAATAAAAGCCGGAATTCAGATATGAAATTAGAGCATAAAAAGGTCTCTAAACATGCAAGATCCACCCAAAATCCTAGAAGAGGATTTAGCTATCCAAAATCATAAAGAACAATAAAATAGAAATTAGAGCCATGGATTACAGAGATAAAAATAACGCGGAAATTAGAGAAATTATTATTCTGAGTCTCCAGTCTCCTTTTTCTACTCCAAAGCTCTCTCACAGTGTCGAAAACGGTACCCAAAACTCTCTCCTCTATTTGCCGGCGCTACTGTTAGTGTGTTGTGCCAATTCACGTTCACGTTCGCGGCTCTGTGTGTTGTGTCTTAATTCTTGCGTTCAGGCTCCTTCAAGTTAATTATCAAAAATCTCCTTTTATATTGCCTAGGGTAGCTAACGTGATTACCAAGGTTTTCACACTCACGGCACTTTCTTTTTGGCTATTAAATTGGGCCGTAATTTCTTTATTTAAAATGGACTAGGCCTATGCAACATTCTTTAACTAACGACACCCCTATTTTGCTTCAAACAACTCATTGAAACAGCTTCTTTATTTATCTTCTTTCCTACAAAATAAATAGCAATTTGAGTCACTTATTTATTTAGATAATAATAATTGCTCCAAAAATGGCCCAAAGATATCTATAAAAATGCACTAAATTGGAGTTTATCAAACCTCAGTATGCCCAAGTAATTGGGAGCCTACTGCATTTAATGGACTTTTCTCGACCAGACATTGCGTTCGCAGTCGGTCGTCTGAGTAGGTATACCCATAATCCTGGTCATGATCAATGGAAGGCAATTGCTCACCTTATGAGATATTTGAGAGGTACCACATATCATGGTATTACTTATAGTGGATTTCCCGCAGTATTAGAAGGATACTGCGATGCTAACTGGATATCTGATTCAAATGAGACAAAATCCACAAGTGGTTACATTTTTACACTTGGTGGTGGTGCGGTAACTTGGAGGTCATCCAAACAATCCATAATAGCTAGATCGACTATGGAGTCGGAATTTGTAGCTCAAGAATTGGTTGATACTGAAGCTGAATGGGTGAAGAACCTTTTAGCTGGAGTTCCTTTGGGAATAAAACTGACACCATCAGTGTCAATACATTGTGATAGTCAATCGGCAATAGCCGTTGCAAAGAATAAAACCTATAATGGCAAAATAGACATGTGCAATTGAGACATAATATTGTCAAACATTTGCAAAAATATGGAGTGATATCGATCAATTATGAGAAGTCAGAAATGGATTCGACCGATCCTCTGACAAAACCCCTAGGGAAGAAACTGATATGTGAGACATCGAGGGGAATGGGACTAAAGCCAATTGAAATTAAGAAGTGATGGTAACCCAACCTTTGTGATTGGAGATCCCATGAATAAGGTTCAATGTGGTAAAAACAAGTCACTTCTTGATATTGCTAGCACTGGAAAAATTAATTCAAGTAATTAATTTTATTATTGTCCCTTCCTATGGTGTTTATTGTGATAGTGCTAGACTGCAGGGTTAAAAGGATAAGCTTAAAGCTTTTAATGATTTTCATAGCCCTTATGGGTGGTGTATGACTTGCAGCATACACTTGATGAAATCACCTATATGAGTGTCAAGTGGGGCCGCTTGCATGAGATCCTGGCGAGATCTCTAGAGCACTCATGAATACCGGGCACGCGCACGGCCTAGTAGTGCAACACCGCGGAAACAGCAAGAATTGTGGGGGTGTAATGTGATGGAAAAACCTCTAACATATAACTTGTGTCTTGGGTTCCATAGCTTGCTAAACCAATTCACTGTATGTTATGTTTTATCTGTCTAGGACTGGTTCCATAGCTTGCTATACAGCTCCGATGCATTACATCTACAATGTTAACCCAGGAAACTTCTTTTTCTTTATTCACTTCTAAACTTTTGAAATATGTGGGGGATTGGTGTAAATTTTGTGATATTTCAAAGTTTTAGTGAATTTTGTGAAACAATAATTTATGAAATATTATTTTGATATATGTAATCTCGGTTTTGTATCAGCCTATTCGAATATGCCCAGTTTTGGTCAAAATGATTTGCAAAGTAACTTTGTAACGGATAATTCATTTCGAAACTGAAAATTAAATCTCGTTTATTTCGTAACTGCAAATTAAACCAAATTAATCTCAACTTTATTACAATTGTTTTGTAACGGGCATTGACTGATTTTTAATCGGCGGCTAACTCATAAGCCTATATAAAGGTGCTCCAGTAGCACTTGAGACAGGACATAGAATTTGATTTCAGTCTTCTAAATATCACTATCCTGGGTTCATCTCCTGTTGCATATCGTGTTATTCTTGCGAGGTCGGATACCTCAGTTGCTGCTGCAATCTGAGACGAGACCGGTTGTACCTCGGGGAATTTGCCCTGTAGAGGCGCATAAATTCTTCAGGGCAGTCGCAAGGCGCCTCCGGTTGTTTTACTAACATTTCTTTTGTTCGCAGATTTGATTCGACTACATCTGTCTCTGCATATTCGACTACATCTGTCTCTGCATATTCGACTACATCTGTCTCTGCATATTCGACTACATCTGTTTCTGCATATTCGACTACATCTGCCTTTGCAGATTCGACTACATCTGTCTCTGCAGATTCGACTACATCTGTCTCAGCAGATTTGATTCAACTAAATCTGTCTATTTGCAGATTCGACTACATCTGTCTCAGCAGATTCGACTACATCTGTCTTTGCATATTCGACAACAGTACGTAACTTGCAAGAGTCTGTGGCCTCCTTGGCCAAACTAAGAATAGGATATAAAGGGTTGGCAAGTCTTATGAATCCCTCTTCAAAAATGCATTGATTTTGCCACTTCCATAAGGACCAAATGGTGATCATGAACTTAGGGTGCGTTTGATTTGTTAGAAAATAAGGGTTGGACAACTCCAGTTGTACCTTGTTTAATTTGAAAACTGTTTATAGTACTGGGCTAAACTGGGGAAAGAGACTGGTCAGAAACTCAAATTTCTGTCATTCACAAAATCACAGTACAACTTTTTGCTTCATAGCACAACTTTAAATATATGTTTGGTCCCTGCAAATATCAACATTATCCAGTTTAGTCCCTGCAAAAAAAAAAATAAAAAAACCCATGCAAAAACAAAATGCATCCAATTGGTCTATTTGTTAACTTTCTGTTAAAAAAAGTGATGTGGCAAACAAAGATGACACCATCATGACGTCGCTGACACGTGTCACCATATTATTGGACATTTGTGCCAAGTGTCACTAACATGCCACGTCAGCAACCCTATGTCTTCACTACCACGTGCCACTGATACGTGTCACCATATTAATGGACATTTGTGCCACGTGTCACTAACATACCACATCAGCAACCCCATGTCATCAATACCATGTGGCATTGCATGTCACGTCAGCAACCAATGATGACTACCACGTGGCACTGACATGCCATGTCGTGGACCAATATGTGACAGCCACGTGGCAGATTGTTACTAATTGAAACTAAATTCACAAATGGATGGGATGGTATTCGAACCCACACCCTTGGAGTGACAACAATCACACTTACCACTAAGAGCATCTTTAGTGGGGGGTGTTAAATGGGTCAGCTAATGTGATTTTTGTAGGTCGATACTGCCACGTAGGATTTAAGCAACTCATAGTTGACAAAAGTAGTTTTTACTCCAATGGTAATTGTCAGGGGCAGATCCACCCTATCTCCAGAGTGGTCAACCGCACATCCTGAAAAAATAATATTAGTACTGGTACTCCTATTAAAAAAATAATATTAGCATTAAAATCCTACTAAAAAATATTTTGCACACTCTAGGAATATTTTCTTCACTGAAGCTCCTAGTTTTGCACAAATTTAATGCACCATATTCACACAATTACTCACACTCTTACACATTTCTAATTTTCTCTCCGGCGTTTTGTCACTCTCGAGTATGTTCTTCTTTTTTCTCTTCCTCCTTTAAGCGACCAATTATGAGTTATGTAATTTATTTAAATATATTAAAGGTTTTTATTTTTATTATATTTATAGTGATGATGTGTTTAAAATTTTTTGCACACCCTCACTCAAGATCCTAGATACACCACTGGTAGTTGTTTATTAAGAACCGCCCCCACTTATATATTTTTTATGGGATAGGATCCGTTGACACCAATTGTAAGTCATTGGAATTGCACCAAATCTAAACCATTGAAATTTTATCTTCAAACAGTTATCATATTTAATTCAAAAAATTAAAATAATTGAAAAAAACAAATCAAGTGACTCATTATTTTAGAGATAGATATATGTTCCGCTTTTTACGATCACAAATCGATAAGATGTGATATCTTTTCCATATTTATTATAGACTAAATTGCAGTTTTGGCCCTTTATCTTTGGGGTTGGTGTCACTTTGGCCATTTATCTTTTTTTTCTCGTTTTAGCCCCTCATGTTTTTTTGTGTGTCATTTTGGTCCATGTCGTTAATTTTTTCTAACGGACACCACGCTGGCAGTTAACTTCTGATGTGGCGTCTTAAATGTCAGGGCTGACTTGGACCTGATTTGGTGATGTGGCACATAAGGGACCAAATTGAAACTTAAAAAGAACATGGGAGACCAAATTGACACAAACACAAAACATTCATATTCTTCTTCCAAACACCACCTCCATCTTCATCTTCTCCGGCGAGCCACCACCACCTCCGGTGAGCCTCCGCCACCACCACCACCACAAACAGTGACATCGCTTCTCTCTCTCCTCAAGAACACCAAAATTCTGAATTCTTTACCAAATCAAGCAAATGAATAGTGCATTTCATGCGAAATTTCACAAGGAACTAGAATCCATCACCAATTCGCACAAAAAAGTGGAAGAACTTAATCTAAAACGTGATTTTCAGAGGAAAACGCGTTTTGGGTTTTGCAAATTGGGGAAACCTTCAAAATTCAACCAAAATTCACCAAACCACTTGCAATAGACTCGAAATTAGTGCAGTAACTGATTGTTAGCAAAATATTTCAACAAAAATGATAATGAATTGAGAACGAAATGGAAATGTAGATTCACGTTTTACGTTTTTTTGGGTTTTTCAATGACGAAGGGAGAGAGAGGGGGAGGGGGAGAGAGAGAGAGAGAGAGAGAGAGAGAGAGAGAGAGAGAGAGGCGATGTCACTGTTTGTGGTGGGGGTGGCGGAAGCTCACCGGAGGTGGTGGTGGCTCGCCGGAGAAGATGAAGATGGAGGTGGTGTTTGGAGGAAGAAGATGAATGTTTTGTGTTTGTGTCAATTTGGCCCCCCATGTTCTTTTTAAGTTTCAACTTGGTCCCTTATGTGCCACATCACCAAATCAGGTCCAAGTCAGCCCTGACATTTAAGACGCCACATCAGCGGTTAACTGCCAGCGAGCGTGGCGTCCGTTAGAAAAAACTAACGGCAGGGACCAAAATGACAGACAAAAAAAACATGAGGGGCTAAAACGAGAAAAAAAAGATAAAGGGCCAAAGTGACACCAACCCCAAAGATAAAGGGCCAAAACTGCAATTTAGCCTTTGTTATAACAAATAATGTTTCATTATGTAAAGAAAAAACATCTGGTGAAAATTTGATTTAACTAGGAAAATGAAGATTAAATAGGAGTAGAACTTGTAGATTCTGAAGAGAAAATATAAACAAATAAATTTGATCAAATAGGTGGAAAGTTTAATTTAACAAGTAAGATGAAGGTTAAATAGATTTTAGAGGAAGAAGAAAGTTTGCATAGTTGGCCCCACCTAATGGTGTTATGCTTGATTATTGTTGTAGCCTTATAGCTAATGGTGTCCGGTGTGCTTCGTGATCATCTGACTTTATTTCATTTTTTTTTTTGACAAAAAGGAGTTTATGGCATTTCATTCAAAATCAAAGAGTTAATACAAGTGGGAATACAATCAAAAACTTGGGAGCTAGTGTAGGACATTGATGCTCTAGCTAGAGTATGAACCACAATGTTTGCTTGCCTCCTGATAAAACTAACACAATAGTTTCCTAGAGTAGAGAGAAGAGATTGACAAAATTTCAAGATAGAGCCATATTCAGTTACAATATTACACGCTCCTCGGATGCCATCCACTACCGCTTGGCAATCAAGCTCGATGGTAACACTCTGGATGTCTAATTCTCGTATCCAAGTAACCGCTTCCAATAAACCAATAGCTTCCGCCTCCCGTGGTTGAGGCTTTTCGATGAACCAGATTGTTTTGGCCTTCACGAAGTGGCCTGTTTCATTACGAATACACAGGCCTGTGCTGAATCTCCCATCATCAAATAGCGCTGCATCGACGTTACATTTGACCATACCAGCATCAGGACGAGACCAAGAGGAAACAGTAGCAACGCGCTGCGTTTGAGAGCCAGAAGAACTCGAGAATTTTGCTCGCTTAGCTTCCTGCCAAGAAAACAACAAATCCAGAGCACAATGAGTCGATATCCTCACTGGTTTACTCACATTGTCCCATACTCGTTCCTTTCTCTGCTTTCAAAGACACCAAATGATCATCGCAAAGCAATTCCTAGAACCCTCCTCTAATGTCGACAATAGCTTGAAGAAGCCCTCTTTGAAACCCTCCCGAAACACTAGCTCGATCTCACGCCACAAACCAGCACTCCTCCAAACAAGTTGTGCCTGGGGACATTCAAAGAACAGGTGCCACTCGCTTTCCACTACCGATTCGCACAACAGGGACTCCTCCGGGCATTGGACGTGATGACGCCGAAGATTGTAACGACAAGGAAAAATGCCTCTGGCAATGCGCCAAAGGTTAAGCTTGACTTTTGAGGGCATTTTAAGCTTCCAAATAGAACACCAATCACCTGAAACCTGAAGATCAGAGTTATCAATTAACTCATACATAGGAGTGTAGTAGGCAGATTTTACCGAATATAAACCGTCACGACTAGGATTCCATATCAAAGAATCATTTTGGTCTCTGCAGTGTAGTGTCATGCTCATAATTCGATGAAGAAGTTGCGTATTCCACCTACTTGAAGAGGAGTCAAATAGATCACCAACAGTCATTGTCTCAGCACCTGCGACCACCGGTGATGAGATAAGAGAGTTGGGTGCACCTTTGACCCAAGGATCTTGCCAAACATTAATACTTGTTCCATCTCCAATTTTCCTCTGCCGCACGCCCTCACCTTTTGAAAATTGCCATGATACCCCTATTATAATTTTTTTTGACCCCATATTATTTACTTTTTGCACACCCTCTGCACCAGTGCACCACTAAGGCACTAATCAGGCCCAACCCAAAAAAACTGTAGCCCAAACCCAAAAATCCAAACACACAACACGCTCTCTTGTGACAAAAAAACACCACGCAAAGTAGCACCACCCCATCGTCAACACGCAGCAGAAGTGGAAAACACGCCGTCAACACGCACCAGAACCACCACCCGGTGGCCTCCCTTCTCCATCCGTGAACCCCTACGCGGATACGCCCTTCTGTTTTCTCACTTCTGCCGCTGTTGCCGCTTCTCTTCATTCTTCAAGGTTCGAGTTTGACTTTGTTTTGCATTTTGATTTCGGAGTTTTGCGATTTCGTTTTGAATCTGCAGTATGTGAATTGGGATTCTGTTAAGTTGTTTATTAAATTGTTTATGGAATTGGGATTCGTTTTGAACGCTTTTGTCTATCCGTTTTGTCATTATTGGAATTGTTTATTCTGCGCATTACTCATTGGAATCTGTTTTGGGATTGTTTATTCAAATCAAATTGTTTATTGATTTGGGATTTGGGAAATGGGAACAATTGGATTTGGGATTCTGTTTTCTACACATTTGATATGATTAATTAAATTGTTTATTGAATTGTTTTTTTTTTTTTCAAATTTTAAGAGACAATGGAAAATTACTTCAAGAGAAAATTATCACCACACGATCAACACTCGGGCGAAACAAGTTCCCATTGTCAACACGTTGAAATTAATTTAGAAGATTTCCCATCGGATCCGATAAAACGGATTAAAATATCCGCATATCATCCAAATCATGCTAATTTGTATGACTTGTCTTAGTCCAATCAACTTGTTCTCTCGTTTTGATAAGGAAAAACTTGTTGAACTTGCAAAGTTTTATCCACATGAATTCTCTTTAGCTGATTTGGTGAGGCTTGATAATGAACTTGGGAATTACATCATTGATATGCATAGGAATGTTGAATTTACATCTTTGAAAGGAATTGGTGATCTAGCAGAGAAATTGGTTGAAAATGGAAGACATATTGTTTATCCACGCGTTTATCTTCTGTTGAAGTTAATAATGATTTTGCCAGTGGCCACAACAACCGTTGAAAGAGCCTTTTATGCTATGAAGATTGTGAAGACTAGGTTGCGTAATCAAATTGATAATTTTTTTCTTCGTAAAATTAAATAAATATGACTTGGATTATTATATTTACAGCCACATAAGATTGAATAAATAGACACATCAGTATTTAACTGCTACATAGGCTTTTTTTAACGGAGTTGGATGGAAAATTGAGAAAAGACTAACTGTGTAAACGTTATGTAACTTAAGAGACCAAAGTGGTACAAAAAAAAAACTTAAAGGGCCAACTTTTACAATTAAATAACTTAAAGGACCCCTGATATAATTTAGCGAAAATTTCATTTAGTTAAATTAGTCTGACCACCCTTGGCCAGGGTCTTAGATACGCCCCTGACCACGCAGTCTCTTTGCAAGAGAAGCTTAACTTGGGCAATCTCATTACCCAACTTATGAAATAAAGTATTTGCATCTATGAGTTGTCTTAGAGATTGAAGAGAATCTGGGTAGCACACTACCCTCCAATACCCCAAATTCCAACAAAGCTCAGTACCACGTAAATTAATAAGCTCTGGAACTATTTTTATTTTACTCTACTAGTATTTTACCCGTGCATACGCACGGGTGATACTGTATGGTCGGTGTATTGCCATGAAGTCATAATAGTAATTTGGAAGTGTTAGCCTGCATTTTCGACAGGCTAATATTAAATGTAGTCAACAGGGTTTGACTTAATAATTTCAGAAAGAAGGCTGATCTTCGACACCAAGATATAATTTCGACTTCAAGAGGTAATAACCAAGGGAAAGCAGCCTAATGCATAACTTAGCGAATTTGGAAAAAGAGGCCACACTTCGACAGAGAGAAGATTATAAACAGCGAAACAAGCAAAGCTATGGAGATCTGTCGAAAGGGACATTGATTCCTTGGTCGAAAAGAAAGAGCGGTTAAACAATCGAAGTAGAAGCACGTCGAAATAGCAGTTACTCTGTCTTATCTTGTTTTAGAAAACCGCTGAGCGGTTATAGTCTTGTTTATATTATAAATAGAGGTTCTGTAGAGAGGAAAAAGGGTCGCAAATTTCATTACACACATTTCCTAAAACACTCTACTTCCGCAAACAGAGAAAACAGAGTCAACAGGAATTCATGTATGATTCTGCGTACCACTTCTTTATATAATTGTTTTCATTTCTTTTAGATTTCTGCACTTTGTCATCTTCTTCACTTACAATTACTGCAATTTACTGCATTTTGATTCCTCTTCCCGCATTTACAAATTCTTGCACTTTATCGTAAGTTTCTGCACTTCTATTAAATATCAACAATTCTTAGTAAAATTTGATCACAAATGGCCTGAGATTCCTAGTTGATCTCGCAAGTAACACGTGTAGTGAAACTAGCGGTGTTTACTAAAAATCACAGTAAACAAATTGGCACGCCCAGTGGGACCTTTGTGCTAACTAATTAAAATTTTTACTAAGATAATTCTGGGTTTGTTAAACACAGAACCAGTACATCGCACGTTGCATGCGTTTAAGAAGTGGTAGACAGTTACATCAAATGCCACGTTCAAACATGAATGGTGCTTCTACATCGAATGGACATTCCCAGGCGTCAGTTACCGATACCAACGCCACGAACACCCAGGGAGCAACCCTTCCTGCACCATCTCCAGGAGTAAATACTCCCATAACTGCTCCAAACGTGGTCAGCGTAACCGCCCCATTATCTTCTTCGACAGACATGGGTATAACCGCTGTAACCGCTCCCACTATAACTCCTGGGTCGAACATGATGATTCCCCAGTCATCAACTTTTGGTTCAACCAATCCCTGGATGCCCAACGCTATGGTGGGAAATATGCCATATAATTTACCCATGAATGGTCGAAATTACCCCTATGGAATGCCAACCGCCATGATGGTAGGACTCCATACAAATGCATCTACGTATGCAGATAACATGGCTTCGAACTTTTCGCCTATGCACAACCCATCAGAGAATATGTATAGTCGAAATATACAACCTTCAATAACCACTTCGTCATTATTGGCATTAAGACAACAAATGGATGATAGTAACCATGACATGGTAAATATGCTAACACAGCAAATAGGTACAGTGTTTAATCCCCTGATACAGAACACAAATAATAGTTACCAAATGTTAGCAACACAAATGGGTCGAATTGCTGACTTCTTTGGCACTCCACAAATACAAAACCAGCAAATTCCCCAAGTACAAAACATCATGCCTGTTGACTTACCTGTCGAAATGCCTAATAATGCAACCCCTGTGAATAGAGCACAACAATTTGTCGAAGAGCCTATACCTGAAGTGGTGCTAGTAAATAGAAATCAAAATGTTGATGAGGTAGTTAGGCAAGTCCAGCAAAATAACCTCGGACTACAAAATAATTTGGCTAATCTTGTCGAAACTATACTAGCCCAAAATGGTCTTAATTTAGGCTTACACAGACCTAATTTTGTATCTCCCTTATCTGAATATGTGATGCAAACAGATTTGCCTAGAGGGTGGAAAATTCCTAAGTTCACAAAATTTGTTGGAGAAACCAGCGAATCTACTGTCGAACATATTGCAAGATATTTGACTGAGGCTGGGGACATTGCGCTAAACGAAAATTTGAAAATGAAATATTTCCCAAATTCTTTGACAAAAAATGCATTTACTTGGTTTACAACATTACCCCCGCATTCCATGTTTAATTGGAATCAATTAGAAAAAGCCTTTCATGAACAATTTTACATGGGACAATCAAAGATTAGCCTTAAAGAATTGGCTAGTGTTCGACGTACAATGCCAGAATCTATTGATGAATATCTCAATAGATTTAGACTACTCAAGGCGAGATGTTTCACCCAAGTGCCTGAACATGAGTTAGTCGAAATGGCTGCTGGTGGTTTAGATTACTCCATCAGGAAAAAGCTGGATACTTTACACCTAAGAGATATGGCTCAATTGGCTGATAGAGTTCGACAAGTTGAAAGACTCAAAGCAGAAAAAGCTTCGACAACCAAGTTTAACAATAAGAAAGAAAAAGTGGCGTTTGTTAATGTTGATAACAATAGCCAAGAATTCGACATATCTTATGAAAATGTCGAGGAAGAGGTTGACATTGCAGAATTAAAACCTGGACCTCCATATACATGCAAATTGTTAAACCCCTCTAATGGAAAAAACCCTGTCGAACCAAAAAATGATAAGTTTGTTGCAAAAACATATACCTTCGACGTCACAAAATGTGACCAAATATTTGATCTTTTGGTGACTGATGGTCAAATTTTAGTGCCTAAAGGTCTAAAAATACCACCATTAGAACAACAAAAGAAAAGAGGTTATTGCAAATATCATAATTTCTTGGGTCATAACACCTCCCGATGTGTACTTTTCAGGGATCTAGTTCAGAAAGCATTGAATGATGGAAGGCTGAAATTTGATGACAAAGGGAAATCATCAATGCAGATCGACAGCAATCCTATGCCCACAGCAGAGGCAAACTATACTGAGGTAGATATTTTGATGGTCGAAACCAATGAAGTGGTTGCTGAAAGTCTTGAAGCGAACATCAAAATGGTCACCAATGACCAATATGCTGAAAAAATGCAGGTGGTTTATCCACAAGCTGAAGAGGACTTGATAGACTTCCTCAACAGATGCAAGATAAATAACACTGAGGTGATGCTGTGCCCACGGTGCAGTTCTGTATTCGATAAAGAGGCCGCTAAAAGCCTTGAAAGTGTCACTCCTCAATTCAAGAGAAAAAACAAATGGGTCGATAATAGGCCCAAATTCAGCTTCAACCCAAGAGGTGTGCCATATAAGGTTACATCTTCAACAAGACGAGCTCCGAAGGCTCAAAGGAGAACATTTGTGCCACCTGCAAGAGCCCCTGTCGGAAGATGGGTATACCCAGGAAATAAGGAGACTGAATGTCACCTAAAGATGGCAGGAGAGACTTCCAATGCCATGAATCAAAACAAGGCGCCTAATTCCAATAGGTACGCCTATAGCAATAATTACAAGGGGAAAAACCCCATGACAAGAACACAATGGCGAAGATACCAACGCCAGATGAAATTGACTGCTGCTGAGAAAAAGGAGAACATCGACACAAGCAAAGGTAAGCAATTAGCTTCCAGTATTGAATTTCCAAGAAAGTCAGCAAAAGAGAGGATATTCCCTCCCCTTGCAGACATCAAAAAAGGTCTTGACTCTGAAGAAGGTCTGAAATTAGATGATGATATGGACTCTGAATTCTTAGATTCAGAACCAGACCTCGACATCATCTGTGTCGTTTCAATTCTGCCAATTGAATTCGACGTCGTTTCAGAAGTGACTGAGATCGAACAAGATTTCGATCAAGATATGGCTAAGCACAAGCCAATGTGTTACTACGTACTAAATAATGGCTCCATAGAAGAGCACAATGCAGTCTTCGAAAGGCCAGATGGAGGAATGAAACACCATCTAAAACCATTGTTTATACAAGCAAAAGTAAACAATGTAGGCGTCAATAAAATATTGGTTGATGGGGGCGCAGCGGTTAACCTGATGCCACAACATGTGCTGGCAAAAGTTGGCAAATCAGAGACTGATTTACGGCCACATAACATAGTCCTCACTAATTATGAGGGAAAATCTGGCTATTCGTTAGGAGCCATAGAAGTGGAGTTAACAGTGGGGAGTGTGAAGAGAAAAACTATGTTCATAGTCATACCCACCAGAGCAAACTTCAATCTACTCCTGGGTAGAGAGTGGATTCATGGAGTAGGAGCAGTGCCCTCAACACTCCACCAGAGACTCTCTATTTGGAGAGAAGATGGCCTGGTCGAAAATATAGAAGCAGACCAGAGTTATTTCTTGGCAGAGGTCGACCATATTACAAGGAGGACCTTTGACAAACAATTGGCGACTATTGCGCCATGCACACCTTCAGACACTGCATATGTCCCTATGGACAATGTGTTTGAATCCCTAGATCTCCACCCTAACCATGGCTTCATATGGGAGAGGGAAGTGATCGATGAGGCATCACCTTCAATAGGCTTTTGCAAGCCTACAGGGTGGGATGGTCCCTAAACGGTGATGATGTCTATACCCACCGTATGGGAAAGAATTACGGCTTATGTGGCCGAAAATAAACAAAATATGGCTTTGGAGGCCGAATTGCAACAAAATATGGTTGAACAAGCCATAGAAGTTAACCCAGAAGTTAACAATAAAGATAAAATGGCCGAAGGCCAGAGACTTGACTGCATCTACGATGATGAGCCTTTAGGTTTTGAAAAAGACCCAATGGGTTCGACTAAGAAGATGCAGGCTCAAGACCCTCTTGAAGAAATTGATTTAGCAGATGGCCCCATAAAAAGGCCAACATTTATCAGTGCTAAAATCGACAAGGGTTTGAAAGATCGAACTATCGAGTTACTCAAAGAGTATAAAGATTGCTTCGCTTGGGATTACAATGAGATGCCTGGTCTACGTCGAGAAGTAGTCGAACTGAAACTGCCCATTCGACCAGACAAAAAACCAGTGAAGCAAACACCAAGGAGGTTCGCACCTCAGGTTCTGTCGAAGATCAAAGAAGAGATCGAAAGATTACTCAAGAGCAACTTCATCAGGACTGCCAGGTATGTTGATTGGTTAGCCAACATTGTTCCTGTTATTAAGAAAAATGGAACATTACGAGTCTGTATAGATTTTCGTGATTTAAATAATGCTACACCCAAAGATCAATACCCTATGCCTGTGGCAGAAATGCTAGTTGATTCGGCAGCAGGATTTGAATACCTAAGTATGCTTGATGGATATTCAGGATATAATCAAATTTTTATTGCCGAAGAAGATGTGTCGAAAACAGCATTTCGATGCCCAGGGGCATTAGGTGTTTATGAATGGGTAGTAATGCCATTTGGTTTAAAAAATGCTGGTGCAACATACCAGAGAGCAATGAATTCTATGTTTCATGATTTTATTGAAAATTTTATGCAAGTATACATAGATGATATTGTTGTCAAATCTTCAACAGAAAATGGCCATTTAGACCATCTTCGACAATCATTCGAAAGAATGAGGAAATATGGATTGAAAATGAATCCAATCAAATGTGCCTTTTGTGTACGTGCAGGTGATTTCTTGGGCTTTGTTGTTCACAAAAAAGGCACCGAAATTAATCAAAACAAGACGAAGGCAATCATGGAAACGAAAGCCCCTTCGACCAAAAAAGAGCTTCAGTCATTATTAGGGAAGATTAATTTCCTCAGAAGGTTCATATCCAACCTAAGTGGAAAAACTCAAGTGTTCTCGCCATTGCTTCGACTGAAGAAAGAAGACTTATTCAGGTGGGATCCAGAGCACCAGAAGGCCTTCGACGACATTAAGGCTTATTTAGTTAAACCACCTATATTGTTGCCACCTATCAGAGATAAGGTGATGAAATTGTATATAGCAGCATCAGAGCTAACAATAGATAGTATGCTAGCACAAGAGGATGATAATGGTGTCGAAAGAGCCATATATTACCTGAGTAGAGTGTTAAATGATGCTGAAACTAGATATCAGCCAATGGAGAAATTGTGCCTTTGTCTGTATTTTTCTTGTACCAAATTAAAGCAATATATCAAACCAGTTGATGTGTATGTGCATTCTCATTTCGATATTATTAAACACATGCTGTCGAAACCAATACTGCATAATAGAATTGGCAAATGGGCACTAGCTTTATCTGAGTATTCATTAACATATCAGCCTTTGAAAGCTATCAAAGGACAAATTGTTGCTGACTTTATTGTTGACCATTCATTGGTCGAAGTGTCAGTTAGTCAAATGAATAATCGACCTTGGACACTTTATTTCGATGGATCAAGCCATAAAAATGGTTCTGGAATTGGTATATTAATTGTTTCACCAGTAAACATACCAACAAAGTATAAGTTTAAAATCAAAGAGCGCTGCTCTAACAATGAGGCTGAATATGAAGCCTTAATTGCAGGATTGGAAATCTTGTTAGAGTTGGGGGCAAAGGCTGTCGAAATTAAAGGTGACTCTGAATTAGTGGTGAAGCAGTTAACCAAAGAATATAAGTGCATCAAAGAAAATTTAATCTTATATTTTGTCACTGCCAATACTTTGTTAAAACGTTTCGACAATGTTCACATTGAGCATATACCTCGAATTGAGAATCAAGAGGCAAACGACTTGGCACAAATTGCTTCGAGTTATAAAGTCTCTCCAACAAAGCTCAGTGAGTTAATTGAAATTAAAGAGAAATTGATTTCGACAGATCATAAAGATGATGAATTGTCAATGCCAAAACTTGGGGGGGCAGACAGTGTAAGTGTAGAATTACTTCCTCCAATTGAAAATGGCGAAATTTTTGCCATTGACAATATGTCGAATGATGACTGGCGAAAATCAATTGTCGAATACTTGGAAAATCCAACAGGGACAACAAATCGAAAAACCAAGTATAGAGCTCTAAGCTATGTAATTCTTGGAAACGAATTGTTAAAGAAAACCCCGGAAGGAGTCCTACTTAAATGCCTTAATGAGAATGAGGCATATTTGGCAATTTCCAATACTCATAGTGGAGCTTGTGGATCTCACCAAGCGGGGCACAAAATGAAATGGCTTTTATTTCGACAAGGAGTATACTGGCCTACTATGCTTAAAGATTACATAGATTTTGCTAAAGGGTGTCAAGAATGTCAAAAACACGCAGGAATACAACATGTACCTGCAAATGAGTTACACTCAATAATAAAGCCTTGGCCATTTAGAGGATGGGCTTTAGACATAATTGGCGAAGTTAAACCAACATCGTCGAAAGGTCACCGCTACATATTAGTGGGTATCGATTACTTTACTAAGTGGGTCGAAGCTATCCCTTTAGCTAATGTAGACCAAGAGGCAATAATAGCCTTTATCCAAAACCACATTCTATGCAGGTTTGGAGTTCCAGAAACCATCACTACAGACCAAGGCTCAGTGTTTACTGGTCGAAAAATGTTTGAGTTTGCCTCCATAAGTGGATTTAAGTTATTAAGTTCGACACCATATTATGCTCAGGCAAATGGTCAGGTCGAAGCAGCCAATAAGATTATCATTAATTTGATTAAAAAACATATTGGGCAAAAGCCTAAGAATTGGCACAAAACCCTTGATCAAGCATTATGGGCTTGTCGAAATTCTCCTAGAGAATCAATCAACAGTACTCCATTTCATCTCACTTTTGGGCATGATGCAGTTTTACCAGTCGAAATCTATTTACAATCAACCAGGATCCAAAGGCAATTTGAAATTCCTTCAGACCATTATTGGAGCATGATTTTAGATGAATTGGTTGACATAGATGAAGAAAGGTTACTTGCATTAGATATCCTTATAAGGCAAAAAGAAAGAGTAGCTAAAGCTTATAACAAGAAGGTGAAATTCAAAGCTTTTGTTACAGGAGACTTAGTGTGGAAAGTGGTATTACCCATGGACAAAAAAGATAGAGCCTTGGGAAAATGGTCACCAAATTGGGAAGGACCATTTAAAATTTTACAAGTTTTCTCAAACGGTGCTTATGAAGTCGAAGAGTTAAGTGCTGATAATCGAATTTTGCGTATAAATGGCAAGTATTTAAAGAGATATAAGCCAATGTTGCAAGAAATCAAAATAACGCAAAATTAAGAGAATGTGAAGATATAAACATGGCACTCATGCCAGGAAATATTGTCAAAATACAGATCGAGTAGAATGCTGTCAGATTACAGATGGAAAGTTAAATTACAAAAGAAGCTTTAAGTCTCTCAAAGGCTGCTCTGGCATGCCTCAATCTGGTATCTAAAAGAGTTTCTTCTTCAGTTAGCCACTCACCATTCGTTTGAAAGCCTCCAGAGGATCTTTGCGTTTTAAGTCCAAAAATTCTTGTTCTTGAAGGCTAAGAGCGGTGTCATGTGTTGAGGGCACAGAACGTGGAGAATTGGCTATCTCAAGAGATTCACTCCTCGCATTGTCACCATCGTCTTCACTTTCCTCTTCGTCGTACCCTTGCTCTTCCATGTTTGGAGAAGAAGATATACTGATCTCAGCTCCACTGTGGCCAACATCAGGACTTTCATCAACGTCCATAGCAGCAGGCTCTGGACCATGAGCAGGAATTTCCTTGGCAGTTTCAGCAATAGTTTTTTCGGCCAACAGTGTATCTTCGACAACAGATGTATGTTGATGCAAATCTTTTTCTTCGACACCTTCTCCAGGAACATTTATTTTTGAAGGGGAATGAGTGGAGGAAGGCGTAGTTTGTTTTGTTGGGACTTCAGTTTCCTAAAAAAAAAAATGAAGTGAAGTGAGTATTATCACATAAACAAAGTTTTCGGGTTGCCGAAAAACATAGGCTTCAGTTGATCACCTTAGTTATGATGTTCTCAACTAAAGAGTGTGCACTTTGGGTTTTCTTGATAAGCCTTTTCGGAACTTTTTCTTCTTGTTGTTGTCTTTCGACAGAAGTTTGTCGGGAAACAGTTTTAGAGACATCTTGAGAATGTTTTGTCTTTCTCTCTCTTTCTGTTTCAGGAACTTGAACCTTAATGGGTTTAGTCCTGAGCAGTGGTGTTTCATCAGACTGAAAATACAACAATCATATAAGCATGAATAAGAAAAAGAAAACAAACATAAATAGGCAAAGTTTTGAGAACTTCGACCTCTGAATCGCTCACAACTTTTGGTTTAACATTTCTTGCTTTATTTGAATTGGATGTTAAAGAGCTGCTTGTTCTTTTTCGACTCTGCAAAACGGATGACTAATTAGTCGAAGAGTATAAGAAGATAACACAACGAGTAAAGATAAGTACTTACTTTTTGTTTTTCTTCTTGAAGAGGTTGTTTTCTTTTTGACGAAGCCTCGACATCTTTTTTCTTCGTCTTTGTTGCTGCGCCATCTGTCGAAGACGATGTGATAGGAATGGCTACAAATATTCGACAAACAAGTGTTAATATGAAATACATAGAAAGGAAATTTATTTTTCCTAAGAAGTCTTGTGAATCACCTTCTCTAATGGAGGACAATATTCGAATATGTTGAATATCTAAATGAAGATGACCCTCAAAAGTGTATATGTCCTGCTTAGTCGGAACTACTTTCTCAGCTGTTTTGTTGTTCAAAAAATCAAATAGTGCCCTGGTCGAACCACATACGAACCATTCTGGAATGGGTGACCAAAATGCCAGAGCCAGTTCACTGGTTGGTAAGGGTGGAAATCTAATTTTGTTTTGTGTTAAAGCAAAAAAATATTTGTCGGGTACATAAGGTGGAAAAATCATAGTCGGGATTTTATCAAGAATTTTTTGTTTAAAAACTTTTGCAGCTTGAGAAACAGTTCGACGAAGATTAGTCGGATCATATACAGTTTCGAAATATTGTTGAAATGCTTGAATTTCTCGAATATGTATACCTTTCGACTTGGTCTTCTTTTTCTGCGAAGAAGGAAAAGCAGATATTAGTTTGACCAATAGACTAGCCTCTTCGACACCAGCGAATTTCCTGGTGATATACTCTGTCCACCACTGAGAAAATTTGTGGGTACAAGAGAAAGTTGATTCAAAAGAGAGGGGAGTAAGACGAAAAGAATCAGCAGGAAAGTCATTGAGACGATTTATCCATTCTTCTTCATTCTCAGGGACTAACAGTTCCCTTCTAGACCGGAAAAAAGGGCTGGGTCGAAGTTGACACAACCCAAATTGCCGTGCATATAAACTTGGATGATATGAGAATAAACCAAATTGGTTTGATGACTTCCCAGGAGAAATTCGAGATGACAGCAGTTGAGGAGTTAAAAATGCTTTCCAAATTTGATTGGTTTCTTGCTCCTCATCAGGGTTGGTAGCAGGGAATTCCCTAGTGAACCAATGTGGTCCATAATTTCTTCCAGCAAAAGGGGCCATAGAAGGAGAAAATTCTGCACAGTTCAGAAACATGTTGAAAGCCTGTGAAAAGAGATCTTCGACAGATACTCCTATTTGTTTAGGTTTCAACAAAGCAAGTCGCACACCTTCGACCCCTCTGTTAGAAATTACGTCAAGATACTCATCAGGAGTATACATTATCAATTTTGAATTGAAAGTGGCAAGAAGCCACAATTGAAACAGCCAAATTGGTCCAGAGACCAAATATTTCCCTTCTGGTTTGAGTCCTTTCAAATCAAGAGCCCCTTGTTTCAAGTTGTCGAAAAGGGATCCTAAAATAAGGGTAGCCAAGTTGATCTTTCGACGTTGATGTAATTGAATGGCTAGGGGGATATACATCTTAGCCACTTGAAGTGACGAAGAACAGAAGACATAAAAGGATAACCAGAAAGTGAGAAAAGCAATATGCTCTTCATCAGAAACATCCTTCGACTCGGTAACGTGTTTCTCTTCAATATAACCTTTAAAGCTAGCCTTTTTGAAGTCAAAATCGAAATCAGTTTGGATAGCAGGGTCGAAAGTTTCCCCTAAAGGCTTTAAACCTGTTATAGCTGCCACATCAAGCAGGGTAGGGGCAAGCATGCCACACTTCAAATGAAGGCTGTTGGTAGTGATATCCCAAAAATGTAGAGCAGAAAGGAGCATTGGGCTTTGATACTTAGGCCCATACCTTGAGATTTGGATCAGATCGAAAATTCCCTGGCTCTTCCAGATATCTCCTTTTTTCGACTCAATTTTGTTGAGCCAGTCGATGTAAGGCATGTTTTTCTCAGTTGGTGGCGAGGATCGAAAAACCCTATTCGGGTTACTCATAAAATCCATCACGTGTGGACCTTCGCTGAAAATCCTAGGGCTGAGTCTATGATAGCTAGGGAAAATGTCCCTAATCCTAGGGGAATCATCATCAGCGAGAGGGAGAGGGCCTAAGAATGCATGATTTGAAGGTTTAGAGAAGGGGATAAGTACCTGAGACCGGTAAATTTGTGTTTCCTCCAAAGTGAGAGCAGGTTCAGGAACAAGGGTTTTCTTCCCAAGAGTTACAGCAGGAGATTTTATGGTAGAAGAAGATGCCATCGTTGGAAACAGGAAGCTAGTGAAGAAATGGAAGTGCTTAGTAGTGTCCGCTTTGCTTCGTAAGGCGAATAAAGGGAAGGAAATGCAGAAATCAGAAGATGCTTTAATGGAGTTTTTTCGCAGAGAAGAAGTTGAAGGTTCAGAAAAAGAAATGAAAGGGTACAACTTCCCTTTTATAGCCGTTTTACCACGTTCAAAAATAAAAATAATAATAAAATGCTTTGGCAATCGTGGTGTTAGTGGGAAACGTGAGATTATAGAAAGTCTAGACAGTTAACTGTGCACACGTGGCGCATTCTCGTTGGAGGAAGGCACCAGCAAACTCTGTTTTAGCTCAGAAACGTCCCCTCATATTCTGAAAAAAGATATGCAATGATAGCATGAGATTTCATGGGATAGTCGAAAGAAGTTTCAAAAAGCCGTTTTCTATTTTCATTCAAGAGTTCAGTCGAAAACGTCTTTTTGGGGGGGCAATTTGTTAGCCTGCATTTTCGACAGGCTAATATTAAATGTAGTCAACAGGGTTTGACTTAATAATTTCATAAAGAAGGCAGATCTTCGACACCAAGATATAATTTCGACTTCAAGAGGTAATAACCAAGGGAAAGCAGCCTAATGCATAACTTAGCGAATTTGGAAAAAGAGGCCACACTTCGACAGAGAGAAGATTATAAACAGCGAAACAAGCAAAGCTATGGAGATCTGTCGAAAGGGACATTGATTCCTTGGTCGAAAAGAAAGAGCAGTTAGACAATCGAAGTAGAAGCACGTCGAAATAGCAGTTACTCTGTCTTATCTTGTTTTAGAAAACCGCTGAGCGGTTATAGTCTTATTTATATTATAAATAGAGGTTCTGTAGAGAGGAAAAAGGGTCGCAAATTTCATTATACACATTTCCTAAAACACTCTACTTCCGCAAACAGAGAAAACAGAGTCAACAGGAATTCATGTATGATTCTGCGTACCACTTCTTTATATAATTGTTTTCATTTCTTTTAGATTTCTGCACTTTGTCATCTTCTTCACTTACAATTACTGCAATTTACTGCATTTTGATTCCTCTTCCCGCATTTACAAATTCTTGCACTTTATCGTAAGTTTCTGCACTTCTATTAAATATCAACAATTCTTAATAAAATTTGATCACAAATGGCCTGAGATTCCTAGTTGATCTCGCAAGTAACACGTGTAGTGAAACTAGCGGTGTTTACTAAAAATCACAGTAAACAGGAAGATAATCATAAGTTGTGAACAATGTCCAAAATGTATGATTTGAAATTCAAAGTGGATAGAGATTGACAATCAGAATTACATTGATCCATAATAATGTATTTGGACATTAGAGGTAAAATATGCATCCCCGTTGACACTCCCGTTTGCATACTCGTTGACCCTCCCGTTGGCGCTCTCGTTACCTCTCCCGTTGCCACTCTCGTTGCAGCTCCCATTGCCAGTCTCTCGTTACCTCTCTTAGTGGTTAAATTGATTGATTTTAATAGTTTTAATAGAGAGATTATAGTAAATAAAAAATTTTAGATGAAGTAAAAATGAAGAAAAAAGAAAATAAGATTTTTTAAAATATGCATCCACGTTGGCGCTCTCCTTGCCTCTCTTGTTCCCACTCATGTTCCCGTTGTCGCTCTCGTTGTCGATTCCATTGCCAGTCTCGCATTGCCGCTCTCGTTGTGTTGCAAATTTTGTCTTTTAGGGGTGAATTTATTAAAATAGTTGTGTTGCAAAAAGTTAAAACAAAATCGGTATTTATTATTACAATTGTTAGTGGTTAAATTGATTGACTTTATTTATTGCATGAAAAATTGATTGATTTTAGTAGTTTTAATAGTGAGATTATAGTAAATAGTAAATTTTAAATTATTTAATTATTGAGTGTGATAATAATTTAATAATTTTTTTTTTTGGAATAAATAATTTTGAAACTATTGTTAGAGGTATGGTTTTTTTTGACAATTGGTAGTAGTTAAATTGATTAATTTTAGTAGTTTGAGTAAATTCTAGAAATAGTTAAAAAAATTATGTTTTTAGTAAAAAAAACTGACAAAAAAATGATTTTATGGAAAGAAAAACTGAAAAAAAAAATTGGAAAAAAAACTGAAAAAAAAGTTGGTTTTAAAATTTGCTGGTTTTTGTCCTTTTGCTGCGTCAGTTGCACCTTCTGATTGCAGTTTTCAATCAGTTTTTTGTCCCTCTATCGATGCCACTCCCGTGGCCTCTCCCGTTGGCGCTCTCGTTGCCACTCCCATTGGCGCTCTCGTTGCCACTCTCGTTGGCATTTTACTCTTTTTTAGTAATTATAAAATAGTTATTTGGTAATTTTTTGTAGTGGTTAAATTGATTGATTTTAACAAAAGTAGTTAAATTGATTAGTTTTAGTAGTTATTTTGTAATTTTTGGTAGGGGTTAAAGTTTTTTTACAAGTCTTTTTTTGACAATGGTTAGTGGCTAATTGATTTATAGTGACTAATTATTTTATTAATTTTAGTAGTTTGAGTAGATTATAAAAATAGTAAAAATTGATTTACAGTGACTAATTGTTTTTATAAAAATATTGACAACCGTTTTTTAAAAAACTTAAAAAAAATAGTGTATAATTTTAAAAAAAAAAACAGTTTTTTTGAAAAAAAATTGAATTTAAAAAAAATGTATTGGTACTGTAGCGCGTCAGAAACGTCACTGTAGCGAACTGTAGAGTGACATAAGCGGCACTGTAGCGCGTCAGAAACGTGACTGAAGCACACTGTAGTGATACTGTAGCATTTTGTCTTTATGTGGTGAATTGTCTATTTTGCCCCTAAATTGTGACAAATGTCAAAATTTGGTGATGTCTAAAAATGTAAATGTGCTAGGATATGTTTTGATTATATAGAAAGTAGATTCCAAAAATTATACAAATATATGATTTTTTTTATTTGTTGTGGGATTTCGAGAGAGAGAGAGGTGTGAAAATTAAGAATGAGACATATAATAATTTTTTGGCAATTTGACTACAATTGAAAAAAAAAATTACAATTTTTAGTTCAGAAGTCATCCTGGTGGAGGGCGACTTCTGAACTAAAAATTGGATGTGTGAAGTTTGGTAAATAATCTAAAAAGTATGCTATTTTGGTATTTAATTTTTTTTTGGGCTACAGTAGTCAAATTGTACTTTTTTTTTGACAAAAAGAAAGACAATATATTGTAAATATAATAGGTGAGAAGTGATGACATAATAAGTGATCGACAGATATTTTTAGGTGATCGACAGATATATATGCCAAATTTTGATTTAACATTTATCTCCTTTCCGCTCATAGTAGTTCATACTACTTATTTGATCTTCTCCGCCTTAGATTTTTGTCCAACCATTCATTGAAAACAAAATACAAACCAAACATGTCTTCTGCAGCAATAGCAATCCTTCTTTTCACTTTCACATACTTTGCATACAAAATCTTCTTCCATGAAAAGCAAAGAACCAAGCCACCAGGTCCAACAGCGTTGCCAATTATAGGAAACCTCCATATGCTAGGTACCCTTCCACATCGCAACCTTCATTCCCTATCCAAAAAACATGGTCCCATAATGTCCTCGTTTTAGCCCCTCATGTTTTTTTGTTTGTCATTTTGGTTTCTATCGTTAGTTTTTTCTAACGGACACCACGCTGGCAGTTAACTTCTGATGTAGCGTCTTAATTGTCAGGGCAGACTTGTACCTGATTTGGTGATGTAGCACATAAGGGACCAAATTGAAACTTAAAAAGAACATGGGGACCAAATTGACACAAACACAAAACATTCATATTCTTCCTCCAAACACCACCTCCATCTTCATCTTCTCCGGCGAGCCACCACCACCTCCGGTGAGCCTCCGCCACCACCACCACCACAAACCGTGACATCGCTTCTCTCTCTCTCTCTCTCTCCTCAAGAACACCAAAATTCTCAATTCTTTACCAAATCAAGCAAATGAATAGTGCATTTCATGCGAAATTTCACAAGGAACTAGAATCCATCACCAATTCGCACAAAAAAGTGGAAGAACTTAATCCAAAACGTCATTTTCTGAGGAAAACGCGTTTTGAGTTTTGCAAATTGGGGAAACCTTCAAAACTCAACCAAAATTCACCAAACCACTTGCAATAGACTCGAAATTGGTGCAGTAACTGATTGTTAGCAAAATATTTCAACAAAAATGATAAAGAATTGAGAACGAAATGGAAATATAGATTCACGTTTTACGTTTTTTTTGGGTTTTTCAATGACGAAGGGAGAGAGAGGGGGAGGGAGAGAGAGAGAGAGAGAGAGAGAGAGAGAGAGAGAGAGAGAGGCGATGTCACTGTTTGTGGTGGTGGTGGCGGAGGCTCACCGGAGGTGGTGGTGGCTCGCCGGAGAAGATGAAGATGGAGGTGGTGTTTGGAGGAAGAATATGAATGTTTTGTGCTTGTGTCAATTTGGCCCCCCATGTTCTTTTTAAGTTTCAATTTGGTCTCTTATGTGCCACATCACCGAATCAGGTCCAAGTCAGCCCTGACATTTAAGACGCCACGTCAGCAGTTAACTGCCAGGGTGGCGTCCGTTAGAAAAAACTCACGGCAGGGACCAAAATGACACAAAAAAAAACATGAGGGGCTAAAACGAGAAAAAAAAGATAAAGGGCCAAAGTGACACCAACCCCAAAGATAAAGGGCCAAAACTGCAATTTAGCCTTTATTATAACAAATAATGTTTCATTATGTAACGAAAAAACATCTGGTGAAAGTTTGATTTAACTAGGAAAATGAAGATTAAATAGGAGTAGAACTTGTAGATTCTGAAGAGAAAATATAAACAAATAAATTTGATCAAATAGGTGGAAAGTTTAATTTAACAAGTAAGATGAAGGTTAAATAGATTTTAGAGGAAGAAGAAAGTTTGCATAGTTGGCCCCACCTAATGGTGTTATGCTTGATTATTGTTGTAGTCTTATAGCTAATGGTGTCCGGTGTGCTTCGTGATCATCTGACTTTATTTCTTTTTTTTTGACAAAAAGGAGTTTACGGCATTTCATTCAAAATCAAAGAGTTAATACAAGTGGGAATACAATCAAAAACTTGGGAGCTAGCGTAGGACATTGATGCTCTAGCTAGAGTATGAGCCACAAGGTTTGCTTGCCTCCTGATAAAACTAACACAATAGTTTCCTAGAGTAGAGAGAAGAGGTTGACAAAATTTCAAGATAGAGCCATATTCAGTTACAATATTACACGCTCCTCGGATGCCATCCACTACCGCTTGGCAATCAAGCTCGATGGTAACACTCTGGATGTCTAATTCTCGTATCCAAGTAACCGCTTCCAATAAACCAATTGCTTCCGCCTCCCGTGGTTGAGGCTTTTCGATGAACCAGATTGTTTTGGCCTTCACGAACACTACAAGAAAATCAACGATTTCCGGCGGCATTTTTCGTCGCAAATGCGGCGATTTTCGTCGCAAATTGACGTTTCCGACGAACTTTCCGACGGACAAAAAGCCGTCGCAAAATCACTCGTCGCAAATCGTTTCCGACGCATTTTTTCGTCGCAAATGACTCCGTCGCAAAATCGTCGGAAATCCGTCGCAAAGTTTCGTCACAAATTCGTCACAAATGTTCGTCGCAAAAAACCATTTCCAACGAAAATTTCCGTCGGAAATCCGTCGGAAATTTTAAAAAAAATTAAATCTTCTGAAGTAGAAAATCATTTAGCAGAAATTACAGTAATAATCGAGCAACAATACAAGGCTATATATATCATAGAAAGCACCAATCATTTGCAGGCCACAGGAAGGCCTGCAGGTCCACCCTCAAATTCTTGGATCATTTAGATTGAATATCTAAGGCATAAACCTACAACTTTCACCAGATTTGATCATCAGCAGTTCTATGGTCTGCTAAAGGGCTGATACCGATTCAAGCTCTAGCAACTCATGTATGTATGTATGACTCAAGCTTAAGTTCAGTGAAGTTGTAGTTTAATAGCATATATGCAAGCTCTAGTTCAGTGAAGTCAATAGCATACTAACACTATTTCCCTAGTTCACATATAATCAGAAGTATGAAATAGAATCTTGCCAATAAGAACAATGAAATACTTACAGTCATGATGTCACCAGCATACATACCAACTTCATACACTTAAGTGGTCAAAAATAAGGGAAATACACAAAATTAAAGAGTAGTTTTCTCAAGTAGCTGCCAATAAGAGAAAGGGACAACAAACATAGAGATACAAACAGGAGGAACACAAAGAAAGCACTGGCTGGTCTTTTTGGTTTGTTGGGATCTTTCTTAGCCTTCTTTGTCTCCTTCTTTGGCTTTGGTGCACTCTTCTCAGGCTTATTATAAGCAGCCTTTCGCTTTCCTACCTTTCTGCAAACAACAAATATCTATCTTCCATCATTACACTGTAACAGCTTTTCCACCATTATTATCAGTCAAAATGCCCATAACAGCTCAAATGCAGGTCAATATCTGCAACACCTTGATTGTTGCAATTCCAACAATTTTACCGTATCAATGTCAAGTTATACTGAATCGACTTCATGAAAAACTGATGTAGAATTGTATTGGTAAACAAAACAAATCTAGAAAGAGTGTACCCTGGGCTGGAGATTTGTGACAGAATCAGTTACTGCTGTCACAGTAATTGAATAACACTAGGTGTCAGCATCTTGGAATAATCCTAGGAATAATTGTACAATCATTTGGCCTATTTAAAGGCAGCAATCAATGAAGAAAGGCAACAATCATTTCAATTAAATTCTCTTACCTTATTTCTCTGCAAACACTGTCTGCCAGCACTCTTCTCCGAGCTGTATTCTCTTACCTTATTTCTCTACAAACACTGTCTGCCACACTGCCCTAGCAACTGGTCCCCCTCTATCAATCCCTGCTACCATATCAGCCTGTGCTATTCTGCTTCTGTGTTGCAGGTTCACTGTGACAAGATTTTGGCAGAAAGCCCTGCTGGAGCAACTCGTGTAATGGCACAGAGCGTTTCAGTATTAGTGTTATTAGTATATCATAAAAAATAGTAGACTTGACAAAGTACTTCAAATGCATTTCATACTTCAGAGATGGCTGCTCAACTTATTCACAACCACTAAGTGAACTTGTGAATAGAATAAATGGTGGAATGAACTCACAACAATTATACTGAAGTGGCAAACTTAAAGCTACACATTGAACAATTTATGTACGAATAGAGAAGTCAAATGTGCATGCACAATCATCAATTCAGTAAGCCAAAAGTTGGAATTGGTTCCATCAAATTATACATATGAGATGTAGGTAAAACTATTCTTCTCTGATGATGCTTACCAATAGTGCCTGGAAGCATGGGGAAAAAATAGATTTGTGCTTTAAAGCTGGGAGGTGTTGCACAAGCCAAGGATAACATGCCTGCAAAGAGAATGCACTGTTATTAAGAATTTGATTCCCATGTTGCATAGTGCACACTATTACTAGGTAACCTTATGTCTGAAAAATTGAGTGACTGATTCATAGCATAAAGGGAATTTATAGACCATAAAATAAAACACAGTTATAGCATTCTCAAATAGAACTGAATCATAACACAACTCAATCACTGGAAATAAAGCATTCTTAACATTTCAATGGCCATCTTGTAGAACCCAAAGGTGACAAAACAAAGTAGATCACAATACCCAACTCAAGAATTAGCAACAATATGTTCATTATCATTGTTTCATTCATCAACTGCTAGCTCAAATCTACACACCTAAAGATCATATGCATGATAAATATGAATCTGAATACAAATATTACCTTGGAGTATGATCACAATGCAGAAGACGAAAGTGAAAACCAAGGCAAACATGCTGCTACTAGAACCGGAAGACTGCGAGGATTTAGCATGGCAATAGACGAGAATTAGCTCCTTTATCAGTGATTCTCATCACCTGCCAATAGACAGAACATAAATAAGGATAACTAAATACATAGTGAACATTAGAGCAATATCAGCTCCTTTAACCTTAAGAAGTTTCTGTTAAATAAATGGAAAAAGAAAGGTTAAAGAACATAAGAGCAAATTAGCAAGTATTACACCTTCTCAACACCAACAAAAAGAAAGGTAACGGCCACAACAAAAAAACATTCACTCATTCTAAGATCAACATGATCAACAATACTCAAACAACCTATAAGACTACAAAAGTTTCTGCTTTCATACTATAGTGCTATAAATTAATTTAATTAACAAATAGTAGGAAGAAAGAAGCATGTTTTTGAGTCACATTTATTTTCAAACAAAGACAGGCATCTGAAAGTATAGTATGCAAAGGAATAAATGTAGCACTTTGTTTAAGCTTACATTGATAGTGGGAAGTTGCAGCCAAACAAAGAGTGCAAACTTTAAATGATAATAGAGTGGAATCCTGGTTAAATATGGTGAAAAAATCCATAAGACGCCCAACCAACAAAGCTTCACAAATCCTGATATGAGGTTGTGAGGTATTTTGATAGTTCTGGCCCTCTTTTCTGCCTAATGCATCTTCATTGAAGAGCTTTTCATCTTTCACACCTTCCAACAGTCCATAATCCACAAGGTCCTTCTCAATGCAAATTCCTTCAATGAAGATATTGTCCCTGAGCAGAGTGCACTGGAAAGATCAAATCATAAGTTCGTAAGAAGAGGAAACAGCGGAAAGGGAAGAAAGAAAAGGTCACTTCAGATGAAATAAAGCCCATTACCCCATTCAGAAGCTTATAACATCCTGGAAACCAACTCTTTACCAAAGGGAAAAAGTTTCAGAACACTGAAAAAGTAGATCATATATAATCAATGTTTGTCCCCAAGGCACATAGTCTCCAACGTGTGATAAGGATGAAGCTTTATACCTTGTAGCTTCCATAGTGAAAAAGTTTCTTTTCCTATATTTACCATACATCTGTCCCGGTATGTTTCAGTGATTTAAGTAAAGGAATAACTACAGATGTTACATCATTTATCCGAATAGGATCCGTCTTCCATCCTTCCAGGAAGTGCATAATAAATATTAGTTTCTTGCTCCTAGATCTCTACAAGCACACACATACACGTGTACAAATTTGCATTTGTTTAATAATAAGGGTATGTTTGACATACTTGACCAGATATTCCATTTTTATGTGTTTTTATTTAAGACATCAACCTGGTCAGGACAATTGGCCACAAGGTTGTCCAGAGAAGGTGGAAAGAACCATTGGTTGAATTGTAGATGTATAAACTGAAATATAAACGTCATGACTACGGAACAAGAAAGAGGCCAATTGGAATTGAAACCTTGAGCAAATGGACACAAGGGACACAAATTCACAATCAATATAAGGTTTTCAAATCAAAAGAAAGTGTCACCCAAATAATGCATACCTTCTTCCAAAATTCTTTTCCACTTCCAGTAGGAGCTTCAGAAGAGTATGCAGTATTCGTAGAGACCTTCTTCCAAAATTCTTTTCCACTTCCAGTAGGAGCTTCAGAAGAGTATGCAATATTCGTAGAGAGCTAAGGACAATAACAACCTATGAGAGAAGGGAAAAATACGTCACCAGAGGTTATAGAATAGAAAACAAGAGGAAAATAACTAGACATAAAATTACTTTCATGAACTTAAGAAACCAATATGGTAACTTTGTGTGGGGATACTTTCAAATTGAAATATCTCCAAAGCATAAGATTATATGAGCCAATAATGATCCAATATTCCCTAAAATTAATAAAAAACCTTTTGGAGAAATCATAACTCACAAGTAGTCAGGTACAAGAAGTCAACAACATTGCAAACAAGATGGCCACGTAACTATTTACTATAAATTTGAAACTATCACAACTGCATTTTAGAGACCAGATATATCAGAAGTCTCATCTATATTGTATAAAGTTTATGGCTCAAATGTTATGAACTTCATGTTAAGGGAAGAGTTTCTGAGACATGGATGGTTAACACTCACAAAATCCAACACTTTCGACTCATCATATGCTCAAAATACACCATTCAAGAATCAAAATTTCAAGTAACTAGTTTCATGACTGTCTTTGACAAACTTTAAATCCAATCCAAATCAGTTAAGACTAAGCGTCAGATCTAAAACCAAGGAAAACCGTGTTTGACAACAACAAAGAATCACTATTTTCTCTACAAATATCTGAATATGGGAATTAGATTAAAAACTAGGAGGCAGTTTTGTAATTAAAAGTAAAAATAGGAAATAAAAACAAAAAATGTTTTCTTAAACCAAACAGATCTTGAGAACCAGCAGATCCATTATAATAGCTAACTCATTATTTTTCTGTAATGCTACTTCTTAAAAAGGAAAATGAAATACCCACAGGTAACAGTTAAATAAGCTTGCGAGAAATTTAAAAAGAGAACATTTATTCAAGATAGTATAAAAGTACTCACGTTTTTCATACTACATAGATCAAGTAACGGTGCTATCAAAGTTTCCACCGCATATGTTCCATCAGCTATCTGCAACACATAACAATAACCGGATCATATGCAACCTCAACTACCATGATTGAACAATAGAAATCAGCTCAATAACAAGAGAATTCAATACGAAACCATGAAAAGCAATCAGATCGAGAACTCCTCCTAAAATCACAATAAACAATGAAAAATAAAAGTAAAAAACTTGCACAACAGATCTATAAACCCCATATATATAACAATGAAACCCCTTTAAATAATTATGTGCAAAAACCAACAGGGAAGCAACAAAATTATAGCCTACCAAATAAGACTGACTCGGTCCATGCAAGATTTTTACCTCGTGTTATTTGGAAAAGGTTCAGAAAAATAAAATAAAGGCATTCTCTTTTTTAAGCAAAACTACTGTTTAATGCCTGGAATATTCCAATGGTCCAGAAATATGCAACTTCGAATATGAATTCTAAAGGATAATACACACAGATATATGGTTGAACTAATACCTTTGTCAATGCATGGTAAAGATTTGACACCTTTGCTGCTTCTGGAGTATGAAAGGGCAAAATTAATTAGGTGAGCATCACATGTTATAGCATGAATGCTATATATTGAATGTTTTTCTCTTTTCCTCCCTCAGTCTATTCCTGACAATCAATGGTGAATAACAAACAACTGTATCAGATATTGAAAGAAATTTGCTAATTAGAATCAATAAAAGAAACCGATTTAAGCTCCTGAAATTGTAATAACAGCAATAAAATTACTAGGACACATAATGGGAGATTCTAATTTCCTACCAAGTACAAAAATTAACTAAAGACAACTGAGTCAAATATGGAAGTCAACTGATTTTAGATTTTGTATATAATGCTCAGAATTCTCAACTTACATCCATAATCCATATACAATTAACCAACTTACGGACATCAATACATGCAATTATACATAAAGAAGACCTTAAAAACTTAAAACTACAATTTTATACATAAATATTTAGCAGTCACACTTCATAAAACCAAATGATGAACATTTGTTATGAAATAAACCCAGTTAGCTTCAAGTAACTATCACATTTGAAATTCTATATACGAAATAAACCCTTACCAATAGAAAACAGAGTCACACCAACAGAATCAAAAACTGAAAAACGAAAATCTTCAAGTCAAAAGAAGTAAAGACCAAGTGAACACCAACAAAAGAACTTACCACACGAGCAGATCCTGAATGCATCACTCACCACACAGCGCAACCCTTCCGAATTGGACGTACCTCTTGAACGGCTGAACAAGCCACAAACAATTTTAATTAGGGTTTTTGATTAAAGCAAATCAGTGAAGAGGAAGTTAGGGTTTTTGATTAAAGCAAATCAGTAAAGATGAAGTTAGGGTTTTTGATTCAACCAAAAATTGGGGGTTTCCTATCAAATCGAATTAAAGTAGAGGAAAAAATTTACCTTTAAGAAGAAGGATATGCGTTGGTTCGTTGCTGAGAGGAGATGTGATGAGAGAGGAGATGCGCTGGTTTCGTTGCTGAGAGGAGAGGGGGAGAGGCACTGAGAGAGGAGGAAGGATTTGGGGCTTGAGGCGTTGAGAAGATGAAGGAGAACGATGGAGTGGTGGAGGGAGAAGATGAAGGAGAACGAAGGAAAGAGTGAGAGAGGAGTGGAACTACAAGAAAATCGAAAGCGACGGGTATGACGGAGGAGAGGAGGCGCGATAGATTTCAAAAATGGGAATGGAGGTTAGGGTTTGCAGAAAAGAGGGAGGTCCAGGGAGAAGGAGAGGTTTTGTGGCGGTGATCTGATGAGACAGTGGCGGTGAACTGATGAGAGAGTGACGGTGGAGGAAGTTGGAGGATGGCGGAGGAGGGTTGATGTTGAGGGAAGGCGAGAGTGAGGGCATAGAGCGAGAGTGAGAGTGAGGGTGAGCGCAGAGAGCGAGAGTGAGGGTGAGGGCAGAGAGCGAGAGTGAGGGTGAGGGCAGAGAGCGAGACCTGAGAGTGAAAGTGAGATCGTATTTGGCTTTTGTTTAGTTTTAACTGACAACTGTTTGCGACGAAAATTTTAGCATTTCCGACGAAAACGTCCGTCGGAACGTAGCGACCATTTCAAATTTCATCGCAAATGTGAGCGGGAAATAGGCTAAACAAGTAGCGACGGCCGATTTCGTTGGAAACGTCAGCATTAGCGACGAAAATAAATTCTGTTGGAATAAATGGCAGGAAAGAGCACTTATTCTTGTAGTGGAAGTGGCCTATTTCATTACGAATACACAGGCCTATCTTGAATCTCCCATTATCAAATAGCGTTGCATCGACGTTACATTTGACCATACCAGCATCAGGACGAGACCAAGAGGAAACAGCAGCAACGCGCTGCGTTTGAGAGCCAGAAGAACTCGAGAATTTTGCTCGCTTAGCTTCCTGCCAAGAAAACAACAAATCCAGAGCACATTGAATCGATATCCTCACTGGTTTACTCACATTGTCCCATACTCGTTCCTTTCTCCGCTTCCAAAGACACCAAATGATCATCGCAAAGCAATTCCTAGAACCCTCCTGTAATGACGACAATAGCTTGAAGAAGCCCTCTTTGAAACCCTCCCCAAACACTAGCTCGATCTCACGCCACAAACCAGCACTCCTCCAAACAAGTTGTGCCTGGGGACATTCAAAGAACAGGTGCCACTCGCTTTCCACTGCCGATTCGCACAACGGGGGCCATTGGACGTGATGACGTCGAAGATTGTAACGACAAGGAAGAATGCCTCTGGCAATGCGCCAAAGGTGAAGCTTGAATTTTGAGGGCATTTTAAGCTTCCAAATAGAACACCAATCACCTGAAACCTGAAGATCAGAGTTATCAATTAACTCATACATAGCAGTAGAGTAGGCAGATTTTACTGAATATAAACCGTCACGACTAGGATTCTATATCAAAGAATCATTTTGGTCTCTGCAGTGTAGTGTCATGCTCATAATTCGATTATGGTCTTGTGGAGTAAAGATTTGATGAAGAAGTTGCGTATTCCACCTACTTGAAGAGGAGTCAAATAGATCACTAACAGTCATTGTCTCAGCACCTACGACCACCGGTGATGAGATAAGAGAGTTGGGTGCACCTTTGACCCAAGGATCTTGCCAAACATTAGCACTTGTTCCATCTCCAATTTTCCTCTGCCGCACACCCTCACCTTTTGAAAATTGTCATGATACCCCTATTATAAAAAAATTTTGACCCCATATTATTTACTTTTTGCACACCCTCTGCACCAGTGCACCACTAAGGCACTAATCAGGCCCAACCCAAAAAAACTGTAGCCCAAACCCAAAAATCCAAACACACAACACGCTCTCTTGTGACAAAAAAACACCACGCAAAGTCGCACCACCCCATCGTCAACACGCAGCAGAAGTGGAAAACACGCCGTCAACACGCACCAGAACCACCACCCACGCGGTGGCCTCCCTTCTCCATCCGTGAACCCCTACGCGGATACGCCTTTCTGTTTTCTCACTTCTGTCGCTGTTGCCGCTTCTCTTCATTCTTCAAGGTTCGAGTTTGACTTTGTTTTGCATTTTGATTTCGGAGTTTTGCGATTTCGTTTTGAATCTGCAGTATGTGAATTGGGATTCTGTTAAGTTGTTTATTAAATTGTTTATGGAATTGGGATTCGTTTTGAACGCTTTTGTCTATCCGTTTTGTCATTATTGGAATTGTTTATTCTGTGGATTACTTATTGGAATCTGTTTTGGGATTGTTTATTCAAATCAAATTGTTTTTGATTTGGGATTTGGGAAATGGGAACAATTGGATTTGGGGTTCTGTTTTCTACACATTTGATTTGATTAATTAAATTGTTTATTGAATTGTTTTTTTTTTCAAATTTTAAGAGACAATGGAAAATTACTTCAAGAGAAAATTATCACCACACGATCAACACTCGGGCGAAACAAGTTCTCATTGTCAACACGTTGAAATTAATTTAGAAGATTTGCCATCAGATCCGGGAAAACGGATTAAAATATCCGCATATCATCCTAATCATGCTAATTTTTATGACTTGTCTTAGTCTAATCAACTTGTTCTCTCGTTTTGATAAGGAAAAACTTGTTGAACTTGCAAATGTTTATCCACATGAATTCTCTTTAGCTGATTTGGTGAGGCTTGATAATGAACTTGGGAGTTACATCATTGATATGCATAGGAATGTTGAATTTACATCTTTGAAAGGAATTGGTGATCTAGCAGAGAAATTGGTTGAAAATGGAAGACATATTGTTTATCCACGCGTTTATCTTCTGTTGAAGTTAATAATGATTTTGCCAGTGGCCACAACAACCGTTGAAAGAGCCTTTTATGCTATGAAGATTGTGAAGACTAGGTTGCGTAATCAAAAATTGATAATTTTTTTCTTCATAAAATTAAATAAATATGACTTGGATTATTATATTTACAGCCACATAAGCATGAATAAATAGACACATCAGCATTTAACTGCTACATAGGCTTTTTTTAACGGAGTTGGATGGAAAATTGAGAAAAGACTAACTGTGTAAACGTTATGTAACTTAAGAGACCAAAGTGGTACCAAAAAAAACTTAAAGGGCCAACTCGTTACAACTAAATAACTTAAAGGACTCCTGATATAATTTAGCGAAAATTCTATTTAGTTAAATTAGTCTAACCACCCTAGGCCAGGGTCTTAGATACGCCACTGACCACCCAGACTCTTTGCAAGAGAAGCTTAACTTGGGCAATCTCATTACCCAACTTATGAAATAAAGTATTTGCATCTATGAGTTGTCTTAGAGATTGAAGAGAATCTAGGTAGCACACTACCCTCCAATACCCCAAATTCCAACACAGCTCAATACCACGTAAATTAATAAGCTCTGGAACTATTTTTTTATTTTACTCTACTAGTATTTTACCCGTGCATACGCACGGGTGATACTGTATGGTCGGTGTATTGCCATGAAGTCATAATAGTAATTTGGAAGATAATCATAAGTTGTGAACAGTGTCCAAAATGTATGATTTGAAATTCAAAGTGGAAAGAGATTGACAATCAGAATTACATTGATCCATAATAATGTATTTGGACATTAGAGGTAAAATATGCATCCCCGTTGACACTCCCGTTTGCATACTCATTGACCCTCCCGTTGGCGCTCTCGTTACCTCTCCCGTTGCCACTCCCGTTGCAGCTCCCATTGCCAGTCTCTCGTTACCTCTCTTAGTGGTTAAATTGATTGATTTTAATAGTTTTAATAGAGAGATTATAGTAAATAAAAAATTTTAGATGGAGTAAAAATGAAGAAAAAAGAAAATAAGATTTTTTAAAATATGAATCCACGTTGGCGCTCTCCTTGCCTCTCTTGTTCCCACTCATGTTCCCGTTGTCGCTCTCGTTGTCGATTCCATTGCCAGTCTCGCATTGTCGCTCTCATTGTGTTGCAAATTTTGTCTTTTAGGGGTGAATTTACTAAAATAGTTGTGTTGCAAAAAGTTAAAACAAAATCGGTATTTATTATTACAATTGTTAGTGGTTAAATTGATTGATTTTATTTATTACATGAAAAATTGATTGATTTTAGTAGTTTTAATAGTGAGATTATAGTAAATAGTAAATTTTAAATTATTTAATTATTGAGTGTGATATTAATTTAATAATTTATTTTTTTGGAATAAATAACTTTGAAACTATTGTTAGAGGTATGGTTTTTTTTACAATTGGTAGTACTTAAATTGATTAATTTTAGTAGTTTGAGTAAATTATAGAAATAGTTAAAAAAATTATGTTTTTAGTAAAAAAACTGACAAAAAAGTGATTTTTTATGGAAAGAAAAACTGAAAAAAAAATTGGAAAAAAAAACTGAAAAAAAAAGTTGGTTTTAAAATTTGCTGTTTTTTGTCCTTTTGCTGCGTCAGTTGCAGCTTTTGATTGCAGTTTTCAGTTTTCAATCAGTTTTTTGTCCCTCACTTTTTTGTCCCTCTATCGTTGCCACTCCCTTAGCCTCTCCCGTTGGCGCTCTCGTTGCTACTCCCATTGGCGCTCTTGTTGCCACTCTCGTTGGCATTTTACTCTTTTTTAGTAATTATAAAATAGTTATTTGGTAATTTTTTGTAGTGGTTAAATTGATTGATTTTAACAAAAGTAGTTAAATTGATTAGTTTTAGTAGTTATTTTGTAATTTTTCGTAGGGGTTAAAGTTTTTTTACAATTCTTTTTTTGACAATGGATAGTGGCTAATTGATTTATAGTGACTAATTATTTTATTAATTTTAGTAGTTTGAGTAGATTATAAAAATAGTGAAAATTGATTTATAGTGACTAATTGTTTTTATAAAAATATTGACAACCGTTTTTTAAAAAAAAATTAAAAAAAACAGTGTATAAATTTTAAAAAAATAACAGTTTTTTTGAAAAAATTGAATTTAAAAAAATGTATTGGTACTGTAGCACGTCAGAAACGTCACTGTAGAGTGACATAAGCGGCACTGTAGCGCGTCAGAAACGTGACTGTAGCGCACTGTAGTGATACTGTAGCATTTTGTCTTTATGTGGTGAATTGTCTATTTTGCCCCTAAATTGTGACAAATATCAAAATTTGGTGATGTCTAAAAATGTAAATGTGCTAGCATATGTTTTGATTATATAGAAAGTAGATTCAAAAAATTATACAAATATATGATTTTTTTTATTTGTTGTGGGATTCCGAGAGAGAGGTGTGAAAATTAAGAATGAGACATATAATACTTTTTAGGCAATTCGACTACAATTGAAAAAAATTACAATTTTTAGTTCAGAAGTCACCCGGGTGGGGGGCGACTTCTGAACTAAAAATTGGATGTGTGTTAGTTTGGTAAATAATCTAAAAAATGTGCTATTTTAGTATTTAATTTTTTTTTTTGGGCTACGGTCGTCAAATTGCCTACTTTTTTTTTGACAAAAAGAAAGAGACAATATATTGAAAATATAATAGGTGAGAAATGATGACATAATAAGTGATCGACAGATATTTTTAGGTGATCGACAGATATATAAGCCAAATTTTAATTTAACATTTATCTCCTTTCCGCTCATAGTAGTTCATACTCCTACTTATTTGATCTTCTCCGCCTTAGATTTTTGTCCAACCATTCATTGAAAACAAAATACAAACCAAACATGTCTTCTGCAGCAATAGCAATCCTTCTTTTCACTTTCACATACTTTGCATACAAAATCTTCTTCCATGAAAAGCAAAGAACCAAGCCACCAGGTCCAACAGCATTGCCAATTATAGGAAACCTCCATATGCTAGGTACCCTTCCACATCGCAACCTTCATTCCCTATCCAAAAAACATGGTCCCATAATGTCCTTGAAACTGGGTCAAGTCCCAGTTGTTGTGGTTTCATCCTCAGAGGCTGCTGAGTTATTTCTCAAGACACACGACATCGTTTTCGCTAGCCGGCCAAGACTTCAAGCATCTGAAATTATGTCCTATGGTTCCAAGGGCATGGCTTTTTCCGAGTATGGTCCATATTGGCGCAGCGTGAGGAAACTATGTACGTTGAAACTTCTTAGCACGTCAAGAGTTGAGCAATTTGCACCTATTAGGAAGGAGGAGTTAAGTCGGTTGGTGAAGTCGCTGGAGAAAGCTGCGGCGGTGGGTGAGGTTGTTAATGTTAGTAATGTTGTGCAGAATCTTATAGAGGATATAGTGTATAGGATGGTATTGGGTCGCAATAAATATCACCAATTTGACTTGAAGGCGTTAGTTCAAGAAGCACTCGCATTAATTGGAGCTTTTAATTTGGCAGATTACGTGCCTTGGCTAGGAGCATTTGATTTTCAGGTATGTGGATATAAAAATAACAATTATCTTTTCATTTCTCAATTATGTGTTTGGAAAAGGAATAAAGGAGTTTTATGGAAGTAAGGTACTTTAAAAGGTAATTTTATCTTTTATTTCCTTTCAAAAATAAAATCTGTTTTTTTTAAGTTAGCGAATTTTATGAGGTATTTTATTTTTTTTTGACCAAATTTATGAGGTATTTTATTAAAATTGGGTTTATAGGAATATGAAATATCTATATGTGGAAAATTAGGCTTTGCAGGCAAGGTGGTGAGTTCCCATGTGTCATTTCTAATGATTGCATCCATCTCTTGATCCATGGCCTTTCTCCAATTAGAGTCACTGCTACTTCAAATGAGATAGGATCATCATCATTTGTAATAGCAGCCATAGCTGCTAGACTCTGTTCTTCACCATCTGCTTCTATAGAGAAATGGAGGTCTGTCTCATATATACTCAAGTAAGCAGGAGGCTTTCTTATCCTCCCTTGCTCCTGTGTTTGCTCACTATCACCTTCACCATCATTGTTGTGCTCAGTTTCTTCACCTGCTGCCTGATTCTCACTTAATTCATTAGTAACAGTAGCTTCGGCAATTTGTCTCATCAGTGTCTTCTTCATCATCACAGAGGTCTTGTTCATTCATCACTTCTTTTCCTTTCCAATTCCATTTTTCCCTTCATTGAAGACCACATCTCTACTTATGATGACATTTTGAGTGGCAGGATTATACATCTTGTAAGCCTTTGATTCCTCACTAATACCAAGTAATACACACTTGGTACTCCTATCATCCAGTTTTTTTCTCTGTGCTTCTGGAACATGTGCATATCCCACACATCCAAAGACCTTTAAGAACTTAGTAGATGGTTTTTTACCAGACCAAGCCTCTTGAGGAGTCATATCTTTTACAGCTACTGTTGGAGATTTGTTTTGGAGAAACACACTCCAATTGACAGCCTCAGGCCAAAATTTCTTAGGCACCTCTTTGTCATTCAACATGCTTCTCACCATGTTTAGAGTGGTTCTATTCTTCCTTTCTGAATCCCCATTCTGTTGAGGGCTATAAGCAGCTGTGAGCTGCCTCTTAATTCCACAATCTTCACAATACTTGGCAAACTCAGCTGAGGTGAACTCACCTCCTCTATCCGTTCTTAGACAGGCAATTTTCTCACCACTCTCTGTCTCAACAGCAGCTTTAAACTTCTTAAATGTATCAAATGCTTCTGATTTTGCAGCTAGGAAATAGACCCAAGTCTTCCTAGTCAAGTCATCAATGAAGGTAATGAAATACTTCTTCTTGCTATTGGATTTAGGGGTTAGTGGACCACAGATATCAGAGTAAACAAGCTCTAATTTCCTAGTAGCTCTCTATGTAGTGATGTTAGGAAAACTGTCTCTGCATTGCTTGCCTATCATGCAACTATCACAGACTTTGTGATCTTCATTCAATAGGGGAAAGTCCTTCACCATTTCTTTTTGTGCAAGCAATCTTAATCCTGACATTCCTAAGTGGCAATATCTACAATGCCATAACTTTCCAAGGTCTTCACATTCTGCCTTGAGACAGTCAGCAGCTGTCATTGTAACAGATATAGGAAATACCTTCTTCTCAGTCATCTTTGACTTCATTATCAATCCTCTCTTCTTGTGATGAACTTCACACACATTATTCTCAAAATATACACCTAACCCCTTTTCTTGCAATTGGCCAACACTAATGCCTGTCATATGATTACTACAACCGGAATCTAAAAACCATTGCCATACCTTTTCTGTGGGAACGTTCTTGAGATCAGTTGTAGCCATCAGAAGGAGTTCTTCCTCTTCTTCTCACTCTGCATAATTGGCGTTCTCCTCCCAGCTTGGGCATTCGTTTTGATAGTGCCCATATTTGTTACACTTGTAACATTGAATGGAGTCTTTGTTCGTGTTTCTGCCTCTGCCTCTTCCACCTCTAGAATTCCTGCCTCTTCCTCTAAAGCCACCTCTGCCTGTAACGGTGGCCTTCAAGGCTTGTTCTTCTTCTCCCTTGTATTCTTTCATTCTTTGTTCATGAACCAGCAGGCTTGCTTGCAATTTATCAATAGAAAAATCGACACCACTATTGGCTTCCTCGATTGCACAGACAACGTATTGGAATTTCTTTGGCATAGATTGCAAGATCTTCTCCACCACTGCTGTCTCATCCATTTTGTCGTCACCACTCGCTTTCATCTTGTTAGCCACCGCTAACGTTCTTGCAATGTACTCGTTTACGCTTTCTTCTTCCTTCATTCCGAGTAACTCGAATTCTCTTTTCAAGGCTTGCAGTTGTGCTTTCTTGACTTTCGTAGTTCCCTGGTATTTCTTCCTCATTGATTCCCAACTGTCCTTTGAGGTGTTCTTGTTCATAACAGTTTCAATGATCCCACGATCTATCGCTTGAAATAGGTAGTTTTTAACTTTAAGATCCTTCAATTTCGCATCGTCAACTACCATGATCTGTTCCGGTGTGGCTCCGGCAATGGGCGTTGGAATTCCAGTCTCTACAAGATGCCAGTACTCTTTGGTTTCTAACAAGTTCTCCATGAGCATTGCCCAATGCTCATAGTGCCCGTCAAACCGTGGAATCACCGGTTGCACATACGTCTTCTCTTCCGTCGATGTCGCCGTCGCCATGGATCACGATTGATTATCACCGTCCGTTGTAACTAACTACGGTTAATTTGTTGTGAAACGGTTTGAATTCAGTTACAAGCTCTGGATACCAATTGTTAACCCTGAATCTCATTGAGCCAGGAAAAATGAATTGCTTAAATTATTATTGAGCTTTTTACAGAAGAGTATATTTCAAGGTTACAAAGAATGAAAGTCAAAGTGGCTGGAGTAAGCCAATGCAGAAGCATTACATATGGGTCAAGCCCAGTAAACAAAAAAAAACAGGTGATTGCTTTCCCCACACCCCCTCCTACTCTTCGCACACCCCGAACTTATTTTTCCCCAAAATGACCTCGCGTGAGACGCTCGTGTAACACGGGTTAAGTGACTGTTCGAACGAGGTTATGCGAACCAGTTCGAACGACGTTGTGCGTGTTAAGGAATTGGTATTGTTCGCATGACATCGTTCGAACCTGTTCGAATAATGTCATCCGTGTTAAGGAATATTGTTAACTGATGGTGTGAGGGTGTGTTTTGGCTGCCTCGAATGGCTTTATTCGAACGTGTTCGAATGGGTGCGTTCGAACAGGCGTTCGAATGGCCCCATGCGAACCACTGTTATGCAGAAACAGAAACTAAATAAATCAGCACACAGTTTTGGTGATTTCAAAATATAAACCTAACTTTAACATTATGTACCAAAATTATACAACATTGTGTACCAAAATTATACAAAATTGTGTACCAAAATTATAAACCTAACTTAACATTGACTACCATCACTATCTTTACTTAAATCTACACAAGGAAGGGGATGGGGGGGTTGTGGAGCTCAGTCCTACCCTCACGCATAGCCGACCTTTGCCTTTGACGACAGTTGTAAATTTGTTTCACAACCGTATAGTTATCATCAGGCTTCATCAATTTCAGCTCATTCAGTATCAATTTTGGCCGAGTATGGTTCCTAGTCATTCTAGCCACTAGATCCTTCTCTTCTGAAGATAACCTACCAATGTACGGACGTCCTTCATGATAAGTAGCCATACCATGGTTATGAGTTCCATTCATAACCCTCAAAATCCATCCTCCAAGCTTCTTAATAAATTTCCCTTTCAGTCTGAACTGACAACAACATTTTTTAGTGTTCGTGCCTTCCTCAACATTTGTCTTGTAAGATCCAGCTTTATCACAAATCAACATACAGTATTGTTTACCTGATCGTCGTCCGGTGTCAGATCTTCCTATAACAATCACCATCCCAAGAGATTTTCCAACCGCACGCACCCACGTCAGCAGCTCCTCACGACTAGGGAATAACTGAAATTCAATTACTAAGTGTCAGTTAAATAAATTGAATAGTTCGCTAAAATTAAAACAACTAATTCATTATTACCGTATCCGTTTTGAACGAACTAGTAAAATCTTGGGATTCTACGACGTCAGTTGTCATCTCATCTGCTACAGTTGGGATTATGCGAACACTGGTCGAACGGCCTTATGCGAACACTGTTCGAACGGACTTATGAGAACACGTTCGAATGGTGCTGTTCGAACCAAGCAAAGTCACACCCCATTAAACACTTGTTCGAACACGATCATTCGAACATGTTCGAACGACCCTGTTCGAACGGAGCGCGAATACAGAAAAAAAAATGGCGTGAAAAACTGAAAACAGAACCAAAATGAAAAAAGATTGGTAGGGTTATTACCTTGAGCTAGTTGCCAATGTTGGGTAGTTGAATAGGAGTGAATGATGAAGGTGAGGATGGGTGGGTTTGGAGTGGAGAGGGGGGGGAGGTTTGGGATTTTAGAGGGGTGTGTTGTGTTGAAGGAGAAGAAGAGGGAGAGGGGTAGAGGGGGAAAATCAATTTTAAGTGGGGTTAGTTTGGTAAATGTGTAGGGTGAAGGGGTGTGTTTTGAGTAGGAGGGGGTGTGGGGAAAGCAACACCCAAAAAACAAACTGATCCAATATACTAACTAAAAGGCCCAATATACATGACATACTTCATCCCCAATTTGATTTTCTGGATTGAAACTCACATCCCTAATAGAGTAAGAAATAGAGATGAATGATAGAATTTCCCACGTCATCGTGTTATGAGAGGGAAACATTTTTTTTGGGTGAGTGCGAGAGAGAAACACTGTCCTTGGGAAAATGCTTTTTAAATTTTAGGAGTATATTTCCTATAATTGACTGAATAAAACGATAATAGAACTTTTTTTTCATATACTACTTTTCAAATTTTTGTATGCTTTCATATTCCATTATGTTATATGAGAATATTTAATTAGTAATTGATGTTTTTTAACTCTTTATTAGGGAATAACACGGGCATGCAAGAAAACTAGTGAAGCGCTTGATGAGGTGATGGAGAAGATAATAACAGAGCATGAACAAGATGCTAAACTAGACAAAACGAGCCCGGAAGACTTTGTAGACATACTGCTCTCGACGATGCACCAAAACATTGATGTCGATAGTGAACAAAATCATATTATTAATAGAACTAACATCAAGGCTATATTATTAGATATAATTGTGGCGGCAATTGACACATCAGCTACTGTAATTGAGTGGGCTTTATCTGAACTTCTGAGGCATCCAAGGGTGATGAAAAACCTTCAAGATGAGACAGAGAAAGAAGTAGGGAATGGTAGAATGGTGGAAGAGACTGATTTAATGAAGTTGAGCTACTTGGATATGGTGGTGGACGAGACCTTAAGACTTTACCCTGTTGGACCCTTGCTGGTCCCTCGTGAGTCAAGAGAGAACATCACCATTGATGGTTATTTTATAAAGGAAAAGACACGAGTGATAATAAATGCATGGGCAATAGGGAGAGATCCTAAAGTATGGTCAGACAATGTTGAAACATTTTATCCAGAGAGATTTGCCGACAAGAAAATAAATTATCAAGGACAACATTTTGAATCCATACCATTTGGTTCGGGTCGTAGACGTTGTCCAGGGATTCAATTGGGCTTGGTTACTGTTAGGTTGGTACTAGCTCAATTGGTGCATTGTTTTAATTGGGAACTTCCATTTGATGTTACTCCTGCAAACTTGAATATGCAAGAGAAATTTGGACTCACAATACCAAGGGCAAAACGACCAACTAGGTATAGTTTAGAACATTATGTACCAAAACGGTATAGTTTCTACATTATTTACCAAACAGGTATGGATTTTATTTTCAGTAGTGAAGTCTCCCCTATAGGTGGCGACTTCACCACATGAAATGTATGTTTTTTTGAAAAATTTAGTTATGAAGTCTACACCATAGGTGGCGACTTCATAACTAAGTTTTTCAAAAAAAATTGCATTTCATGTGATGAAGTCGTGGCCTATAGTGGCGACTTCACCACATGAAATGCAATTTTTTTTGAAAAACTTAGTTATGAAGTCGCCACCTATGGTGTAGACTTCATAACTGATTTTTTTTAATTAGTTAATTAATTATAAGGTAATCTTTATGTGTAAAAATTAATTATTAATAATTATAATTAATATTTATAAATATTTAGTAATTATATAACTTTGAAAAAATTAAAAATAAATTAATATAATAATATAAATAATGTAGATGATGAAAATTCAAAAACACTGAAGGAAGGAAAGCACTTATCAACATGGGTGAGTCTTTTTAACACTTGTTAATCAAATTGTTTGAAAATTTTATTTCTTAATTAACATGCTTATTTTTTCTTTGTTGGTTCAGCATACTCAATGAATAAAGAGTCTTCTGATTACTACAAACGCCTACTTGAGGAACATGTAGGTCCTGACGGGGTGACATGGGTTGAAAAAATTGAACCTGAAAAATTGTTGCAGCATCTCGATAAGGGTCTCCGTTGGGGGCACATGACAACTAACCTGGCAGAGTGCATGAACAATGTCCTTAAGGGGGTGCGGAATCTCCCTATCAGCGCTTTGATACAAGCAACATATTTCAGGATGAACCAACTATTTGTTGCTAGGGGAACACAGGCTGAAGCAATGGTGACAGGGAACATTAATTATTCTGAAACATTAATGAAAAAAGTTTTCACAAACATGGAAGTCTCCAAAAAGCATAACGTCGAAATTCACGATCGTCCCAGGAAGTTGTTTCGAGTTGAAGAAATTGCACGACCACGAAGTGGTAGACCTGCAAGGTTTTTCACTGTGAATTTAAGGAAAAATATATGTGACTGTGGGGAGTTCCAGGCACTTCACTACCCTTGTTCACATGCCATCGCAGCGTGCACTACGTGCAATTACGATCATATGCAGTTGGTCGACAACACGTACAAGATGCGGCTTTTGTAGAGACCTGGGTCACAACCGGAGTAATTGCCCAAACCGTAATTAAAGTCTTCTCATATTTTGGTTTTGTATTTCGGATACCTATTGTAATGTTTAGCTTTATCGTTTAAATAATTTTTATTAACTAATTTTTTAAGACAAATTTTCATCATCTACATTATTTATATTATTATATTAATTTATTTTTAATTTTTTCAAAGTTATATAATTACTAAATATTTATAAATATTAATTATAATTATTAATAATTAATTTTTACACATAAAGATTACCTTATAATTAATTAACTAATTAAAAAAAATCAGTTATGAAGTCTACACCATAGGTGGCGACTTCATAACTAAGTTTTTCAAAAAAAATTGCATTTCATGTGGTGAAGTCGCCACTATAGGCCACGACTTCATCACATGAAATGCAATTTTTTTTGAAAAACTTAGTTATGAAGTCGCCACCTATGGTGTAGACTTCATAACTAAATTTTTCAAAAAAACATACATTTCATGTGGTGAAGTCGCCACCTATAGGGGAGACTTCACTACTGAAAATAAAATCCATACCTGTTTGGTAAATAATGTAGAAACTATACCGTTTTGGTACATAATGTTCTAAACTATACCTAGTTGGTCGTTTTGCCCAATACCAAGAGCTAGGGACTTGCATGCAATACCAAATTATCGTTTAGCAAGCAATGGCAAGCATGAGTAGGTCTAAGGAAGACAACACGATGATTGTATACAATAAGTCTATTACTGATAATGATGCTAGTATGGTGAGTCTCTATGTAGTGATGATAGTATGGGTTGAGTTCCTGTTATGTGCTCGATTATCTATATATATATATATATATATATATATATATATATATATATATATATATATATATATATATATCATGATTATATATGTTTGCCTTTGAAAAAAAGTCCAAATAAGAAAAAAAATGATATGAAATAAGTTAATGAATATTGTTTGTTATTGATATATGTTACTAGTCAGTTTTATACATTATGTATCAAATTTCACACGGCGGAGACTTACAATACTAAAAATTTTCCTTAGTTATTGTTACTAAATCAATATCAGTCACTAGATTCCTAATTTATTAAGCAAATTCGATTGAACGGTTAATTTTGAATAAGGGCGTTGTCGTCTTTTAACACCTTTCACGCATTCGGTTACTGAATTGCGCAGAATCGTTCCCTCCCTCTACCAACGCAGGTTTCCGTCGCCTTCGCCACCATCGCCGCCATATATCCCGGCTTTCGTTCGTGAATTTGACTATGAGACTTTTGTTCGTGAATCTGACTGTGAGGCTTCCGTCGTGAATCTGACTGTGAGGCTTCCTTGCGTGAGGCTTCTCTCGCCATTGTCTGTTTTGTTTCATTCTTCTTCAATTTCTTTCCTGCAATCGAATTTGTCTGGTGCTTCTTTCCTGCTCGCGATTTGACTGGTTTTGCTGTACTCCAAAACGCCAATCAGTGGCTTCATGGTTATTGCCCATTGTCTTGCAAATCTGTGGTTAGTGGCGTCTAACCACAACTATGCATATCTGTGGTTAGTTGCATCTAACCATTGTTATGCATATTTATGGTTAGTGGAGATTGCCAAATCATCCCCATCCCCCACCTGTTGTGCAAAATTGAGATCTATTTTACTCTCTTATATTTTCTTTTATTTGTTGCATTTTTTCAATTCCTCCTATACATATATATTATACATTTTTTCAATGCTTTGATGATGCATCAACTCACATAAGCTAGCCACTTTGATGATGCCAAATCTGTGGTTAGTCGCATCTAACCATGGTTATGCACATCTGTGGTTAGTGGCATCTAACTATTGTTATGCAAATCTGTGGTTAATAGCATCTAACCATTATTATGCAAATTTGTGGTTAGTGGCATACCATTTTTAATTGTGTGCAAATCTGTGGTTCGCTTATTTCTGATTAACAGATTTTGTTTCTTTCTCCCTCTCTTTCTCTTTCGATTCGATCGACAATATGAAGAGAAAAATAAAGGTGTAAGCAGAGAAAGGGAACAGATCGTGAGAGAAAGAGACAACCGTAAAGCAGAGAAAAAACGCAGAGAGTAGAAGAAGAAAGAAAAATGCGGAGGGAGGTTCAGTGAGAGAGAGGACGTGACTGAAAGGGAAAGAGGAGAGTATGGCGTTGATGGTGGTTTACGGCGGTGGTGCAAAAATGTTGAATGCCGTTTGAAACGGTTCTGTGTTTTACGCTGGGTTCTGTTTGATTACGTACACTGGGTTCTGATTTTAGCTGTTTTAGTAATTGATAGGGAAATGACATTTTTGCCCATTTAGTGACTATTACTAAACATATGTTTAGTATCACAAATCAGACTCAAACCTTTATATTTGTTTTTTGCGTGGAAATGAACATAGTTGATTGGTTAAAAGATTTCAATAGTGATTCCCTTGATCTTCAAGTGATTTTTTTGTATTAAAAAGTTTAGGTGAGTTGGGCTCCGGGGGTTCATCAGGGTCAGGGCAAGCCTCACGACTCTTTGAGCGCTTACAGAGGTACTTACAGATCACCCACCAAGTAAGTCCTCACATCGACAGCGGGAGTTGAACCCACGCCCTTGATCTTCAAGGGATCACCCACCAAGTCCTCACATGGCATAATAATCACGACTATTTGATCTTCAAGTGATTATTATGCCAAGGAAGAAACACTTTTCCTTAATGACGCATTAATTTGTCGTTTTAGGCTTTTAGCCATGAAGCATTAAGGTCTCCGAGGCATAACTAACACTTTTCCTAAATGAAACTCTTTTGTGCGGCCTATTTTATTCGACGTATTAAGAAAAAAAATAGGCAAAATATCTTCCGAGGTCCCTTAACTTATTTTCAGATAACGAATAGGTCCCTTAATTTATTTTTTTTTGCAACGATTAGGTCTCTTGAGTTTTAAAAACGTTGCACCATTGCCTTTTTTAACAGTTTGTCACTAACTCTGTGTTTGCTGGTGTTTTTAGCAAACAATCACTGGTTTTATTAGAAATGTTTTGTGAGATTAAACCAGAAATCTCTAAAGCAATTGCCTTTAAACACCGCAGTTTGTCAACAAATATATTTTAAAAAGGGAGACAATTCACCATGAAAATGGAAATCAAAGACAAAAGAAGTAGTAAAATGGAACACAGAAATGTAAAATGACTTGTATGGAAAATAATAAATTGCATTGAATGAAAAGAGAATGGTGCACAAATTCACATACATACAATAATTCTTTCACTCTGTTTTCGCTGTGACTTGGAGTTTAGAGTTTCAGAACTGTGTGTTTGGTATAATAATTTGCCACCCCTGATTTCTACGTAAAAACCACTATTTATACAGAAAATAATGACTGAAATGTAAACTGCTATGGACACGTGGCTACGTCTCATTAACCAATGATGGACTTCGTGCCACGTTCGACGCCACATACTGCCCACGTTGTATTAACCGTAGTCTTGAAATTCGACACAACTGTCTGCTAATAACTGCTTGACGAAGTCCTGAATACACTGTCCTGTCGAAAACTCTTCCCTGTCGAATTGGTGAAGACCTCTTCTGTCGAAAACATGCTGAGATGACATAAATGTCACTTATTCTTTCTGAAGGCATTATGAATGATCTTTAATGAAAAGTCAAACCTTATTAACTAACCACTCAAAAGCCTTGTCGAAATTCTAGGCTAACAAATTGCCCCCCAAAAATAGCTTTTTCGACAGCACAAATGTTTAAGGAAGAAAAAGAATATTTTTGAAGATTTCGAAACGTCACCTCCAACAACTTTACATTAAATGGTGATAGGCAAAAATGATCATGACCTTACGCAGATAAAGCGAACCGTTTCATTGGGCCACGTCATTTGGTTGGTAGACCACGTCTTTTCAGAACCTCAAACGTGCGAAGCGTCGTAACTGTGCAACCGTTGCACCTCTAACGTATAAATACGTTTCACTTCATCTTCCTCATTCTTACGCTCCCTTTGAACCTTAAACTCTGAAAATTTCCCAGCTAACCTTGCCTCTTCACGAAAGTTTCAAACTTTTTCATCGTTTCGACATCTCTACTAAGAACACAACCCTCTTTGTTCGTTATTTACAACAGATGGCTTCTTCCAGCGCTCACCCTCAAAAACAAACAGTTGCTGTGCATGGCTTTGAAGGCTTCGTTGAAGAACCTTCACCAACTTGGTTTAATCAGATACTTATTCCATCTGGTAAACCTTTTACCCATGCTTATTTAGGTCCTCTTCCTGACCCCATAGAAAGCGAAGAAGTTAAAGCGATTTTTCCTAGTCACCGTAAACTTCAACCCAGAATTTTTGAAGAAACTCCTTTTCATTTGGAATTTCTGAAAAACCCCAACAGAGTATTTAGATCTGCTCCTAAGGTAGAACAAAGTGATTACGTCGCATGGCTTGACAAAGTTCAAAAACAAAAGGAAACCATTTGGCAAGAACAGGGAATTTTCGACATTATCCAACTGTCGAAATATGGACCCAAATACGACAGCACTATGATTCTAGCAGCATTGCAGTTCTGGGATATATCCACTCATAGTCTCCATCTGAAGTGTGGCATGTTATCTCCCACTCTACTGGATGTGGCTGCTATTACTGGCCTGAAACCACTGGGTGAAACCTTTGACCCTAAACTGGCCACCAACGACTATGGCTTCTCATTTAACAACCCTACCTTTAGTGCTTATATTGCTGATCATCATGATACTGAGAATGCTGAAGTATCTGATTTAGAACATATAGCTTTTCTTACCCTATGGTTGTCATGCTTTGTCTTTTGCTCCCGTTCTCTCCAAGTAGCAAAAGTTTTCGTTCCTTTGGCCATTCAACTCCACAAGGCTAAGAATATCAATTTAGCGAAATTGGTTCTAGGAAATCTCTATCAGCATCTTGATGGTGCTGCCCTCGAATTGAAAGAAGGCGAACCAACCTGACAAACTGCTCATTGCTGGTCCTATGTGGCTTATGCAACTTTGGCTCTTAGCCACTTTTGAATCAAGGCTGAACTTGTTTATCCCCAAGGAAATTCGACCAACCTTACCAACTAGAAGAACAGAAGGAATTCGACTAGCACAATTAAGGAATAGGGAGAAAAACTTGTCTTACGAAGAAGCGTTTTCCATGTACTTCGACATCTTCAACAAGTGCACTACTTTCGTTGATGCTATGGCGCCTTTTGTCAAATGCACTTTTGGACCATCTTGGTTCATCAACGAATTTCCCTCTAAATCAACAGAAAATGCTGAAGAAATAAACCAAATCTGGCAAGCCTATCTTTCGCCCTCTCTTCTTTCAATAAGGCTCTCCCCAAGCAACAACAAAAACAATCTTGGTATTAGCAGGTATTTTCCCAGCTACTTTTCAAGGCAATTTGGGCTATGCCAACTTCGACCGGCCCCGGTCTGCTTGCACAGGAGAGAGTTCAACACTCCAGAGACAGAGCAAGCCTATCAGCAAATCTTCAAGAATTTTCGTTTCAAAGATTTGCTCTTTGAACCTGCTAAATTTCAACCCAACTTTTCTTGTACGAAGGCATTCCAAGATTTGTGGGGTGGATACTATACTAAAGCTTTTAAAGGAAAAACTGATGCAGAAATTTCGAAAATTTTGTATTCAGCTTTTCCCTCTCAAATTGCTGAGAAGAACAAATCCCCAGGTATCCTCAGATAATTGGAAACATACTTCTTCATTAGTTAAAATTTAAAACCATTTACCTGATAAAATCTTTGCATTATGAACAGCTGCTGTTTCACAGAAAAAGCCTACTAAAGCAGCACCAAAGCAAAACAAGCCAACAGCAAGGACACCACCCAAAACAAAGAAGAAACTTGTGGTCAAATCCACTTCCAGCTTACCCCAAATAGAGGTATATCTTTGTTAATTGACTAGACCTTTAAAGTAGAAAGTTCGACCATATTTCATCACCTTTATTTCTTTTTCCTCTTTCAGAAGAAGCCTGGAGTAACAAGTTCTCTTGCAATAGGGAAAAGCCTACTTGTTTCCAGTTCTGAGGTAACAAATATATCTTCATTTTTGTTTCAAATTTCTTCGACTCTTTTAACACTTGATTATGTGTTAAACTCATGTTTCTCTTTCGCAGGATACTGATAGTGATAGTGATAGTGATAACATGACTCTTATTCACCGGTCAAGGAAACGAATGCAACCCGAATCCCAAGCAAGGGCTAAAGGGATTGTGATCAAAGAACCACAAGAGCAATCTCAGGGACCTCCCCCTAAGAGACTTCACACATCAGTCGAAATTCCTGTTGTCGAATCTGTAGCTGCCCCAAATGTTCTTCCGACTGAACAAATTTTACCTGCACCATCAACGCCTATGGAGATCTCCACAATAATTCCAACTACCCAAAATTCTCCTATGGTTGTTGACGTTGAAGGAACAAACATTGCCACTAATGCGAATGTCGAAATAGAACTTGAGCAAACCAACGAGCAAACACCAGATGTGGCAGGCGCTAAGGCTTCAAGCAAAGAAACGATTGAAATTGAGGCTCAAGAACAAGCTTCTACCAAGGAATCAACTAGTAGCGCTATGAGTGACCAGGAGTTTTCGCTAATGAAGGCGACAAATCCTTTGGCTGCTCTTAAACACTTGCTGAGCCTTTCTTCTTCTTCCCCTGCCATGGTCTCCAGTGCTTCGACTACTTCCTTGACCTCTGTTACTCAAGAGTCTACTGAATAATTGCTTCAGCAATTAAAAGCTAAGGTCTTGGAAGGCAATCTCTTTACTAGGATTGAAGAAAACCCATCAGAAAGCTTTGCAATTAAGGACATCGCTCAAAAATTGCTACAATTAGAGCCTAATGCAAAACTTTTCGCTTTCTTGATCGAATTTTTGCCAGTCTTTGAAACTTTTGCACTTCACATCAGTAAACGCTCTGAAATATCTAAGTTGAAAAACCAAGAGGCTGTACTTCATAAAGAGAAAATTAATGCCTTCAAGGTTTCTCAAACCCCCATTGATGAATTGGAAGTTCAAATAACGCAGGACGAGCAAGAACTTGCTAACTGGAATTCAAAAATTCAGCACTATGATGAAGAGATAAGAATTCTCCAAACAAAACTGGCAAATGCTAAATATCAAAAAAGTTTGGTGCAACAAAGGATGGAGACCCCTAAGTCGAAGATTGAAAAGGCAGCTACAGAGGCTCTTCAACATTTTGATGATGCTCAAAAACATCAAGCCACTATTGCTCAACTGGATAAAGAGTTAAGCTTTCTGGAGTCTTCAATTGCTGTGGGCACCAAAATTCTCTACAGGCTCAAGCATTCTCTTCAAAGCCTTTAGTAACTTGTAATAGTGTAGGATTTCTTTTAATGGCTATGTAATTATTTTGATTGAATACATTACCATTTTGAACCAATTTACGGTTTTATCCTTGCTCGATTCTAACTTCGTTTAATGTTGGCTTATATTGTTTTAAATACTTGCCATTTATTTTGAAGATTCTATTTTCGTCACCCAATTCTTCGACTTCGTATGCCCCATTAGAAAAACATTGCAATATGCGAAGTGGACCTTCCCAACTAGGTGACCATTTACCCAAAATTCTATCTTTTTTATCCATAGGCAACAACACTTTCCAAACTAAATCACCTGAATTAAAGGTTTTTAACTTAACCTTTTTTGTTATAAGCTTTAGCTACTCTTTCCTTCTGTCGAATAAGCATTTCCAAAGCTAACAACCTTTCTTCGTCTAAATCAACTAACTCATCAAGCATCATATTCCAATAATGATCAAAAGGAATTTCATACTGTCTTTGAATTCTTGTTGATTGTAAACAGATTTCAACAGGCAATACTGCATCGTGTCCAAAAGTTAACCTGTATGGAGTAGCATTGATAGATTCTTTGGGTGAATTTCTACAAGCCCATAAAACTTGATCCAAAGTGTTATGCCAATTTCTGGGTTTTTTGCCCAACATGCTTTTTAATCAAGTTAATAATGATCTTATTGGCAGCTTCCACTTGACCATTGGCTTGTGCATAATATGGTGTCGAAGTTAATAACTTAAAACCAATTTCAGAAGCAAATTCCACCATTTTTCGACCAGTGAAAACAGAACCCTGATCTGTAGTTATGGTTTCTGGAATTCCATACCTATAAATAATATGATTTCGGATAAACCGTCTTACTGCTTCTTGATCAACATTGGTTAAAGGTATTGCTTCAACCCATTTGGTAAAATAATCAATTCCTACTAATATATACCTATGACCTTTTGATGATGTTGGTTTTATTTCTCCAATTATATCCAGAGCCCAACCTCTGAATGGCCAAGGTTTCACTATGGCATGCAATTCATTTGCAGGCACATGTTGTATTCCAGCATGCTTTTGACACTCTTGGCATCCTTTGGCAAACTCTATACAATCTTTCAACATTGATGGCCAATATATTCCTTGTCGAAATAATAGCCATTTCATTTTATGGCCTACTTGGTGCGAACCACAAGCTCCACTGTGTGTTTCAGAAACTGCTAAATATGAAACTGCTAAATATGCCTCATTTTCACTAAGACATTTCAATAATACTCCTTCAGGAGTTTTCTTAAACAATTCGTTTCCAATTATCACATAGCTTAGAGCTTTGTACTTTACCTTTTTATTGGTATTTCCTGTGGGATTTTGCAAGTATTCTACAATAGGCTTTCACCAATCATCATTGGCCATATTGTCAATAGCAAAAACTTCTGCTAAAACAACTTCATCAACCATGTGGTGTTGTTCAATACATTCCTCATCTGTATTTGTTGCCCCCCCAGTTTTTGGTGTTGACAATAATGATGAAGAAATATCATCAGATACGAGTTTCTCTTTTATCTCGATTAATTCTTCAAGGTTTTGTTTTGAAACTCTATAGCCTGATGCAATTTGGGCCAAATCATTCGCCACTTGATTATCAACTCGTGGTAAATGTTCTAAACGAACAGAATCAAATCTCTTCAACAAGGACTTGGCCATAATAAAATATTTAATAAGGTGCTCTTTAATACATTTATATTCTTTGGTCAATTGTTTGATGACCAATTCTGAATCACCTTTTATTTCGATACATCTTGCCCCCAGCTCAAGTAAAATCTTAAGGCCTATAATTAGAGCCTCATACTCAGCTTCATTATTTGAGCAATGATTTCGAATCTTACACTTGTATTTCGTTGGAATGTTATTTGGTGAAATAATTAAAACACCAATCCCAACTCCTTTTTTATGACTTGAACCATCAAAATACAACCTCCAAGGATATGTGTCTACGAAATGTAATGTTTCTTCGACAACAGAGTGGTCCACTATAAAATCAGCAACCACTTGTCCTTTAATTGATTTTAAAGGTTGATAAGTTAAGTCATATTCAGACAAAGCTAAAGCCCACTTACCAATTCTACTATGCATTATTGGTTTCGACAGCATATGCTTAATAATATCAGAATGCGAATAAACACAAACATTAGCTGGCTTTATATATTGCTTTAACTTTGTGCAAGAAAAATACAAGCAAAGGCACAACTTTTCTATAGAACTGTACCTAGTTTCAGCATCTATTAAGACTCTACTAAGGTAATATATGGCTCTTTCGACACCATTATCATCCTCTTGAGCTAACATGCTACCTATTGTTTTTTCAGATGCTGCTATATACAATTTGAGCACTTTGTTTCTAATAATAGGCATTAGAATTGGTGGTTTCATCAAATAAGACTTAATTTCTTCAAAGGCTGCTTGATGAACTGATTCCCATTTGAAAACTTCTTCTTTCTTCAGTCTCAATAATGGCGAAAAGGCTTGAGTTTTGCCACTTAGATTTGATATGAATCTTCGTAGGAAATTGATTTTTCCCAACAATGACTGAAGTTCTTTTTTGGTTGAAGGAGCTTTTGTTTCAATTATAGCTTTAGTCTTATTCTGATTGATTTCAATGCCTTTTTTGTGCACCACAAAACCCAAGAAATCTCCTGCACGCACACAGAAGGCACATTTTAATGGATTCATTTTCAATCCATATTTCCTCATTCTTTCAAAAGATTGTCGAAGATGGTCTAAATGACCATTCTCTGAGGAAGATTTAACCACCACATCATCTATGTATACTTGCATAAAGTTTTCAATGAAATCATGAAACATACAATTCATTGCCCTCTGATATGTAGCACCAGCATTTTTTAAACCAAATGGCATTACTACCCATTCATAAATACCTAATGCCCCTGGACAACGAAATGCAGTTTTCGATACATCTTCTTCAGCAATAAAGATTTGATTATACCCAGAATAACCATCAAGCATGCTGAGGTATTCAAATCCTGCTGCTGAATCTATTAACATTTCTGCCACAGGCATTGCGTATTCATCTTTGGGAGTTGCATTATTCAAGTCTCTAAAATCTATGCAAACTCTAAGAGTGCCATTTTTCTTAATTACAGGAACTATATTAGCTAACCATTCGACATACCTGGCAGTTCTGATGAATTTGTTCTTGAACAACCTTTCAATCTCCTCTTTAATTTTAATTAATATTTGAGGAGCAAACCTTCTTGGTATCTGCTTCACTGGCTTCTTCTCTGGTCGAATTGGCAACTGCAATTCCACGACGTCTCGACTCAATCCAGGCATTTCATCATAGTCCCAAGCGAAGCAGTCTTTGAACTCCCTCAGTAATGTTATAACTTGGGTTTTCAATGCAACATCCAGGTATGCACTAACAAAAGTTGGCCTCTTCTTTGAGCCATCTCCCAAATCCACTTCCTCCAATGGATCTTGAGCCTGCATTCGCTTTGTTGAATCTCTAGGATCTTTTTCAAACCCTAATGGCTCATTATCATAAATGCAATCAAGCTTTCCATTCATAATAATGCCATTTTCGTCTTCAGAACCTTTGGCTTCGACAGCCATTGTTTGATGATTTAATTCGGCTTCCATAGCCGCTTTTAACTTATTTTCGGCCATATAAGCCGTAATCTTGTTCCATGTATTAGGAACTGACATAGGAAACATTTTAAGAATCAGAATACCACCCCTCAGGTTGGGCAGTAGCATCTCCTATTATTTGCCTTTCCCAAACAAAACCATAATTTGGATGCAAATTAACTGAAGCAAATACACTATCAGCAGAAATGTATGCCTCATTAGAAGATGGACATGGCGCAATGTTCGCCAATCTTTTCTCAAAATTTTCCTTGGTGATGTGATTTACGTCAGCACGAAAATAACTTTGGTCTGCTTCAATGTATTCGACAAGACCATCTTCCTTCCACATCACTAGTCTTTGATGTAATGTTGAAGGCACAGCACCAACTCCATGTATCCACTCCCTTCCAAGTAACATATTGAAGTTTGCTTTGGAAGCAATTACTAAAAACAGAGTGGTCCTTTTGATAGTTCCAACAATCAATTCCACTTCAATGGCTCCAAGAGAGTAACCAGTTTTGCCTTCGTAATTACTCAAGACAATATTATGTGGCTTAAGGTCAGTGATGGATATGCCTATCTTCTTCATAAGCACTTCAGGCATAAGATTCACAGCAGCACCTCCATCAACTAACACTTTGTTGATGCCAATACCATTAACCTTAGCCTGAATATATAAAGGCTTTAGGTGATTCTGCATACTCGTATCTGGCCTCTCGAAAGTAGCCATCTGCTCTTCAACACAGCCATCATTCATCACATAGTAACACATGGGTTTGTGACAAGCCATATCTTCAATGAAATCTTCTTCCTCACTGTTAGGCACAGTTATGACATCATACTCCAGTGGCAATATTGACACCACATTACAGACGACATCAAAGTCATCATCAGAATCATCAAAACCAGAACCTATGTCCTCATCGAAGTCGGACTGAGATTCTTTCCCTTTAAATGTCAAAGATGGAGGACAGATTCTTTCAAGTGCAGGTCTTCTAGGCTTTTCCGTCAGAACATCCTTGCCTTTTGCCTTATTTACCACACTTGTAGGCTTAGCAACATCAGCACTGGTACTTGCCTCAACTTTAGAAGCAACTTTCTTATCACCCAACTGGACTTTGATTCCAAAGTGACTAGGAACCTTATTTACGTCTACAGAAGCTTTCTTCTTCTGTTTTCTCTGAAAACGACGCCACTGGGTTTTAGTCATAGGATTCTTACCTTTATAATTATTCCGATAATTATACTTGTTGGAATCATCTTGATGGACAACTTGAGCAGGTGCATTGTTGTGAACCCATTTTCCAACAGGGGAATTCGTTTGTGGAACGAAGGATTTACCAAACAGTTTAATAGATCCTTTCTTTCCTGGCTCTTGGCTTGTCGAAGGCTTAGTCGAAGCACTAGCCTTGCTAGATGAAGGCTTAATCGTAACATTGGCCTTGTAACCAGGAAGTTCAGTGCTACCAAAATCAAAGGATGGCCTATTGTCAAGCCATTTCCTCTTACGTTGTTCTTGATCCTGGTACCCTTCAACAGCTTTAGCTGCCTCTTTGTCGAAAACAGCACTGCACCTTGGACATAGCATAACCTCAGAATTGTTCCACTTACATCTGTTGAGGAAATCTATCAACTCCTCTTCAACTTTTGGGAACACAGCATGTAACTTTCCATCGTACTCTTTCAAGGTTATCTCTTGTTTCATTCCCTCAACATATATAAAACCTTCCAATTTCTTGGTAGAGGATTTAAGTTTCTTTGGAGGATCTTTCATTTCAGCATCTACCATGTTTACACTCGCTTCGAAAGGTTCTGAATACATGGCTTCAGCTTTAGTAAAGGGTCATTCACAACTTGCATTGGAGCTTTCATCTTTCTATCTTCAAATTTTAATCTACCTTCTTCGATTGCTTTTTGCACAAGATCCCTGAAAAGCACACAACGGTCAGTGTTATGTCCCAAAAAATTATGGAACTTACAATAACCCTTTTTCTTTCTCTGGTCAAGAGTTGGTACTCTTAAGCCATTAGGTACCAATATCTGACCATCTTTTACCAACAGATCAAATATTTCATCACATTTAGTAACATCAAAAGTATATGTCTTAGGCACAAATTTGTCATTGTTTGGCTCAACAGGATTTTTCCCATTAGCAGGCCTTAGTAATTTACAAGTATAAGGAGGACCAGGCTTGAGTTCAGCCACATCTATCTCCTCTTCTTCGACATCACCGAATGCGACGTCAAATTCTTCATTGACATATGCAATTTTTTCTTTTTTAGGAAACCTAGTTGACCTAGATTTCTCCTCTTTTAACCTTTCAACTTGTCGAACTCTATCAGCTAGTTGGGCCATGTCTCTTAGATAAGACGTGTCCAATTTCTTTCTGATCGAATAATCAAGACCACCAGCAGCCATTTCAACGAGTTCGTGTTCAGGCACTTGTGTGAAACAACGAGCCTTCAGTAGCCTAAACCTATTCAAATAGTCATCAACAGTTTCAGGCATTTTGCGCTGAACACTGGCCAATTCTTTGAGACTAATCTTAGATTGGCCCATGTAAAACTGCGCATGAAATGCTTTTTCTAATTGCCCCCATGTGAAAATAGAACTAGGGGGTAATGTAGTAAACCAAGTGAAAGCATTTTTTGTTAAAGAATTTGGGAAATATTTCATCTTCAAATTCTCATTTTGGGCTATATCCCCAGACTCAGTCAAATAACGAGCAATATGTTCGACAGTAGACTCTTTTGTGTCACCACCAAACTTAGTATACTTAGGAACTTTCCAGCCCCTTGGTAACTCAGTTTGCAACACATATTCACACAATGGTGATATGAAATTTGGCCTATGTAAGCCTATATTAACGCCATTTTGTGTCAATATAGTTTCTACTAAAGTGGCTATATTATCTTGAGCGCCAACATTATTTTGTTGCACTTGTCGAACAATTTCATCAGCGTTCTGATTTCGATTTACCAGAACAACTTCGGGAACATGATTTGCAGTTCCCTGACGTTCACCTACATTCACTGGGACTTCGACTGGAATTGTTCTTTGGGTATTAACAGGCATCTGCCTATTAGTAATATTTGGAGCCCCAAAGAAATCTGCAATTCGACCCATTTGTTTGGCTAACATTTGGTAACTAGTATCAGTATTTTGAATCAATGGATTAAAAACTGTACCGATTTGTTGGGTTAACATGTTAACCATATCATGATTGCTCTCATCAACTTGTTGTCGTAAGGCAAACAGAGATTCATTGGTTAATGCTGTGGGATTTCGACCCATTACACTTTCAGAAGAAACATGTACAGGAGACATGGTCGAAATATGTGGCATTCCAGTAGGCATGCCATATGATCCAGAAGGAAATGCAGGAAAACTTACATTATGAAAATGTGGATTTAAACCGCTTCCTATTGCCATATAAGGACTATGAAGTCCCATATGTGACGGTAAAGGCATAGGCATAGATGCCATGTTTGACTGCGTTGATCCAACGTTAGTCATTGATACTGAAGGAACAGTTGTTGATGATGATGGGGATATTGTTCCCACAACCACCCCTGCATTTACGTTTGCAGAGTCTACTATTGTTCCCTGTTCTTGTGAAACCACAGGATTAGAGCTAGACGCATTATTAGTATGACGAACCATTTTTCCACTTCTTAAGTGCATGCAAATACAAACACATACAAGAACATAGAAAAATCACGTATTAAAGGCAAACTGTCCCACCGGGCGTGCCAATTTGTTTGCTGGTGTTTTTAGCAAACAATCACTGGTTTTATTAGAAATGTTTTGTGAGATTAAACCAGAAATCTCTAAAGCAATTGCCTTTAAACACCGCAGTTTGTCAACAAATATATTTTAAAAAGGGAGACAATTCACCATGAAAATGGAAATCAAAGACAAAAGAAGTAGTAAAATGGAACACAGAAATGTAAAATGACTTGTATGGAAAATAATAAATTGCATTGAATGAAAAGAGAATGGTGCACAAATTCACATACATACAATAATTCTTTCACTCTGTTTTCGCTGTGACTTGGAGTTTAGAGTTTCAGAACTGTGTGTTTGGTATAATAATTTGCCACCTCTGATTTCTACGTAAAAACCACTATTTATACAGAAAATAATGACTGAAATGTAAACTGCTATGGACACGTGGCTACGTCTTATTAACCAATGATGGACTTCGTGCCACGTTCGACGCCACATACTGCCCACGTTGTATTAACCGTAGTCTTGAAATTCGACACAACTGTCTGCTAATAACTGCTTGACGAAGTCCTGAATACACTGTCCTGTCGAAAACTCTTCCCTGTCGAATTGGTGAAGACCTCTTCTGTCGAAAACATGCTGAGATGACATAAATGTCACTTATTCTTTCTGATGGCATTATGAATGATCTTTAATGAAAAGTCAAACCTTATTAACTAACCACTCAAAAGCCTTGTCGAAATTCTAGGCTAACACTCTGTCAACCAGTGTCTGATGTGGCTGTTTGACTGCTGACTTGAAATGCCACATAGGATATTTCATTATTTTATAATTGTTTTTGATCAAAAATTAAGAATTAAAAATCATTTCCAAACATCTAGCGAAAACACAGAGGCATGCTTCTGCTTCATCTGTTGTGAGTGAAAACGCAGAGGCATGAAATTGAAAATTAAGAATTAAAAATCATGTCCAAACATCTAGTGAAAACGCAGAGGCATGCTTCATTTCCAAACAGAAATTGCTGCAATAGAAATTGAAACTGAAACCCTAAAAACCCAAATCGAAATCAATGAAAACCCAAGAGAAATTGCAGCAATCTCTCTCTTTCCCTCTCTCTCTCTCTCTCATGTTGTTACTGTTGTGTTTCTGTGTTTGTATTGTTTTGTGCAGATTCGTTTTTGTCAAAGAGGGAAATCGAAATCGAAAGATAGTCACCAATAGAAATCAAAATCAAACCCAGTTTCAGATTCGCAGCAAAAAGAACAAGTGATTCTCAATGAAAATAATAAATTAATCCACGTGTCATGCCAACTCAGCGGTCAAACAGTCAACTAAGAGACTGTTTAACGGTGTTAGTAACAAAATGTTAAAAAGGGCAACATCGCACCGTTTTTAAAACTTAAGGGACCTAATCGTTACAAAAAAAAGTTAAGGGACTTATTCGTGATCTGAAAATAAGTTAAGGGATCTCGGGAGATATTTTGTCAATATACTATCATATTTTAATTGTCGTTTTACAATATCAATAAAGTATTACTACTTTTCTCCCATTATACCTTCGAAGCAATAATGTAGTTTTCATTTTTCAATACTTAGTTATTAAGACAAATAGAGTAATAAAGTCACATCTAATCTAATCTAATCTAATCTAATCTAATCTAATATCTATTTATACAAACAAACTTCCTACAAAATTACCAATTTGGATCTCTTAAAGACACATATCTAATTTAAGGGTAAAAATGTCATTAGCCTCTCTTTCTTTTTCTTCTTACACTCTATTTCTTTCTTTTTTTCTCTATCTTTTACACTCTCTTTCCTCCTTTTCACTTTTCTCTTACACTCTTTTCTTCCTTATTTTTCTTTTTACTTTACTTTTATTTTTCCCATAAACAATTCTTCTCTTTTTCTTATCACTTCACTTTAGTTTTTGTAACTAAATTTCTAAATTTATACAAACACTACTCTACTAAAATTATCTCTCTTTTCTCTCTGAAATCTGTTTACACTCTTATTGATAATCTACTATCACCTCTTAATTTTTTTTGACAACCTATCACCTCTTATTGATAATCTACTATCTATATTTTACTATCTATTATAATCTACTAATCAACTAAAATAATCAATTGAAACTACGAGATAACTGCAATGATATATAAAAAAGCACGAGATAACTGCAGTGATATATAAAAAAACACAGGATTAATATTTGTCATTGATAATTAAAATATTTGAAGACTGCTATAAACCTACTATCTAAAAAACAAGAAGATTTAATGACTATTTAAACTATTGATTAATATTTAAAACAAATATTTCTTATTGATAATCTACTATCTCTCTTTTACTATCTACTGTGATATACTAATCAACTAAAATAATCAATTGAAACTATGAGATAACTGCACTGATATATAAAAAACACGAGATAACTACACTGATATATACAAAAACACCAGATTACTATTTGTCATTGATAATTAAAAATTTTGAAGACTACTACTACCAACCTACTATCTAAAAAACAAGAACACTTAATGACTATTTAAACTACTAATTAATATATAAAAAACAAATATTTCTTATTGATAATTTATTGTCTAACTTTTACTATCTACTATAGTCTACTAATCAACTAAAATAATCAATTGAAACTACGAGATATATAAAAAAACACGAGATAACTGCAATGATATATAAAAAGACACGTGATTAATATTTGCCGTTGAGAATTATGATTTTTGAAGACTACTACTATAAACCTACTATCTAAAAAAACAAGAATGCTTAATGACTATTTAAGCTGATTAGTGTTTAAAACACACGTGACAAATATATGTCACTAATACCTAAACAAGGACAAATAATTGTCACTGATATATAAAAAAACACGGGATAAATATTTTTATTGATAATCTACTATCTATCTTTTACTATCTACTATAATCTACTAATCAACTCAAATAATCAATTGAAACAATGAGATAACTGTACTGATACATAAAAAACACGGGATAACTGCAGTGATATATAAAAAAATACGGGGATGACTACAATGATATATATAAAAAACACGGGATAGCTGCACTGATATATAAAAAAACACAGGATAACAACACTGATAGAAAAAAAATGCACTAATATATAAAAAAAAATACGGGATAAATGCACAAATTGTATTTAAATGATACTTTTACATTTTTAGATTTTAATATTTATCTATTTTTTATTTGAAACTCCTTTTTTATCTACCTTAAATTTGTCTTTATTTTTACGGGGCAATGTTCAGACTATTTAAATACTGTCTAAGTTCTCTTTTTTCTCTCTGAAATCTGTTTACACTCTTATTGATAATCTACTATCACCTCTTTTTTTTTGACAACCTATCACCTCTTATTGATAATCTACTATTGTAGCGACCGAAAAATCCGAAGGAGGGATTCTTCGTCATTTTTGCAATGAAGCCGCCACCAAAGTTTTAGTTTAAGGGCAAACATTGGAAAATCCCTATTGAGTGGATAAGGGGGTCTTGCGGACCAGTTTTAGGCTCGGGAGTCGTTTATGTGTAGGGAAGGTATTAGCACCCTACGACATCCTTCTTAAAGAAGGTTACCTTTTAACTAAATGTGTAAACATTTATTAATCCAAAAATAATGTTTTTACCCTTATAATAATAATAATAAAAGAGGACTTGATAAACACTTATTTGTTTTTGTACTTTTTTGAGAAAAAGGAGAAGAGTGAATTAAAAGAGAAAAAAAAGGGTTTTTTATTAGTGCAATTGACAGAGGTCGGCCGCCCTCCGCTCCTACGTATCTCTTGGTGGAGAATCAAATCACACGTAGTTCTTTGTGTTTTGGTTTTGAAAATGTTTGAAAAGGGGAAGAGCTTTCGTAATGATCAAGCAAGCAAAAGCTTTGAGTGATCATTACTAATGACTCTGGATAGTGTTCATGACAATCAAACAAGCCAAGGCTTTGAGTGATAGTCACTAATAACAATGGGTTTGAAAATGACTTTTTGGTTTGTTTTGTGAAAATGATTGGTTTAGGGTTGCGAAAAGGATTTTTATTTGTTGCGCTTGACGAGAACGAGACTCGCTCCCACGTATCCCAAATGGGAATCAAAGCGACGTAGTTCTAATGGAAATGTTTTTTTTTTGAAAAGGGTTTAAAGGGGAAGAGCTTTCATAATGATCAAGCAAGCAAAGGCTTTGAGTGATCATTACTAATAACCCTTGATGGCGTTCATGACAATCAAACAAGCCAAGGCTTTGAGTGATAGTCACTAATAACTCACATTAAATGGAAAAGAGTTTGAAAGATTCTTGGAAAAAGGGTGAAGTTATTATCAATGATTGGTTACAAAGTTCAAGCATATTCAATAATCACGGAATCATGCATATGTTGAACATTAATTAAGACTAAACATGCCAATATGATCAAAGATCCACTTATCAAGGATGCAAGATAGAGTTCCCAAAGCAAATGTGTGTGTGTGTAGGAAGGGGTGTATTTACCCTAATGACTCTATGCTACAACATGCATGTAGACTTACGTCTTCATTAGGAGGTCATACACATGGATGGAATGGCATATAATTGAATCAAGACATTTAAAATGCATCAAAAACAAGCAAGCAATTGATCATAGGCATAGAATTGTCTTAATTAAACTAAGGAACATATGAGCAACGATTTCTCGATAACATGAACAAAAGGAGAAATTGCATCAAGGCTAAGGTAGGCCTATCCTTTGCATTCATGAATAAGGGCGCAAAGGCTAATAACACAATCAAAGAGGAGGGAGCATCAAGGTTTTGGGTAACCACTTAGAATATGATGCACTAGGCATAAGTGGGAATCATATGATTTATCATCAATAATGGACAATAATAAAATTAGAATACAAGAGCAAGTAAATAAACACTAAAGCCAAGTTGAATCACATAGGGCAATCCTCTCACTTTGAGAAAAAGTGCACTAGGCACTAGTGAGAATCAACTTGCCTATCATCAACAATGAACAATAAGCAAATTAAAAATACCAAGATTAAATAAACACATAACTAGGTTGAATCACATAGAGCAATCCTCTCACTTTGGGAAAAGTGCACTAGGCACTAGTGAGGATCAACTTGCCTATCATCAACAATTTACAATAAGCAAATGAAAATGCAAAGATTAAATAAACACATCGCTAAATTGAGTCATTTCTAGCAATCTTCACCACTTAGGTCAAGGTGCACTAGGCACTAGTGGGAATCATATTGCTAAATCATCAAACAACAAAAGTAACATTTAACACTAAAATGAAATACTAATAACAAGATTTAACATCATTAAACAAAGAACAACAACAAAATCAACTTAGAAATATTTTTAGATCTATAAGCATGGGAACCAAAGGAAACATAGACCCGCCTTTTATTTAATAAAGAAAACAACAAAATTAACACAAAGCAACATAGATCTATTTTTTACAAGGATTCATATGATTAAGCAAGGAAGTGCAACAAAATCATATCAACCCTAATTTTTTTCATGATATGCGAAAATGCTAGAGCCCATAGACAACAATTTATTTATGAAATTTAGTGCATAATATGTAAAGATGCAAGGGAAATTATTCAAATAGAAGAGTAACTCCTTCAAGGCCAAGGACCCATCTCAAACACCCAAAGCTCCCTAAGTCTTTGTCAAAATGTTTGAAATGGATCCTCAAAGCAAACAACAATCAAGAAGGAGTTTGGAGTAGAGGAGAGATCATGCAAGAAAATTAAATATGAGGTGCAAAGCTTCAAGGATTACCTCAAAACTATAATGAAATGAAGAAGGTGATAAGCTCAAAAAAATACTAGCAATTTGATGATGCAACCTTGAAGAGAATGGAAGGAAGGATGGTGATCTAACAAGAAATGGAGGATTTGGTGGTGAAAAGTTGAAGAAAATATATGGAGGAGGGAGGGAGAGGCTACGGTTTTGGTGAGGAAGGAGAGGGGGAGGAGGTGCTTTTGGTGTGCTAGGGTTTTTGTGTAGGAGAATGAGAGGCAAATGAGAAGCAAAAAAGATGAATCCTAGGTGTGGGAATGAGGGAGGTATTTATAGGATGAAACTAGGTTTAAGGGTAATTTAGTCTCTTATTTTTTTAGGTGCTCTAGGATTGCATCTAAATTTGGAACCAAGGGTCAAGATCAAATGTCACATGGATTAGGGGCAATTAGAAAGCACAAAGTGAGGAGAGAGAGGGCTGAGGGGTGTAGCTTAAGGAGGTGAGTGAAGGATAAGTTTAATTACAAAATGTATTTTCTCATGAAGCATATTACAAGAGTGCCATTTTAATTCAAATGAAGGGTGAGGATTGCATTTAACACTTGAATGGAAGGCCATGATTTAAACACAATTTGCAATCAATAAAATAAACCAAAAATGGGGAAAAAAGGGCTGGAATTCGCAGCCAAAGGACAAGAGAGAGAGAGTAATTGCAAGTTGTCATTGTACTATTTGTCTCCCACTACCTTTCTAATTATCCTTTCTTTTTCTTGATTTTTTTTTCTAGATAATTCTTCATTAATCTTACCATTTTGGGCCATGTCCCATGATTCAATGATTGGGCTCTGAATTTTATGATCTCACCAATCCCAAAATTGATTTGTTGACCCCACTCCAAAGGAAATGACCATTTTACCCTTTTGTTCAAAAACCGAATTTCATGCCAAAAATATTCCTATGATGCACAAAAAATACACAACTATACTCACTTGGATTCACATAAATTCCTCAAGAGATGTATGATGGTTTTTACCGAGAAATTATTTATTTTAGTGAAATGACCAAAATGCCCTTTTGGTCCCAAAAACCCTAATTTGCTCCAAACTTCATTTCCACTCTAACAATGATCCTGAGACCCTTTGGATGACTCTAAAACTCTAGAAATACATGCATGATGAGAAAATAAGTCTTTTTGGCGAAATTACCAAAA